>CM044398.1:17220000-17820000 GCA_024322285.1 Musa beccarii | reverse complement strand
TTTTGTGTATGAACTATAAAAAATAAATATTATAATTTTATATTTATTTGTAAAAATAAATAAAAAATAAATTAAATTATCGCTTATTTTTCATGAAGAATTTATCTTATTTTATATAAAGGGGGCTCCCCTTCTTTATTCATCATCATGATAGTAAGAGGATTGAGAAAAAGATTCCTTGAGTGGAAGATCTCTGAAGAGAGGTAGGATTCTTTATTTTTTATTTTCTCGTTACTAATTTTTGTTCATATTTTAAAAATTTTAATATTAAAATTATTATAATTTATATGATATATAATAATAGTTTAATTTTAAAATTGTATGATTAATAGATAATAATCATTGAATTATGATGTTTGAATGATTAGTTAATTTAATACATATTTATATTTCAAAAAATTATATATAATTTTTATGCTTTAATTAGTTTGAACTTTGAAATCATGAATCTAAATTAATTTATTTATTAAAAAAATAAATTTAAGGTTAGTTATTTTTATAATATTTTAAAATATTTTTAAAAATAATAAATCTAATTTAATAAGAGGGTTATATTAGGGTTTGACCGAAGTTAAGTTGATTGACTAGATCAACCCATGTGATTAGGTACAACTCAACTCATGTAGTCATGCATAACTAAGCTCATATGACCAGATACGATTAAGCCCATATGACTAAGTATGACATAGCTTATGTAGCTATATACAATGCAACCCATATAACCAAGTGCAACTTAGCTCATGTAGTCAAGCACGACCTAGTTTGTGTGATCAAGTATAACATAACCCATGTAGTGACTAACCTACATGGCTAGGCATGACCTAACTTACAAGCCGAGTATGGTCGAGTTTAGTGATAAAACTTAGCCCAGCTTGCATTTCCATGCCCATCCAATTATAGGATTGGCATTAGATAAATCGTCACCCCTTTATCTAGCCCGTTGTATCTCAACATAATATGTTACATGAGATAGGTATATGCAACCACATGATTCATCCAAGACTCTAGTGGGTTGATTCCAATTGGATTAGCACTATGAGACATGATCCAATTTTCTTTCTTTTTATTAGTTTGAGCTTGTTAATTGACTAAATCAGATATGTTTGATTGATTAAAGTCGGTTCAAGATGATTTCAAACCAACTTAACTGGTTCAAGTTTGTTCAATCTAATTAAAACTAATCAAATCTAAAATAAACTAAAGACTGATTCTATAAGGATTTGATATTGATTCAATTAGGTTCTAATTAAATTAAATTTGATTCTAGTCGATTAGGTTATTCAAATTAGAGTTTTGGTTGATTGAAGACTATTAAGAGATTAATATCTTGTGTTTTTATGATTTGATAAACCTAAAAATTTTATTTGAACATATCATTTGAAAATGATTATTGGATATTATTTTTTTGATTAAATTGATAATATTGATATGATTATTATCATATACTATATGTAACTATGTTAAGTCCACATTGGAAGTGCAACCTGTAAAAGGAATGAGTCTAACATAGTGCAGAGCCACTTATAGACATATTCTAGCATATCATACATTAAACACAATCCCTCATAATATTTTATCATACTATTTATTGGATGTATACATGAATAAATAAATAAATATAAATGAATGATCATGATTGACTACATATCCTTGTTGAGAGTAAGTAGGATGATTTTCTTTGAGGATTAGCGAACCATCAAATATGATGATTAGATGATGTTTTTATCAATTGTTGGGAGAAACATAAACCCACTTAGGTGGGTGAGGGATATCATTCTATCTATTATTGAGAGTACGTTATAGGTTCTTTTCATCCGTAGTTAGGAGGAATCTATTCCGTAGAGTATCTCTCTCCATTCGTTGTCAGAAAGGTGCATTATCGGGTATGATATACATCTTTGATATTTGACTATTATATATGTCATCGAGATGCATTACATGTGACTAATGCATGATTTTATTTACTGCATAAGAATTATTATATTTGTATTTATATATATTTCATAAATATTAAAAGCTTATTTTTATGATTTTTTGAAGGTTTTTACTATCATATGTGATTGTTGATGTATTTTGATCTTATATTTATTTTTAAAATAATATACTATTTTGTAATATGTATGAGGTTTGGGTGAAGAAATTTTTTTTCATTACTAGTGGGAAGATATATTTTTTTATTAAAAATATTTAATATTATAAAAATGAGAATTTAAATTCAAAAGAACAAAAAATCTTCTGTAAATTATAAATAATAAAATAATAATTTTTAAATCTGGGATGCGACGGATGATCTTCGAAAGCAATTGATATTTATGTAGCAATAGATGCCGTGTGCCTCCCTAAACTGTAAGCCTAGTAATCCAAGGTTATCTTGTCTCGGTACACGTCACATATGCTTTGGGCCCATTTCGGATGATGTGACATGTCCAAGTTAGAACGTCTACGACTTCTACTGTGTTTTGTTCAGCGATGACGCAGTATAGCATGAAACCTTTCATGCAGGCTATATGGCAAAACCAGATGGTGTTTCACAACCAACCATAGGAGTCCACTGAAATCATCAGACGTTTCTTTACAAGGTCTTCTATCTCGAGTCTTATACGTTTTCTTCTTCCGATCAAGCATGCTTCAGCTTGCTCGAGGTGAGGTCAGAAGGTAGACGACAGCAAACATAAACAAAATGATTATAATAGATTGGGGTCAGGTGTGTCTTTCGTCATATCGTAGCTATTTAAACATTGGGTTTGACAGACATCCAGATTGTTCATTTCTGAAGTTTTCTTTTAAATAGAAGACAAGAAGAAGGATCCCCAGCAGCATCTATAACGCATAATCAAATCGATCTGAGGCGGGAAGGTGAAATCTTCTGACGTATTCCTTGAGAAAAACCATCGATTATTCTACGATTAGAATGCCTAGACGAGGCTCAACCCTTCCGCATCCATTCTCTGTTGTTCCTTTTTGGCTTTTCTTCTTCCTTCCATTTGACTCTTTGATTATAATCCTGTGACTGGGTCATCAAATATCTTATGAATAGAAAGTTCTCAACTCATCGATGCATCCAAGCATTCACCAAGAAAAATAACATAGTAAAATCAACCTGTGGTGCCTAAAGTTGTTTCTGAAAATATATTTATATTTTTAATGTGCATATGAAGAAAAATATTTGTATGAATGCACAACTGCGAAATATTTTAAGTGCTTGGCAAACAATAATGGAAACTATATTTTTAATCTACATTGATGGAAGTTTTATTTGGTAAAATTATATTTTTAAAATTCCAATAATATTTTGATAAGTTTACCCTTCTAATATTCTTAATATATATTTTTTTATTTAAATTAATAGGTAAATAAATAAATGTATGTAATCTTTATATAAAAAAAATTCGTATGGCCCAAATATACAATAAACAAAAAATAATCATATAAATAAATATAAGCTAATTTTTTAAAAAATAAATAAATAAAATTTTATTTTATCAAAATAGAAGTCACATTGATTTCTCACTAAATTATTTTGATAATCTTATAATTTTAGATAATGTTGTGAGATACTTTCGAAATTTAAAAAATTATATTAATGTCTTGCTCGTGTTTAATTGTCAATATTATCCTAATATAGCATCAATATTTTAGTATTTTCAATATAAAATTTAGGTCAAATATAATTACAAATATTAAATATTTATTTATATTTAAAATATGTATTGAAGGCTTAATGTACATGTCAAATGTACTCTAATTCTTCGTGCCATCATCCCGCTAACTCTCCTCCGCATTCATCATTCTCTCTCCTATTGTACCATTACAGTGCTTCTTAGGACAATTTGTTGTGTATCACATTGGCCAAGTAATAATGTAACAATGGCAGAGTAATTTTATTTCTATTCCATGTTTTGATTTTTGTGGGGTTTTTTTTTTTTTTTTGATATATCATGGAAGGTTCAAAATTGCCTAAATAGAAATGAAAGAATAAAAACGTATTTTTTTTCTTCGAAAAATTTAATTCGATTTGCTATACCAAACTATTATAAAAGATACTTCTAACATCAAAGTGTATCAAAAAAGTCTAATTGAGTGGGCGATTCCACTCTTTAAAAAATTGAAGATCATGAGTATTTAACATATTTGGTCAATCAATTGACCATCTCATTTCTTTCCCTATACACGTAAAAATGATCATATATATCAAAACATTCCAACATTTCTCTTCCTATACATATGAAAATGACCATATATACATATCTTTCTAAGAATACCCAATACGAAGAATAATATTTTGAGTTACTCATGGTACAGAATCTTTGTACAGTAACACACTAGTAAGTATTTGGAAATCTAATTCTATTTAGATTTGCCCTAAGCCATCCGAGATCATCCATTTTTAATTAATATTTTTTAATCATCTATTTTTTAATGTTTGGCGTGTGGATTGCAAAACTTCATTAGCTTTTAATTTTGGACAAATGGCTACAAATCTCTATACGTGGACCATAATGAATCTCAATCGAAGGATATATTTTCCTTTTCTCCTTCAAAATCTTTCTCAATCAATTAACAAAGGATTTGATTTCTTTATTTTTATTCTTTCCAAATCCCTTTCAATGAATTAATTGTAATGTCGATTTATTAGTATAATACCACAATATATATTATCTGCTTATTAACTCGTTCCTCTCCATGAGGCAAAGTTTCAGCATTCTAAAGTCAATTTCGTAGGGATGGTTCCACACAGCATTAACAGGTTTTTAAGCGCTATCTATCTCCTCCTAAAGTTTAAAGAAAGAAGAAATCCAAGTCATATCCCTGCTTGGATTTTGTATTTCAGTAATAGTATAGCCTTCAAGAAAGCATGGAGTTGGCTTCTTCCAATAACTCTTCCAGATGGTGAAACTGTGCAGTGTGTCACCAGAAAATTAGACTAAATGACAAATCCCGAAGCACTCTTTTTGATCTTTCTTCAGTTTGATACCACGAGAGATCGAGGCAAAGAGAATCAATACATGCATAAAAGCAGACATGCCCCTTTCTCCTCCTATTTATTTTAGTACATCATCTAACTCACAGCCTACACACTACTCCAAAACGGTGAATTGGGGATGAAAGCATGGCATCTCATCTAGAATTACTATACACGTACATGCAAGACAAGTCTGCGGCAGCAGCATCATCATCCTCAAGACCATGTTCATCTCTAATGTTTCACTCGGGTGCCTCCGGTATGCTTCGTAGACTCGGCCTCCAGTGCGTTTCTCGATCATGCCGCTCCCAAGACTCGCCCATGCTCCTGAGATCGGCAAGAAGCTGTTGAAGCGGCGGTTCTTGGCCTTGGGCACGTCGTAGCAGCGCCTCCAGTCGCTTCTTGCTTATCTTGATCTTGATCTTGAACTCAGTCGAACCGGCGTCTCCCTCCTCCTCCGCGGCGGGTGCCAAGAAAAGCTCGGCTTCGTCCTGCTGCTTTGCTTGACGCCCGGAGCTCTTGTGCTCGAAGGCTCCCCAGTCGTCACCATCGTCAACCCAAGTGACCGGCTTCTGCAAGTCGATACAGTTCCCCATCTCCTCCTCCGCCTCCCTTTTCTTGTCTGATAACTTTATATTTCAGAACGTGGATATTAAGAGGTAACAACACCTTTTATAGAGGCGGAAGAACAAGAGAATGCTACTTTGATAGCATGGCTGAGGCTTGAAGCACAAATTAAGGGATCAAATCTAATCAAGAAAAAGATGCCACCCTCAGATGGTGCGTACAAGTCCTGCGCGATGACGATGGCGGGAGCCAGGTCAGGACCGAGCCCGGGCGGCGCCCAACGGGGTCGGCGGCGGTCGCGTTGGTAGTGGGTCCCAGACGATGCCGACACGGTGATACCGTGTGAACGCCGTCCGACACCCGATCCAACTATTTCAGCTATTTTACGGTTCTGCCCCTCCCCTGTCACGTGCCTCGCGTCTTCTTCCGGTGCTGTTTCTGTCCTCGCCGTCTCATTCTATCCTTTACTTTTGAAGGTTTCAGGCATTCAAAGCGATGGAGCGGCCTCTGAGCCACCACGAAATGTCACAACTTGTGGAATACAGATTTGGTGGTGTAGTATGCCAACTCCAGTAATTCCAGTGGGCTGGAATCGGAAGCACTTAACAAGGAGGGTTGCGAGATGATCACACGGCAACAATTGTCCTTGTGTGGAAGCAAAGGAAAAGAACCCTCGGAGAGCCATCTTTATGAATCCAACCTCCAACCACTGTGCTCATTAATGCTCCGGCCTGTGATCATCGGCACAAGCGTGTCAGAATAGGAGATTTCCGAAGACATATGAGGAGTCACTGCAAGTTAGCTTCTAGCGTGGAAGCGAGTAGCTGCAAGTAGAGACTCAGTGCGAGGTTTTAATCCCGATTAAGGATTTTATGTTAATAAAGAGAAAGTTTTACTTATTCGTCAGTGCCTCACCAATATTAAGCTTCAAAGGCAGCTACATTTTGCCATTTGGGATCAAGGCAGCTTTAGGTTTTTTAGATCGTCCACTCCTTCCGGAATTGATAAACTATCAATCACGATAAAACAGCCCTTTGCTGTCGCAATTCAATCACAAAGATCAAGTGGTCTAAAATACGCGTGACTTCTTTGTTGCGATTGCTATCCGCAGTGATGACAGCCGCTTTCATGTATTAACAAAGTCAAAGTCGGACATGATGTGCACATGATGGCCGCTGTAGACTCAGCACTGCTTCTGTCAGTTCATGCTCCCGATTAATATTAGGCCTTCAGGCATGGTGTGATACTTGCTGTGAAAACGACGAGAAGGCCGTGTGGTCGAGTCTTTATATCCAATGTTACCGTAAGTATAATTTTTATTTGGATGCCTTCGTAATAATCTTCATCCTGTTAAATAATAAGAATTTTTAATTGTTATCAGGTTCCATACCAGATGGACAAAGGAGATGTCGTAAACACTCTTTTGGACCACCGTTTACCTTCTTTAAATGTATCTAAATCTATTGAAAGGGAGAAAAGACTTTCGTAACCAAAAATATAAATGAGATCAATAAACAAAATATATATTAGATTGCAGATGTAATATTAATATAATATAGTAATTCTTTGTCTACATCTATATAGAAGATTAAATGTTTTTACTATAGGAATCATTCTCCTTTGATTCTCCTTTCAATTTGTTAACATAAAATCTGTAATCATGCTATCTATAATGAAAAAAAAAATTAATGCTAAAATCTGAAATCAAATAACAATGAATCTAAATAATATTATGATGCATACTTTTCGTTGTTGTTCAGAGAAATAAAATTTATCTGATCCATAAGCATATTATCGTCAGATCTGAAATATCAATCTGTAAGGAGAACTAGACTCATCTTCTCCTCTCTTCCTATACTTTCAACTGTACTTTTTTAACCTTATGCATCCTTAGAGGTCCTATCTATTTATAAACAAGAGCAGAAGGTTTAAGGTAAAATATTACGAGATTTTCTCCCATCAAGACATAATCAGAATTTAATCATATCCTTAATATATCTTACCTAATTAAATAGAGCCACATTATCTAACATAATTAACTTAAATACATTCATGAAGCTCCTTATACTTCAATTATTCTAAGAAATTCTTATCTCAACTTTTTTTTAGATTTACTAAAGAGAAACCCTTGAGAGCAGTCAAAATATTACATCTTCCTTTCTCCAAAACCTTGAGTCAAGCGTATTTATAAAAATGAATCTTAATTCTCTAAGTACTTTTGAATCTTTAATTTAAATTTTAATCTCAATTTTATTCGATTAAGAAGTTTGAATTTAATTAGAACTCATCTCAAGTAGTTATATTTAATTAGGACTCCTAAATTACTTACCAGTCCTAACAAAATTTAAGTTTATTGGACTGACGACGTTTAAGTTTAAATTTTGGGCCATTAAGACTGGGAGATTATTTGGGCCGTCAAGTACTTGCAGAGGCCTTTGCGTTGGATGACGAAACGCTGAAGAAGAGAAGAAGGATGATCTACAATAGGAGACAAGATACAATGATGGCACCACATCCACACATTTACAGAGAGCCAATGGCTCCTTCCTGCATCCGAGTCACATGTTGTTGTCCGACAGAAGTCTCTTCTCCAGTCCTCCACTGATTGAGGCTAATTAACCCACAGCAATCCCTACTGTCAACAAGAAAGATCATTTCCACCGGGGGCCAAAAGCCTGTGAATTTTCGGTGTGCACAGGTCTTGCCTGTGGAGACTGGCACGATACAGCTAATGGAGGGCCAGTCTCCAATAATTGAAGCTACCTACCGCGATCTGTGGCGGTGAAGTTTTTGCCTCTGCAAGCCTCTTCTTATCGAGATCTCTTTCCCTTCTGTGCTGGAGAGGGCTCAGTCCTTCCCTGAGATGTGGTCGATACTAACAGCCTCGAGATGTTGGGAGCCTGGCTGAGAAGGCCTGCGATTATGCTGTCCGACGGTGTGGGGAGCAGCAACGAGTTGGATCTTTTTTTGCCAAGACGAAGCACATCATCAGCACAGCCGGAAATATATGGATCAAAGATGAGAAGATGAAAGGGAGCCTGCAGTAATTGCTGATGCAGTTCAAGGACGTCGCTTATGACGCTTGCGATTTGCTGGACGAGTTCCGCTACCAAATTCGTTCTGCTATTGAGCGACGAAGAGATGAGGTAACCCTTCGTCACTAATCTCGTTCGAGTATAAAAATGAAAGAACTGTGTAAACTAATCCCACAAGTCGCTTGTTGAGTCGCGGAGATAAGGTGATGATGTGAATTAAACAGACAACACAGAAGATGATGCCCGATAAAATAGCTACTGATTTCATGCATGTCGTTCTTCTGTCAGATCAAGATGTTTTAAGATTTGGATCTGTGCATCGCGAATCTTCAAACTTCGTTAAGTGTGACATTGACAGCCGCAGATAGAAGAGCCTTTGGGAAACACGGATCGAAAAGCTTGTTTGTCTTCGTTCACGACTGATGACAACAAAGATTCCGAGGGGTTTTGCTGCAAGCGGTGAGGCCTTCTACTTGCCAACGATCTTTCTACCAATAAGCTCCAGCTCCGTATGCTGGTCGAGACTCCGAACCAAATGCACATTTCTTAAACAGTTCCCATCGCAGAATTTGGTACCGGAACTCGTGCAGTAAGTCATCGGCATCATAAGCGGTGTCCTTGAGTTGCATCAGCAATTCCTCCACGCTCCGTTTCAAGATATCATCTTTGATCCACATATTCTCGGCTGTGCTGATGATGGTCTGAATCTTGAAAGGAGTAGCCTTTGGTCTTGTCGAGCAATCTCAAGGCTGTTGATAATATCGACGACATTTCAGTAAAGAGCTGATCCTTCTTCCTCCAAACGATGATCCAGGAGAGAGAAAAGACAGGTATCTCTTTTCACTGGAACTGTGGAACGATGATCCCACGCAAACCTTATGAAGGTTTCCAAAGAAGCATCGACGACTTTGAAGGAATCCATCGATCTTGTAACTCGAGAGCTTTGATCTTGTAAACAAAGAAGGATCTTGTAACTCATCCTCTTTCTATAATCAAGTAAAATATAGTTTTATCATGTGATTTCGACTATATATGTTCTGAAACGTTGATTGCTTCCTTTGACCTATGGGCGACTTTGTTCACAATAATTTTGTTTCTAAAGGTAAAAGGATTTCCCTATTCGTAAGAAAATAAAAATAGAAAGGCCAAAAACAATCCCTGTCGAGGATGTGAAGCTGGAGAGCGTCTATCCATATGAGATGTCAGAGAGATGGGGGAAAAAGAACAAAGAACCGTATATTCTTGCGATCATAATTCCTCTCATTTCTTTCTTTCTGGTTTACTTCATTTTCTGATCCAATTGCATTGCGTCTTCACCCAATATTCATTTCAAACCTTGATCCATATACACATACTTGTAAGATCTTCAATATCACGAGAATACAATTTCCACTAGGAGCTAAGCGACTCCCAATGGCAATAGCAGAGGATTCCTCACAAAGCTCAAGAAACCGTGATAGAGAGTACAATATTGCTAATCTGTGTTATTAGACTTTCTTTTTTTCTTACAAGATTCGCTACCAATACCACCAGAATTCTGCGGTGGTAATCTGCTATGCTAATACTCCCAGTATCGCCACTTCCCCATGGTGGCATCCTCTTTGCTACAAACTCTTGCAGAGTCTCTGCGTGCGTAAGAGAGCAATTTGCTATTTTGCTGCTCCGGTATCACGTCCTTCTTAAGTATGTATCTGTAATCACTACTAACGCAGCTATATCTCATCGGACCAGTCGCTCAGCTCGCTGTCGTAGAACAGGGCTTCCACGATGTTGTCGATGAGAGCGTCGACGAAGCTGTTGCATCCCAGGGTGAACATCTGACCGATCCTGGTCCGAGCACTCGAGAACCAAGCGAAGGTGGCGGCACAAGCCACGACCGCCACGCACACCCCCGCGGCCTCCGCTATCTGCTGCAAGTCCAGCTTCTTGAAGATGGAGTTGCCCGTTACCACCTCCACGGAGACCGCAGCCGCAAACGCAACCTAGCAGGAAAGTCCACAAAAGAACAGCTCAGCCAGAGGCCGCAGTGTCCACCACAACATAATCAACGGAACAGGTGTTTCGTTTGCCGTTCAGTGGACTATGACCGATCAACTCCGCTCTCGGCAACTGTGGGATTCCCAAGTTTACAATGGTTTGGAAGCATGGATCCAAAGTGTAGTATACGCAAACTCTTAATTGAAAGAAATCGAAGAAACAGATTCTCCCTCTACGACCGCTTGTTGTTCGGGTATTTCAAATGAAAGATATTCACATAAAAAGGGAAATTCTAGGTTTGAGGAGTAACCATGGCGAGGCGACCGGAGACGATCTCGAAGTGGTAGCTCTTGCGCGAGTTCTCGATATAGTCGGCGAGGGACGAGAAGAAGGGCGACGCATCCCCCACCGACGTTTTCCTCATCACTCCGCCTTCACGCGTCCCGTACGATCTCAGCGTGCAGAGCCGGGGCTGGAGCAGGATCTTTCCGCTCTCCGCCGATGGCTCCGCCAGTCGGACCCTCGGCACCGGCGGTGGCGGCGGAGGATCCTTCCTCTGCTGGCCCAGCTCGCATACGATCGGCCTCGCGGCCCCGGCGATGGCCATATCGGGAGGAGGAAGTTGGAAAGGGATGAGGGATGGCTGTTCAGATTCCGTTCCTTTTGGCGACGCTAATTCTTGATCGTGGTATTGTTTGGCGTTGCTGAGATGCAATCATTCGTCGGTGAGCTTACTCCTCACGCACTACGATTTGATTCGAGTTTGATTTGGTTTAGTTTCGGCTCAATCCAATCAACTCTATCGAATCAAATCTCTCGCTAAAGTCCAAAATTATGGTTACGTTCCTTATATGCCCGGTTCATGTTAACCCAAACCAAACCGACGCGATCAGCACATCAAGCGGTGATCAGATCGCTGATTCCTTGAGTTGTCGTATTCGCGGTGTTGCAAGAGCCCACGTATACTTCGTTCGAGACATTCGAAGGAAAAGGTGAGAACTACAGTGTCGTGGCCCTTCCACCTAGCGCAACAGTTCCTTTCGCTAAAGGTGACCCATCTGCCGTCCGATTGGGATCGAAAGGCCAAGATCATTGGACATATCTTCGACGTGCTTTTGGAGATGGCAACGGGAACAAGTTGTTCCAAGCAAAGAGAAAATGCCGGAGACGCAACCTGGCTTTTTTGTCAATGGCCTTTAAATCCTGTCAAGTATTCAAATAATATTAAACTCTGAAGACCAAAAGTCCATAGTTTTCAATAAATGCATACAAAATTAAATGGGTCAATTATAACGTGAGCAGTAACATTTTTTATTATTTATAATATATTTTTTAGTCTAATTGGTTCATTTTGTTAAGGGATTTTTTTTTTTACATTTTCGTATCATATTAAATCATTACTGCTTGCGTCAAAGGAGAGACTGCTTGATTCTGATGTCTTCGACATATAGATTGCTTCAAAGGAGAGACTGCTTGCTGCTTAGTTGCTAACTATTAATGTCAGATATATGCAGCAAAGCATTTCGCAAATTGTATGTGTAGATAGTCTGTTCCCCCTATAAAAAGAAGGATAGACGTCGCCAAGGTTGCACACCGAAGACATTCTAGCGAAGAAGCTTACAGGAGACACAAGAAAGGTAAAGAAGCTGCTCACAACATGACCCATTTTCCATATACTCCTCTAGTAGATTTGAGGAGGAGGAGGAGGAGGTGCCTTCGCTACGTAGCTTGGGCCCCTCGCCGGTGTTACTTGAATCTTCCTGACCTGAAGCCAAAGATGATCACTCTTTAATGGAGAAAATGTCAATGGGCCATGACTGATATCCGTACATTTACCTGAAAAGGTATAAAAACTTCAGCTTCTCTTCGTCCTCACAACCTGAAAAGGATTCTCTTGAACCTTTAGAACATGAATTCTCTCTCTCTCTCTCTCTCTCTCTCTCTCTCTCTCTCTCTCTCTCTCTCTCTCTATCTATCTATCTATCTATCTATCTATCTATCTATCTAATATATATATACACATATACACACACATTTATATATGCTGCCTACCTTCTCCCGGAGAGTTGCCATGGCTTCCACCTTTGATGTCTTCGACAATGTAGTTGCAGTTGCCCATCGTGGAATCTGCGTGAAGTCTGCGATAGAAGGAAGAAGAAGAAGAAGAAGAAGAAGCGTTCTGATGATGTTGCTCCCAGGTCGAATTTATATAGTAGGATTTTAGGGCAACAGCTATTGATTCAGGTGGAGGCCACGTGCATGGGTTACTATTCTAGCATGCAGCATGGAGGACCATATCAGAGCCCTTACTCTGAGGCCGGCCACCGAAAGATCTTGTCTGCTGACAACAGCTTGCCAACAAAAGTCATGTTCTGTCAAGAACGGCCACAAGCGGAGCTGTACCAACTTTTCAGAAATGTTTTCCATGGCCAAGTGACACATGAAGCGTGGGATGAGGTGGTGGAAACTGTTTTATTAATCATGAATCTGAACTAATCTCATCAATCTATGATACATGAAAACTGGATACCATTGTAGTTCAAAAACTTCAGTTGCATCGATCGCAAGCCAATTTTCTGTACATGCAATCCAACATGCACCAAGTTCAAAAGCTTGTTCTTTTTATGTCTTTTCGTTTTGATGCACCATATTTCATGATCGTATCAAGTCAATGTAACAACCTGTGTTTCGATGCCGTTCATTAGACCATAGATAGTTGGATTAGAAAAAAGATGAAATTATAAAACCAAAGATGACTACGGACTACAAAGATAAGGAATGAACGAGACTAGTATAATGCAAAAGATATAGCTCTAACAAATCCAACTCGCCTTTTATATATTATGCACGCACATACATATACATATATAACAGTAGGCAACATACGTTACCCGAACCCGTTCACAATCTAACGAAGAAGATGGTGAGATCGGGCCCGTTATAGTCGTCGGGGCTCGTCATATACAGCGTTTCCGAGTCTCTCGACCCGACGACGTGCTCGAACCCTGCCCGGACGTAAGCCATCTCCCCATCGGGACCCTCCTCCTCGGACCTCCCTGGTAGCACGCCGGCCCCCATGGACACCGGCCGCAGCATTTCCATCACCGCCAGGTCCTCGTCCGACGCCTCTCGCCGCACGCAGTACCCGCTCTTCTTCCCGTTGCAGAACATGGCCCAGAGCGGCTCGTCCATGAGATTCGACGATAACTGCGAGTTGGTTTCCTTGCTGTGCTCCAGTGGCCTCTTCTCGCACTCGAGGGCAATGCGTACCATGCCGGCGCTCATCTCACGTAGAAGAGCATGCGTGTGCATGGCCAGCTCGATGACGAGGGAGGGCAGGCACCGGGGGTTCTCCTGGAGGGAGAAGGACACGCGGCCGTTGCGGTAGCCGAAGATGGTGCCCGTGATGAGGTCGTGGTGGCGGCGGCCGCGGTGGTCCGGGCCGAGGAGGGAGGTGGCAGGGGTGCAGGCGATGGTGGGCATGACTGCAGGGGAGGAGGTGGCGATGCGGCAGGGATCGGGGAGCTTGCACTTGGGCGTGAAGATGGGGAGGGTGCGGCAGAAGGAGTGGAAGAGGCGGAGGACGCGAGCCGGGCGCCGTCGCCGGCGCCGGAGGTGGTGGGCTGAGGGTGGGACGAGGGAGAGCTGGGAGGAGGGGCAGTGGCACATGGGTTGCCAATGCTCGGCATGGGTGGAGGTTGCGCTCTCGCCAGGCTCCAACACGATGGCGGTGGCGGTGGAGGAAGCTGCCATTGAGGGGACGGGGCCTGGGGGCCACTTGGGGGTTGCAAGGGGGTGATAGATGAGAGGATGAGCTACTGTTTGGGTCGGTTATTATTTCGCGACCGGCTCGGGCCGTTAGTTCTTTTGTACTATTTGACTTTCGCACGCTATTTTTTTGATCCAAACTTACCGGCTCCGTGTACCCGCATCCTGCTCCGAGATGCAACCGGGACCCACCAGCCTTTTATTTCTCTAATCACACGACGGCAGTCGGCGGGTACGTCCGGGGCGGATAGATGAGAAAAGTGTTGGGTGTTTTATGGGGTGGGAGTTCTTATCCATTTACATGAGATCCAAACCGTCGGATGCCTGGATTCCGTTACGGATCCATCGTCCAAAGAACAAAGCGCACAAAATATAGAAAAAAACGTAACAGAAGCTCCAACCGCGCAACAAATCCGTACTCGACTCGATCCTCCTCAACGACTCAAATGGAACGCAGTCATCATAAGAAATGGAGAGAATTCCATAAGAAATGGTGGAAAACCCCTGCGTTAATATCTCCACCCACAGAAGATGTGAAATCAGTCATCTCGCATCCAATCCCAATAGTTTAATTAGCCTTGATGATCTTCCACATTATCAAGATCATGAAATCACAAAATACGTGTTTTGACATTAAGAAACTATCATCCAAGAACATCTTTTTGACCCATGGTAAGGGATCAATGATGATACTGGCAAACTTCCATTAATAATAGTAACCAAGTTTGTTCCTCTGGTCATCTCACTGACCATCGACTCACCTAAGTTTCTACTTCCTCATAACTCTCTTATTCCAATTATGGCGGCCATATCCGATATCAGTAGAGAAGAGAGGAGGAAGAGAAGGCCGTAGACTGTCGAAAACTCTGCAGGATGGCGGCAATGGTCATGGAGTCATCATCGCCCGTGGAGTCCACCTCGAAGTAGCACACATTCGTCTCCTCGGACAAGGGCGATGGGGGCGGTGGCGGTGGCGGTGGCGGAGGTGGCGGCGATGGAGCGGGCAGGAAAGGGTAGTGGAAGTTCGTCCGAGCTCTCGCTGGTCCGCAGAAGGAAATAGAGGAGAGGTCGTAGGCAAGCGCAGCTTCCTCCGCAGTGTCGAAGGTGCCGAGCCAATGCCTCTCCTTGGTGTAAGGGTTCCGGATCTCAGCGGCGTAGCGCCCCCATGGTCTGCGACGGACTCCGAGGTACTCGCTCGACGCCCGCGTTCGCCGCCTTCTACTGCGGTGTAGGATGGCCTGGGGGAAGTCCGCCATGTCTTTCTTAGTTGAGCCCCAGGCTGTTCACTCAGGGATAGATAAGATAGTGGTTAGCGTTGCTCTATCCTTATATACAAGTGGAAGGAAGGAGACGGATTGCTGGCAACACATAAGCTATGAGTTGGAGAAAGCCATGCTTTTATTTAGGAGATAAAGCAAGTGTTTATTTAAGCATGCACTGAGTTGGGCAGGTGAGAGGCACAGACCACCATGGAATTAAGAAATCAAAGGGATGTTGGAATTTGCTTCTCTAATGGTTGGCTGTGTGCTCCGCTTTCTCCCTTGTTTTCCTCGACATGATAAGATCATGACGGGCATTTTCCGCAAATCTCTACTTACCATGACGCAAACGTACTTGCCGCCTTCATCCTCCTCCCGAGCCAAATGCAAATCTGAAGCATGCTATTGAACGTGAAACACACCGACGTGCTGCGTTCATTAGTCGCTCGAGTTCCATGCAAGTGGTTTTATCTGTAACGCGTTCTAAGCTTCGTACATTGCATTTATAGTTATAACATTCGGAACGGAACGGAACGGCCCGTGGAATCCAAACAACAACAAATTGGAAGCTCGAGTTTACTAACTAAAATATCCTATTTTATCACAAATATTTAAATTTCAATTTTATTATGTGGTATGAAAAAGAATTAAAAAAAAGTATTATATTTATTATTTATTATTCTCCTATCATCTCAATACATCAGTAATGCTCCTATCATTTTATTGTGTAATGCTATGAGAAATATTTTAAAGATATTATTGATCCTCGGATCGGATTAGTTGATCCATGGATTCAGGTTGATTTTTGATTCTTTACTATTGTTGACCTAAATATTTGACGTATTGAGGTGAATTAAGAAAGGAAGGATCACGACAATAATGTCACCAGCTATAATTTGCATGTTCCCTTGATCAAGCACCAAAAGCACCGGTTGGCCACGGTTCATGTCTTCCAGCATCTCGAAAAGATAAAAGAGAGAACTTTGACAGACACATCCACGCCTTGTGTCTCCGATGAATAGACAAGTCGAGATTGTCGCAACTACGATTTTTATTCCTTAATTCATTAAAAGCGCACGCACAAAAAAAAAGTTCATTGAATTTGTTTCACTTTCCGATTCCAATTCCTCAATTTGTCGCAATCAAATAAAAATCTCAAAACTTAGCAATTAAGAAATATATCAGAAAGTTAATTATGATTAATGTGATTCGATATGATTTTCTATATCTAAATTCTTTACCACATAAAATTATATATATATATTAAGTTTATGTATATATATATTACATACATATATATATATATATATACATATATGTATATATATATCCAAATATATATATACATATAATATTTATAAAATCTAATCCTAATTTACTAAGGCTTTTTATTTGAGCCTCTAATCATAATCCATATTTTACCCTAACAATTTGTTTGAATCCTCTGGTGAAAAAACTTCTCAACCACAACACTATCATCATATCTATTAGACAAATTAAATTAATACATCATACTTCTGAACCTCAACTTTTCCTTTATTAATGTAATTTGTTACTGTCTTATTTCAATACATTCTTATTAGAGATTTTGATCCATTTAAACATTTCAAAACTGTACATTTCAGTATAAAAACCTAGAACAGTAGAAATATGTCAACTTATCTCAAAATTAAATTAAATTATGATTTACATTCAAGCACGTCAAATACAAACTATTAATATATATAAAATCATCGAAAAACAGTTATAGTGTTTTCAAAAATAATATAAATCCAATAATTATAATACATATATCTATAGATAGATAGAGAGAGAGAGAGAGAGAGAGAGAGAAAGAGAGAGAGAGACTCAAAAGAACTTGATGCTAAACAAAAGTCATTGGCACACACAAAAAGAAAAATCCAATTCGGACGAGTTTTTGTCCTATTTTGTTATATTTAATTACTTTTTAAATAATTTTTTAACATAAATTAAATTATCATAAATAATATGTTACTTTATTTAAATTATTAACTTCCTTGTTTGTGTAGTGTGGTTATGGAAATGGTTAAAATTAATTTTCTTAATTATGTGGATAAGTTAGGAATCTTATAAACTAATTAAATTATTAGTTTATTTATTTCTTAATCAGTGATATAATTTTTAGAAAATAATAATTTAAATTTTATTTATGTGTGAATCATGAGAAATAAATATTAAATTATATATTTGTATATAAAAATAAATTACAAATAAAAATTAAATTATTATTTATCTTTCAAAGAGAGTTCATTCTCATAGAGCTCTCCCTCTCTCGTTCCTCACTAACGAGAGAGAGAGGATCTTATATTATTTTCTTATCATCTTTTATTTATATTTTAAAATATTTAATATTAGAATTATTAAAATTTGTATAATGTATAATGATATTTTAATTTTAAAATTTTATGGTTAATAAAAAATGATCATTGAATTGTAATGTTAGAATGATTAATTAATTTAATAATAATTCTAATTTATTTAATTAGATATATTTATGTTTTAAGGAATTATATATAAATTTTTATGATTTAATTAGTTTAAAAATTAGAATTATGAATCTAAATTAGTTAATCTATGAAAAAGAATAGATTTGAGGTTTATTATTTTATAATTTTTAAAGTACTTTTGAAAATATTAAATTTTAATTTAATAAGGGACATCAAATTTGGATGTAACTTAAGTTAAGTTGATTAATCAGACCAGTCCATATGGCCAAAAACAATCAAGCATATATGGTCAGGTATAAGCCAGCCTATATAGCTAAGTATGATTCAACCTATATGGTTAAGTATAACCTAGCTTATGTTGTTACAATTTTATCTAAAATTGTCTAAGTCATGAGAGACCCTTGCATTATCCATTTATAAAAAGTCAACCTAGTTACAACCTTATTTAAGTATTAAATGATTTGTAAAAGAGCAAACTAATTAATTCCAAAAATAAGTGATGGATAAGTCTCAAAATCTCACAAAGAACATAACTTTACATATAATTTAACAAACACTCAATATACAAGAGAGAAAAAAAATAAAAGAGAAAAGTATAACTTTAAAAGGTAAATAAACAGTTATAAGTTTATAAACAATTGTTCACCTTGGGTGCATTAGTAAGTTTCTATCGACTTTACATACAAACTTATAAATCCAATCAATATCTAACAATACTCTAAACCCACTTTCAATCTTACACTACCTAGGTGGTTCTAGGTGCTAAGATGGTTGATATTTATATTGTAACTTAAAGAAAACAGGTCATGATATGTGAAAACTAGGTCATTCCAAGATAAACTATTCATGATCATAGTTTTTAAATAAAAACACATAAAAATAAGGTAAAACACATAGCCAAACATATATATATATATAAGCAAAAGTGATGAATGATTTATTGACGAAAGTGTTACGGGTGTACGATGACTTTTTATAATATTCTCCCACTTAATTTGTTAATGCCCTTATTGACATTTACTAGTAGGCTTTGATGACTATTTCTTTATGTTGTATAGTGTCTTCTGACTCTCAACTGGCTTTTAGCTAGGGAAGTTTTTATCACTTCACCAAGTACTTGATATGCTTTACTCGGATAGCTTTATATTATGATCCATTAAAATTGTTTCAACTCATTTTTTTCTAGGAGACTCTAGTGGTAGGTAGCTGAGTTAGAATACTTCATGAAATATCTTGTAGATTCAAGTGATAGGTATTTAAGTTACTTACACAGAAGACATCATGAATTTTGAACCACGCTGACAGCTGTAACTTATAGAAGACATTGCACACCCTATTAATAGTTGGGAAGGGCCTTTTATACTTGTGTAATAGTCTTTTGTACACTTTATGTCTAAAGAAGATTGAGCTTCGCTAATACCAAGTCGTTTATTTTAAACTCCTGTGATTATCTTTCCAGAGATATCCATTTTTTCATCTTTTTGGTCATCTTCTTCCTCAAACAATATCTATATTTCAGTGTCATTCCTTTATAAAGTGATATTCTAATGAACTACTCTAAGTATAACTAATTGTCAAGGTGTTAGGAGTTAATTGTTGCTATCCAGTAATAATCTCAGATGAGCTTTTGTTAGATACAGAACTCCACTACAAGTTATAAGAGAATTAGAATATATCCAATAACTATGTGGTATAAGATACATGAGCGACGGAGTGTCATGAGTATGTTGACCTATTGTCGTCGACGGTATCGAAAGCCCAAGGAGCCAGGGGATTCTTGCATCAGGCGGCATCGTCGATGCGTATGCCTCGTATACCTTCTACGTAGATAATTATGGAGGTGATAAGATGAGCTCACGTATCCTTGTCAGACTTATCTTTAAAAGTCGAGTTATAGAGCTAAGAGCATACAAATTTACGATGTGGGGAATAATATGCCAAGCATTGTCATTTCCTTCACTCGATAAGCCGTCCTCACACTCGTTATAGGCTGGTTGTCACCCTGCATTCAGAGTCTCTGCTACCTGAATCAAAGTAATTTATCGATCCAAGTTAGTGACTTTGAGATTGAACACTTGAATTTGTCAAGGACGGTGGTCATCGCGTGTACGAGGTTGACTTCGGGTGGAGCTGGTGTCGATGAAGAATGAAAGGGTGTTCGTGTTTGCCGGCGCTCGAGATGGGAAGGGGGTTCGGCTATCGCTCGCACTGCGTCCTTATCTGATACGGAGGAGGGTTGGTGTGTGTGCGGGCGCGCGCAGTAGGAAGAAGACGAGGGCTACCTTTTGCCCAACGTGCATTATTAAATTTATATCAACTTCTCACGCCCAACCGATTTCCTCTTCCTCTCCGCAAGTGAAAGCTAGAGATCATCTCTAAACCATTGTTGAGCACCCGTCCCATTCCCACCGAACTGTTCCACCAAGTACATGTTGAAATGCAGGTCTTGAAGATAACAAGTCTTCAATGCCTGGCAGAAGTTGTTGATGATCAGTACGGTGCTAAGAAACACAAATTGTTACCTTAAAGTATACCAATCTTGTATCTTATATATAATCAAAATTCTATCTCTATGCACATGCCAAGAAAGATTTAGATATAAATGTAAGAAGTCCAATTTCGAGATGGTGAAAATGTAGCCATTACGTTGCAAAATTAAAAAAAAATAAGCAAGTTGATGAGATCGGAGCGTTATTTAACTTTCAATAGCAAAACTCCGATGCTTGATACTTGTTGGTGTTGTACCCAATGAGGTCCAAGAACTCATTGAAATCGTTAAACAACGAGAGCATCCGATGCATAGACAACAAACTTCTCTGACAATGATGAGGTTGTCGTTGGTTAGGACGATGATGACGAAGCGATGACAAGAAGGTTGGAAAAGGGATGACGAGCAACCAGGTGCGATAGGCGAGCGATAGACGAGAAGGTGCAATGATCAAGGAGCGGACGAGTAGGGTGCAACGATCAAACGAGTGTGATGGGTGATCAGGTGCGAGAAGCACAAGGTGTGATGGGCTAGCCGATGTGACAAAGGAGGAAGGCACGACGAGCAAACAAGTGTAGCAATAAGCAAGTAAGGTGTAAGAGGATGTAGGTGCAACGAGTGAAAAAAAGTTATAAAGAAGAGAGGGAGAGGAAATTAGTTAGGGCAATAAGGTGATAAAAATTTAATAATTTTAAAAATAATAAAATAATATTTTTATTTTTTTTCATTCACATCTTTTTTGCAACCATACGTTCAAATTTTTCTGTCGATGAAGTTTACGATGTAAAAATAATAATAATAAATATTTCACATTCATAAATATAGGAACTCGTTATTTTTTAAAATATAAAGATTGGAATGCTAATCATAGTTAACTATAGAGATAATATGTAATTACCCATAATGAAACTGTAGAATATTTCGCTACTCTGTACAAAGGAACACTACAACATTTTAGACTCAGATCACAAAGTGCCAAGAAACCAGAAGCTGAACGAAAATTAGACACAAAGTCGTGTGTATTGGAGCGCTCTATAGGAAATGAATGTTATAATGTTGTTATATTTACAAGTACTATGCGGCATTTACATACTTCTGCTTTACCATGGGACACTCGCTATGATACACGATGAACAAAGAAGCTAAATTAGGATGCAGAAAAATGAAAAGATTTTATAAGATTGCAAGCTGAACCTGTCCTCAGTAAAACTCATGTTAAGCAGTGCCGGTTATCAATCTCTCTTGCTGGTCTAATTTTTTCACTTTGAGAAAGCTGAAGAGGACTTGTGCTCCAAAAAATGCACATAGCAGGTATGCAGCCATAGCAGGTACCTGTCCACAAAATATATACATATATACATTACAAAAATAAGAAAATGAGAGCAAAAGCACGCCTCCAAAAAACAATTATGTCGGGGATTGCTTACTCGAACAGAATTGAAATATAAAATTGTTGCAAGGTTTACCAAACTTCCTGCAGCAACAGCCTGTCATTTTGCATACAAAGATATAAGAGCATCAGATTGCATAGAGCATAGCTGCATATATATAGACACCGATCAACTTTAAATTTCTGAGAACAGCAAAGCGCAATTTAAAGAGTAGAACAAGTCCTCTAGACAAAAAAAAAAAAGAATTAACTTTGTGTCTAATCTTATTTTCTGATATTGTATGTTCACTCGAGTAATCCTACTTGGTCTCTAACCCCTGGTCCATTCTTCACCATAAAGGGATCCTAGTCAACAAAAACAATGCCAACTGTATATAACTCACATTTTCAAGTATCCAATTGACATGCATGTAAGTCCAAATTTTGCCCTTTGTCTGTGTGAATCTATACAAGATTGGTTTTTTTGTTCTAATGGACTACATTGTTGGTCAACAATGACGGCCATACAATGGTTTTAGATTTATATCACACCAAAGATGTATCATATGTAAATCTCATTGTAGAAACCAGATTTACCTAGACCAGGAATCACAAGAGCGCTCCTTGAAGACATGAAAAAGAATGTATCAAGGATGCTGCTATTTAGGTAGACTGAATCTCTTGTAGAAACTGTCAGGTGTTATGACATAGTACCATGCTGAAAGTTTCCAGGGTTGGTGCAGTCCACCTAAAGAGCATGTTCCACATATTAATTGTCCAAATAGAGACTAGAACCTTACAAGCAACATTGGCTCCCACTCCTTTTCTATCATTCTTAAAGCCAAATGATTGCCTGGACTATTTTTCAGGGAAGTATGTTCAATATTCTTTTATCATCTCTTAGGCACTATTTTTATGCTGTAACAGCACCAAGGTACCTTGGAAGTGTTCAATATAACTTGGATGGACTATTATCTTCCTGGTCACATAATCAGTATAACTGGGGAACCTTTCAACAATGCTCATATTCATATACTTCACAACTGAGTGTATCCTCAAAAGTTTTTATAGCATTATCCTAATACCTAAAAGCATAATCTACTCAGGAGTCCAAAATGGCATCACGTCGTCAAACCAACTCAACTTCTTGATCTCATTTTTGTGATATTAATGCAAACATCAAATCATTTTCTATCTCCAATATGTAGTTTAAAAATATAGAATCCAGTTGAAAGCTCACATTTCCAATTGTTTTTTGGACAGCAGCAACTCTTTGAAATGCTCTTTCAGATTCCAAAGTTCGCACTCGAAGCTTGAGATCACCCTGTTCCTGTACGATATTGCAACAACGTAAAAGGACTCTAAAGAGTGAGAGTACTGCCTAAATCGACATGACAGTTAGAAAGGTCAGAGAACATTATGGTGAATACCAATCTCTGAATCGTCTGTGCCAACTTTTCAACTCTGTCAGCCTGTCTAAACAAGTTATAGAATGCACTTGACTGTCTCTCCCATCTTTTCTTAATGTCCTGTGTAACAGAACAACTTATTAGTTCCACTGTAAATGCATAAGAGTTTAGAAAGATTTAACCGTGCAGCACAGAAGACAATAAGAAGCCTACCTTAACAATCACCTCAAGACCAGCTTCGCGGAACCTAAGCAATTCCAAGGCATATCTGGTAATGGATATGCAAATGAAATCAAATCCAGATGATTCAAAAATCAGCAAATTAAAACTTATAATGAAGCAGAAGCCAACTAAGAAAAGGAAATCATAAACCACACTTACGGTTTGGCAATCTCAGTAATGTCAAATCTAGGGTCAAGTCCCTTTCCTATTCCATCTAGTACTGCACAGATGAGAGAGAATTTTAATGAAACTCTACCACCGATGCAGTAAAATTAGATAAAAATTTGCTTCATGATTCCTACACCTGAGAATGCTCTAACAACAAATGTGAAAGTAGCCGGAAAACGGAATGGTTGATCAGCAGCAATGGCCAAAAGATCCTCCCCTGAATATTGAAGCATACTTAAGCTTAGAAATTTGGCACTATACTAATACCTAAGAACTCAATCATAATTACACAGGAAACAGATTAACAACACAGGGTACTAAAGGCTCAAATTACATGCTCTACAAACTGAAAGACCATATGCCTCACCTATTGCTGCTAGCCGCTGCTTCTTCTTCTCTAATCTTTCTTCTTTGGTCAATTGCTTTTTGAAGCCAAGTTCAGCAGTCGCCATCTCCCTCTCTTTCCTCTGCGCTGCAAGGCGCTCTTCAAAACTGAAAGTAAAAAAATAACAACAATAGGATGAAGACGAGGGACACTTTTTAAAACAAGTTAATTTATATTATAATTCCTGTACATCACCTATTAAGAAAGAACTGAGCTGTTCTTCTGACAGCTGTCATATCACCAGTGGGAACAAGAACACCCATTTGAATCATTGCTTGAACCACCTGCACGCAATGCATATTTATAATCAACATTAAATGTTCGATTTAGCTACGGATTTCCATAGAGACATAGAGGATATAAACAGTCCATACAAATAAAGCACATTAAGATATCAAAGAAATATTCTGCAATATTACAATGAAATCCACCTCATTATCATTTCTTTTTTGAATAGCCTACTTATTCCATCTTAAAGAACAAGGAATATTGCCAACTCATTCTTCCCTCTCTTCATTTTTCAGTCATGGCTTTGACTTCATTTACAAATAGTATGTTATAATACATTACAAACAAAGTAAGAGAAACGACAATCTTGGAAGATACTGAAAAAATCAGCCACGGCTCTAATCATTAAAAAATGGTCTCTGAATCTGTTAGGTTTCTTCCTCTTCTAGCTGACCAAAAATATAAAAAATTTCTTCTAGCTGGGGAACACATGCAACCAAGTGGCATCTGCAGATTCTAGTGATGAAAATTCACAGAGAATTTACAAACAAATTAACAACATTTGCATCAAAGCACCATAATGATAAATTCTAATATAATGGTTAATAGACTAGAGAAAATCACAAAAGAACTAGGTGCACATCACAAAGTCGATAAATTCATGCAGCCTTGCTCGAAATCATCAAACAGACTTTAGAACATGCAATAGTACTAAGTGATAAATTAAGCAGTTCCTCTCTTAGGATGTGACACCAAATACAACATAATAGCATGTGTTTTTACAAATATTATGGATCTTGAGTTTGTGAATGAATCACAAAACAGAGGTATGTACAGGGCTTCATATAAGGGTAATGCTGGTCCACAAGGAAATAAATTGTAAATCATATGTAATAGGAGAGGGAATAAAACCAAAGAGGTTTCTTCCACTGACAAAAATAATAAACACACAATCACTATAGTACAAAGATCACTCTTTGAATATATCAAACAGGTAATTGTCAATAGTTAACCAAAGAAGAGCATCCATATAGCATGACCTGCAGGTTTATTTGCATTTACTCCAATTCTTCTGGTTTTTTTTACAAGTATTTTATATTCTTAGCATGCAGATGTTCCAGTGAATTAAAACACGTTGCCCAGCTGCAATGTTTTGACATACTATTCTAATTCCAAAAAATTATCTATAGGTTCTAAAATTTTTGCTTTCTAATAAGTTGACTTGAGGGAATTTCATTTGTTCCTTAAGATCTATTTCTATTACCTCAATGTCCCAGTACTTCTATATCTGACCACAAAATATCATCTGAACATATTGGCATGGGAATTTGTTAGAACTCTAGCTATGAGAGTCCTAATTTAGTTTCATTGATAAGGGTATTCATGTAAATCCTATCTAGCCGACCCTTATTAAAGAGGTGAAGAGGCCGGCTAGGTTAGGGTTAGGTTACTTCTTAGGAAAAGAGTCCTATTAGAAGTAGGAATCCTATTAGGAAAGGAGTCCTATTAGAAGTAGGAGTCCTATTAGGAAAAGAGTCCTATTAGAAGTAGAAGTCCTATTAGGTAAAAAGTCCTATTAGAATTAGGAGTCCTATTAGGTAAAAAGTCCTATTAGAATTAGGAATCCTACTAAAGAAGGAGTCCTAATTAGAAGTTGGTTAGAAGTAGGAGTCTTGAGTAAGAGTCCTATTAGGAGTTGGGGCTTAGAAGCCCTATAAATAGCCATGTATTCATCCTCTTTTAATCAATGAATAGATCAATCTTTTAGCAGCCTTTGTGCAGCAACTTGGAGGAAGGAACCCCTATAGAGTTCCAAGGAGGCCGATCCCCTATAGAGATCAACCCCAAGCTTAGAATCCGCGGAGGGTTCTAACAGAATTATGGATCTAGTTTACCATTTCAAGGTGAAAAGTGAGCTTATAAACAAGTCACTATTGTTGCACGAATTTTTTATTTTTTAAGTTCAATCAGAATGATTACTCTCCATTCACCATTAAACTTGAAAATGACGTAAACAAGCAAGGATCTAAACAATCTCCAAGGTCAAGAAATGAAGTTATGAATTTTTCATTTCTCAGCCCCATTTGAGGAATTCCAGTATTCTATGCTATGGAAACCTGCATACAGAGGAAAAGGCTACGAAGTACAGACTCAAGTGAAGGACTTCAAATGTATCTTTCAGGCAGATGAACTTCACAATCAAGTCAAAAATAATATCATTATTAAACGCACAAGAAGAAATTTAGTTCTATTTGTTTAAGAAAAGATACAGAAATAAATCAACAGTCAAATGAATTTTTGCTATTGCCATAGAATTTCAAAAGAAACTAACCCGGTCTGGATCCTTGTCATAAATTCCATAAAATGATTCGAGTAGCCCTTCCCTAATATTAGAGCTAATGCTGCAATGTTTTTCCGAATGAATACTCATTACTCAATGCAAAAGGCATACGAGAACTTTAAATCTTAAAAACGGTTTATTTCCATGAACAAAATAAATCAGCAAGAGTTCAAGACACAACCTTCCCATCATGCCAAAGTCATAAAAGATGAGCCTCCCACCATTCACATCATCAACAGCAATATTCCCTGGATGCTGTCATCCGAAAATACTTATATTACTCACAATTATTATAGATAATAAATGGGTTTATGACAAAAATCACTGGACTTCCAATTTGTTTGTTGCAGTAGCTGAGAGAATTACAGCTATATATTTCTTATTGATTTTTCACCTTTAGCAATACGATGTCAGACGGTGATCTCCAAAAAATGAGCTGGAAATATAAAATTTGACCCAAGTTAAACAACACGTGGATAGTTGTATCCCCCTTGTACGATTAGTGAGCCAATCCAATTAGCTCACAAATGATCAGAACAGCCATGGGTCGATACCAATCCTCTAGCAACCTGATTTAGGCTTTCCATCTAGTAAAATTACTGTTACATAAATTTAGAATTTTTACAAAATGGTGGTAAGCCATGATGCAAATGTTGGATTTTAGTCAGACAATGTCAGATTTCTAGATTGGAGCTCCAGTTCTAGTCCATGATTTACCGTATATGATATATTTTAATTTTTAAAGAGGGACAATGACAGCCTCAACAGATGGAATGCACTAAAATTAAATCTTAATAAAACATTAGAAACTAGTCACACGAAAAAAAAGTCTTTGGCAGCTCTCTTTTCTGTTGACTAGCCATTAATTCCACGGCTCGTGGATAAAATAGTAAAGGAAGGTTACCAGTTCATGAGTCTCAATAATTATTAAGATTCACGGGATCAGGACTGGGTTCAGGTTCACGATCAGCCTTAGGATACAGGATCTGGATCCTGTATTGCAAGATCTAGTTTTCTAAATGACCAAAAAAGATAATCAGGTTAAATAAGAACCTGTCTGATATCACCAGGATCAGATTTGATTGCCACAAAAAGCTGGCAATATCAAGATTAGTCAAAACCAGTGAATATCAGTCTGACTGACCAATAAGTGGTCAGACTGCTGGATAGACTGATTTAACCTTGATTTGCTTCTCTTTTTTTTCCAAATTTTCTGATGATCTGGTATTCTGGATCATCCCCTGAAGAATCAGAGATTTCATAATCTGTAGTATTGTTTCTGTTTAACCATATGAAAAGTTTACTAGCAGTCCTAATTTAATTTTAGGAAACCAACATACAAATATTATTTTTGCCGAATTAACCCAGCTCCTTCATTTCTTAACTTAAAAGCCATTTGAGATAGAAGATAATGGTTATGTTACAACTATAAACTCAACAAAGCCTACCGGGTCGGCATGGAAAAATCCATGGGACAAAATCTGTTCAAGATAAGACTCAACAGCATAACGACCCAACCTGCAAAGAAAGGATACAAACGTGAAGCCAATCAGAAAAACATCTGGAAACTAAGATCAAAAATAGGTAGATGCTCTATACTCCAGATATAGATAAAATAGCAGATTGTAGTACCTTTTTCGATCAACACCCAACTGATCTAATTGCTTTATCCTGTTTATCTTTACTCCTGGGACATATTCCATTGTGAGTACCTGCAATCAAATAATATGTTGTTTAACTGACAAAATGAAAAGGATTTAAACTTCAACGATTCAGAGAAATCAGTTAGTACAAGATACTGAACCTGTGGTGTGGTGTACTCCCAGTATATTTTAGGCACCTTAACATATTCCATATTTGTGAAGTTTTCAGCAAACTTTTCTGCATTAGCTGCTTCCTTCATGTAATCTATTTCCTGAGAGAAGATACAGGACTATCAAATATATTTACACACAGGTCACTCAAAAGATAAAGCATTCGGCAAACTGAATAACAAATACATTGAGAGATCATAGCGCTATATAAGCAGTATTGCACCAGTATATAAAGGAATGGATCTAGAAATGGCGCATGTCATTATTTGCATCGATCTGCTGAAGACCAGCTAATGCTGACACAAAACCGCTGGTTTCTTTTTTTTCATATTGTCTTCTTTTGTGGTTCTATAAGGCACAGGGTCAAAAACTGGTTGCACTTGGGCTGGATCAGCCAATATTAGATTGGATCAACGTGGACTGACTATCAATTATTTTCTAATTGGCCTGTCTGTGGAATAGAGCTGGTGTCAGACAAGTCTTCTAAAACTAAAGTCAAAGCCAGTTCCCATGAGAATCAAATACACTCTCCAGTTAACCCTTTGAAATACCACCATCTGACTTCCCTATATCAACAATGAAATTGATGATTGTCAGCAACTAATTAAGACAGGGAAGCAGGTTGGACAAAGACGAGAAAAGAGAAAAAGATGGAGAATGAACAAGAAGAGAATGTATATCCTATTTGACTCGCACACTAATCCAATAACCATAGAATGGAGTACAAAACGAAGAGCACGCAGCAAAGGCTGAAGACAAGAAGAATAGGACTAGCAGCAGGGAGGACAGAAGAATTTACACCCATTTTTCCTGTTGTTCTGATTTCCAGTCCTAAAATTGAGTTGCTTCACTTTACTTTCTAAAATTATTTATTGATCAACCTAAAGATCTGAGCTAACCAACCTCTTCCACCAATATAGCATCATCAACCTCTTCCACTGTTATACATATATAATAAAACACAACTTGGTAATTAGAAGGTTCCATAGAAAAATTTGTTAAATATTAAAACAAGTATTATCTAAATATCATCAAAGTTGGTGTTAAATCCTGAACAAAGTTAACTTTCAACAGCATAGGGCTTCTAACTATACCTGAAAGACTAATTGGAAGATTAGTAAGAATAGAACTTTTTGGTTGCACTTCAAACTAACAACATGGAAGCAACTCCAGAAAAATCCATCACATAAGAGTTTACCAGGGGAACCATATTTAAATCTCACAGGCACAAATAAACATAGGCTTATCAGCTATACGCTAGTGATTCAACGTGATCCTAGATCTCAATGAAATGACATACTTCTCATTTAAAGTGAATGAACTGAATTCGTTTCAATTTGATTGGAACAATTCTGCTCTAGGATTGCACAAAACACATTGGCATATTTCAGAAGAAGCAATCCAACATAACAAACCCAACAGGAAAATAACCTGATAAAGGACACTGGCACACTCATCATAGATAGCAACCCAATCTCTCTTCGCACCATCTGACTTGGGGTCCACCTTCTGAAGGTATTCAGCTATAACCTGAAATGACACAAAATGTTATATGAAAGAACTGTGTCACACTTGAACTGACAATTAAATATACCGAGAACCCTCTAATTTCCTCAAAGAAATAAAAGTAGTATACAGGCCAAGACAAAGATCAGATCATTTTAACTATAAATTAGGCAATTGATTGTCATATGCTTTACCACACTAGTCAGCCATATGAGAGGTGAAGCTGACCATGTGACAACCAGCACATGTCGCAAATCAGACACTCATTCATTATCACAGTCTTCAGCAAATCAGAACTCAGAAGTAAAAAGAAGTATCTCAAGTACAATATTCTTGATGTAAAATGGAGACAGGCACTCCGCTTATTGGTTAATTGACAATTTTTGACAACATACTTGAAGATATATACAGAGAAGCACATCATCGAAGACAAAAGAGAATGTGTGACAAAACCCGCCAGTTGTGATGCTCAAGATATCCTCAAGTTGGGATTACACAACAGAGCAAATTGAAAACTTTCTAATTAGTAAATAACAATGAGAGATATCTCTCTAACAACAATCACTCTTCGCTTCCTTTGTCTTTCCTTCTTTTGGCATATACATATTGCAATATCTTATCTACCATGTTCTACATATATTATGGGTCATCAATATGGCTCTAAAAGCCTTAATTCATACCCTGGCGAACTACAGTATCACTAGCAACTGGAAACACATTAGACTTTCTGTCTGCCCATCCATGTTTTATGTAAACAATCAAGTTCAGCACAATTTTGAGCAAGAATTTTATCATGACAATCTACCAAACTGACAGCATGTACTGGTCTGCTGAGGAAACAGGACCAAAGTCACCAAAACTCCCATACTGAGAATAAAGGATGATACCAAAACATGTTACACTCTTTCTATGAAATACAAACTTTTTTCCATGGTTTGTGTTTTTTTCTTGTGAATTGGAATAAGAACTCTATAGGTAAAAGAAGCTTGGAGTAAAGGAATAATCTTAGTTTATTTATTTAAAATGAGTAAATAAACACAACTCAGCTCAAAAACTTATTATCATAACTATCAGAGTCCAAACTTAATAATACAAAGGCTTATACAAAATATTTCACTAGTAACAATGTTTCGAATACAAAAACCACCTTAAGATTTTCTGTTAAACTATAAGATGCAACTGACTATGAAACAAAATGCTAAAAAACAAGCCATAATTTTCTTTCATTCAGGAATGGTTTTCAAATACTAAAGTATAGCCATACCGACAGTACCATAACAGTATACTGGTGCAACAACCATCCTGACAAATCAAACATTTTCTTTTGTTTGCTTATTAATCTACCAAGGGATACCATACCATTTTGATGAATACATGCCAATCTAATAAGAACGCAACACTGGCACCAATGTCGAAACCCTTGCTTCCAAGAGAGAAGTGTATGAAGGAGTTCATCTATCAATAATTATGTATGCCAAATATGCCCAAAATTATTCACCAAAATTTAACCAAAACCACATCAAGAGAAAGAAGGGTGCCAACCACGAGGTCAAAGTCTGAATGGAATTTTTCTAGAGAATGTATTCCCAACACATGATTCTAAAGGCTGACTGGTAATTTTAACAAGATTATCCTAGCTCATACTTTCCTAGAAGTTAAAACATGCTAGCATTTACCATATAAGCAGAATAGTTACAAAAATCCAAAAAGAGCAACACTGCTGCATCAAGCTATTCTTATAGCCTGGATATAACAACTATGCATCTGATTATTTAAATGTCATTTCCCATACCTAACTACACCTCTCTAAAGTAGGCAGTATGACCTGGCCATATGAGGTTTATCATACTCGACACATTAAAAGGAAAATCAACTCAAACATGTAGCACATGTAATACAACCAGGTTTATTGAATCTTATCCTATGTCAAGCCATCATTAGATATCAGAACCCTGACTGTGTAAGACTTTAAAGCAGGGATCTGAACAAATGATCAAGTAGTATGTAAAGAATTGCATATCAAGTAGAAGAAAGTACATTGATGTTTAAACCATTTAAAAAAAACTAACCCTCAGATTTTTCAGATCAATATCAAAGAGCTCCTTGAGGTCAGGTCTTTGCACTTTAATCACAACTTCTTGGCCCTTCAACCTTGCACGATGCACCTGACCTGCCAAGACAAAAAAACAGTTTACCAAATATTTTCTTACAACCTTTTTATACATGTGCATATTTCTTGCCTTATCAGATGAAAATTGATTACCAAGACTTGCAGCAGCTATTGGCTCATAATCAAAACGATCGAAAATACCATCCAAAGGAGCTCCAAGTTCTTCTTCAATAATTGAGACTGCTGTTTCTGATGGAAACGGTGGTACTTGATCCTGTTTAGCACATGGATAGGGTTTAGCTACTTAATATCAACCATTGAAATTTCTTATAATTCCACAAAATTTGAACTCAAGACAAAGATGTGCTGGTGTAAACATATTCATGGAACTGATAGTAGCATAAGATAACTGCATATATTATGGCTCGGAAAGATGTCATAACAGTTTATGAAAGGTCAAACAAAGAAAACAATGGACACCTAGATATCTTGTTGCTTCTTCCATGAGATGGAAATGAAGGCATATATAAACTATTGTTACATAATGAGAATCTAGATATATCATGATATGGAAACATGTCATTACCCTCTATGAAGAGTTTACAAATAAACATAGCATAGTTTTCTAAATCAACCAACCTGATCCACATTAGCCCATTCAAGTCAGGATCAGCCACTACTGAACTGAGATATTCAAATTTCTATTATTGATTATTAAATCGCCAAAGATAATTGCCAAATTTGGATAGGATTGGTCAAAAACGGACCAGGATCAGACAGATCTCATTGAATATTTGAAACAAGATAGAAGATATAAATTTATAACAAATGATGCACTCTTGGATCTTTTCTTAAGTAACTTGGGCAGTTGAGTAATGTGGCTATTGACTATAAGAGGATAGTTGAGGGAACATACACAAGGTTTGAGAAGGTCAGGCGCAAATGATCCCTATCCATGGTATAGCAGTTGCGAGTTCATCCTTTCCCTTCATTTATCGAGGATTGCAATCTATCTCATGAAATTTAGTTGATATTGCATTGCATCACAAATATATTTTTTGACAACCCAGTACATCTCCCAAGGGTGTTTGCATGTGTTAGCTTTATCCAGGGGCATTTTGTTCAGGTAACATCTTTTGGATTTAATTCTGTGTAACTCTATACACATTATATTAAGTTACAAATCAAATTCTACATAAGTAATTAATTAGTTCTATATGTAATCTTATATAAATATGTCTTATAATATATAATTATGTATATCTTACAAAAACTCTATATTTATAAATGTTCACTTTATTTATACTCTATCAATCCCCTGAGTACTGAAAGGGACCAAAACCAAGTGGAGCCAACACTACCCCCATTCAAGTAGTTGAGGGAGCAAACAGTAGATCAATATGAGAAGTATTTCAATTTTATATGTTAAGAAACTAAAAATGAATACTATTATGCAAAACCCAATGAAAGCATTTTAGCTATGCTTATTGTTCTTAAATATTTGTAAAATTTCTTTATGCCATCAAGTCTCATGCAATAAAGTGCCTAAGCAACTATAGATCACCTACCACAACTTTCTTTATGAATTGGATGATTAACCTGTCCTCCAATACATTAAAAAATTACAAAAGAACTTTGCAATATCTGCAACAGAAGCTTGCAATGATCACTTATAAATTACAATCTGTATTCCTTAACTTTATCTGTCTTCTACGATGTGTTGAAAGAGATTTGGGACCTAGATACAGACTTGCTTGCTAACGGTAGCAAGTATCAAGAAAATGCAAGCACTTTATTATCCGTTGTTTTCATCAAATAAAGTTTTATGCAAAGCCATTAAAGAATCACAACGAATCTGTAAGCTAGTAATTTCATGTTTGTTCACAATTGAAGAGCTCCAAGTACAAAGCAAATTTCAGACCATAAATTTGACCAACAGCAAATGTATGAAAGCATATTACTCCGAGTGGGCAATTAGACTACCGACCTGAAGTTCAGACAATTGATCCACATATTCCTGTGGAAGAATATCTACCCTTGTGGAGAACTGTTGTCCTGTTTTGATAAATGTGGGACCTAATCTTAGGATACTTTCCTTCAACCACTTAGCAAGGGATTTTCGCCTCAAAACCTTTTTCTCCTCTGTCATTCCTCCTGTGCATTGTCCAGATATATATTTTAGCACACAAAAAATTTAGCATGATTAAACAACCAGATATCTCTTGACACACTCAATTCTAAATACTTCAGTCTAACATGAATATTCCTACTAAAAGGTAATATATAAACTTAAATAATTAACAATGACATAAAATTTACAGAAACATCACAAAAAATTTAATTGATACACATTGATGCGTTATACAGACCCATTAATTTCCAGCTCCATTTTGTTTCTACTTGTACCTGTCAGGCATATCTTTATTCTTTGATCTACTGGATTTTAATACTAAGATGTTTTTATCTGATTCCGACAAAAGCATGAATCATTAATAAGTAGAAACTAACTGTTGTCCAAAAAGAGCCAAGTCTAAGTCTTTAATATCAAAAGAATTGATCTACTGTGAGATGTTGGTCTAATTACAGACTTATTCTAACCTTAGATTCAAGGAACTACCTCTGTAAGAAAACTTCTGGTCGTTAAGCCAAGTCTTAAAAAGAAATGCAAAAACAAACCCCCATATTTCCAAGGTCCTCTGAATTGTAGAATAAGTTCTAAATCTATTCCAACGCCCTCCAGGAGAAACAGAGACCTGCAAGAGGGAGAAAATCATCATAAAAGCAGCAAGAGTTTATAAAGATAAAAAATTCATCAATATATGATGCTCAATGTAGTCAAGCTGTCAATTTCTGTAAATTTTGCATAGAGGATAACATCCATAAAATTCCAGACGCAACAAGAGAAAAAGAGAAGTGATTCAAGGATGCAGGTGATTTATTTGATTGTAAGATTGAAGAAAGTTTCTGTCAATTCATTGAGATGAAATTATTCATTGAATATATATTGTTATAACTAACTTATAAATCCACTTGTAAGCTGTAACAACTTTCTTCTGAAGCTTAGAAGGCACCTAGTCGTATATAAGCTTGATCATGATCTCAAATAGAGAATTGAAATGTCAAGCAGGAAACCTCATATGATATGTTGATAATTCCTTGAATATATATTGTCAGAAATCCACTTGCACCAACTTTCTTCTGAAGCTTAGAAAGCACCCAGTCATGTATAAGCATGATCATGACATCAAATAGAGAAAAGAAATGTCAAGCAGAAAATGTCACATGATCTGTTGTGTCATTCACTATTTTAGAAAATTTTAAGCATGGAGAATTTAAGAAAATGTTGCCAAGCTAGTAACTTCACACAACATTATGATTGTTGTACCAAAAGTTCATCCACATTAGTAAGTTGAATTATCAAATGAACAAGTTGGGCATTTCTTTCAGAGAACGTCAAAAGGTTTTCTTAACAACAGAACCTGCAAGTGAACAATGTATGAGAAGATCAAAAATTTAGGCAACTGTTGTGAACCCAAATCACATCATTCATAGAATAGTTGGCATCTGCCATGCAGCATGAGGGATAACAAGAGATTGACCATTAATATCTAGAATCAGGGGCATTGTATTCAAATTCAAATAGATGCCAACATTGTGCAGATAATATATCAACATGAGGCAAATCAGTTATATCTACCACTCTAATTCAATAAGTGGAACGGTGAATCTAAATTTAGAAAACCTAGGAACATGGTGCATTTCTCATGTTCACAATGTCGACATCTAAGTCAAATCATTTAGATTTTCTCATGTATTTATGTAACATTCCCTGTTTATGCATCGTGTTAAGCAGATTTGAAATTTGAAAACTCAGATTGAAAGCAAATTTCAGATTGACTACGGATTCAACTAGCTCACCACAAAACAGAAAAAAAAAAAAAAAACCTTTTGTATGTGAGCATAAACGATGTACACTAGAACCAGGTGATGCTTTAAAGCATACAGGAGCCATGCTGATGTTTCCCTAAATACTTAGATCTGAATTTCTAAGTCATAAGATAGCTAAAGAAACAGAAAGCAAAACTGGAGCTATAGCAGGGCAAGAGTGACGTGCCTGAGGCTGTTCCCCATCCTTCTTGAACCAAGCATCCTCTTTTCCTATGTCTTCAACCCTCTTTTTCCTCTTCGCCTCTTCAGAAACCTTATCCACATCCTCCGCGATCGTTGCATTCTCACCACTGTACTTCACCAAACCCCCGTTGGTCGACCCGTTCCCATTCAAAATAAGCTCAACGCTCCCGTTAACCACCTCCTTGTACCCAAATCTGGCGCCGCCATTACCGTTCCCCACGTACCGGTCCAACTCTGGGGAGACCTCGGTTACCGCGACTTCCTCATCGTTCGCTGACCGAAGAACGACCCGAGAGGGGAGCCGCCGGAAGCGGCGGCGGCTGTGAAGTGGGTAGTACCTGACGAGCGGAAGAGGGGAAAGGCGGCCGGCAGATGGACGGAGGAAGAGTAGGTCCTGCAGTACCGGGGGAGCAGCTGAGAGAGAAACTGCCATCGCAATGGTACTGGGGATAGATCGGCTGATGATTATTTCTTTAGGGATTTTGGTAGATTCGCGAGGGCGGCGACGGAGTTGCGGGGGTGAAAAGAGGAGCAAGTAGGAGAGAGGCGGGAGAGAGAGACAAAGTGTGTGTGTGTGCGGAAAGACCGATGTCAGAGAGAGGAGGTTGGAATGGGGCCACGTGGTAGGATGAGAGATCGAAAGCGCCTACGTCGCGTGCTCCTCATTGGTTGGCAGCCGACGCCGAGATGATCAGTAGATTTCTTGTTCGAGAAATATGTTTGCTAGTTCCCTGGGTTTTACCCTCCTTCGTTGCCGTGAGAAAACGGAGTGGGCTCCGGTGCAGGTCCCGAAACGAAGTCCAATAGCCAACGGGAAGAGAAACCATACGTTTCCGAAATGGGACTAGTGGGTAGTTTTGATTTTTGTGGTTGATAACAGTGGCAGGAAAGAGGCGCCACATTGCTGACTAGGTTTTTTTTTTTTTGATAAAAGGACTTTATTTATTATGTGAGAAGGAATATGAGATGTTCTCGTAATATTTATTTGCAAAAGAAAGCTTGAAGATTACAGTGTTCATTAATATGTATCTATCTATCCTACCGTATTTAGTTCTGTTACTATACCTTTACACCGTAATCGTTGAGTCAGTACGGTTATATTCGAGTCCGGATGTGTTGGGATCACCTTAGTTGATCTCTGAATAGGAAGTCGACGTCGGATCGGATAAAACGATTCATCAGTCTACCTGAAGATGATGCCTTCTTCCACAATTCAATCTGTCACTCATCTTCTTATTCATGCACACCGGTTGGGTCGGGATTTTGCGACCCGACCCCTCAAATGCTTAAGTTAGTCCTTTTGAGGGATATATTTATTTAGAAAAAAGAAAGTCCCCTAGAATGGTGTCAATCTGGGATTTCTATGCTAAAAGGGTTACAAGTTCCCGATGCATATTGAGTATCATCCCGAGTTTTCGGATGACGTTGTGGAGGCATCGTCCCAAGCTTTCTGGGACAGTACTACACCTCGAACGGCGTCTGTATCCGTACGGACACATGCTCGGTGTAGCCGCTGAGGTGCTACCCTGAGCTTTTCAGAATGGTGTTATACTGTCCCATGATCGATGCTTGTTTTGATACGAGCGTAAATTATCGAGCCGTGTTGACATTGCCTACCACCCAAGGCTCCATGCCGACATGACAATGGAGCGTCACCCACAAGTGGGTGGCATCGATACATGCTCTATTAAGTTCGGATGCCACTATGAAAATATTATTATAGAATCAACCTATCTATTAGTCATCTATTAAGATAACTAAATCAAATATACATCATTATCACCCAATTCTTTTTTCAAAAATAAAAATCGGTGAACATAGTAATTGCTCATGCGATCCTGTCATCAATAATCAACTTAAGATGACATTTGATACGATGACTTCATTATTAATTATCAATATATCAATTTGGTTAGTTGACATCTTTAAAAATTTTAAAATTCCTATTCTAAATTAAGTAAATTAGGTATATCATTCACTTTTAAAATAAGCATAAATGGTTCAAAATGGGTGTAATTGTTGAAATGAATTGAAAAGAATAATTGATTGATCAATGTAGCTTGACAAAGCCTTATTTATACATAGGAAGAGAGGATGAAGAGAGGATTTTCCTCAATCAGTCTCACCGAGATTTCCTCGTAAGTGCGGTTGAGGAAATCTTATCTATTAACATGCCCCGCAAGATCATGCTCCTGTCAAGGACACTGATCTTGGACCGATGTAATGAAAATAATTTACGAGCGAGAGACTTCGTAAGTGAGTCTGCTAGTTGATCAGCCGTATGTACGTGAGAAACACGTAGTTGATGTCTGATAACTTGATCTCGTCATTTGGAAGTCAATGACAATATGCTTCATGCGTGAGTGAAATACTCGGGTTGGCACATAAATAGGTAGCTCCATATTATCACAAGATATTATAGGAGGACAGTAGAGTTGACGTTGAGTTCCTTGAGCGATTTGTGATCCAATTTATTTCAAAGAGTAGCCATGGCAATGGCACGGTATTCGACTTGATTGTAGATCGATCGGCAATGTCTTTTGTTTCTTAGAACTCCAACCGATTGGATTAGCTCCAAGAAATATAATATGCCCAGACGTGGACGTTCTATCATCATAATTTCTGCCCAATCAAGATCAAGAAAAGGCATGAAGTTGAAGCGGGGTGTGTTTGCGGAGAAAGAGGCCATGATTTAGAGTCCCCTTAAGATATCGCAAAATTCGTTTGACCGCAGACCAATGTATTGTAGATGGTCGATGCATGAATTGTGACAATTTATTGACTGCAAATGAAATGTCTCGGGCGTGTGAGAGCCAAGTATTGTAAGGAGCCAAGTACTTGCCGGATTGAGTAGAGTCCGTAGTAGGACTTCCATCACAGAGTTTCAGTGACTCACTAGTAGAGAGGGGAGTGGCAACCTCTTTAGCATCCTGCATATTTGTCTTTGATAATAAATCTTGAATATACTTTCTCTGTGATAGAAAAAGACCTGAAGAGGTGAATGTAGCTTCCACTCCTAGAAAGTAGCTCAAGGTACCTAGATCTTTGAGAGAGAACCGAATGGCCATTGCTTTAAGAATGTCTGGATTTCCAAAAGATTATTTCTGTGACAACAATATCATCTACATACACCAAAAGATATATAGTGTTTTCATGATGTTGTCGTAGGAATAACGATGTATCGATTTGGAATTGAGAAAACCATTGATGTTAAAATGTGCCAAGTTCATTATACCAGGCTCTTGGAGCTTGACAAAAGTCCATAAATAGCCTTTTGTAGTTTGCAGACATGCCTTGATATTGTGGATGAACAAAGCCAGGGGTTCTTTGCATGAAGACATTTTCGAGATAGAGTCCCCGTAAAAGGCATTGTTAACATCCAATTGTCGTATATGCCACCTTTTGAGATAGCCAAGCTCAAGATAAGCCGTATTGTTGTTGGTTTGACAACCGGCTGAATGTCTCTGTGAAGTCAACACCAGTCGTTGATGAAACCCTTTGGCAACTAGACGTGCTTTATATCTAGCAATAGATCCATCTGGGTTCCGCTTAATTCGAAAGACCCATTTACACCCGATGATGTTTTGTGTGTGAGAAGGGGGAACTAAGGTCCATGTAGAGTTATGAAGAAGAGCATCATATTCATCACACATTGCTTTACGCCAAAGGTGAAGATTTTTGCGCTTGATTAATTGTGGTGGGTTCACTAGCTTCAAGGGAAGAGTTTGTTGTAGCATGTAGATCAAGAACTTGACGTGGTTTAACAATACCACTTTTGGAGCGTGTTATCATATGATGACTAGGAGATACAGAAGTGGTAGGTTGAGTTGTTGGCATAGTCGGTGGTGAGTCATCGAGATCAAGTGGACTAGTCTGGCATTGTGTGCTTCAACACTCCTAATGATGTAGTTGAGGTATTGGTTCATTAATAGGTGAAACTTGTGAAGAGGGGATTGGAAGGGTAGGTAGGAGGTGTTGAACAGGGGGAGTGTACTGCCCAAGAGGGTTAGGATTGGATGGTGTTATGGGAGGTTCATGTGATGGGGTTGAGGAGATGCTCCAGTGATGTGTGTTTGTCGGAGTAGCTTGCATGGTAGAGTACTCATGATTTTGAAAAGGAAAAGAAGACTCCACAAAAATAACGTGGCGTGATGAAAAGACTTTTTGGGTTTGTGGCTCGTAGCAGCGAAAAACATTATATTCAAGAGAGTATCCAATAAAAATACAGGGCTTAGATCGTGGTGTAAGCTTATGTGAGGCATAAGGACGTAGCCACGAATAACATAGACAACCAAAGACTTTGAGTTTATGAAAGTTTGGAGACTTGTGGAATAGTTTCTCAAATGGGGATTTATATTGTAAGACTGGAGTGAGCAAACGATTAATGAGATAGACAGCGGTTTGAAAGGTCAGCATCAAAAAGGTGATGGCAACGAGGCTCGATGTAGAAGTGTGAGCCCGCCAACTATATGTTGATGTTTGCGCTCAGCAGAACCAACCAATTGGGGAGTATGAGGAGGTGACTTGAGGTGTTGTATACCACAAGCCGCAAGACAGATCGCGAGGGCTTGATATTCACCTCCGCCATCGTATAATAACTGCTTTTAATGGAAGACTGAAAGAAATTCTCGACCAACTTTCTAAAGTTGGTAAAGACAGTTGAAACTTCAGATTTATGACGGAGGGGATATAACCATGTGTACTTATTGAAATAGTCAACAAAAATAACATAAAAACGAAACTTGTCAAAAGAAAGGGTTGGGGCAGGACCCCAAACATCAGTATAAATAATTTCAAAAGGTTTAGAACAAGATATAGAAGATGTGCCAAAAGGTAGTCTATGACTTTTATTGCTACGACAAGCATCACAATAAGTTAAAATGTTGCTAGTAGAGGTAGGAATTGAATAATGGGAAAGTAACTTTTGTTGAATAAGAGACGAGGGATGACCAAGACGTCGATGCCACACATCAACTGGAGTAGCAACTGAGGAGTGAACAGTGGGATGGTTTGTTTTCGAAGCGGATGGCCACTCATAAATGTTGTCTTTGTTCTGGCCTTGGACTAAGGATACCCCCGTGCTCAAATCCTTGACAAGAAAGGAGTCGAAAAAATTCAATGGAGGTATTATTTTGCTTACGTAATCGAGAGACGAAATAAGGTTTCTTTTGATGTGGGGTGCACACAAAACATCATCAAGTGTGAATGTTGTGGTGAATGAATTAAGTATTGTGGAACCAGGATGAGTGATAGGAGTCCTTTACCATCACCGATGATGACATCTTCATCGCCGCCATAGTTATTATGGGCGATGACAAGTTCAAGATCGGAGGTGATGTGATGTGATGCACCGAGTCCACAATCCAGGTTGGGTTGACTAGTCATCGAGTAGTTGTGAGATTGGCTTGAGGCCACCGTGTTGGAGCAGAAGCCGAGGTCGAGCGACAGACTTTCGCGAGTGTCCGATCTTATCACACAACCGATGCATTTATTCGACGATGGCCGTTGAAGTCGGGGCGCAAGTCTTGATGATTATAGGGGATATCACCTTGATAATGTAGATGAGAGGGATTTGGTGTGGGACCCATAAGGTCAGGAGGCAGCTTTGTCGGACCTTGATTGACGCGCTTATTGTATTGGTTGCTCTTTCTCTTGGATTTATGACTGACTTGAGCTGTGATAGTTGGTCCGGCAACCGATCGTCGCGCTTCAAATATGTCTCGTAGTCGGTCAACTTGTCATAAAGTTCTTCAAATGATATTGAGAGTCACGTGCTCGAATGCATGGCCGCCAATTCTTTGTATTCGTCCCCTAGGCCATTAAGGGTATGAACGAGGACTTCTTCTTCACTGAGGGAATGGCCTATCAAAGTTAAGTCATCGATGATCACTTTGATATTTTGTAAGTAATCAGCAATAGTACTTCCCTCTTGTTTCACTTTCATCGATCGATAAGAGTCCGAGCATGCGAGTCTGCGCGAGCGATTTGCCAATGTTGTTTGCAACTTGGACCATGCTTCTACGCAGCAGATCATACATGAAGATATTAGTGGGGTGACGGACCCGGCGACTTTAAGCTTGAATGGCTTGGAGGATGAGACGATCTTGACGTAACCACGCTTTGTGAGTGGATTTGGTATTGACTAGATCCTCCTGGTCATTGAGCAATCGCAGACGACAATGGAGAGAGCCGTCGATGTAACCTATAAGGTCATATCCAAATAGAAGATTAGAAAATTGGGCACGCCAGGATGCATAATTTCCGCTTTTGGATAACTTGAAAGGAATGAGTGCCGCAAAGATTGATAGTGATGAGGCTTGGAGATTGAAACGCTGCTATTGTTTCCTGCAGGGACAATGATCGGAGTAGATGATGAAGCCATTTGATGATACGATGGCGCTCGGCCCGATGGGTCGTAAGGAGAAGGAAATCGCTATCACCCCGCCCGATTTGCTTGGTGCGAATAGGCGTTGAAGACTCAACCGGTGCGATCGCACCGCTCGGGGAGTTTGGCGGCAGAGAGAGCGCCGCCGAGGCGGAGGTTTGTGGTGTCTTGCTATCTGTTTGCCACACCGCACGCTCGCTGCGTGGAGAGGGGGCAGAGGAAAAGAACGCCGAGACGCAATTGAAGGGTGAATAGCGTCTTCGAGTCCCCCGCACCGCCTCTCTGCCGCGATCCTCGGATGTTGGATACCGCCGCCCTACGCCGCCCCTTCACCTGTTGGTGGAAGTCGCTCTACTTCGCCGAAAAAGGGGCCGCGCAAAGAAGCGCGAGGCGTGGTAATGGAGACGCGGCGGTGGCGCGCAAAGAATCGAGTCGGGAGGGTTCGGCGGTGGCGTAGCGATTGGAATCGGAGGAGTGTTTGGCGGTGGCGTAGCGATTGGAGCCGGTGGCGAGTTGACGGCGGGCAAACAGTGGTGGTGTTGCAGGGGTTCGGGTGGTGTCGAACCAGAGTGCGATCGAGGCGAAAATTGGAGACGACGGCGGTGGCGGTGGTGTCGAACCAGAGAGTGCGGTCGAGGCGTAAAATTGAGAGGCACGCGGTGGCGCAAAGAATCGAGTCGGTGCAGGAGTGTTTCCAATCACCGGTCGGTGTGTCGACCGACTTATTGTCATTTGGGACAAATAAAAGACTCCTCAGATGCCCCACCGCAGTAGCGAGAGGAGGAGGCGGCCGGGGGTGTCGATGCTGTCGCTGGACAGCGGAAAGGGAGAAAAAGCTCTTGCTTAATGCAAGGGCTCTGATACCATGTTGAAATGAATTGAAAAGAATAATTGATTGATCAATGTAGCTTGACAAAGCCTTATTTATACATAGGAAGAGAGGATGAAGAGAGGATTTTCCTGAACCGTCTACCGAGATTTCCTCGTGCGGTTGAGGAAATCTTATCTATTAACAGTAATCGCTAAAAGTGAGTCAATTATTTAGGTAGGATAGTAAATAATGCATAAAAAACTTTATATTTGTAGTGAAATATAAAGTAAACTTATATTCAAAATTAAAATAAATATGAGAACCATATTATAATATATGAAATAGAGTATTATATCTCTTTAAATCAATTAAGAAACTTCCTAAAACAAGTATAATATCATTCAAGTATAACCACTAAGCGATTGTCTTTCCATCACATCATTGTTTATGCTGAAGTACCAAATCCATATAGATTATACTAAAAAATACACATGTACTTTTTTTCCCATACATCAATATATGATCTAATATACACTATGAAATGAAATAAGGATATAGCCTCAATCATCATATTCATTTTGAAATATATATAACTCTAATATGCAATATAAAATGAAATAAGGTTATAGTCTCAACCATCATATTCATTTTGAATAGAATTATGTGTTATTCTAATGTGAGTCTAATTTCAGCAGTTTCTTTCGAAATTGAGTTATAGATTAAAATATTAATCGATCATCTAAATTAGATGATTAATTAGATAAGAGGAAATCCACTTAAAAATGTTAGAAAGATTTGATAGTCGAAAAAGAGTAGAGAAGAAGCTAAACACTAGAGAATTTTTATTTAAATTAAGTAATGATATTCTAGTAGATTTGTTTACACAATTGTTGACGCAAACATATACATGATAAAACCAATATTTGTTTATATTTTAATGTACCAATTAAAATATACGATGAAAAATAGAACATATAAAATAAAACACTACATTGCTATATATAAAAAATGGGGGGGCACATATGTATCACTTTTGTTTATATAAACCTAATAAGACACAAAATAATTTTGTTTGTCTGTGCTGTTTGGTAACACTAAACCTAAAGATAGAATATGCTTATTTCGCAGATCCTTTTATACTATGTGACTCATTATAGGGTGGTATAATTTTTGGTGAGGTTTTAGGATTAATTAAGGAGTTGTTTATGTGTGGAGAATCACTAATGACTATTGATCACAAAATAAATCAAAGAAAATTCAAGGGAGGAGAAATATTTTTTTCCTTAATGTATACGCTGCAACAATAATTAAAGTCACCGGGCGACGAGGCGACGCCTGAGCGGACGACTTGAACCGGGCGCGGCCTGGGTCCAGGCGACCGCCTGATTCAATTCAATCTGCATCGAGCCTGAGTCAAGCCAATTTGAAACAATTTGGATCTCTCTGGTTCGATTGAACCAGATGATCACCCTAACCAAACCACCCTCCCTCCCCCTTCCCCACCCTGGCGCGTGTTCGGCCGTGCCCTAAACGCACGGGCGGTGGAACCTCTCTACCCAGCGACTGCGGCGTTTCTTCGGCGAACGACGGCAGAGGCGGCATTTTCCACTTCATCGGCGAACGGCGGCAGTGTCTCCCCTCCCGGTCTCTCTCTCTCTCTCTCTCTCTCTCTCTCTCTCTCCTCTCCCTCCTCCTCCTCCTCCTCCTCCTCCTCCTCCTCCTCCTCCTCCTTCGCCGTTGCACCCTCCCTTCTCCTCCCTCTTCTCCCTTTCGATGCAGCTCTCCCCTTCCCCGACACCATCCTCCCCCTCCCTCCTCCTCCTCCCTCTTCCCCCCGTTCATCGCAGCCCCTCGTCCCCCGCCGACCCCGAGATCCCCCTCTCCCTCCTCCTTCCTGATAGCTACACCCCTCTTCGCCTACTCTCTGCATCTTCCCCTCCCCTCCCTCCTCCCTGATAAATACCCGCTACCCTCCCGACCAACAGTCCGCAGCATGCCCCCCTCTTCTCCTTCTGTTTGTTTCCTCTTCCTCTTCTTCCCTCTGTTTCTTTTTCTTTCTCTTGTAATTATTCATTATTAATCATTGCTAATAATGTTCTATAGTCTATGAATTCGATGATCATTGACTTTCTTGAGGGAAATTGTTAGATTTTTAACGTTACTCTTCCTTTGTTTTGTTATTTTTATTATTAGATTTGCAAAATCTAGTACTTTGGTGCTTCAATGAATGTAATTTGATGATTTGGTGGTGATATTTGAAATATAAAGTGATGTAGAACTCATGTAATTTCTCATTTTTATTTTTGTGATCATATTTGTCCTTAATTATATGTTTTTGAAAATCTTAATATTTGTGAGCGTCTCGTTTCACTCGAGCTGAGTGCCTCGGGCGTTTTGATACTTTGGTGTCTTTTAGCATCTAGCACCTTTAACTACACTAGTTTAACAATTTAAGAAAAATAAGATGAAGAGAGACTGGGGAAGAACCTTTTGTTCAAATACTAGGATGCGATTGTTAATATTTAGAAATCTAGATAGAACTTCATCACAAAAGAGATGTTTCATGGAAGTGATTAGTGGGAGAAAAGCTTAGGGATCAATATAGTTGGGATTCAACGTATGAGGAAAATATACACCGAGAGAAGAAACTCTTTCAGGGAATAAAGCTAGCTGTTGGTAAAATTTCGAGGACAAAAAAAGAAACAAAACTTGGTGTAGAAATATCAATATGTAGATAATAAGGAACAAATTTCTACGCTATCAATGAGGAGGTGAAATAAACAAAAAAACGAGAATGTCGATATTTTAGTCAACATAATTTCACTTTTTATACATGCCATTTATAATCATAGGATAAGTTCTTCTCGTATGTACTGCCATGTTGAGCACCTACATGGTGGACAATTATGACACATCTACTTACAAATTTTTTTTTAACATGTTAAATGAAATATTACTGTTAGTGTCAACAACTTTGCGCCGAGACCCCGGGGCTGGGGATTCCGAGTCGTGTCCTCGGGGTCGTCGCGGTGTGGTTCGGACCGGATGTGGAGGAATCCTGCGGACAGGTCTGAAACTCTGAGAGGTCGAGGAGGGTGGCGCCGTGGGCCGATAGCTGTTCCCGGTCCTGCACAAAGGTCGGGTCGGGTCGAACTCCGCCCGACCCCTCCGACGCTCAAGTCAGTCCAGGGGAAAATCCGAGAGTGTTGTTTGAGCGAATAAGAGTTGAGGTTCGAGTTGTTTTCCTTTGCCTGCGGTTTCGCTGAGGCTTATATGGGTTGAGTCTCTGCTGTATCTCTGGTTGCGTCTGGAGAGGTTCTATGGTCCTGCTCCTGCAGGATGGTGACGTGTCTCGAGACCCGTGGAGCCTGAGAAGGACAGTAGGGGTTACATCCGCGGGTCAACTCGGGCCACAGTTTGCGGGCTAAGGAGTGAGGGGCGTCATCATGACGTGGTCGGTATGGGCTCGGGTCATATCGCCGTTATTACCCCTATCAATTACATTTGCATGTTTTCATCAGCAGCTCTCTATTTTATGATAATGTTTTCAGTAGGTGCTCGGACGAGGTGTTTCGATGAAGCGTTGCTCGGGCGCTCGCCTGAGCCCAGGTGCCGCGCCCAAGTTAAGTTGGATCAGGGTTCGACGCTGGGTTCGATTGGCTGAGCAAGTTGATTCAATCAAACTAACTAATGTACCCTAATACAAAACTCGCTCTCCCTCCCCCCCTCTGGCAAACAAACTGCATGACCAAGTGAGACAAACCCGTAGCGAAACCCTACGTCCGCTACCACCTTCGTCCATAGCTTCATCTATCGCCCTCTCCTTCCCTTATCTTCGTCCACAGTTGTCGAATACTCCTCTTCTTAATTACCTCTTTAGAACTATTTAGCATTATATTGATTCACTCTTTGGGATTGTTTAGCATTGGTTAGAAACATGTTTAGCATAGGCCTCCATCAGTAGAAACTATATTGTGTCATTTTTATTTTTATGATCATATTTCATCAATTGTAATTTATTTTTTAAAATTTTAATATTTTGGAGCGTCTCACTTCGCATAGGTGAGCACCTAGCGCCTCAGGTGTCTTGGGACCTTGGCATCTAGTGCTTTTTAAAACACTATTTTATGATTTTTTTTTCCATTTGAAGTAATTTCTTTTATGAAATTTTTTTTCCTCATATGTTCAATACCAAATATAATTATGCCCTAACTTTTGTTGCATAATCGCATCCTGGTCTCTCTTGTTTCCAAGTCACTGTTTTATTCTCCCTAAGCACTACATGAAGAATAAATGTTCTTACCTTCCCTCATGAATATTTCCTGAATTTCTCTTGGGATTAGGTGTAGTATATTAACATCAATTTTTGCCTTAGATATGTGATTGTGAAGGTGAAAGTTAGTTTAAGTCAATATATATTGGTTTATCAGAACAAGTAGATTATGGGTGAAAAATCTGTTACATCTCACATCAAGGCTACTTTCTTATGCAGGTGAAATATTCTGTTGTTTGACTATAAGGTGGTGGGTCACAAAAATTCAGTGAGCCTCATGGGTTCCCGCATAGTCAAACCAGAGGATGTACTCGAATCGTTAATGAATGATGGGACAATTGATGCCATTAGACTGAAGATTATTAACCAGTTGAAGGCCAATGTAAGTGTTTGAATTATTAAACCAGTGCACATTGTTGATGTTGAAAAGTTAATGTATTTTAACAAAGCATGGAGTTATTGCACATCAATATTTTTGTATATAAACAAAAGCAATTTTCTATATAGTTGCATTTGATTAGACTATAGTTAAGGTAGGACTTGTCATGGTTTGTCCTGCACTTGACCACATGTACTATTTTTATGGTGATGTAGATCATGGTGTACTTGATGCTTCTCATACTTTTCATCTTCAATCAATAATAACACCAAATCTATGCTTAAAATTTGGATTTTAGAGTAAACATACTAGGCATTCAAGCAATGGTGTCTGGAAACTAGTGGATCTTCTTGGAGATTTTTTGATTTGGTGTCGATCCACCAATTTAACCTAGTATGCTTCCAGACACATTTGTTTGAATGTCTAGTAGCTGACGAAGTTCTAAGGATAACTTTTAGTAGACTTTTGTGTTTTACGCCTCATCAAACTTCTTAAATGTGCTAGAGTTTATACTATTAAATAAAAGTATTTAATTTCTGTTGTCTTGGACCATTTTACATCAAAGCATTACTTTTTCAATGCAAGGAAGATCTTAGGCATTATGGACTTTTACTGCCAACATGGCTCCCATTTCCATCAGAGACAGCTGATCTTAATTTGTGTGCATTAGAATGAAGCATTCTAATGTTGAATATGTTCTTACGTTTTAACTTCCATCAGAGATAACCGGACTCGAAAAAGGTTTTCGGGTTGGTTGTGGTGTCATTCCACTATGGATATTCTGGATTCTTAGTGGTTTGTAATTAAATATTGAAGTTAATGTTGAATGAGTGCTTATGTTTGAACTGCTGAAATTTTTAGTTAGTAGCATCTGAATTATTATTCGAACAAAAGTTTTATGTATAAACATAGTCTTTCATGAATGAAGCATCAAGGTTGGTGAACATGCAAATTTTTACCGACATACTAGTACCCAAGTTTTAAAATCTCAGTCTGATTCCAGATTTTACATTTATTTAGACTGATACAGTACCAGTATATTAGATGTTTTATCAAATTGTACCATCCGGTACATCAACAGCACTAACCACCAAGATATAGTCAATGTTTTGGTCCTTGGTCGGACTGGACTGCGCCAGTATTTGAAACTTTGCTAATACCTATTACTTCCCCATTTTTTTTGTGAGCAGAGAAGCTACAAGGTATTAAGTCAACTTGTACCTTTAATTAGTTCCTATCTTATGACTGGAATTTTGGAGCTGATGTGTCTGGCAATGCTGATTTCAGATTAATGTTTCTTGTCTAATGAATTAGTTCCTACCTTACCATGGGAATACTCTGTTTCTTGTCTAATGTTTCTGAAATCCTCGAGCAGATTAGTGGCAGCAAATGATTTTTATTTTCTTTTACTTCTAATTTATTTTGGAGCACTTCTCAAATTGGAAATTGGACTTGCACATTTTTTACATGTTGGAAAAAATAGAGTGCCTTTTCTCAGAATACTTGTTTAGATATAACAAAGGTTTTTTTTTTTTAATTTCAAACTTGAACATTAGAATGCTTGTTTAAATCGGTTCAAGAGAGCTAGATGCATTTTTGTTGATTGCTTCCAAGAGACTAGATAATCACTTACAGGGGATCTAGATGGGCTGCATGTGTAACTTTCCCGAACTTTTGGTATGTGGTTGCAGGAAGAGCTTAAGAATAACACAATCACGATGGTCGAGCAAAGTAAGGTCCTTAATACTCCTGGTGCAGAGAAACAGACAAAGAGAGAGTTGTTTGATGCACTGCGGCGAGAACTAGAGTGAGCATTTGCTGTAAGCTAATAAAATTGCATAGATCAACATTCAAGGGGTAAAGGAAGGGAAAATTAAATTCTTTTGTCATTTTTTTCACTATTGGGGACCTTATAATTTTTGGATTGCCTAATATGACTGGCTATTACTGCCTAAACGATAATCTTTGTGCCCTGTGTGGCCATTTATCTTGTTAGTGAAATTCTTATAAGCAAATTTTGCAGAACCCCGGTGCTTGAGAAGGCATCTAGAGCTGTTTGGGAGCTAATTCTTGACAATAGTGGCTTGGGGAAGGAGATCAGCGAAACCGTTGAAAGAGTTTATTGCCGGTTAAATGGCCGTGAGCTGCCACCACCAGTTGAGCCTTCTACAAGTGATACTCAAGTGCCAGAGAAGGAAAAAGAAACCATAGAGAGAAAGGGGGAGAAGGTCAAGGAGACAGAGATGTTGGATTCCTTGACAAGGAAAAGAACGTTCAGTGAGATGAATGCGCAAGAAGGAACGGAACTAGTCTCTAATGGCACATCCGAGGACCCTCCAGTTCCTTCAGATGATGCTGTACTACCACATACCAATTCACTGGCATGACAAGATTCCATTGATGTTATTGTCCTTGGATCTGAGGATTGTAGAATATTCAGGTAAACATAGTTATTTTGAGCTCCGGTGTAAGTTGCACAGAATAGCCTTTCTCAATTTGTGTCTAAGAACTAGTCTTTGAGATGTGTGATTTACTTTCGAACATGGACTATGGGACCTCATAATGGCTATTAGTGCTTTTGGTTCTTCCTTTTGGTTTTCTTGTTAACAGTTGAACATAATTTTCTTAATATTTCAGAAATAGACATATTTTTCAGTACTAACAGTGAACATGATTTGTTATTAACCGATGCATCTGTTTGCTTCTCCATATGTGAGTTTCCTTTTCTTTGGAAATTGTAAGATCTTTGATGCAAGAAGAATGATTATATGATTATATCGTCTTGGCTTTGGTTCTGTTTCCCCTTCTGTTCTTCAACAATACCAGGTTTCTTTATTCGGTTTAGATCGAGAAAAATCGAATGGCTTTTATGAAACGTGTTATGGTTGGAATCTGTAGGAAATTCTATTTTCTATAGGATATTTAACAATTGAATTTAACTTTTTGATTACTTTATTGTCCATAATAGTATAGAAGGAGAGTCTGGCTTCAAGTTCTTCGGGAATAGTGGCATCGAGTTCTCAATCCTTTGCCTTTGGATTAATTCTATATCTCGATGGAAATGGGAAGGAATATATTTTTATTTCTTGATGGAAATGGAAAAGAATCTTATAGCCTGTTTATCTCTAAACTCAACTGTGTAATTTCTTTTGGTTAAGGTTTATTTTAGTTTTTGTGATTTTGATCTTGAATTTTTAGATCTAATTTACTTATATTTAAAATAATTTTTATATTTTTAAAAACGTAACATATAAGTATTTTTCGTCAAGTTTAAATTAACAAACGTTAGAGTCTAATTAACTATCATAATAAATTATTAATATAATTATATATATATAATTTAAATTTAAAACTAAATTGATAACATGTATTATCTTTCTTGTTCTTTTTGGTGACAAGAAGATGGATATTTCGCAAGTTGTCAGCGCAGGAGTAATAGTAATAAGTGGCACAAGTGAGGGCGTGTTTGTTGTCGGTGGTCACTCCAAAGCAAAGGCATGCCATTACTCTGGTTGTGGCCTCAGCGGTAATAACGAAGGCAGCGTGGTGATAGCACAGGCGGCTACAGAGGTGATTCACCTTACCAAGCCTTCTGCTAACTTTGTAAAGGAGCATTACAGCACCATCATTATCTAAACTTCCTTTCAAAGTTACTTGGTATACGACTCTTCACACTCTCTCGCTCTCCCTTTCTTTTGGAGTCCAGGGATGGTTTCAACGTAGACTTCGCCTTACCAAGCCTTATGCTAACTTTGTAAAGGAGCATTACAACACCATCATTATCTAAACTTCCTTTCAAAGTTACTTGGTATACGACTCTTCACACTCTCTCGCTCTCCCTTTCTTTTGGAGTCCAGGGATGGCTCCAACGTAGACTTCGCCTTACCAAGCCTTCTGCTAACTTCGTAAAGGAGCATTACAGCACCATCATTATCTAAACTTCCTTTCATAGTTACTTGGTATATGACTCTTCACACTCTCTCATTCTCCCTTTCTTTTGGAGTCCAGGGATGGCTCCAACGTAGACTTCGCCTTACCAAGCCTTCTGCTAACTTCGTAAAGGAGCATTACAGTACCATCATTATCTAAACTTCCTTTCAAAGTTACTTGGTATACGACTCTTCACACTCTCTCGCTCTCCCTTTCTTTTGGAGTCCAGGGATGGCTCCAACGTAGACTTCGCCTTACCAAGCCTTCTGCTAACTTCGTAAAGGAGCATTACAGCACCATCATTATCTAAACTTCCTTTCAAAGTTACTTGGTATACGACTCTTCACAATCTCTTGCTCTCCCTTTCTTTTGGAGTCCAGGGATGGCTCCAACGTAGACTTCGTCTTACCAAGCCTTCTGCTAACTTCGTAAAGGAGCATTACAGCACCATCATTATCTAAACTTCCTTTCAAAGTTACTTGGTATACGACTCTTTACACTCTCTCGCTCTCCCTTTCTTTTGGAGTCCAAGGTTGGCTCCAACGTAGACTTCGCCTTACCAAGCCTTCCTTCTGCTAACTTCGTAAAGGAGCATTACAGCACCATCATTATCTAAACTTCCTTTCAAAGTTACTTGGTATATGACTCTTCACACTCTCTCGCTCTTCCTTTCTTTTGGAGTCCATGGATGGCTCCAACATAGACTTGGGTTTGGGTGTGTGATGGAAGGCGTGGAGGGCACTATGGGCTTTGAAGGGGCTCGTGAAGCCGCAAGCATTGGTGAGGGGGTGTAACATTCAGAAGTAAGCCAACATGACACTACAATGCATGCAAACACCGGTGAGAGTGTAGGTGAGGGTGAGAGACCAACACGTGCAGCTGGCATAGGAGTCTTCGACAACGGTTTCCGAAGGTAGCAACAAATCCTCTATCGGTTGTGACACATCCTTTTGGGAGTCCAAGTACCTCCAGGAGCTCGCAAAGAGGAGTTCCATGGTAATTAGCATGTCTTGTTGAGTCTCGGATTTTGATGATGAAACTAATTGATTATGTTTGTTGTTTAACTGTGTTTTGAGTGACGCAGGTCTACTTTCGATCAGGAATAGACAGTTGACACAGGATGAATCAACATTGCGCCAGAAGAGAACACGTTAGGAGATTGGACATCGAGCCGGAGGTCCGATCGACAATCGGTAGAAGGCTTCGGACATCGGGCATTAGGCTAAGAAGTGTGGTGTTGCGCCAAGGAGATCGGGATTGCAGAGGTTAACCGTCGATTGGGCAACAAGCCGCAAGAGATAACGGTGCGCCGAAGAACTAGACGAAATGCCAACCAATGATTTGCCGGGCAACAGAAGGTTGATTCATATAATAACTATCTAGATCGTAGTAGGTTAAGGTTTACTACGATAATGATGAAGACATAAAGCAAAACAAAGTGCTGGAATCAAATACGATGGATTCGTTGGGAGTTCGAGAGTTCAACGGAAGTCCGAATATTCGTCGGGAGTGCTGCCGAAACTGGCCGAGAATGAGTAGGGAGCTTGCCAAAGGGTTTTCAGAAGTTCGTCGGAAAGATTTGTCGGAAGTTCGTGAAGCTCGCCAAGAAAGATCGGAGCTTGCCAAAGAAGCTCGTCGGAACTATCCAAGATCATCGTGAAGTCCGGGAGCTTATTGAGAGTCCACAGAATGGTGTTCGAGGGTACATCGGAAGACTATCGGAAGTTCGCCGGAAGAAGTCTTGACTTGCCGAACACTGTTTAGCTAAGGAAATGTCTTTAATTTCATAGTTAGCACATAATTAGGGTTAAGATTGGGTGTTAATTCTATAACCCTGATAGGTGCCAATTTGGCCCAGTAATGAACTGGCTTGGGTTAGGTTTAAGGCCCAACCAAAAGTGTTCGACCCTGTCTAGCGATGGCACCGCCCCAAGTCCAGCTCCCTAGGATGTACTAGGCGATGGTACCACCTAGTACACTGACCGTGGTAGTGTGTCAAGCGGTAGTACTGCCAGACTGGGCGGTGGTACCACCTAGTGTCAGGGTCAAACTGGCGGTGGTACCACCAGTACCCGGTAAACCTGGGATGGGAAAGTTTTGGCTCCAAGTTTGAATCAAATTGGAGCTTATAAATACCCCTCCCATCCCTGGGTTGAACAGACAAGCACAGAGATTTTGAAAGGAACAAAACGTTATAAAAATCCTTCTAAACATCTCTCCTCTAGCTCTCATTTGTATTCCACCAAAAGAGATGAGTGAAGTGCTTGTTAGGGTTATCTTCTGAGCCCATCAAAAGGAGAGGTACTATAAAGGAATTGATCTTCGCCCGTTGGAAGGAAGACAACTAATGGAAAAGCCGGTAGCCTCAAAAGAAGAGGAATCGAGAGTGGACGTAGGTCGTATGATCGAACTACTATAAAAATCGGGTTTGCATTTACTTATTGTTCTTTATATTTCAGCAAACCTTATTTATTTGCTGCTCCACTTCCTCGTTTTCTTCTTACGAATCATTTTAAATCTAAATGCAATTGAAATCAGATTTCATCGAAACGAAGTTTTCAACGTACGAAGTTTCTAAAATCGTTTAAATCGTCAAAATTTATCGTACTTAACCGCTGCACTAATTCAAACCCCCACCCCTCTCTTAGTTCGCTCTAGATCCCAACATGTCCCAGTCAAATCCCAAACTTTCTTCGTCTTCCTCATTGTATGTGTCTTCCTTATTTAGTGGAATGAGTAGTCGAGGGATGGGAGTAGCTTCGCAAATGGGTGGGACGATCACCCGAGGACAATGGAGGAGATCCAAGGGATGTTGCAAGTTCAGAATGAGCTCTCATACAAGAAAGAGCACTCTCCTACACCTCACATGAAATAAGCCCAAAAAAGCTAGTTTCTTCCTCCCCTATCTTGTCGTAATAACACAGCTTGCTTCCCCTGGTTTCCTTTATAATGTTATTGACATCGAGTCTTTGGCCTATTGGCAAACTCTAGAGATCGGATTGGAACCCCTCGCCCTTGCTCGACAAAGAAGTGGATGACAAGGTGGCATTGGTGGAAGAGAAGAGGCCTCACCATTGGATGGATTGATGGATTGATGGATCGCGTCGAGGTTCCACCGATTATCAAGATCTCATCAAGACCTTGGAGATCGACACCGCTCGACCCTTCTCTTACTCCACCTCAGCCAACTCTCATCGCCAAATGCCATCGTCGTCGTAGGCCGTCGGACAACACCCCTCCTCACAACTACTAAGCCAATGCACCCGCCACTCCCTCACCCTCCAAGACGTGACTTGCAAATCCGCTCTGCCAGCCCCCGTTGCGGCCAGGAGGATCGAAGTCTTTCCATCATCCATATACCAAACTTCCACCATCATGTGACTAAGTTATTGTCATCATCGCGACAGCACCACCCTGCAATGCCAAACTACATGGCAACAACAAAGTTTACGAAGGTGCGGGTGCGATCGCAGAGTGCACCAAGGGAGCGTCCAAGGATGCTGGACCTGGATCGAGATGGCTCCACCAAGAAGCACCTCTCGTTCCCAATGCCCGACCCGCTGGGGTGCTCGTAGAACCTACAAAGCTTGAGCTTCAAGAGCACGATTGGGTGATTCCCCGAGGAGCAATGCTCGAACTTGTCCAATTGTTGCAAAAACAGCATTCGCATCAGATGTTTGTAATAAATGTCTACAATGACGTGAGATGAAATGTCTCCTCTACTCGGCTATTGTTGCCTTTATTCGATAGCAGAAAATTAAAAAGCGACCAAAAAAAAAAACAAAAAAGGCTGCAAATGGAGAATGTGAGAACGAGGCAGCAAGGAAACACATTTTGGTAAGTTCATGCCCAATTCTAAAAACAACATTTTAGCAATTTAAAGTTTAGCATTCATATCAGAACTTGATTCGGAAATAAAAATAAGGGATAACCAACGAGAACTTGCAAATACGATGAGTGTCACATCCTGGTTGTTCGTCAGACAAATTTTCTACCTGTTCAACAACATAATCTTGATGCGAATGCCTTAGCACAACCTTACACAGCCGCGAATGCCTTCTTGCCACCACTTGTTGACCCAGCTGGTATGACTTTCAAAACATTGAACGTCACAGTCTTTGCCAATGGTCTACACAGAATAAATATGTTCATTTTCAGTACCATGAATTTTATAGGAACAATCACCATTAACCATGACTCTATTTCGACACATATATGAACCTCAGTCTTTAAGATTCCGTGGAGCCTTAGTGTTATTGGGTTCTCGACCATACTATAAAAAATAATCTTACCTACACTGACCGATGATAACATGGTCTCCTTCCTTCACACGGAAGCAGGGTGAGATATGTGCTGCTATATTAGAGTGCCTCTTCTCATACCTAGAAGAAATAAAAGAAAATCAGAAATGATATTTATTTGAAAAAGAGACGAGAACCGGTAAACATTGCTCACCTTTGATATTTTTTCACATAGTGAAGGTAGTTTCTGCGTACGATGATGGTTCGGTTCATCTTGGCACTATGGCATGTGCCAGCTAAGATGCGACCCCTAATTGACACATTGCCAGTGAATGGGCATTTCTTATCAATGTAAGTACCTGCAAGCAAGATACGAGTCTGTAATCTTCTGTTGCTCCAACAAAATAGAATACTACAGCAAAGTAGCAAAACATGAAGTCCTCTTAAGGAGAAACCCATTATCCAAGATGCAATAATCTAACACTATTTTTATGCAGGTGTGAAACAAAAAGAATGGAGGACATTTAGCTCTGACTGGATTTTGTTTCTTAATATACAAGATATAAGTAACTAAAACAATGTGCTGCTCACGTGTCCCTCACTTCTTTTAATTGTGTACAACACCAATCAATTCTTGCTATTTACACAATAGTCCCTCTACTCTTCATAGCCTGCACATTTCAGTATATGGACTCGTTAGAATTGACACAGCCGTATGTCTGAAACAGTGTCATTTTATCTACACTTAAAGAAGATTTTTAGATAACTTACTCTTTACAGAGTAACCCAATCTACCACATGATGCCCTATCTTACTGCCTCCCCTCTATTTCCTGTTCTTCACAAAACGTCAAAATTTAAGCCAATGCATCTCATCTCTCCATCCTCATGTATCTACACAAGATTTAAATCCCGTTACAACACTGGTTTTAATAACTGGTACAACTGATATTGTACCAATAGATCAGGTGATTATACTAACCCATACTGCCAAATATCACGAAAATAATAATAATAAAATAAACATCAATAAAGGAAGATATTGGTCCCTAATCAGACCAGTATATGCAGGTCAGACAGGCAGTACATACTGTACGATCAGCATTTGCTTATTTAAAATCTATAACGATCCTATTCTTAACCTCTATTGATCTCTCTCTTCATAAGCCTTCTTTAATCCAAAACCCAATGACAAAACTCCGAACCATTTTTTTGTTTTCCAAAGGAGATGAACTATATTAAATCAAAAGCCAACTACAAGGTACAGCTTGCTCATCTGAGCACAAAATAGAGAAAGAGTCAGGATGCCAATCCTGCGTCCAAATGTGATCCAAGTTGGACCCTTTAGCAAAAGAAGCCAGCCAACAGCCACTCTGATTGCCTGCTCTAAAGGTGTTTATCACCCTCCACTCAACGATCATGGTGAGTAGAGCAAAAATCTTTTACAATCCATTCCGCATCAGTTTCAATAATGAGCTTATTTACACCCAGCTGGGTTGCAGCCAAGATTCCTTCATCGACTGCCAAAATTTCACTCACCCAAGAGCTGCCAGCATATAGAAATATGCATCCAGCAAAGAGACATCTAGCAGCACTGTTCCTTAGCACAAAGCCCGCACCTTCCATCTTTGACTGTGCCTCAAAGGCTCCATCAGTGTTCAGCTTGATCCACTCCACCACAGGACACGACCAACATACTTGAATTGAGCTTATGACTGACTGCAGAGACTGCGCCCCCTTAGTCTGGTTAATACAAGAGCAGTCATACAAAGATGATACAGTCATATAAGTGACCGTGGAAGGGGCAATCCAAGTATTACAGAAAGCTGCATTATTTCGGGCCGTCCAAAGGCCACAGATGATAAGGGTAACCAGATGGTCGGATGAAGGAGAGAAAAGATCAGAAACTTCCTTCAACCAGGAACCATCTGCCAAATAAGAGAAGAACTGGAATTGAATGTTAAGTCTCAGCTGGAAATATTCCCAGACTTTTAAGGAGAAGGAACATTAAAAAAAGATGTGATGTCGGCTATCAGGACCAGTAGAACAAAGAAAGCAATCAGTCTTTCGGTGGTTTGAAGCTTATGATGCAAGAGTTTCCAACAGAAAAGGACAGTACGGGGAAGTGCCCAGATTTTTCAAAGGATGTTCCACAGATTACAATCCAAACATACCCTAAACTATTTGAATCTAATAATCCATCACAATATAATGTGTCTTATTGATGCACTCTAGATGGGGGCGGGGGGTAGAGTAGGAAAAGAAGGGGGATTCGGTTACGTATAAGAAAAAAGAGCCCATATTCCATTTTTGTCTGTTAGTTGGTTTGACTACTCACTAACAACACAAACCTGGGTTGAACTTGTGTTGCCTGGTTTAGGTAACATGTTTCAATCATTAGGTAAGTGACTACAGTACAAAAAACCGAATAGAAAGACCTCCATGCATAATAAGAGCAGGTTAGAACCATGATTTTGATAACAAAATTTGACAAATTTTACAAAATAAGGAACATTGAGAGACTAATGTGCAAAATAAAAATAGCACTAGCACATTCTCAAGTATGTGGTCATGACTTACCAAGTAGAATATCGTTTTAATTTATATTTTTTAATTAATAGGAATCCTAACAAGTCACAAAAAAAATTTAGGTAATCCAAGAGTGTGCTAAATTGAAACTAATGTTTAACATATATATAACAATTGATAAAATAGTTGGTGACCACTATTTACAAATTTGAAACTAAAACTTGCTTTGGTGCTCTTCAAAAATATAATTGTAGGCAACAAGACCTTTGTTTTACACTTGGTTCCTAAATTTTCTTAATAACTACCATTTGCCTTGATTAGTATTGTAGCATACGATCAAGCCAAAAATGTGCAAGACAGATGACTCTAGTTTTCTTTTGTGATGAACCTAAGTGTAATAAACAAATAGTATAAACAATCATCAAGTGATTAAAGCCAGAAATAGTTGAGTTGAGTCCTAGAAAACAATTAGAAGAAACCGAAAGGACTCAATTTATTAAAAACATATATACAAGTCAACAGGATTAGCATAAAAGATTATTTACCACAAATAACAAGCATAAACAACATGCACAACATCAGAAATATAATTAATTTGTCAACCAGGTTAATTGCCACTTAATACTCCTGAGTGCAGTAATTGCCTCTGCAATGATAACCAAGATGTTCTGCAACCATTTGAGGCATTTGTCTAAACTCTAAAGCTAAGTCACTCAGATTCAAACTAACGTTATAATAACAAGTGTGAAAAGAAAACACTGAATTGAAACAGGAGAAGAGATTGGCAATTAGATGTTAGACCTTCAATGGCCTCTCTTGGAGTCTTGAACCCAAGCCCAATACTCTTCCAGAATCTGTTGCCGCCCTTACCAGGTCTCTTTCCCTTACCAGGTTTCTTTGGGCTGCACAATAACCATTACATTAACTCCATTTGAGCACTAACTCAAAAATTAACTGTACGAAAGTTTTCTTACCAAAGGAACACATTGGGCTGCTTAAGGAATGCCTTCTCCGTCTGCATTACAGGATACCAAATCGAAAAAAACCATTAGCATCAGGTAAAAAAGACAAAACTTGCAGCAAGACACCAAGACTGTTAACCTAGCTCCAAACACAGACATCACACTCTCGCAAACGATTCTAACAATTAACTGTAAAAGTAATAAAACATCGATTCCACAGCGAAATCCGATGAATCTGGAACCTTCGACTCTACCTTTAGGGTTTTCTCAAGATCGACAGAATCCAAATATACTAGGCATCTAAAGGCGGTTCAAACTCGGGACAAAATGCTCCCAAAGAAAAGTGAAATTGTTAAAAGAATAACGAAAAAAGAAAACCCAACGAAGAGACGAAGGAAGAGAATCAAACGATAAGTGATCCCACCTGTTCCGCCATGACCGAGCAAGCGAAGGAGGCCGATGAGCTGGCCTTCAGGTGCAAGGGCGACAAGCCGGCGGAAAGAACCGAAGAGAATTTGCCGGCTCCAAGTCAAGCCCTAAATGTCCGACTTCTTGTTATTTATACGGCGTTGGGAGTACAAGGAAATCACCAATCGGGTCCGCTTCTCTGCCCGAACCCGGATTTGAAGTCGCGGGTCGGATTAATGCAGGTACGGGTCGGATCTAGACTCCGAACGAGGACTTCCCATGAAGTTATTACGTGTTATGATCAACATTTCTAGCGGACGTGTCGTTAAGAGTGAAGCAAGTTATGTGTGGTCGGACAACTTTTTCTTTCCACTAAAAAATTCAATGACATACACATATATATCTTCCTACACGTATATACGTATAACATGCACATAAAAATTGATAGATCAGTCAATATTTTCGCATATACAGTTTATTTTAGCATTAGGCATTATCTTCCTTCTTTTATTGAGAGATTGAACAATTAATGGAAACTACAAACACAATGATATTTCCTTGAAATCATGAGATTCATTATATAAATTGAACATATACGCACATATATAGCCTCATAAATCATATAAAGTATAGTCAAAACCTAGTTCGAGTCCAATTTAAATTCTACGGTGTCTCGGTCGAACGCAATGGGCAAAGCTTTTGTTCATTCGGCTTATTTTGGGCCAACCACCGAACCCAATTAACTGGCCCAGTCCGTTCTCTCGCGTCGAGCCTACAAAGATGAGGTCGACATTGGGCTTACATGTATACCATAGAAAAGTTTGGAATCAATATATGTGTGATTACAGAGCATATATATCCCTGAAAATAAGATTAATCATGATTATTATTAGTCCATTCGAATTGATGAAGTGCATAAGAATATTGTAATATATCTTTAATATTTTTCGCATCATAATAGTTTATTAAAAAGAATAATTATAAGTTACGACACCTCCCCCTCCGCATGGAGACCTCACACGGCAAACCCACTCGGCCTCTCGTCAAATTGTCAAGTTGGTCCGAATCCGAGAGGACATTTTCCCGAACACTACGCGGACAATTATGGGGGACCATCGCAATTTGCCTCGGCTGGGAATCCATCAACCCCATGTGAACGATGGGAAAAAGTAGGGAAGGCGGCAAGCAAGCGAGCGAGGGAGAGCGCAACACGGAGAGACGTTAGGAAGAAGAACTGCGAGGGATGGGGACCTTGAGCGCCATGGCTCGACAACCAGAGGCGAGCGGTGCCTCCACCATACTCGGTATTTGGTTGCATGCTAAAAAGCGAAGGGCGAAAGGCAATTGACACTAAGCGGCAGCTTTTGTTTGATCTGGCAACGTTCTTGGCTGGACTCTGGTTGGTGCTGACAAAGTTGCGAGGCCTCCCATCCCTCGATCTATTCCTTTGCCTTTTACCATTTTCCTCGACCACTCTCATCAACATTAGATCCGTTAAAGATCACCGTCTGTAGATGATTGCAGCGTTATGGTAGTCTCCTAAAGGACACAGAAACATGAGTCGGTGTCAGCAATCAGACAAGGAAATCCAAGGTTCGAACATGCTTCCGACAAGCATGTCGTTGCTCTGCTTCCCATCTGTACTCCTCTTGGCATTTGGTGCGGCCTTGATGAAGCCCTGAGCTCAAATTTCAAAGGGTCGGTGAACAGAAAGCAATATGCAACTGCTATTTCTCTTCTCTTCTGCATCTTTATTGTCAGTTCTCCGATATCAGGTTCTGCGAACAAGTTTGCTATAAGAAATCACTTCTTTTTGTAATGGTTTTATATCATGCAGTGCTTGGTTAAACATACAGCCGACCTAGATATGGCTCAGAAACAAAAGTGCTCCGCTTGATAGACGGATTCAGGTGTTCCTGGCTTCGGCATAGATTTGAACACTTCCATGCACAGAGTGTATGGAAACTTGGAACTCGTGTAGGAGGGAACACAAACCAAAGCTACAAGGACAAGCACTACTACAAAGAGGTACACAGTGTGCCGGACCTAGGAAGACCAACACATAGGAGTTGAACACACCAAGCAGCTCCAGACTGAGCGCAGAGATGAGCGAGTGAGTGACATGGAACGCTTTTGTTTCAAGGAGTACCCAAATCATTGGAACTTGGGCGTGGGAGCTCTTGCAAGTACTGAGTCGAAAGGAGATGGGGGTGAAGGATCTCGAAAGGAGGATCTTTGACTCCCTGCACGCAAGGGGAAGGCATGGTCAGCTGCCAAAGCCCATTGTTTCATCCTCAAAAGCATGGCATGTCGGCCAGTTCGTACAGGCAAATCCCCTCACCGAATCCTTTCGTTCTCGGAAAGCAAGAGGACTAGTCTCGATGAGAAAAGTTTCGTGTCTCTACACGTCGACGGAGGTGGGATGCATGAGCTTTGCCCAGTGCTTAGCACAAAAGGGGTACAATTGGTGGTTGAGAGTGCGTGGCATACCACACCTATGGTTGATTCATAATTTTTTTTTTCTTATTATCACTCTGTGGAGAAATATCATCCTCATCATGGCTTGTTAATGGCAAGGAAAACATGAGAGTATTGACCAAGACGAAACCTCTTGCTCACTATATATAATACCATACAATTGCATGGATAGCGTTTTTGGTCGTGTCAAATTTTGGCAGCCTCTCTCATCCTATCTAGATTTTGTGCAGCGGTTGATTAGGAGTATGCGTTCCATTAATTGTTTAGTCAATATGCTGATGCCACAGAAACATTCTCGATCAATATATTTAAAAAGCCTTGTCATTTTGTCACAACAAGTAGCTTCCTAATTGATGTGAACTACATAATTCACATAAACTCTCTCTCTCTCTCTCTCTCTCTCTCTCTCTCTCTCTCTCTCTCTCTCTCTCTCTCTCTCTGGTATACATGTATGTTTAAATAAGATTGAGAAATTGCATCGAAAAGTGCACAAACCATAATTAAAATGCATAAACATTATGTGCTGTAAGGAACAGCGTGATTGGCCTTTTCATCGTGTGCAATTAAAATGACAGAATCGTGATCGCCATTGGCGTCGTCAATGAGATGGATGAGGCACGAGGTTGCCGGAACAAACGGCGCCCCATGCTCTGAAATGACTTGATGTAGGGCCACAGTTGGCTGCCGGCATTGATAGCGTCCATCCTGCCAAACCATCTCTGGTTGTGACCTAAACGTAGTCGAGCACTCGTAGTCGCGGTATTTGTCGTGTGGGCTTCACGCCTGCATCTTTTCCATCGTCGGCACTTATTTACCACCATGGAAGTGTAGTGTTGACACAGTTGCATGGAGGTGCAGCCAATTCCAAGAAGAAACAGCTCCATTTGTAAGTACTAGTTGGTACACACAGGATGGGGAAGGAGGGAGGAGACCTGTCCTTGTATACCGAGGGGAGCTGCACCTTTCTATCTCCAACAGCGTCGCCACCACGCTGTCGTGGTGCCGCCCAAAGCACAGACATGCAACATGAGCAGCCGCTGGACACGTGGCGCCGTCTCTCTGGGGCCTCCGGCCTCCGGGGTCCCGTCCGCGACATGGACGTCCTCGTGGCCTCGGGCCCACACTCAGGTGACCTCAACCTGACAAACACTAAACGCCGGGCTTCATGTTGCCCGCAATGAGCCAAAAGCTCGTTTACTCCAACACTTCATTCCACTCCAATCCTCACAATCGATTAGCTCTTCCAAATGAATGTTTGTTTCATGGTCAAGCTTTTAACAAGTAGGGTCCAATACGAAACCTGTTAAATTTGCAGGAACCATAAGAAAACACATTCTGTTCTTACCTTAACATTTGTGATCTGACTTGTTAGGCCATGTTTGCAATAACAATGATGAGCGTGACCAAAGTCCAAATTTTTAGGGGAACATCCTTCCTTAATGAGTGACAGTTACAACATAGAATAAGATAGCATGGCATAAATCGTCAATCATGCTAGTTTATTTGTTGAGAAAGATATTGGTGTTTGGACTTGTCACATTTCATCTCAGGTATGGAACGGTGAGGTCCAGTGGCTTGAGTGTATATATATTACAAGTGTCAGAAAGTTTTAGACACTCATTCCCTAGCCACATCTCTCCTTCCACATCCCGCATATAGAAGAGGAGATAGCTCAGATCTCCAAGTCGTACCCCAAACGTGTACGTGTCTTCTCTTCTCTTATAGTCCTCCTAGGAGCAAACCTCCTTCCGATGAAGCCTGCGGTGTCAGTGATGTTTCTTCTTTTCCTGGTTCTACTACTCTCGGCTAACAGATCTCAAGGTACCTTCAGAGCCTCAACCCTGTCATCCGAATCAAGAAGGTATTCATCTTTCACCGGAGCCGAGCATGGCTGACCTTCGCATTTGTTTCTCTTGTTCAGGGGCCAGAGTGTTGGAAGAAGAGTCGCTGGCTCCCCTGCACCGCCAAGTCCATGTCAGTGGCTTCTCGGTACTGCGTCCACTGTGGCATTTCTGATTACTTCCAGTTCACTGACACTGTTGTATTGCACGCTGATACCAGGAGAAAGAGAGTTTGATGAAAGAAGAGAGCGGGGTTCCAGGAGAACTGCTCCTACGGGGATCACATGGGGATCTCTCAGGTAAGAAAAGTTGGAGAGGTCTATCCGCGATTTCATGAAGATTACTTCCTTTTCACTACTTCTTGACCTATTGTATATTGAGTGCCTTACAAACTGGCATGACCACAAAAATACAGCCGAATGATTCTATACCGGAATCAAGTTTTTCCAAGATATCATTAATTATCAAACAGTTCTCGTCTCTCGGTCTTGCTTCCTAGCTCAGTATCAACACTGAACGCATCTAAACAGCAGAGAATGACATGATTTGTCGGCAGGCTTCAGCTTGTTCTAGCTGTCAATCTAAACTCTAAAGTTGGTCTCCCTTCATCCACTGTTGCAGGAAAGAGCAGGAAACTCATGGCCAATGCGAAGGCCACCTCTAAGGTTGGTATTCTATAGATAGCGTCAAACGCCGAGCGTTTCTGCAGTATCCGCTGACATGCATCCCCCTACTTGCTCATCATCTCGTGGTCTTTCACAGAGCGGTAAGAGGAACGACGTGGGAGCCGACAGTGCACAGAAGAATCAGAAACATTCCAAGGATGAAGCCGATAGCAGCCAAGACGACATCCACACGGCGCCGCCTGCTTCGAAGCGACCGCCGAGCTACCCCGACATCCTGGACATAGCGGGAATGGACTATTCTCCAGCAAAGAGAAAGCCTCCAATCCACAACTGAAACGCTAGCAGGAACAATCCAATACCAACAGCTTAGGTGGGTAGAGTAGGAGAGAGATCGGACAGCAGCATCGCAGGAAATGCTGCAGTTTTCTTGGCTTAGGTCCCATTTTGTGTAGATACTACTAAAAAAGTATGTATCATCGGTATATTTATCAACTTCATGAATGAGCATTCGCTGATCACATTCGCAAGCAGTGATTGGATCTGATACACGGACGGAGGGACAGAGATGGGGAGAGGTTTGTCCCATGTGTGTGTGCCTTTGCGAGGAGAGTTGGAGATGTGATGGCTTTATGTCCTTAAAAGACTAAAAGCCTGGCAACAAGTTAAACGAGGCATTGTGTCCTTCGGGGGCGAGGTGAATTATCTCTGGGCACCTCATGGATCTGTGTTTCTGTGTTCCTCTCGCTTGATTGCAAAGGGTTGGATGGACTCCATGAGGTGTGGGCTCATGTGCTCTCCACCGGCTTGACATGTGCCTGGTCAACCTATCTGTGGATGGTTGCGGTGATGCGGCATGGGTGGGGATGTGAGTTGTGGCATGGTACTGTTTGAGGGTGCAACAAAGCCTGTGGATTGTCAGTGCAAGTAAATGCAGACAATCTGCATGCATCATGATGGCAGCAAGATGACACCTAATGTCGACTCTCTTTTTGGCCAATTAAACTTACGAACACTGATAACATATACCCATATGCAAGCATAGTCATATGTGTGCATATATTTAAGTGAGTTTTCAGAGCAGTCGAATTGTTCCTGCTATGAACAGCACGAAGATATCCAGAGAAGTCAGAACATGACAGAACACAGTATGCGGCATCTGCCTGCATTTACGCTGCCACTGACGTCAAACCTTTCTCCGAAACATACGGAGAGATCTAACAGTTTATATGCAAATGTACAGATTCACTAATTTCATTGCGAGAGAATGTAAACTTGCCATCTTGTGGAATAGTTCGATCAGATCTTCCACTTTCTCGACCACCAGTGTTTTGGAGATCTAGTGAATCTAATATGTCACTTTGAGGCTTACACTTGGAAGTTTATGAAGGGTGAAGAGGATGTCGATCGATCAAGTCAAACAATGAATCTTCCAGACCAAATCCAAGCATTCTTGCCATGTCACGTGTCTTCAGTTTAGGCTTTGGAAATTTTTCTTGTTGCAGCCAGGAATACACAGTGAAAGCCTTGTTTAGTACAAACAACTCAAGGGCTTCAGGATTGAACACAATGCCCAGTCTCGTACTTATCTGTGATGCATTTCCATCCAAACAGTCAAGTCAAATGATACTCAATTCTATGCAGTGGAATAAAATGTTGCAAATTCTAAAGAAGATTGAGACAACTTTCTTTTCAAAAACATAGGAATTGTAAATTGAATCTATAGGTATACTTTTCATATGAACATTTCATACCTGATGGGGAACTAGCATTGCTGCATACCGAGCAAGCTCTCCGGCTCTCCAATCCAGCACCACTGGGAACCATGGATAAGCAGCATCAAGTCTCACAAACCATAGCCTTATATCAGGGAATTCTGACAACTCACGTGTGTCATAAGGGTCATCTCTTTCATAGTTGATTGTAAAACCAACTGTTTGGTCCAATAGCTTTCTTGGTTCAGCTGGAAATTTTATTGCAGGGTGTCGCTAACATAAATCATCGACAATAATAAGCAATGGTTTGATTCACTGGCTTACCACTTGTAGAAGAGCCTTTTCCTGCAATTGCTTCAACAGGTGATAGGTCCAAACATCGTATAATATCTTTGTTGATTACAATTTCATAACGCCCTTCGGTTGGAGGCAGAGGATGTGCTACTTGCTGGGCTGGAACAAAAACATGCAAAATTCAGTTAATTTCCAGATATATCAATGTGGCGTCACTCTGATCACAAAAACCTGACATGAGGCACACCTATGGTCAAATTATAAAACAACAATAATAGCAAAATCTTAAGGTAACTATAAACCCAAGATTGCCTTGAACAAGCAAGTGTCATAAACTAAATCATCTCAAAGTGCTCATACTACTTAAAACGTGTGATAAGAAAGAACATAACAGGTTATCTGTATAGCCAAATGCAAACAATCTATTGTGTCTTACTAAGAAAACATAGAAATGTACAGAGAGAAGATGGAAAATCGGTGCAACCATTGGGCACTCACTGCAGCAACAACCATTTTCTCAGATAATAAGAAAGATAATTCCAACAGAATATTTTTCAAAATGGTTAAGGTCATTTCTCTATCCAATTTGAATTATCTCTGGTAAGCATCTCTAATGTCTGGCAAATTCTTCACTATCTAAAAATTTTACCCTTGGTGCTATAGCTTTCCACTTATCTTAAAAAATTAGAAGAAATTTTTTTTACATTAAATGACTTACATGACATTCACACATGAATTCGAACCTGAGATCTATCACTCATGCAACAATGCACTAATCAACCCATATGTTTCAGTGGAGACACAGCTTACTCATACTACTGCTTGTAAAGATTGAAAAAACAAAAGATAGAAATCTGTACCCATCAACATTCCATTGTTGCAATTTACTTAACAATAGTCTAACATCAGTCTGTTATAATCAGTCTAAAACACAGGACTAGTTTTGGATTTCAGCCAGTTTTGTTCATCTTTCAATTATACTGAAGGATCAAAACTAGCTAAACTTAGTATTTAACTAGCTTATTACATTTTCTAGTCAATTATTCATCATTTTGGTGAATTTTCCTCTGAATTTTTTATTATTTTTCTCCTTCAAGATCAATCTAAAAATATCTGCTCAATGTAACATATATGTATCACCTTTTACATGTTTAAAATGTTTAATTTATTGCTTTTTCTTTCCACTTACCACTAAAAATGTTATTGTGCCTAACAGAAAAGTCCTATGCTGAGTATACAAAGATATCACAGAAAGGCATCATACCTAAAAGATCTCAAGTAATATTCACAAGTTCCTGAATATTTGGATGAATGCTTGCTACATTTTGCTTTATTTTGTTATATATATGTTGCATTTGGGGCTTTTACAAGTTATCCAAACAAAATTGTTTCAAGTAAATTATTTTTATAGTAGTACCTTACCTGATATTAGAGATAATTCAGAAAATATTAGAGATAATTTAGAAAATATGCTTGTCCAATACATTTTATTTAAACAGAATATTGACAATACAATACCAAGTTTAGCCTAGAGCAATTAACTATGCATAACTAAATAGAATATGACACAGATGGCAAAAATAATTTCTTTGTTTAATTGATTTCCAGGTCTTTCTTTTTTTGTGTGTGTCTTTGGTGTTTTTTTGGATTTAGATGGAAAATTTTGGTAAAACCGACGAGACTACCCACATTGAAACTCACGAGGACCTACTGAAAAACAATCCAAGACCTAAATCCTTGCTCTACACCTTCAACCATATCTTCAATTACATACACCAGTCTCCTGCCTAATATGAAGTTAATTTCTTCAATCTCTGTATGTGCAACATACTCCTGTCCTATAAATGAATAACAAAGACTGGTCGAAGTTAGCTTCCCTCACAGGTTCAGAACTTTTGCCTGCAACCCAAAATAGATCACAAATGCCATCTAATTAGGGTGGCACTTCTTTAGAAATATGCCATTTGGAAACTCCCTCAGAAGTAATCCTATGAAAAGTAGTTTGCTCAATTTTGTAGATTCACCAACCATATGTCCAGATCAGGCAAAATCAAGAAAAGAAATTCTAGGTCTCAACCTATTAAGCAACGCATCAACACCAGCCACATCGGAGCATATTTCCACTATCATATCAATGCCAAAGTTCCCCAACATTGGCCTCCAGACAACCTCTTGCCATACTAGCGGCTAACAAATTTACTTCATTAGATCAAAAGCAAAAACATGCATGAAGATCAACATGAAGAGTAACAATCATGAAGACCGAAAACATAAAGACACATAAACATGCTCCAAAGCCCTGTCGCTTAACATAATTATTCTTATTTCTTCGATCTTTAGTCCGCTTCTGTGATACCCTCGAACCAAAGAAGCTATCGGGTACGTGTTTATGGCGTCCTATCTTACAAAGCAACTTGTTCTAGTCCTACAAACCCTCTGCCTATATATACGAAGAGGATTCCCGTATTATTTAGCCAAATTCACATATCATAGTAGTTGAAGAAGCCTTTCTTCAAGCAGGTAATATGCAAAATATAACAGCTACATTAAACTCAAACAAGAACATATGAACATAACAACAATATCTAATCCGGATTGAGTATGCGCTCGGTGATACTACCTCGAGTTGTTCCACAAATTAGCAGGTACAGACCGTGTATGCTGGACTTTACATAAAGAACGCAGTAAAATGCGGGCATTATCAGAAGGAACCGAGCTCACCCTCGTCCTCTCCGGTAAGAGAGAGGTCGTAGTTGCCGGAGGGGTTGAATGCGACGGAGAGCGAGACGTCGCCCCTTGCCCTGCAGCCGGTGAGGGCAGGGGTGCCTATGGGCTTGCAGGAGGGGGATGAACCGGCGTTGGAGGAGGGCACGCAGTGTCGCAGGGGAGAGAAGAGATGGCGGATGGTGAGTGCCATCGCCGTTTCGTCCTCTCGTCGTCTCTCACCAAATCATGCTCGCTTTCAGCGACGGCTTATCGGGAATGCGCCCGTGGCCTCAGAAACAATGGATAGGACGGTTGTTTAAGCGATGGTGGGCCGCCTCTGCCCGTCTTTGGGCTATCGAAGGAGGAGCCCTATCTCTTCTACAGTGTCGTAGCCCAATTTTGAAAGGAGGAGCACTTGAAATCAGAAACCTCAAGTTGTTCGCCATGGCAAAGCCCGAGGCAGTGTCGTCGTGGTGACTCTCACAGCTGCTGCGCCCCTTGGATTAGTTTACAGGGCATGGCTCATCGGCCAAGAAGAGTTTGGGCACTGTGGAAGGACAGGCCAAGGGAGACATGGAAACAGCCTCCACGTTCTCCTCATATCTTCCTTTCTTTATGGCTCCCCCCACTCCATAACACCTTCACTCCCTTGACAAAATATAGTGTCCCTCGCTATGGTACATTAATATATATACCTTGTGCACCCTTGTGATCTTCCTTAAATGCCTCCTTCAAAACCCTATCCCATCTTCCTTCCTTCACCCTGTCTCTGTCTCTTCTCCTGTTGCAGCACACATCTGGGGCTTGTGAAGCCTGCTAGCTTCATAGCTCTCGGTTGTTGAAGTTAAGATGGTCTGTGTTGCTCTCTTCATCATTGATTCGATACGACTTGACAGATTCAACTGATCGATCTATTGACACTGTTGGTCGGCAGGGAGCTCACAAGCCGGCGTGGCTGGAGGCTCTGGACAAGCTAAAGTTCTTCGTCGGCTGCTCCGTGCACGAGAGCGCGAGGAAGAACGAGAAGAACATCTGCTGCTTGGACTGTTGCACGGCCATCTGCCCCCATTGCTTGCGGTCTCACCGCCTCCACAGGCTGGTGCAGGTGCGGCGCTACGTCTACCATGACGTTGTGCGGCTGCAGGACCTTGACAATCTCATCGACTGCTCCAGCGTTCAGGTTCATATCACGGAAGATAGTATGTGATGGTATCTCGAATCTACATGATAGTAGATTCATTCTTATCTGATTCATCTTCTCCTGTTACTCGCATCGCAGTCCTACACCATCAACAGTTCAAAGGTAGTCTTCCTCAAGAAGCGTCCACAGAGTAGGCAATTCAAAGGAGCAGGAAATGTGTGCACTTCCTGTGACAGGACCCTCCAAGAACCTTACATCCATTGCTCACTGGAGTGCAAGGTGAGTAGCATAGTAGAAAGATGATCTTAAATCCCTTCTCGTGTGCGATCGCATGTGGAATTACAAATCTCAGATCGTATTGATGGGAATGAATCATGTCGAAATCTCTTCTCATGCCACAAAATGCCTCCCTTGTAGGTAGATTACATAGTAAGACACAAGAAGGATTTCTCGCACTACATCAGGAGATGTCAATCACTGCAGTTGAGCCCCGACTCCATCGTACCGCCTGACACCGAGGTTGGCGACGACGAAGATACGAACGAGACGACACACTCCACGGTCGTGGAAGGCGATGATCCCATGCGCTCGTCGGACTCGGAGGATTTCAATGTCCCATACCTTAACTTCATCCGGAAGAAGCGCAGCGGCATAAATCTATGTTCAAGGTCAGCTAACAAAGTCGATACCGAGGACATGGCTACAAACATGAGCAGAAGGAAGGGCATTCCACATAGATCTCCTCTATGTTAGAAGAGACCTGCTGCTATTTCTTGACTGTCATCATCTTCTTGTTCCTGCCTGTTAAACAACTCGGAGGGACTTCCATAAATGAGCATCATGTGACAACCAGTTCCAAGCTTCACTGTACATTTTCCAAAGAGACATTTAAAATCTCACCTCGTGTGCCTGAACTGGAGCACTTTCTGTTGTTCCTTCTGTATGTTAGACTTTGCAGTGCCCTTGCATATGGAGGCCACATGAAATGTGCCAGTTGCTAGGGAGAATTCTTCCAACCAGTACAGTCGATTAGCATAAGATATTGGCAAGGGCTAGATGATTAAGAGTCATGTGCTGCACTCCTAAATCTTGTTAGTACTCATATTAAGAGGGCTTCTTATGTTTTGTAATTAGTAGTCAGTGATGGGTGGTTCAATTTCTGAAGCATGTTATCAGTCTTTAAGGTTTGAAAAACCTGATCACTGGAAATTGTCATTCCAGAAGAGTTAAGGTTATATCATTTAAATGTGTGATTACCAGTACTATCATTGTCTACCAACTCATTATGGATTCAGCTGGAAAGCATAGCCTTTTCTAAGTCCTGATGCAATTAAGAACCAGACAGTACAGATGGAAGAGTTTAGGAGAGAGGAAATACAACCTCACAAAAAGAGGGAAAAGGTGGGAGTAAAGAATCTACAGGGTGTTTGATGGGCTACAGGGAAGCAATTGGTTTGCAGCTTAATCAACTTTGTTAGGTGACAGAAAACTAAGATGTATAAAAATGATGAAAAAAATTCTGTATCTACATTCCTCTGACTCTCTTCTCTCTCTCTTCTCTTAGACATTAACTCTCTTCATTGATTTCTAGTTCAGTTTTCTTATGTAAAGGCACTGACTAAGATTCATAGGAATGAAGAAGAAAGCATGTAAATCTATCTTCTTCTGACTCCCTGCTAATAATGTTCACTTCTATTGAGTTCTTTTGACTCTATTTATTACTAGTCCAAGTGGCATACATGAAGACACATAATTAAGTTGCCTTTTGTATCCATTTGCCAGTTTTTGGGAGATGAGAATGTGAATGGAAAATGGTCTTCGAAGCAACTACAATTACATTAGATCTCATTTAGTTTGATTGATAGCCTAATGTTGGCAGCACATAAGACCAACAGCCATCATAACTAATATATGCTTTCAATTTCCCTTTAGATACATACATAATGATTTTTGCTGCTTGCTGTGAAGTAGTAGCTGGTATTTTCATTGTTTTTTATATTCAACCAAAATAACAAGAAAAAAAAAGCTAGATCTTATATCTGAACAGCTCACAATCATTAAATATAGATGTATATATATATATTCAATATAACATGACAAGTGGAAGCCAGATGAAGAATTAGAGCGTCCAAATACAAGGACAAAATGTTCACGTAACTCATATAGTTAATGGCAATCATGTGGTCAGGTTAAGACATATAATACGGTACTGTTCTCACCAATGTTCAAATGAAGTTTGATCTCACCAGTGCAAGCTTGTCAGATGGCATGCATGTCCAACCATCTCGAGATCAGAGTGGGCGTTATTTGTCATCTCTAAAGAACTATATGTGACTGCAGTGAGGACTGAGCCTAATTTGACCAGTCTATGGTGGGGCCATATACAATTTGGAGCAGCAAACCAGCACAGCTGGAAAGCTTGGGGAGGTGCACTCGTGCATGTCGTTTCCTCATTTTATTATCTCTACTACTAATGTTTTCAAAACCCAAAGATCTTTGTCACTCAGCCATGATGAGCTTAGGCCACTTTGACTTTGACTGCACATTAAAGCCCTAAATAGCGGCAAATGTCACAATGGCCTCTTATAGCTGTGCTGTATTTTATGAGTGTATAAAATCTATTCAGAGTGTTATATTCTTATGGGTTAATGTAAGTTATAAAATGTGAGGTCAGGTTATGTTATAAAATCTATTCAAAGTGTTATATTCACCTCTCTTATTATGTCTGTTGTAGCCTTTTTACATTTTATATTATATTTTAGATCACTAATTATCGAATTGCCTTTTTTTTTTTTCAATCTATTGGGCCTTTGTTACAATCTAACCAAAGATATTGATATCATCAGCATTTGGTGGTGGGTTGGATTCGATGGCTATTGTAGTTCCAACCATCCAACAATAAAACCCACCAACCTTAATCCTGAATTAGATCCTTCACTACTGAAGAGGTTTGATCGATCGTTGTATGAGTTGGCATTAAGATAAGCGTTGTTCTTTTCTATTGTGTTCGCAAAAGAAAGTAGCGGGCCATGGTTTGAGTTTGATTTCGTCTAAGGACGATATTATACGTCAATAATCGACTAATAATTTCACAAAATTAAGAGTCTTATCATATATGTTTTTAGTTTCATATCAAAAATAAATAAAAGTAAGATTAATTTATAAAAATTTGATGAGCATATTATTATTAATCTTAGTTTAGATGTTTTGATTAATGGTTTTAATAAAGTGAAATTGATAGACTAGTTAATCCATTAGACATAGTCTTGAAACATGATATAATTTCATATAAAATATTTAATTATTTGTTTCTAAAAAGTTATACTTATTAAAGATTAGAAAAGTGACAAACCAAACTTTAGACTTAAGTGGATCGCATTGGATCAATTCGACTTTGACCTGCAGTACGATTAACATGTTTAGTTTGGTTTTCATACTCTGTCTATAATTTTACAAGTCGATTTGGTTTGGATCTAAAAAAATCCGATAGAACTAAATAAGGGGCTTGAAGATCCACGGGATGACTGGTCTTTGTAAATATCGAGATTAGATCGGTGCTCAATAAAGTAAATTAATATTAATAAATATACAGTTACATAGGTAAGAAAATTGCACATGAATACAAAAAATTTAAAATTAATAAATTATATTAATTGTTACAATCAACTTTAATCTTAGTTCAAGAACCAACACATGTAAAAGCTACGAGATAAAAAAGAAAAAGAAAAAGAAAAAGAGATTAGTGCAATCGCCCTCAAATCTACCTCTATCGTCATTGTAGAGATAGGTGGAGCCCCGGGCGACGACCAGTCAAAAAGTGGGTTACGGAAACGTATCTTACAAAGTAGTTTCGTCGACGTTGAAAGCAAACGTACAAAGTCCATGAACATCCACCACGTGTCCTGTCGGAAACGCGCGTCGTTCGGTCCCCATTACACGTTTCACGCGTTTGGCTTGGATCTCTCCGTTTTGACGTGTCCGCTGCTCCCGTCAGCTACCCGATCAACCACGACCCTTTTCACCTACCACGAGTTGCGTGACGGCAAAAACACCGAGCCCACGAGCGAGTGGGCTCCACCGGGAAGTGTTGTTTCCGCGGCATCGGATTCGCTTAGTTTCCACGTCCGGATCCGCTGCTTGCCCACCACAAATATACACCAAACGGTCGTCCACTTTTATTTGGCTATTGCGGGCCCCAAAATTTCCACCGGTGGATCACGAAGCAAACGGAATGACATATGCTACAGAGTACAGCGAATCACAAGTCCTTCGCAGTTTTAGCTTTCCCTCGTTGCACTTCGCAGCTCGCTTAGGATGTTAATTGACCATAATACCCTTATCGGACATATAATAGATGGGACTTACATGAAGTCGTTCTCTTATCTTTTTTTGGTTGACTTAGTCGGTTCATGAATTCAAGGATCGATTGAATGGTAGATTTTATGGCAAGCCTTGATCTGTCCGAATCAGTGTTATATATATATATATATATATATATATATATATATATATATATATATATATATATATATATATATATATATATATATATATATATATATATAGAGGGGTGCAGTGTGGACCATGCAGAAAGGGTCTGACACAGACATGTTTGTACTGAACTCATGCTATGTTATGGTCGAGCTTGAGTGGGTCAAAAGTTCTTATCACTATGATCAATAAGGTTTGATAACTCATTTATAAATATATTGTTAGTTTCTTTGTAGTAATTGAAAGGTTATTGATACCTTTATTTTGAAGTATTATTTTTAATCGATTTCTACGTCACCATTGTTTACGTCATGATGTCACTAATTTTTGGAATTACATTTCGACCCTTATATATTTCTTCCACTGGTTATTTTGGTAAATCCAAAATTATCTCCAATCAACTAATTAATGATTTTACCATCCTTTTCGATGCCAATAACCCTGATTCTAATTTCTATACAATATTAGAAAATGCATATCTATATATATTATTAATTAATAGACAGTGACTCAAGTCTGCTCACTGACCAATAACAACGAAAAATCACCTAACATGTATCATGTAATCATCCTACTAAATAAAATAAAAATGATCATTTATCATCGTTGTATGGATGTTTCCCTCATTTTCTTTAACATTTGGAATGGGTATTCACAATCATACAATAGCTTCTTTTTTTTTTTTTTTATAGTGTCAGTTGCACTGGATGCACAATTCTTGATTTTGTTATTGTTTATTACAACAATATATAGTAAAAAAATTATCACACATATTAAAAATTCACAAAAAAAGTAGAAATATGATATAACACGAAAATATCTCTCATTTAAGGTTTCTTAAAAGTGAGTTGTATATGAGCCTTTATACAACCAAGTCTGTAAGGTTATTCTAATAATAACAAATCCCAGTATTTAGTTTTCTTATTCATCATCACATTTTTCACAAATACATAGAGAATTCACGTATTTTTAGGACCCTTCAATTTTCTTCAATACCACCCCCCATAAGAAATCATCCTTCAAATATTAATGTCACATTTAAACTATCATAGCTAGATAACATGTGATAACATAATATTCCAATCCTACACCTCATGAGGTTGTGCTCCGATCAACATTATTCTATTAATCTGTGCTTAACATTATATTTCAATCATACGCTTGTGGGGAGATGGTGTATTTGACGCATAGAATTTATGCAAGCAAGAATGCGGTGGCACATATTATATTTTGTGAACCTTTTGGTGGCAGATACGTGAAGAAGGCGCTCTCAATCGTTGAAGGATATCCGTAATTAAAGGGGAAGCCAACCAAAGGTGAGAGACACTCTTCTCTGTTATCTATCCGATTCCCACCTCCCTCCCTCAAAAGCAGCACCAAAAAGGGCTAGGAAGAACCCCAGGACGATAAACCTACGCAGTTCGGCTCAATGCGCTCGTGAGGAAGCACAACAACATCTCTGTCGTCCCCAAAACGTCTGTGTTTGTGCGATTCTGAAGCCTCTGCTTTCGGGAAAGCGTCGTCTTGGCGCACCCTGGAACCGAGTAACCCAGCTCGGATGAGCATGGCATTCCCTGGATTTCCAGCTTCCCTCGTCCTTCTTCCTCTCATGCTCGTCCTTTGCCTTCCCTTCTCGGTCTCCCACGCTTATTCTGAGATCCAGAAAACGCCCTCACCAGGTATTCTTTTCTTTATAATCTTGTTCTCCAGCCGAGTGCTCTATCTTTCGCAGGAATACCAGCTATTCTTAAAGAGAAGTTTTTGATATTTACGTGTTCATTGTTCGGAAAACATCGTTCTTTTACTGAAATAATGGTTATCTTCTGTATAATCCTCCTCTTTGTGCCAAAAAAAAAAAAGATTTTTTTTTTTTGTTCTTCTGGGGTAGATTTTTATTCTCTGTCATGTTAGTCTTTAAAATATCAGCAAAATAATCTATTTCGTGTGTTCTATTTAGCGAATTGGGTACTTTTAATGGTATAGGAAGGCGTCTTTACGTGCTTCGGAGATCGATTTTTTTCTCCTTCGTATGTGCGTTTAAGATCTCAGCACAAGATCTGCCCTGTTTTGTTGTGTTATAAAATGTGGGCGATTTGCCGTAGGTGGAGGGCTGCGAGATGGGTATGTTCTACCGAGGAGGTATGCTGCTGAGGTGCCACCTACCGGCAATCTTACGGTGGATGACAGCTCTTTCATCCTGGCTGCGGATAGGACACACAGGAAAGATCCTTTGGATGGATTCAAGCGTTACACTGGTGGTTGGAACATCAGTGAGCAACACTACTGGGCTGTAAGCTTTTCGTTTCCCTTTATCCCTCGTTTGTCCTGATGTTTGATGATTGCTGCAACTTATAATTCCTTATATTTGATTGCAGTCTGTTGGTTTTACGGCTGTCCCCCTGTTCGCCATTGCCTTTGTGTGGTTCCTGGTTTTTGGGCTGGTCTTGTTACTTAGCTGTTGCTATTACTTCTGTTGCCGCCGCCGAAGTTACTCATATTCCCGCACAGCCTATGCGCTTTCTCTTATTCTGCTCATTCTATTCACCTGTGCTGCAATGTAGGAAGACTACATTTTTTCCAAGCTTTCCAATTGCCTTTTTATAATATTAGTTTCTCATGATGTGGAAGTTCTTAAAGTGAATTGCGAAATGTTTCCAGCATTGGATGCGTTGTTCTGTACACCAGTCAGGGAAAGTTCCACAGCAGCACTTCGAAAACTGTGGACTATGTCGTGGGTCAGGCAAACTTCACGGTAGACAACCTCAGGAACTTCTCAGAAAGTCTGGCTGAAGCTAAGAAGATCACAGTGGACCAGGTATTCCTTCCAGCTGATGTCCAGAGTGAAATTGACAGCCTCAAAACAAAGGTCAACTCTTCAGCAACTGAGCTTGCCAGTCGGACATTGGACAATTCCAGGAAGATTAGCCGTGTGCTAGATAGAGTGTATGACAATTGGCCCTTGTGTTAAAATTCCATTGTTCACATTATGTGGAGCTTGTAGTTGGAAGAGACTACAATTGTGGATCTTTTTATGATACCATTGACTAAGTTGTATTTGTGTGGCCTGCAGGAGACTGGATTTGATCATAATTGCTGCAGTGATGCTGCTTTTGGCATTCATTGGGTTCTGTGAGTTTCATATCTTGAAGCAAAGTCCTAAGAGCTTAGTTTTACTAACTTGCTGATTTTAGTTTGTTAATCTTGCAGTGCTCTCTATACTTGGATTGCAGTTTCTTGTCTACGTGTACGTGAACTGATTTGACAATCAGCCACTTGTTTCTTGTTCATATCTTTTCTTCTGATTTATTTTGTTGCTCTTCATCAATATTTTCTGATTCCACACTCAAAGTTTCTAATCTGTTTCTCTGCTGATAATGTGCACAGCTTAGTGGTTGTTGGGTGGATTCTAGTGACGGGCACATTTATCTTGTGCGGTGTTTTTCTTCTTCTACACAAGTAAGTTCCATGAGAATTCTATTAGTTTGCTACATATGAAAATCTATTCATGTTATCTAGAAGAATATGATGTTGAAATTTCATGTTTCTCTTTTGTTACTGGATAGCATTATAGCATTAACAATTGCAATAATTGAATGATTGATATGTTCTTGAAGTTTTCTTTAGTTGGCTTTCGCTGCAGAAAGCATTACATGGAAACTTCTATATATGACATGAAGCAACTTCCGTCACTTATCTTTGTTCTTCGTTTCTACTTTTGTTTCATTTATGAATCCACGTATAGATGTGAATTTTCACTTTTGCTTTATACATGTATCTTTGACATTGTTGTAACTGATAATATGCTGCTGATTTTCTAAGCAATAACAGTGTTGAGAAATAGCTGATATTGTTATTGCAAAACATGTGTTAATCATGTTGTACAAAGATATGGTTGTAGCAGATGACTATTGGGTATTAGCTACAAAAAAAAAAAAAAAATCTAAAACTTATCCATCTGTAGCTTTGAAGATGACAAGAAGCCCCAGTATCATCCCTGTGCTTCTTTGATCACCATGAGATGAAGTGTTTAGTAATACAAAACAAGTAAAAGAAAAAAAAAATTCTTTGAAAAGAATGTGCATGGGATTTAGAATTAATTCCAGATAACATGGTTTTGTCCCTCTGTGGTAACATCCTTATCTCGTTTCAAAATCAAAGGTTGTTCTCGATCCTTGTCTTCTCTGTGCTACTTATTTCTTTGTCTTTGCAATAGTGGATGACATTGTAACAAGAATAAGAAAATCAAACAGTGATGTCCCAACTTTTTGGCATTGGATACATGATTTCTGCTACTAAACTATCTTTAGGGCTGTATAACTAGTCCGATTAAGAGCCTTCAGATCTCTTTTTATTCTCGATAATAGTTTTGGTAGGTCTCCTCTCTATCATCAGTTTTAATGATTTCAAAACCTACAAGAGGAATTTTTAAGTCTCCTATGGAGATGTCTATTGTTATCTGAAATAATTTCCCATTGTAGAAGCAAATACATGTATGGGCAGAGCTTTCTGAATGTAACATTAATATTGCAAGTCTTGCTTTAGTCCATAATATTGATGCCAATTCAGCAGTAAACTTTAATATGTGTTCTTTAGTCAATTTTATTAAGTTTGCTTGTAGTGAAGAATTATTGAAGTCAATATATCTCCATGATGTTTAAGAATGATGTATAATCAAAGTATAGTGTAGAGATGAACTTTGGCGATAAAAATAGTTTAAATGAGAGTGAAGAAGGTTGCCGAGATTTTCTGCATGAAGAATGCCATATGGTGCTGAGCTGTATGGTAGTATGGGCAATGGAGATGTAGTAGTGCAGCATGGATGTTGTTGCAATCTTTCTAGGTTCATAAAAGAAAAATAAAATTAAGCGAAAGTGAAAAGAGAGATAGCACATGCTCGCTCTGCTCATTGACTCCACATTGTTGTGCTTCATGCACTTCAGCAAATTGATTTCCTCATGCCATACACAAAGAAGACAACCTTATTGTATTAATTGTTAGAATAACCATCAAATGTATTAGTAACATGAAGCTATTTTTTTTACTTAAGCCTAGAAGACTCCTTGATTAAGAAGACTTTTTAAATGGTAAATGTCATGACTCTCTAAAATTGTCTGTAAATGGATTCTCATACCTTTTAAATCTTAATCCTAGTGGCTTTAGGTGTTTGTCAAGTCTATTTATACGTATAGTAAGACAGGTAAACAATAATCGATTGGAAAATACGACTTGCACTATTCCCTAATATAACTAAACATAAGAATGATGCATGAAAATAAAAATAATAATATGACCTTAAAGTGAAGCTGATAATAGTGTAATTAAGTCCATTCAACAAAACCTAGGACATGATTGAAGCTGAAATTCTTCATATTTGTTAATATTAAAGGCATGATACTTTAGCCTGCTTTTTTCCTTTAATTTAACATGTCCATGTTGAAAATCTCCTTGTGAGAAGATTCTTTTATAGGTGACTAGATTCATATCATAAACTTTCATCTTCTAATAGCAAATATCTTCCATCAAAATTTTCTTAGTATTTAAATGATTCTTTTACTCCAAAGTCTTCTTTATTTCAATTGAATATGGTTTTAGCTCCGCTTGTGGGTTATATATAAATATCATTTTACATCTCTTGGCTTTATGGTCATGTTGTTCCGAGAATCTCCTTGAGTCTGCAACTCTAGTTTCAAATACCCATTCGATATTGGTTTCAACAACCTAATGGATTTGTATGATATCGAGATATCAAGTGGTATATTGGCCTATATACTCAGTATAATTGTAAAAATAAAATTGAAAAAAAGAAGATAAATAATAAAAAACAAGAAAGTGGAGGACTTAATGATAGTTCTCTTCTTCCTTCTCTTTCTCCTTTCTTAAGAAATGAATGTCACTTTGGAGAAGGGATCATGGGGTGAGAGGGAGAGACTCTTCTCTTCTTCTCCTACACACTTTTTTCTTCTTTCTTGTCCTACATTGTGATTCTCAACAAGAACAAAAATCATGATGCGTCACTCATTTTAAATTCTCTTTTGGCCTTTGATTCCATTTATGCTTAGTATTGGTAAGTGAAGTTCTGAAAACTTGCTTCTACTGTACAATTGGATCCTCAACTCTAATATGCAATTTTTTGTTTGAGTTCATATCTTCACTTAAGACCAGCCATGACTGGCTTTAAAGCAGTATTTAGACTCCTATCATTCTTTTGGTTAAGGTTCACCTTGGTATCTTACATGCTTTACAAGACCACTATTCTGCTTTACCTTTTGGGTCTTCTCTTAAGATGGGCAGCTCACATATATGAAGATATTCTGTATCTATCAAAAGAATACTTACGGTCATCCATCCATATGTAGAACTCATTTATGTCAATATACCATTAGATCTTTATGCAATGGTACTCATTAAAGATGGGTGTACATGATTTAGGTCTTTTAGTACTTTAGGCTTTTAGTTGAACCACAAGCTTTGATACAAATTGTAGAAAAAAACCAATAGTATACTTCTACGAGAGTTAAGGATTATAATTGTGCATGACTGAGCGGACTGGGACCATGCTGGATTCCTTTTCTTTATCAATTTTTTGGGATGATTTTTTATTTGAATTAAAAATTAGTGATGCTTAAGGCATGATCCAAAATTATTGACCGTAGCAGCCAGTATGAGTCAGTATTTACTAGTATGATCGTGAACCAACATGCGAACCACCATTTTTTACTTGGTTTTGGTTCATTCGGACTTTGCATGGTATGATTACCCTAGTAAGTCTAAATATACCATTTGGTATTAATTATTAAAACTGAAAGTATTGGTTGGTAAGCATATCGCCTGGTATCCTTGTCACTTTTTAAAATTTTTTTATAGCTTCTGACAGTTGTTTGTTCTTTTTTCTTTCAGTCTCTCCTCTATCCTCCCCCCTTCTCTCTCTCTCTCTCTCTCACGAGATATCTCTCCTCTCCACCTCTTCCTCCTGCCTGCCATCTCGCTGCTCTCACCCTTTGCGTTGCTGTGTCGTCATCATTTCCTCCTCGTAAGGGTTGCCGTCACCTCCTTTTCCTACTATTGGTATGCCTGTTTCTCCTACTCAACTTCCTCCACCTCTACCAGCAGCAGCAGCATCTCCTCCTCTTTTTTTCCCTCTTTTTCTCTGGTTCGGAAGGTACCAATTTGTCCCGCGCAATACTTTGGTCCATATTAGGACCTAATGGTTCAGCCGCTGACCGGTATCTGAAAAACAAAAATTTTGAAGTAAATTAGGAAAAACAAACTGAATGTAGAGGGATTTCAAGATTGGTATTATACAACATGGGCACAATGAGATGCATTACAACCATCCTTAGATTTCAGGACTCTATCAATTGAAATGGGATCAGGATCAGGAAGTGTAAAGCACATCATAGATTTCAAGATTGTAGCTACTGAAATTGTATCTATGAAATCAAGACTAGAAATGTGTTTAAAGTTCCTATGGGTCAACAGGTATACCGACAAATTCTGGACTCTCATCATCTATTATGCTTGCTATGTTTACTTGCTAAGCAACTAATTGCCTCGCTCTTATTAATTTTACCAGTGTGGTGGCGGACACGTGTGTTGCGATGAATGATTGGGTCGACCACCCTCATGCACATACAGCTCTAGATGATATTCTTCCTTGCATTGATGTTGCCACTGCCAACGAGTCATTGTATCGAAGCAGGGAAGTTACCTTCCAGCTAGTTAGTGTTGTCAATCAGGTCATAGTCAATGTTTCCAATGGGAACTTCCCTCCTAGATTGGTGCCTTTGTATTATAATCAATCTGGCCCATTGATGCCTACTCTCTGCAACCCATTCACACCTGACTTGAATAACCGCACATGCACCCCTGGAGAAGTGGACTTCAACAATGCATCACAGGTAAAATAACAATCATCGTGGAGCCGTATCATCCAGCAGCATGCATTTTTCTTCAGTTCATAAAACTCTTTCATTTACAATGCAGGTATGGAAAGGTTATGTTTGCCAGAGTGCTGTTGTCTCTGGGTCTGAGATATGTACAACCGTCGGACGTGTTACTCCCAGCATATATAACCAGATGACTGCGGCTGTAACTGTGAGCCGAGGATTATACTATTATGTGCCATTCCTTACTCAGCTAGAAGACTGCAGTTTTGTCCGCGAAACCTTTACTGGGATACATGAGAACAATTGCCCTGGTCTTGAACAGAGCAGCAAACGGGTCTACATTGGTCTGGTTATGGTTTCGGGTGCAGTGATGCTGTCCCTAATATTCTGGGTGATATATGCTAGGGAGAGGCGCCATCGCACTTACAACAAGCAGTTCCTTGCGGAGACAGGGAGGCCACATCTGCCTCTGCAAGAAAAGGTGCCTTAAGTTTATGCTTTAAGGAAAGACTAGTGAACTTTCTCATCCGAGTTAGAGTATTGTAATTAAATGCGTAGGGGATGAAAAATTCACGTCGATTATGAGGCAACTTTTTAGCTGTCATTATAGTTTGCCTCAGTTTTAGTGTGCTGATGCTAAGGAAAGCTGATACTTTCTTGTTATGCATAAATGTAGATCTTGGATGGTATTGATTTAATGTTGCATTTCCAAGAGGCAAGATAGTGTAGAAACATCTGGTCGTAGTTCGTTCTATCATGCCGGAATTGGCTCATTTTTATGTTAATTACTATGTGCATTCGACTTCTCAACTGATCTATGGAAGCGAACATTTTTCACATCTAATTGGTCTGATTCCAATGTTAATTAAGTGCTGTCTTTTGGGAATCAAAATGCTTTTAGCCATGCGTGATGTCCACAACTCACTCACTCGAAACACGAAATCTCCAAGAACTGGTCAAGCTTCATGGAAAGTTCATTCACCGACGAGTAGCTTGAAGAAGAGGGGAGAATACAAGTTGCGTTGTTGCAGACATTTGATCGGACGAGACTCGCAATACGAATCCCTCTTGGCTACAATTTATGGGCCACATTTTTATTTTTATTTTTCCAAATGATAAGGGATGATGATACTATTTGATCTTTGGACTTTATTATCGAAACCAACTAAGTTGGTTGGTATCATCAAGACTTGTCAGATAATATTTGGAACTCGCAATCTAGTTGTATCATCAAAACCAACTAATTCATATAATATTTGATCGTTGAATATGAAAACCAACTAAGTTAGAAGGTATCATTAAAACTTGTTTGATAATATTTGGAATCCTCCATCTTTCCAACGCTCAAAACTAGTTGATATATTTTGAACCCTCTGATCTTTGCTAATTAGATTTTGTTTAGAGAAATCAATATCGACATCTGAGTCAACCCGAAAACGCAGGAGTATCCGAGGAGGTACTTACACTAAGACCAATGTCGATAGAAATTTTTCGACTCAACCCCTTTGATGCTTAAGTTAGTGATCAAATTCTCTTAGTGGGTATAATTTTTTATTGAGAAGAGAGCCCCATGACATAGCACCAAGGATTTGTTTTATACTTGGCCTTAGAGGAGACATCTTATAACTGTTTCAACATCTTCCTCTTGGAGCTCTATCCATGTGGTTGATAGAGGGGAGACAACCCTGAATGACTTCCTTAAAACTTTTGTCCACATGGGTAGACGGGTGGAAGTTGACATAGACTTTTTTCTTTCGCTATAGCTTTCACATGAAGCTTATATTTCCTTATTATTATTTATCCTCTCGCCCAAAGCATGCTTTGGGACTTTTGTAAGAGGGGTTCAAAGTGCACTATTTAGTTCCTCCGACATAATAGTATCGGGATCTCCTATTGCGAATCGAGTTTTCTCGACTAATGTCTCGTGCTATGAAAGAGGTCGAGCATCTCAACATCCATGTCTCGTGCAACGATGAAGGTCGAGCTTTCTAACCTCCGTGCCTTTGATGAAGGTGGAGGCCGGGATATCGACCTCCTTATCTTGGGCGAAGATAGGGGTCAGGCATCTCGACCTCTATGCCTTTGGTGGAGCTGGAGGTTGGGTATCCCAACCCCCACACCTTTGGTGCAGGTGGAGGTTGAGTGTCCCAACCTCCATGTCTCGAGCAAAGGCGGGGGTCAATTGTCTCAACTTCCATGCATCGTGTGATGACGGAGGTCAGGATTCCCGACCTCCACGCCTTTAGTGGAGGTGGAGGTCAGGCATCTCAATCTCCACGCCTTGCACAACAATGGAGGTTGGGTTTTCTAACATACACTTGGGTTGAGGCAGAGGTAGAAGTCGGGCTTCCTAACCTCCATGCCTTAGGCAAAGGTGAGGGTCAAGCATCTCGACCTCTGCGTTGCTTGCAGAAATAAAGTTAGGCTTCTCGACCCCTACACCTTTGGTAAGGACGGAAGTAAAGGTTGAGAGGCCTGACCTCCTTACCTCTTACGGAAGTGGAGGTTGAGCTCCTCGACCTTTATGCCTTGGGCGAGGACAGAGGTGGAGGTCAAGAGGCCTAACCCCCTTGCTTCTCATAGAGGTGGTCGGGCTTTCTAACCTAATGCATCTTGGGCCTCTTTGGCTTATTGTCATAGACTTAGTTGGTTTTACCTAAGCCATGTGGCATCCTTGCATGTCCGTCCGCAAAGATCAATCTCCCCGAAACCTCCTATAATCCCTTAGGACCTACAAAAGAGAAGATGAAATAGAGAAAGCACTTCACTCGGGATCCATAAGCAACTCTTTCAGTAAACACTTCCTTATCAGTGCAAATTACAATCATGGACTTCATAAGCTTAGAACGATTACACAACAAAGGTATAAAATTGATCCACTACAGACTGAAATCTATTACAAGTAGTCACATGATATAACCTTTATGTACAAGCTTAAAACGACCACCAAACTCACTCGAATGAGATTGTTAAGCCTTCAGCCAACTCTTTACATACTTCGTAAAATAAGAACAAACCCAAAAGATATGGACATGTATAAGCATTACATCGAATAAGCTGTTTATAATTTGTCCATGACATTGTGGCTTCTTCGTGACAGGTTTCTTTCGACGTAAGTCTAATTTTTCTGACTCACTTGCCTCGGGCGCATTTGGCCTCCATCGTGGTGGATTTCTTCTTATAAGGGATGGGTTTTCTCGATTTATGCATCTCGAGTATATTCAACTTGTGTCTTTATTATAACGGACACATAGGTCAAGTTTTCTTGATTCATGTATCTCGAGCAAATATCGCCCTGCACCACTACATTTGCATATATTTACTCATGTAAGCCAGTGCCTTTGTCATAGTAGGTTTCTTCTCATACTGATTGGGTTTTCCCAACACAAGCATCTTAGGCACATTTAGCCTATGCCTTCATCATAGTAGATTTCCCTTGGTGTAGGATGGGCTTTCCCAATACATGCGTCTCAAGCACATTTGGCATATGCCTCCGCCATAGTAGATTTTTCTTGGCGCAGGTCAAGTTTCTTTGACTTATACACCTCTGGCACATTTTGCCTTATGCCTTCATCATAGTGGATTTCTTTTGGCATATGTTAAGTTTTTTCGACTCATATGTCTCGAGTATATTTCGACTTGTGCTTCCGTCATAGTGGATTTCTTTGGCGTGGGTCAGGTTTTCTCTACTCACATGCCTCAGGTACATTTCGCCCTATGCTTCTATTGCAACAGATTTCTCTTAGTGCAAGTATGATTTTTTAAACTCACATGCCTTGGGTGTATTTTGCCTTATGCTTTTGTCATAGCGAATTTCTCTTGGCACGGGTTGAGTTTTCCTGACTCACACGTCTCAGATATATTTTACCATATGCCCCCGCCATGATAGGCTTTGAATCATTCCTTTGTCGTAGTGGATTTCAAGTCCTCCCTCTACCGTGATGGATTTTGAGTCCTCCTTTCACTATGGTAGGCTTCAAGTCCTCCTTTTTGTTGTGGTGGACTTCAAATCTTTTCCTCATCGTGACGATCTTCAAGTCCTCCCTCCACTGTAGCAAACTTCAGATCCTCTTCTCGTTGTGGTGAGCTTTGTCTAAGGGTACTTCGATTAATAACTCTATTGGCTCTAGATGTGGGAGGGACTTAGTGAAATTCTAGGGGTCGATTAGTGATGTTTTGAGCTAGGCCTTCTTTGGTAGGGGGACTACCGTCAAATAGCATTAGTGTGACTTACTCAGGTTGCTTTTTAGCTCTTCCATGTTGCTTCTCGGTTGTCTCCCTTGAATAAAAGTGTTGTAGGTCAGAGATAGGGCCTCCTTACTAGAGCGTTCGTTTGGGGGATTGAAGGGTAGATATTTTTGTGACATTAGACTTTCCTTCTAGTGCTAAATGTTAGGAGAAATCATCGTCGATATATGAGTCAACCTGATACGGTCCAAACCTGAAGGTGCAGGAGTATTCGAAGTGACTCTAAGGAAGTACTTGCACCAAAACCGATGTTTAGAGAAATTTTTTGACTTGGTCCCTTTCGTACTCAATTTAGTGATCGTAATTTCTTAGTGGGTACAGGTTTTTTCAAGAAGAGAACCCCCCGATGTAGTATTGATGATATACTTTTATACCTTACTTTAGAGGGGGGACATTTTGTAATCGCTCTAATGTCTCCCCCATGATATTTTGTCCACTTAAGTGATAGAGGAGAGACAACCCCAAATGGTCTCCACGCGATACTTATGTCTTAGATAATGATTGATCGTTAATATATTTTTTTTATTAAATTTGATATACTATTATTTTAAATATGAAAATATATAAATGAAGTTTTGACCCTTATGATAAATAGATCTAATACATCATACTAATATTTTAGGTATATGAGATGTAGAAGAATGATCGGACTTCACTGATTTTATATGTTATCTTATATTTGGTGGACTCTATTTTTTTCATATTAGGGTCCACATCCGGTATCTGAAAGAAAAATTTCCCTTTATCACTTGCATTATACAATAGAAATGTACATAAGGGATTTGTAATATATATATATATATATATATATATATATATATATATATATATATATATATATATATATATATATATTTTATATATATATAGTTTGGGAATCAATTATCGCAACAACAAGTAGTAAAAGAAACTAGACATGAATGGTTTGCTTGGATTGGATTGGACAATGATTCTAAATGGATTAGGATTACGAAGGGACCCATGACTGAGTATTGCTAGGGCCAGGGGTCATGAATCCATTGCCGACCTCTCCGGCGGTGAGACGACGTTCATCGTCTTGTTGCTTTCGACGCCACCGAAGAGCGTCTGCTTTCCTTCACATGTGGCTTTGCCGGCCCTTCATCACAAGCTCAAGCCGTCGACAGGCGTCCAATAACTCTCTGATACCTTTCGTCTCCCACCGCGTCTCAGTATGAACAATTCAAAGGATGGATAATGGCGACGTTTGCAGTGGCCTCGAGTTTTGTCACAACCGTTCGTACTTTATCCTTACAGGGCGCCTCTTTTTAACGTAGACTTTTTCTTATTTTTCATCCACTTGAAAATATTTTTGATTTTTTATGAAAAACTTAAAAAGTATACAGAAAAACAAAGTTCAGAATTAAGCTGTGAAGATTTATTTATTATATGCGAACTGTAGAAAACAGCAGCTTCTTTACAAAGGACAAAAGGATTAGGCATTAGTCTTTTTCTGCCAACAAAGAAAGTGTCCCAGGTGACACATCTCCGATTCATTCTACTCCTTTGGCAAAATATGGGCGGCGTTCATCCTCTTTGTTATGTATGTCTATGGACACAAAAGTAATCAATGCTCACCTAAGAAACACTCATGTGACATGTTTAGCTTGCCTACGTAACTTAGCTGTCGGGTGATGAATGCAAAAAATTAATGGTCAAGCATGGGAGGGGAGCTGCTTGATCATATCTTTTCTGTTTTGAGGTCTTTGTATTAGTAACTTAATTATAGGGATATAAGCAACAAAAAAAAAAAAATCTTGTGTAGTTTGTGTCTGTGTTGAAACAAATGGTGGACTTGTGTGATTCTTCTTTCATGCGCAGGATGTCATTCCATTCCATGCATGTTTCTGTATGTATTAGATTAGCTCCTAATAAATATGAAGAGACTCACAGTGAGATAATACCAAGAAATAACTCTATGTGCTGGAAGCAGAATCTGTCAAGATGTTAAAGTATATTTTAAAAGAACATAAATTAATACTTTATATTTTAAATGAGATTAAATATAGTTTTAGGGATAGGTAATTCTTAATTTAAAATATATTTTAGAAGATTTCAAATAAAGTTAGATATAGTTGTAGAGACTAGGGACTCTTATATTTTACGTCTATAAATAGATGACATCTACATATAAATATTTTTTAAAAAATAATTAAAAAAATTTATCTTGATTTTTTTTTCTTCTATTTAGTTTAATCTTCGATTACTAGTATAAAAAGGATTATAAGTGATCCTCTAATTGAATATTGATCATCATCGGTGAAGAAGAATCTAGTGGTTTTGCCTGGTTTCTCGGAGGGTTCTCATGGTGATGAGTTGTCCAGACTCCAGCCTGACGGCGACAAATACTGGTAGCAGCTGGGGACAGTACTCTAGTGGTGGTTTTTTAGTGGGATATCTCAACCGGAAGAAGATGGTTGACCAGTTGTTTAAGTGCACCCTGTGCCATGGCGAGTTGACTTGTTTCGCTTGGCTGTCTCCATCTAGTTTTCTTGTTGCCCGCTAAGCTTCAGAAACGATGTCCGCTTTCTTCTCTTTTCTTGCTGGGATTGGGCAGAACTCCACAAGCTGCACAGATTGTCAAGAAAGGTGTGCTAAATGAAGAATTAAATAAGAGCAGCTAACCATGCTGCTTAGATCTTATATTTTACAAACATAAAAGATGCATATTGTTAGATCAATTAAGACCAGACACAGAGAGTATGTGATCACATATAAAGTCTTCTGTAAACTAATATCAAGAAGATTAAAAGAAAAAAAAAGACTAGTTTCAAACTTGATTTGGAAAATAAAAACAAAAACAAAAACATTAATGTGATAATGGTGTATTTAATTCATGCTATTCATGTATTTAACCATGAAACTGGTTTAATGTCTGATTTACGCAATTCATGCTATTTCCATGTAAATTACATTCAGTGAGAGAGTCTAAGAAAATGGCTGGTGTCAACGCTCACTTCCCTCTCATTGGCAAGTTGTTCTCAATAGATGTATAAAGACAATAACAATGTAATAATATATGCCAGAGAGAGAAGACGAGAGTGCTCCATTGAAATTTGAAGACAATAATTATATGATAATGTTAGGAAAACCAAGAGATATGGGCCGCGTGTTTATTCATTTATTTTCGTTCAATGTCAAAGTAAGAACCTGGCTCCTGTGGATGAGGAATTAGAAAGGGATGTGTGTCCAATTTGATCTGGTCCTTGATCACATCAATCTCAATCTTATTTATTAAAGATTCCTTGGAATCTTTGGGCACAGGTGCATACATCCCTCATTTTGGTTTAAGATATTTTAATCTCTAAATTTCTAGACCGAATTAAATTATGTATCAGATTTGAATTTCATCATAATTAAGGGGGCTTATGGCAATGTTACGAACATTATTTAGGTTTTAGTAAATGGCTGATATTTTAGATTTTCAAATACCTTGTCATCTTAATTCATCAATTATTTTTCAAGAAAATGGTTAATAATTTTTTTTTATCTCCAGTTCTTCCTTTCTTTTATTAGATTATTTTCTCACTCCGGAAGTCGACTAAGTTAAAAAGTCATACAAGACTGACCTCCACTTTCGTGCACTCCAAGCCACCGCCGGTCCTACAACGAAAGAAAGCAACAGTTCAACAAATCAAATTCCAACACAACCATATATATTATATACATAAGATGGACGAATACCAAATAAATTAAACGAATAAAATGGAAATACTTTACCCCCACGGAAAGCGAATGGGCTGGCAACGGAAGGCACGACGCCGACGGAACCGACGAACGCAACACGCGACGGCGGTGGAGTCGGCAACGCAACGCAACAAAACCTTGCTGCAGGGAGAATGTGTAACCACCACGTCAACACACTTCACGGGCACAAACAAATCATATTAATTGGTTGTGTTAATGGTTTTGTTTCAACAGATTCATAAATTTGTGACATCAATTTCATCTGTTTTTTTTAATTATTGTTGTTGTTGGTGTTGTTCTCAGTTCTCCGTTCAGCAGCTTTTCGTATCAAAATTGATTCTGTACATGGACGGAAGTGATCTCATCTTCGTCCCACTGCTTTCCTCATGTCCCAAAAAATTCGAAAAAAATAAAAGAAATCCGAACGCCAGGCGAGCTTTCGATAGGAATCAGAAGGCTGCAAGCGAATCACAGCAGCAGTGATTTTTTTTTTATCTTCGAACAAACCTGCTTCGAGATCGGCGGATGGGACGGTGGAGATCTAGAAATCGTCGGCCTTGGACATGACGGAGAGGCGACTGGGACGCGGACGGAAGTCGGCCCGCCGGCGCTGCTGGTGCGAGGACGGACGGATGAGGGAGGCAAGAGCGCGCTTCACCCACTCGCCCTCCACGGTTCCGATTCGGACCAGCGAGTTGGTCATCGCGGAACGGCGGGCGTTGAGGCGGTTCGACGGCGACGAAGAAGCGGCGTGTTGGTTGTGGTGAGGGGGAAAGCGGAGGCCCTTGTGGAGGCTGCAGCGGAAGGAGCCGGGGTGGGTGGTGGGAGAGCACATGCAGGTGCGACGGGCAGGTGCGGCGGCGGAGGCGGGACGGCGCCGGTCGACGACGGCGAGGGAACGGCCTGGGGAAGTAGATCGATCGAGGGAGAAGTGGACGGCCGGGGTCCTGGGGGAAGGCGTGGATCCGACGAGGAAGACGCGGGTCGGGGAGGCGGAGCGGTGATGGAAGAAGGTGGACGAGCTGGAGGAGGAAGAGGAAGCGAAGGGAGACGAGGCAGAGGAGCGGTAGGAGGAAGAGAAGGGGGCGGCGCCTGCAGCCGCAGCAGGAGAGGCGGTTCGTAGGAGGGGCCTCGAAACCGGTGGAACAGGGGAGTTGGATCTTCTAGAAGAGCTCGCCATTAGGGTTATGGACGTATTGGGGCGCCGACTAGCTAATTTGGCAAACCTCAAGGAGGCGCTCGGCATGGTATTTATAGCGGAGGCGAGCGGTAAGGAAGGTAGCGGTGCCGAGTTGGGACTAACAGAGGGCAGCGGCGTGGGTTAGGCTTTTAACGGCGAAGGAATCTTATGGAACGGCTATTATGGCGGATGTAACGGCTATTGACTTTGGGTTCCACGAAGGCCGGCAGATAAAGATCGTCGGAGGTGGTGCAGAATTTAATGGATCAGCTCATTTTGATCGAATAAAAATAATTTAATTATCATAAAAGTTTGTCACCTTAATATTTTTAAGACATACTTTTATAAAAGATATATTATGCTGAAAATTAAAAAACCAGATGTATTATTATATACGATAGTGAAAATATTAAAAATATCTTAAGAAATAAGAGTAGTCTTACTCTTTGTTGATCACTAATCCTTTGAGAATTTGTTGTAGACACGTCTCATCCAATCTTTTCTCGTAAGGTTTCCACTTGCTTCTAATAAGTGATATAAAATTCATGTTGAATGTCAAATTGCATGCCCTTCAAAATCTGACCATCTAAATTTTCTTCCTACATGTCATTTAAATTTATGGCATAATATCTATTTATTCATATCATGTTAAGCAATTGCTTGTAATCTCGCACCGACTTGACTTAGATACTTAAAGTTATGGATCGAACTCATTATATATAATTTAATTCTTTCAATCTTTAACGATTTGAGATTATCATCCTAATTTCCATCGAATCAACAACAACAGCATCTTAAAATAAGAATCAATTATGGGGTGTCATTTACTAAAAGCATAACATTGAAGGCGTTTTTTTTTAGATAAAATGATCACAGCATAGCTGTGAGTAAAAATTGCCATTGGAATTAGCGTATTTGAGTATTCCATGTTAATTCAACCGAACGTCTCCAAGTAGTCATCACAAACGCACCCCTTGCTGACTTGAGTTATGCGAGGAAGCCCAAAACACGGCCCAATTCAACAAATAAATAGTATTGAGTGGAATCAAATAAAATCGGCCCAATTCAACAAAAATTTTGATCGATTAGTCAATTATAGGTGAAATGTTAAAGGAAATAAGGGAATATACGTCAAAATAAAACTCAATTATTCACTGCACCATAATATTTGTCATATATTGCCATTGTTTTATTGTTTATTAATAATATAGAGCCTAAAAGATTTTAAAAGAAGAAAGAGATGGATTTCAATTTGTTGCAACGAAATATTTTTTAAAAGGATAAAAATACATTAAACAAGGTTTTGAATCCTATAGATGAGCTTAACACACCACCACTAACTTATTGATGTACTTAATAAAATTATGACATCATGAATATTAATATTAGAGATAAATATAACATATAAATATATATGTCATAATTTTTTTTCTAATTATCATTAGTGTTGTTGTGTTTGAGCTAAAAACATAAAAATATGAAATATAAAAAATTCCCTAAGTACTTTGTGTACTATTTAATTTAAATCAAGATTGATGAAAATTAAATGTCCAATCAATTAAATTAACTTAGAGTAGGTAACGAAGATTAACTAAAACTGATGTATCCAAGTTTATAGGTTTAGATGGTACACATACATACGCCAAACTTAAATTTAAAGGAGAAAACACAAAACCATACTTTGGAAGATAAATATGCAATTTTCAATAAACAAGAGTCTCTAATCGGTGCATCAAACGACGCATTTTAGTTGCATCTTTTCGTAAACAAATAGCTAAAAATCTGCAAATTATTGTGATTAACTAATTAGGTACCTAAACATATTGTCGATTCCAACTAATTAGGTACATGCCATTGTTCAATTAAATTCTAATATGGAATAATGATTATGAACAAAATATCTATCAATTCTATCCGTCTCAGTGTTGACCGTCTCCTGCACGATGATAGCGTTGCGCGTCTCCAATTGGATGCGCGTCGCCTCCTCAACCACTCGCGCATACTTCTCCCCGCATCGGTTGTACGTCACGCAATCACGCGATGTAACACTGCACGTTGCTCGGGTCCAGTAATCGAGACTTGTTTTCGTCACCATATTGTTGTTGTGGGCTTTCCGAGAGTTAATTGCTTGTCTAAACCCGAAATCGCGTCGATCTTGTTGTTGATTGCAACAGCACGGAATATGTTCAAATTTCTTTATTGGTGAATCGAGGCTGCCATTTGTAAGAATATTACACAGGATATGATGGCAAATTGCACGTATTTAGTGCAAGCTTTCTCTTCGCTATTATGAACGGTGACGTGATGACACCACCCAAAAATAATAAAGAAGCTGACATCGCCTATTATTTATTACATGCGCAATGAATCCTTGGGATGAATTATTGCCGAGTACTGGAGAGCAGTTTGCGAGCAGTACATGATACAAAATGGAGAGAAGTGATGTGGGAGAAGGTACGATCGCTCTGGCCTCATGATTCAGTAGCCCGCTTTTGTGGAGCTTCTACCCGAGCTGTCGAACAGCTGCTCCCTAAATATGCCATGCAAGCGATGAAAGAGCTCCTTCTTCATCGTGTCCAAGGCGCCGTCCAGCTTCTCGATCAGCTCGGTGGAGTTCTTGTTGTATATGAACAGCCCATTGTACAGCTCGTAGCTGTCGCTGCAGGTGTTCTGCACCAGATTCAGCAGGGTCTCGTAGCCTTTGGTGTTGATGGGCGTGGACTTGAGGTCCAGCTTCGCGAGCACCCTGCCGATGGTGTGCGTCAGGAACTGGATCTCTGCCGCCGTCTCGTCGTGCTCCGCGCACGACATCTCGACCATCCGGCAGCCCTCCCGCTCGAAGATCTCGAGGAACGCGCGGCACCGCTCGACCCGGTCGTCGGAGTCGCCGATCCGGACTTTGTCGTAGACGAACGGGAGCCCGGCCCAGCCGTGCTTGCCGCTCTCGGGGCCGAACATGGGATGCGTGCACAGGATGTCGAAGTCGGGCGGCAGCAGCTGGAGGAAGAGGTTCCTGGGGAACTCCTTGACGGAGAGGACGTCGACGAAGAGCGTGCTACGGCGGAGGCGCTGAATGGGTAGAGACCGGAGAACGGCCTCGGCGGAGAGGATGGAGGTGGAGAGGAGGACGACGTCCGGGTGCTGCTCGCAGAGGTCGTGCTGGTTGTCGAAAAATGCCGCACCCAGGGAGCGGGCGGCGTCGGAGTAGTCGGTGCGCGAGTAGGCGAGTATTTCATGGCCTTGGGCGGCGAAGGTGCGGGCGAGGAACTGGCCGAAGTTGCCGAAGCCGATGACGGCGATCTTGAGCTTGGTGCCGCGGCCGAGAAGCTTAAGCGGCTGCGGCTCGATATCGAGAACAGGGGGGGCGTCGCGGGCTTGGACGGTCATGGCGGAACGGAACCGAACAGGGGCGGTAATGGCGCGGCCGACGGGGACGTGGTGGTACCGGAGAGGGGCTGCGCGAGTGCGGGAGGAGGCGGGGAGGAGGGTGGCGTTTGAGGGGAGCACACGGGAGAGTAGCATTTTGCGTGTAGCAAGGAAACGAAAGAAGGAAGGAGCGGAGTGGTGGTGGTATATGCAGCAATACACAAACCACCAGCCACTTCAATTCTTGTGGTCTTAGAGCTCGGCAAAGCGGGTGGACGATATATAGGAACAGAGGCTTTGTCCAGATTCGGTGCACGTGATTCATGTGTTGACATGGTGTGAGCCTCGGAAGAACTCGCAAATCGTTTTACCGACGGCATTGCTTTCATTTCCTTTTCCAACGCAAGTTTCCATACATTGTTTTTAACCAAACGTGTTTCATTCAATTATTTGTGACCCAAATGTCACTGTCCAATTGCATGTAATCTTTCCTTATGCTTTTGCTACCACATTTCATCATCACTTTTGAATTGGGCTTGCTTGCGTGGTTGGTTGGAGTTCATAAGCGGGCTGTGACTTAAAAAATGACTAAATTATTATATTTATTTTGTCGATTATTTTAAAAGTAATATTATAAATTCGATAACATAGTAGCACTAACGCGAAAGATGACTCGACAAAATCCATCCATGATAGTTTAATGTATCGTCTTAGAGATCGTTAATGATCGAATAATGTGTATTATCGTTTCCAACATTTACCTTAACGTAACGAATTCCTACTTAGTGTGTTCTTAAGAAATTATCTCCCTCCACTATTTTTATTGAGTCATTCAAACTTTTTACTAACTTAAGCACCAAAGAAATTTTTATTGGGTTGGCTCTCGATATAGATTTTAAAAAGACTATGCTCAAATCCCTAGCTTCCTCACACCTCATCGTGAAACTTATTCTAGACTAAGTGCCATCACTAATATATTTAACTAGGCATGCAATTCGTTAAAATAGAAGTGCACGAGTGAAAAAAATATTAAGCATGTGCTACAATTTTGTGTTTGAACATTTAATGATAATGAATACACAGTCAATTAATCATCGTCCGACATATAATCACTATATGGAATCCTCGTTAGGAGGCAGAGGTCTAGTTTATCTTTCACCACTCGTTTGTCCACGAGGACATGAGTCCAAAACTGATCCAAGACAAATAATTTGAAATTATCCTTCTCTTGTCACTCGTGTGGACACGAGGTTAAAAGGGGACCGTTGGGGGTGGTTAGAAGTTATCTTATTATAAAATATTTCATAAAATATTTTGTCTCTTTGTGAACAGGTATAAAGACTCATTTTTACTACAATGAGAGGGACCTTCTTCTTTCGACTAATCAGTTTTGGGTTACTAACCTAAGCGTCAAAGAGATCAGGTCGGAAAACCTCTTTCGACCTTAATCTTTACGAAGACGACACCTCAGGAGTTTGATGTAGATAGACTATCGAATACTGCTAAATAGTTTTTTATTGGTGAATAAATAATTAAGCATTGATATGGTTGCTTGATGATGTTTGCTTTATTTGTTCTCCGAGGAATAAGAAGATCGAGTTGTCATGATGTGACTAAAATGAATTAAAAATCTTCTATCATTGTGATTTTAAATATTTTATAGTGTATTCCAAAAATATACCATAGGCATCAATTATTATATATGTGCATGGTTCCTCCCGACCATGCAATGGCATTCTCCTATATGTGCGTGGGCGTCTTTATGCGATTTTGGGTTTTGACATGCTGTTCTCTGTCAACAAAATCGAATAGGAAATCATGCCATCTTCACCATCGATCTCTTTAGCCTTCGATACGTAAATGACACAAATCTTATGTCACCTTCTTCTTATAATTAATTAGCTGAATTAATTATAAATTATCTCATATAATTAGTTATCTTTAGCATCATAATCATAATAATTTCAAAAGTTATGTTAAAATTATTATACTTGCTAAGTAAAATATTATATCTAATTTCTTCTTACGATCATCTATTCTACTGATAAAAATATTACACGTGATGTCATGTGCAACAATTGATATTAAAATAGGATTAAAAAGATAATATAATTAAAATTAAGTGAAAGAGAGGGGTTTTGTTGAAAAAAGAAATGAGATAGTGTTATTCAATTGTTTAACCCTTTCTTTTTTTGTGTGTTCAAATGCTTTGTCGAGAACCGAAGTAAAACACTCGGTAGAAAAGATCTCTCTCTTATGATCATGTCTCATTCTCATTTGTTGAAGCCACAGGAGGAAAAAGATGAAACTAGAGAAAAAAAGTATTTTTGCAGAAGTTACATAAGGAAAATTTAGTATCGGTGAAAAAATACTGTAAATTTATATTTTTCATTCTTTTTTATCACCATTTTCGACGTGTGATAATATGTGTGATATTTTCATCGACAATCGAGTTATGATCATGTTTCACTTTGATAATATAGAGATTTTAATATAATTTTTGAAAGTATAATGATGATAAATATTACTAATTATAATTTTAACGTAATTTTAAGAATATTAGATTAGTAGTTGTAGGATTAATTATTATATCAAATCAAATCGTGATACTCATAATACTTGCAAAAGCGATCGACAGATTAGCGAGAAACCAGCGAATGCCGAATGTCCAACTTTGACATCACGGACGACAGATGATTCGATTGCATGATTGCGAGGGACAGGATAGAATAATTTATGCAGTGATTGCAGCATGAGAAGCTCCCTCGTTTTCCACACGACGTCGTAATGCACGTAAAATAGAACACACGGTTTTCGTCCACTTTCCTGTGGAGTTGTACGTCCATCTTACTGTGCCAATAAATTTCTGGTTTTCGGTATGTACGTACGAGAAAATTTTAGACTATTTTATTCATCGCCGACAATTATCGTATCTTAATCAGCTTGGCGTATGCTTTCAGTCACTTGATGCTGAATTGGCCATTCTAGAGAGAGTGAGACATCTCCTAAAGTTTGTTTCTTGCCATAAGCAATTATCATGTTGTGAATATTCTTTTGCCATGTCCAAGATGATCTAATTGCATAGATGTACATCATGGTTTGGGACATTATAGCCAATCATATAGTAAGATTTATAGCCAGCTCTTGCGGACTATTAGACTTTGAATTATGGATCGACTTCTGAGCTCACGAAGGGGCGTTCAAATCATTGAAATGTTGCTTCTCACCTTATTCCTAAACTGATATCTCTCAAGCAATCAAATATGATCATTTTTAGTTAATCTTCGACTAAGTCTCTCTTTTTTCTCTAAAATCATTCGGGTACCGAGCAAGATAATTTACGCCTTAAGATAAACTCTCGTTTCCATGTATTGGTCCCATATTTACATCTTAAGATCAACAGATCTTGGTCTCCTATTTACCTCTTAAGATCAATAGATCCATCAATTCTTATATAATGAGTGTCTTCTATTGACGATTGAATTAAACTAATTTATGATGATGCTGAAATCCATGATGTAGATAGTGATATTAGTTTTGCCATTTATCCTCGTGAGATATAATAACAAGTCAAATAAAAAAGAAGCTCGCACCTCCCATAATATGTCTTGATTGATTGATTTTTTTTTCCCCTGTTTCCTATGCATGAAATAGATAAATTGAATGAAAACTATTTTTCATATTTATCTTATAAACATTTAATTTGTCGCTCCTTCTCCAATATTCGAGGGAGAAAGAAACATATTTTTTATCTTTAAAATAAACCCTTATTTGCTCAATTCTGAATGTAACGTAGTGATCCCAATGGCATACGCCCCACCTACCACTGTAAATATAATGAAAGTGATCGCCCTATAATTGTGCTTTGATGTGGTTAGCCAATAATTATGCCACTATTTGCTTCCCAAGCACAAAGCACATTGACGTGGAATTCACACACATTGGCCGGCAAAAAATTGGTAATTTGAGTTGTTGGGTTTGATGCGACTACACTTTTATCACTTGGTTGCATGTGATAAATGTTTTTAGTCGTCCCTCTTCGTCATGACCTTGGTTTCGAGATCAGAAGTAGGTTTGGCCAAATTATCTAGAGGAATTAAGTATGCTCTAATAAGATTCTTTCGATATTTAAATTAGAATGAATGTGATGTAAAGTGCATTGGATAGCGAGAGGAACACATGCAAGAAGACATCATGATCTATCATTGTGCCTCACTTATTGTCGACACACACGACTATTGAAAGCCCAATTTGGTGTCGAACTAGAGGAGATAATATGAAGGCATTTTGCCACCGATTTGCCCGAATCAAATCAAACCATGTAATTACAAGCATTTCTATTTCTTCAATGCGACATGACACGATTGGCATCCAAAACTCGCCTTCAAAGATGGAGAAGATGCACCTTCACGAGTCTCCGCATGCTGTGGTGTTGGGTTCGGACAACCCATCGGATGTCTGACGGCAACGTGCGACCCACCAACGACGGCGCCTCCTCGGCTTCCTTCCTTCCTTCCTTCCGCCGTGCTTGAAACGAACAACGCAAGCGACGGAGGGAGAGGGACGGATGCCAATTACTGGACTTGTGTGGCTGCAGCTGCATGCTGTGCGAGTTGCAGGGAATTCAATCCATCGGACGCCGGCCGACCACGTTGCGTGCATGACGACGGAACAGAAAACGAAGTCTTTGGCGAGGCGATGCATCACGAGCGACCGTATTAGCTAGCTTGACGTGCTCCAACCGTGTGGAGTTTTCCTATGTCGCGTGTTAGTATTATTGGACTTGTGTGGCTGCAGCTGCGTGCTGTGCGAGTTGCAGGGAATTCAATCCATCGTACGCCGGTCAACCACGTTGCGTGCATGGCGACGGAAGAGAAAACGAAGTCTTTGGCGAGGCGATGCGTCACGAGCGACCGTATTAGCTAGCTTGACGTGCTCCAACCGCGTGGAGTTTTCCTCCGTCGCGTGTTAGTATTCCACTCATTCACGCCACCATTCCGTTTGTATGATTATTTAATTTATTTATATAAACACAAACTCCATGTAGAGATGACACTCGATTCGATTTATGTAATCTATTTATATAAAAACATACTTAATCTCATATATATATATATATATATATATATATATATATATATAAATCGAGGAGTACGATAACTATTTCAGAATCATCTTCTACTCGAATCGACAATGTCAAAATATTTTGAATTCTTTAGTAAGAGTCAAATTAGTTGGAAACTAAAATTATATAAAATAAATAAATAATTCAAGTAACAAACAAAATCTTAAAAATTAGAGATTGATTATTCACTAAATAGTTTTATGTAGCCTTAAAATTTGGTACAAAATTAGTATAGACCAAAAAAAAAAGATACTTTAAGTGCGTATGATTTTTTTTTTTCCGGTCATGAGGGATTGAGAGAAAATTTTTTCTAAAATTTATATAAGAGAGTGTATAGGGCCTTTTTTTTTCTTAGGGTTAGGTTATCTCAATAAATAGTCTCATTCGTTATAGTTTATTGTTCTCAAATTTTGATTTTTTTTTATAACGAAGTTTGGGTCAATTATTTTGAACATGTACTTTTACTATTGCTTCTCTTAATCGTTGTCATCGTCGTATATATGAAGATCTTGCTTCCCGTATATTATAATCAAAATTATTACTTGATAATTGACCTTTAATATTGCTCGGACAATGATTAAGCTCTTGTTTCATGCTCGAGTAAAACGAGATTCACGTGGAATTGACGTACCATTATTGGCTGGTAGCCAACTCACATTGCGTCGTTGGATTTGATGTGACGATGATTGTGCTTTGAATGCCAAATGTTCTTGGTAAGATAGTGGACGGAGGCATTGGCGCAAGGGAAGGTCTCATCTAGGTATCAAAATATGTATTGGATCTTTTAGCTAGCTATCAACATACGTAATGGATCTTTTACCACCAATTTGAGTAAATCATAATGTAAGTTTGAATCTTGTCTTTGTCGATCTCTCTTTTTTTTTTTAAATATATTTGATTGAAAATATTTATACAATATATCAATTTTATTTGAACCAATATTCCAAATTTGGTTTTTGTGATAGAGAATATTAGAATATATATTCGATTATATCTTTATGAATCATAATAATACTAGCCTTGGATGATATGAAATATTTTAATTCAAACTGATGTTGGTTTATGTTTGTTCATGAGAGATAGATTTTGCTAAAATTGGGATTCAAGCTACTCACAATAAAAATAGGGCTTCAATAGGCGTTAACCTAAGCATAAGAAATATTCGATACTTGACTAAATATTTCAAATTATTATTAACCTGAGCATAATTAAAGTATGCTTTTGACGTAATTTTTTTAAAATTTTTTTGGATTGAATCTTTTAACTTTATAATATCTCAACCTAAGATGAGTTCAGAAGCAAATCTCGATTGTCCTCGAATCTAATCCACATGTGAGATAAAAGTAAACTATTCATGATATTTCCTTACATGACATTTTGCATGTGGCAAACAATAAATTATCTTCTTTCATGCATATCTAGTGCATGAGACTTCAATACAAGTCTAAAAACGATAACATACTTACTCTATATTTAAATATTCTAAAAATTTACTCTCTAGAAAGGATCAATATACTTAATCTATTTTTAAATATTCTAAAAATTTACTCTCGTGACTCCGATCTCTCGTGGCGTAAACGAACAGTCTTACCTTGGAATCTTCTCGCATCATGTTGACATCGAATAAAACAATCGGTGACGAGATTGGACGTGAATTATTGGCCAATCTATGCCGTCCGACCACGTTAGCTCACGCGGGCGGAGAAGCACATGCGGAGTTGTGCCGTCGAGACGGCGACGCGTCCGACCTTCCGCACCACCCACTTCCTACATTGTATTTAATGTGTTGGTTTGACGTGGTCGTCCAGTGAATGCTCACTAAATCCCGAGGGACCCCACCACCACGCTCGCTAAGTCACGAGGGGCCCAGCACCTCGACTGCCCCTGTCACGTTGCTTTGCATCTTCGCCACGTCCGTTCGTAACATTAGGAGACCAAATAATCGAAGAGACAAAGTAGATATAATTAGATCTTCCCTACCTAACTCCTGTTTCAAATCTTCAACAGTGAGTGACGCCCAATTAATATTTTAAATTTAATATATATATATTGAGCAACGGAGGAATATTCCTTTTTGATTCTTCCATTCTATATTGATAAGAGAAGACGAGTGACGCGAAAATATATGCATTTAACTAGTTTATCTTATCGATTAATTACTCGATCGAAGCGACGAAGCCTACTAATTCGAACTCACAATTCTTCTGTCCGACAAATGTTGAAATATCTTTTTATTCGGAACAAATCTCGAAGGGGAACTAAAAAGCGGATCCGCTCTCCATTTTTATTTCCGAACACGAGGAGGGCCCACATCATGTCCGCATGAATCACGTGCTCCCGACCCGGAGCAACAATGGCGTCGCTATCTATATGTAGCCATCGTATCGGCGGAAGCAAAGCAAGCGAGCGAAGGGGAAGCAGATCGAAGCGGGAGGTGGTCGCACGCTGCCTTCTCCTTCTTTCTAACCTTTCGAACACGCAAAATGCTGCTCTCCCGTGTCCTCCCCTCGAACACCACCCTCCTCCCCACCTCCTCCTCCCATGCTCGCGCAGCGCCTCTCCGGAACCGCCACGTCCCCGCCGGCGGTGCCATTACCGTCCACCCTGTTCGCGGCCGTTCGGCCATGACCGTCCGAGCCCGGGACGCCGCCCCTGTTCTTGACGCCGAGCCGCAGCCGCTTAAGCTCCTCGACCGCCGCACCAAGCTCAAGATCGCCGTCATCGGCTTCGGCAACTTCGGCCAGTTCCTCGCCCGCACCTTCGCCGCCCAAGGCCATGAAGTACTCGCCTACTCGCGCACCGACTACTCCGACACCGCCCGCTCCCTCGGTGTGGCATTTTTCGACGACCAGCACGACCTCTGCGAGCAACAGCCCGACGTCGTCCTCCTCGCCACCTCCATCCTCTCCGCGGAGGCCGTGCTCCGGTCTCTGCCCATCCAGCGTCTCCGCCGCAGCACGCTCTTCGTCGACGTCCTCTCCGTCAAGGAGTTCCCCCGGAACCTCTTCCTCCAGCTGCTGCCCCCGGACTTCGACATCCTGTGCACGCATCCCATGTTCGGCCCCGAGAGCGGCAAGCACGGCTGGGCGGGGCTCCCGTTCGCCTTCGACAAAGTCCGGATCGGCGACTCCGACGACCGGGTCGAGCGGTGCCGCGCCTTCCTCGAGATCTTCGAGCGGGAGGGCTGCCGGATGGTCGAGATGTCGTGTGCGGAGCACGACGAGACGGCGGCAGAGATCCAGTTCCTGACGCACACCATCGGCAGGGTGCTCGCGAAGCTGGACCTCAAGTCCACGCCCATCAACACCAAAGGCTACGAGACCCTGCTAAATCTGGTGCAGAACACCTGCAGCGACAGCTACGAGCTGTACAACGGGCTGTTCATATACAACAAGAACTCCACCGAGCTGATCGAGAAGCTGAACGGCGCCTTGGACACCACGAAGAAGGAGCTCTTCGAGCGCTTGCACGGCATCTTCAGGAAGCAGCTGTTCGAGGGCTCAGCCAGAAACTTCGTCGGCGGGGGCAACTGAAGCACCACCATCCATTCGATGGTCTCTTAACACGGAGAGTGCAGATCTGAAAAGACTGGAAAAGGATCGTCTCCTGTTCCATGCATCCTTCCACCTAATTGCTTTTGTGTAAGCAATAAACTGCCTCTTTCATTGTTGGCAGTGATTCATCCAAGGCTTTATTATGTAGTAATATGTCGATAACACAAAATAAATCATCTCAATTTTCCTTATCAAGCAACTATGTCTCACATGTATCCATCAGTGATGAAATATAGTTGTGGGATAAAAAGAGATTCTCCTATCAGAATAGTTACTTTAAAGTATCAATCAGCCATATGACATAAATCCAAAATCCAATAAAAATTTTGTGTGTTCGATCGTCCACATATTTATCGAGAAAAATTCAAACCCTTCTCTTTATAAAAAATAAAAAATAAAATTCTCTCTTGATATAAATCTCAAATAATTTTTATTCCAGTCTCTCTAGGGGTAGTAAAGAAAACAGCAGGAGTACTCTGCATACTTTTCTTTTATACATCTCGATTAAAATATATTTATCGAATAACCCAACTCTAATATGTTTATTTTTTTTTTTCCACTTAGAAGTACTTTCTTCCTCTTCAAGCATTTATTGTTTCAGAAATCGAAAATAAGTAGTCAACTACATCAAAGCAATGTGGTGAACATGCAAGAAACAAGTTGGCATTCTATATTCGCAACTTATGGTTTTTATATCCCCAATGTTAACCCATCGAATCTTATCTCTGTCATGCACGTTTGTAGAATTATATCCTTCTGTTGCATGCTCAAAAAGAATCGCAGTTGCACATGGAAAGGTTTGGATGTAACGTGAGAAGGTCAAATCTGGATTTGGGTAGTGAACGTATCGTATTGTATCCGTATTTATCATAATTTCGCTAATATTAGGGATAATTATATTTTTTTATATATAATTAGACCTCTTTAATATTTTAGTTTTTAGACTTAAAAAATTTATATTGAAATTCTTATAATTATAAAAGGACCACATCTAGGTTCATGTACTATAACGTCATCGATTTTACTAACGAAAATATGAAAATAATAAATAATAATAATTTTAACATCGTAATTGGTGATAGACAATGACACCGCTAAAGGTTGAGATTGATTACTATGAATGTAGAGAACGCTAACAAGAGATGAGAGATACTTACAGCATCGACATCGACGCAAAATGTAAAACGATTCTAATATTTTGTCATAGTTTTTCTCATCCACAATAGAGACTCATGGCTCCTAGTAACATCATTGTCTGTCACCATCGATGTCGTCCATCATCACTAATTGAAATATTGAAATTATCTTTTAATTTATTATTTTTTGTATTTCTATTGGTAAAACTAATGACATTAGGATATATAGGCTTAGATGTTTCACTTTTATAATTATTTTAATATAAAATTTTTAAATCTAGGAATTAGAATACTAAAGAGGTCTAACTATAAAGAGTAATATATAATTAGGCATATGTATTATTTATATGGATAGAATCATATGTTTTGAGTTATTAATATTATGATTAGCAAGAACTTAAAGTAAAAGACTTGTCGATCGTATATGGACCCAAAAATGAGATTCATCGATAGAGACATAAAACATCCACGTTCATGTGAAATAGTCTGAACACATTCATTGAATTTGGAAACTAATGGAAAGAAAACCACAGAAAAATAAGCGAACAATGATTAACTGATTAAAAATATTCAGACATCATTATCTAAGCATGATGACGACGACTTATTAGGTCGGTAGTCACACTCAATAAAATTTGATTATAATGCATCGATATTTTCAATATAATTCATAGAAGTTTAACTATTCAATTAGATTATAATTCTATTTTGAATAGGAAGAACTTACGGAGAAGACTTGTACGCTCACGTATGGACCCAAATATGAGATTCATCGAGAGAGACATATAACGTCCACATTCATTCATCTAAATGTGCAATAGTCTCCAAACAAATATACGAGGACTATATTTCGAAACTAAGGAAAAAGAAAACCGAAAAGAAAAATAGCGAACAATGATTAACTGATTAAGAATATTCAAGCATCATTATCTAACCATGATGACCTCGTCTTATGTCATTAGGTTGGTCGTCAAACTTAATAAATTTTAATTCATCGATATTTTCATTACAATTCATGTAAAATTTGATTGGTTAAGTTTAACTAATCAATTAGATTATAATTCTATTTCGATTTGGATGGAAGATGAATAGGTCGAACTCGTGATACTAATTCGGTTTAGTAATTTGGATTAAAGTAGACTCAAAAGTAAAAAAAAATATATATTTGTTAGCATGATATCTTAGGAGAACATTTCCTTTTTTTAACACGCTTGACTTTATCTAATCAATGAGCTTAGAAAACAAATACTCTACAAATTAATAAAAAAATTATTAATAAAAAAAATAGAGTTCATACTTAGAGATAAAAAGAACAAAGATAAGAAGAGGACGACGAGAAAGAGTTATATTGAAGAAGGAAGAACGAGTTTAAGAAGAGATTTTAGAGTTTTTTGAGATCGATTCACCGGTTGTTTGATCTGAATCGATTAACCGAACTAAAGAAGAGTACCTCTAAACTAGAATCATTTATAGCACTCAAAACCAAATTATTAATGGATCGATTCAGATCGAATCAGCTTGATTAAGGTTTAATTTAATTTTTTTGGGTTTGATTTGAACAGCCCTAACTAAAATTAAGATTGAAAACCAAATCTCCTTATATAAGTTAACAAAAGTTGCTAACTCAACCACTTAGAAGGTATTTTAAGAGACACAATAGTGTAGTTTTTGTAAGCAACAATTCAAAATAGAATATAATTTTCTTTTTATCATTAGAAAAATTCTCACTCGATCAGTAGTAACTCTCGAATGCCCTAAGATATTTCTTCGTTCTTAAAATAAGACGATACTAAAAAAACTAATCAAATCGGATCGATTTCATCATATCATGTTAGAGTAAGGTGTTTTGACCATGATAAAAATACAAAATGAAGACCTTTTGATATACCTTTTTATACATGTTAGATTTTCTCATGTTAGGATAAAGATTTTCTCAATAAATCTACAAGATTTGCTCTCTCTCTCTCAATGGTTTATTATCATATATATATATATATATATATATATATATATATATATATATATAAAATAATGAATCTGGAAAGCCATGGAAACACTTGGTGTTGTGAGTTCAGAGGGGAAGATCCATCACTTGTTAGCGTCTATAGATTCCACTACGAGGAAACAGCATCTAATAATTCGATTGCATTATTGGCAGGGCCAGATGGAACACTGTCCATTCATTGCGTTAAGATAAGGTCTCACATTTTTCACATGATGCCACAAATACGTCACCCGTTCACGATTTATACTTCAAAATACTTACTGTTGAGAGAGAGAGAGAGAGAGAGAGAGAGAGAGAGAGAGAGAAATAAAGCAGGGAATCAGAAAGGATCTCCGAATCTTGCCTCCATATATCGCAGATATCTCATCCCATTGCAACTCCTTTTGCTACCGCCCAAAACAACACTCGTTCGATTGCAAAATGGTTTGTATAATCCATGGTCGATTACCCCAAAAGCTGCAGTGTCCTTCTCGTGCTGCCCATCACCAAAAGTCGTCTTATGTTTCGCTCGTTGATATCCAATAAAGGTGACGAGAGCTAGCTCGCGACGTGTCGACAGTAACATGTGGTGTTGAATTATTGCGAAGACCCCATTGCTGTACAATCCAACCGCGCCACTGCACGGCGGAGGAGACGACATAGAACAGTGGCTGAGAAGGCGATGCGTGGAGCTCTCCACGCCAATTGGAGACGCACAGCGCCACATCGTGTGTTCTGTGATGCACTGTCAGGTGCCATGGTGAGAGAGCGAGCAGAGCGTGAAAGAAGGGGGGTGAGGGCCATGTCGAGTGCCCACCGAACATATCGTACCAATTATTGCACGCCGCGTTCCCAACATTTGGTACCAATTATTGCAAGCACCGTGTTGTTTGGCATTCATCCGCCGGCCGCCCGCGTTTACATTTGATCATCTGCATGTGGTTTTGTTCCTCGTTGCCGCGTAAAGATGCAATTCACCTAACATAGTCGTCTGCGATAAAAGAAAGATTCCCTCCATGGTTTGTGTGCTCTCTATTTTTACCCTAACATGTGAGGGTAAAAATTTTCTTATGTTAGGATGAAAATTTTCACATCATTCAATCTAAATATCGAGATTTCATACTTAATTCCTCTAGTTGGAGAAATCTTATGACGAAGAGGGACGACTTTTATCACAGGAAAATCTTAACATCAAACCCAACAACTCATTACAATTTTTGCCGGCCAATGTGTAAATTCCACGATGTGCTTTGTGCTTGGGAAGCAAATAGTGGCATAATTATGTCGATCTTAGTGGTAGGTCGTATGCCATTGGGAAACATGATTCAGAATTGAGCAAATGAAAAAGCTTATGTTTTTTCTCCGTTTGAAGGAGCGACAAATTAAATGTTTATAAGATAAATATGAAAAATAGTTTTCATGCATAGGAAACAGGAAAAAAAATCAATCAATCAAGACATATTATGGGAGGTGCGAGCTTCTTTTTTATTTGACTTGTTATTATATCTCACGAGGATACATGGCAAAACTAACATCATAAATTAGTTTAATTCAATCGTCACACTCATTAGATAAGAATTGATGGATCTATCGATCTTAAGAGGTAAATAGGAGACCAATACATGGAAACGAGAGTTTATCTTAAGGCGTAAATTATCTTGATGGGTACCCCAATGGTTTTAGATAAAAAAAAAAAAAGAGAGGCTTAGTCGAAGATTAACTAAAAAATGATCATATTTGATTACTTGAGAGATATTAGTTTAGGAATAAGGTGAGAAGCAACATTTCAATGATTTGAACGCCCTTCGTGAGCTCAGAAGTCGATCCATTATCTCGTCCGCAAGAGCTGTGGAAGATTGGCTATAATGTCCCAAACCATGAAGAGGAGGGATCATCTTGGACATGGCAAAAGAATATTCACAACATGATAATTGCTTATGGCATGAAACAAACTTTAGGAGATGTCTCAGAATGGCCAATTCAGCATCAAGTGACTGAAAGCATACGCCAAGCTGATTAAGATACGATAATTGTCGGCGAAGAATAAAATAGTCTAAAATTTTCTCGTACGTACATACCGAAAACCAGAAAAGGCAAGGAAGATGGACGTACAACTCCACGATAAGAAAACCGTGTGTTCTATTTTACGTGCATTACGACGTCGTGTGGAAAACGAGGAGCTTCTCATGCTGCAATCACTGCTTTATTCTATCCTGTCCTCGCAATCATGCAATCGAATCATCTGTCGTCCGTGATGTCAAAGTTGGAGGCAGGGTTTCTCGCTAATCTGTGAGTCGCTTTTGCTATTATGAGTATCAGGTGTTTTGATACCATGATAAAATACAAAATGAAGACGATAAGAAAATGTTCTCTCAGTTGATATGATAATGGTGATACCTTTTTATACATGTTAGGATTAAGATTTTCTCATGGATAAAGATTTTCTCAATAAATCTACAAGATTTGCTCTCTCTCTCTCAATGGTTTATCGATTTAGTCTTATTTTGTCGTTTACTATAGATATATAAAAAAAGAGTTGAAATTGAGTTAGATGCGTAATTAAGTGACGTGCATTCATGTGTCATGTCCAATTGGATCGGAGAAAAATAGGATGAATTTTATGGTTGCCTTTTCCATTACTACAACTTAGAGTTTTGCCAACATATGAGATAGCATACCGTTGTTGTACCTTCTTGGAACTTGGATTCAACTAAATTGGAAGTTAGCTTGTAAGTTTGATATCGAGAGATAAAATGATTCGATAGAAGATTCTATAAAAATTTATTTCACAAGGACGTGTTCGATAAAGACCCTAAGTTAGTAGGACAAGTGACATGATCAATGACGAAAGTACATGGACGACAAAGATGATGAGAATACATGGGTCACGCAAGGTATGAAAAAGATAGCACAATGAATAGTAATGAGACAAAGACAACAATCAAGGGTGGAGGTGACGACTACGAGACATCATTTAGGAAATAAAGGGTACTCCACAAGAATAAATAAAAAAAGGAACGTTAATAAGAAAAAAAATAAAATAAGAGATTTTTTTTTGAGAAATTTACTTAATATTCTTTGCGCAACAGAGAAATTATATATATATATATATAAATAAATAAAAGAGAAAAGGGAAATAAAGCAAGGGAATCAGCGAAAGGATCTCCGAATCTTTGAGGCACTCCATCATATCCACATGAATCACATGCACCCAACTCGCCTTAAAGCTTTTTGATGCCTTTATATAGCCAACTCTGAGGACAAACTACGAAAACGAAAACAGAGCGCATTAGGAGGTGGTTGCCTGCCGATCGTATCTTTCTGTCACGCAAATGCTGCTCTCCGGTGTCGTCCCCTCACACACCACCCTCCTCCCCACCTCCTCCCACTGTCGCGCAGCCCCTCTCCGGCACCGCCACGACCCTGTCGGACGTGCCATTACCGTCCCCCTTCTCCGCCGTTCGGCCATGACCATCCAAGCCCGGGACGCCGCCCCTGTTCTCGATATCGAGCCGCAGCCGCTTAAGCTCCTCGACCGCCGCACCAAGCTCAAGATCGCCGTCATCGGCTTCGGCAACTTCGGCCAGTTCCTCGCCCGCACCTTCGCCGCCCAAGGCCATGAAATACTCGCCTACTCGCGCACCGACTACTCCGACGCCGCCCGCTCCCTGGGTGCGGCATTTTTCGACAACCAGCACGACCTCTGCGAGCAGCACCCGGACGTCGTCCTCCTCTCCACCTCCATCCTCTCCGCCGAGGCCGTTCTCCGGTCTCTACCCATTCAGCGCCTCCGCCGTAGCACGCTCTTCGTCGACGTCCTCTCCGTCAAGGAGTTCCCCAGGAACCTCTTCCTCCAGCTGCTGCCGCCCGACTTCGACATCCTGTGCACTCATCCCATGTTCGGCCCCGAGAGCGGCAAGCACGGCTGGGCCGGGCTCCCGTTCGTCTACGACAAAGTCCGGATCGGCGACTCCGACGACCGGGTCGAGCGGTGCCGCGCGTTCCTCGAGATCTTCGAGCGGGAGGGCTGCCGGATGGTCGAGATGTCGTGTGCGGAGCACGACGAGACGGCGGCAGAGATCCAGTTCCTGACGCACACCATCGGCAGGGTGCTCGCGAAGCTGGACCTCAAGTCCACGCCCATCAACACCAAAGGCTACGAGACCCTGCTAAATCTGGTGCAGAACACCTGCAGCGACAGCTACGAGCTGTACAATGGGCTGTTCATATACAACAAGAACTCCACCGAGCTGATCGAGAAGCTGGACGGCGCCTTGGACACGATGAAGAAGGAGCTCTTCGAGCGCTTGCATGGCATCTTCAGGAAGCAGCTGTTCGAGGGCTCAGCCAGAAGGTCCGCCGATGCGGGCAAATGAGGCGCAAAGATTAGCCGGAGTAGATTTGGTCGTGGATCTACCGGAGTAGCAGAGTCCCTCTGTTTCCAATGTTCGACCCCAATTGCTTTTTCTGTAGATAATAAATTGCTTCTTTGGCATCTCGCAACATTCCATTCCAAGGCTTAAGCATGCAACAATATGTTCATGACGTGAAACAAAAGAGATATCAATTCCTTCATCAACCAAATAATAGCATCAATTGCGAAAACAAAACCAAAACTTCTCACACTATAAACCTACAAAGTTCGCGATGTAGATAGACGTAGCTAATAATTGATTGATCGACATTGGCACTCCTACTGTCACTGCAAATAATGTTCTGCCATGCTGCGGCCAGCTATGTTGGCACATTGCCTTACCTCGTGACTGCATAATACCCCAAACGTGAAAAACGTGGGGCGGAAATGTGTGCAGTCTTTGCACACATCATTTTATCTGAGAAAACCTATAAAATCTCTACGGTGTCCAATTTCCAAACTAAGGCTCAAAATCTAAATTAGCAACACGCAGCTAAGTTATAATGCTCAGAAAATGATACCATTAGAATCAACATGACGGATAGGCACTAAACAATTTAAATTAAAGAGCAGATAGATGATCAAACAACCTGTATATGGATTCAGTTCTCTGACAATAATTTATTCAGAATCAAGATCTAGTAAATGTATCACCTACAGATGAAAGTTTTGAGGTGGAAACAGTGATTCTAACCTAAAGCGAAAGATCAGCCAAATCAAAAGTTCTAGACACAGCCTTGCTCCAAGACTCGGACCTCTTCTTTCTCTGAGCCTCATCTGATTTTGGATGGAAGACTGTGGTCTTTTCTTTGTTCCCGACCGAGTATATCTGTTCTTCGGTCCAGACACCGATAGCTAATCCAGCTGCGTATGCCGCTCCAAGTGCAGTAGTTTCGATATCTGCGGGTCTAACAACTGGGCTGCCCAATAGATCAGCCTATAACATATATTACAGATAGTAATTGTTACACTGGAATTCTAAAGATCTACACCGCTGTAAAAAATGAATCAGCATTGCGGACGACAAAAACTAAATGATGAAACTTCCAAATTCGAATCCATTATATTTGAGAAAAGTTTAGTGATTAATCTGAGAGCATCAGGATAATACTTGTTCTTGGTTTTACGAGAAATTAATCTACTAAGCAACAAAATTGAACAAAAGTCAGCTTAACTTTAAGAAGTAAGTCAGAATCTGTCTTCCAGATCAACTTTCACGAATTTTTTTCCCAAAAATGATAATTCAAGCATCAGGTAATGTGTCATATAGTTCATGAAGAAACTTCATATGAAACAATAAGTTTACAGAAAGAGTCACACTGACTCCAAGTTAATGCACCAAAGTAATCTTACTTTGTTGGATCTGAATAGGATCATCAGTAGCAAAATAATTAGAAGCACAAAAAGCCAAAAGATCATGACAATTGCAGTTCAAAACAGAAAACAAAGAGAGCCAAAGAGTGGGCAGGAAGGGAAAAGAAAACTATGGTAGGTCTTAGTCTTGGTAACAACAGAATTCGCTTATTAGATATCTACCACTGACAGATTACTAATGCTAAAGAGAATGTAAGAAAGCCAGATAACTTCGCACTAATGCAAAAAAAATTCCTTCTAAGCATTTTCTTCGGAACCAGAAGTATTTGGGTTTTTTAGTTTACAAGATAAATTGAAACCCCAAATATATATTTGTGCAATAAACACCATCAGAAGATTCAATAAAAAGCACATTAACTAATTACTTCAGTTGAAATGCGAAACAATCAGCATGTTATTGTTTTAGCTTTTTTCTATTGTCATAGTTAATTCAAGTCGATTCTCACAGTAAATTCACAACAAATCCACAGGAGCAGCAGTCAACATACAGACATAACAATTTACTTGGATGAATATAGAATCAGATAACAGAGAAGCTGAAAGAACTCCGAGATGAATCAAAATCGAAGCTTTATGCTATGCGTACCTGTATTTGCATGAGAAGATTGTTGACGGTGGCGCCTCCGTCGACCCGAAGCAGGAATTCCCCTACCTGGGTCTTCGCTTCCCCTCGCTCCCCAGCATCCTTGTGCATGGAAGCCAGCACATCGTTGACCTGAAAGCAGATGCTCTCGAGCACCGCCCGCGCTATGTGCCCTTTGTTGGTGAACCTAGTGATTCCGATGCAAACCCCTCGAGCGTCGTCCCGCCACCACGGCGCGAACAACCCGTTGAAGGCCGGCACGAAGTACACGCCGCCAGAGTTCTCCACCAGCTCTGCCAGGTCCTCAATCTCCGAGGCGGTGTGGATGATCCCCATCCCGTCCCTCAGCCACTGGACCGCCGCGCCGGCGATGGCGATCGAGCCTTCCAGGGCGTAGCTGGTGGGCGCCTCGGGGCCAAGCTTGTGGGCGATGGTGGTGAGGAGGCCGTGCGACGAGCGGACGATCTCGTCGCCGGTGTTGAGCAGGATGAACGCGCCGGTCCCGTAGGTGCTCTTGGCCTCGCCTTTCCGGCACAGCTGGCCCAGCATAGCGGCGTGCTGGTCGCCGAGGCAGCCGGTGATCGGGATCCCGGCGAGGGGCCACCCGTTGGCGATCACGCCGATCTTTTCCGAATTGCTGATGATCTTGGGCAAGATTTCGATGGGGATCCCCAGGGCGTCCAGGGTGGGGCGGTCCCAGTCTAGGGTACGGAGATCCATCAGCATCGTCCGTGCGGCGTTGGAGCAGTCGGTGACGTGCAGGCCGAGCACCGGTTTCTCCTCACGGTCCACCGCGCCGCAGCCGCCGGTGAGGTTCCAAATCATCCAGGTGTCGATGGTGCCGAACATGGCGTCGCCGGAGCGGACGGCGTCCCTGACCACGTCCACGTTCTCCAAAAGCCACATGATCTTGAGGGCGCTGAAGTAGGTGCTGATGGGGAGGCCGCAGGTGGGTACGAAGTGGTCGCGCCCGCCGGGGAGGTCGCGGACGAGGCGGTGGCAGATGGTGCTGGTGCGGGCGTCCATCCACACGATGGCGTTGTAGAGGGGGAGGCCGGTCGATCGGCTCCAGATGACGGTGGTCTCCCGCTGGTTGGTGAGGCCGATCGCCCGGAGGCCAGCGTCGACGTTGTGGCCAGCGGCGGTCGCCTTGTCGAGGGCCTTCGCCATGCACACCCGCAAGCTCTGCAGGATCTCCGTCGGGTCGTGCTCCACCCATCTGCGATCATCATCCGAACCACCATTAACATCATCTGCCGCGGGAGGAGGAGGAAGAAGAAATGCCAACAACAACGGCAACAACGGTACCCGGCTTCGGGATAGAATTGGGTGAACTCTACTTGGTGGGAGGCGATCGGCCGAGCGTGGCGATCGTAGATGATGAATCGAGTGCTGGTCGTGCCCTGATCGATCGATCCTATGAAGAACTCTTCTCCTCCCGACATTTTGTATCGATCGATGCAAGATTCTCAACTCCTGCCAGGCTCTGTCGCTGCTGCCGCTGCTGCCGTCGTCGAAGCTTGGAATGGTTCCAAAGAGAGAGATGCGAAACGGAGAGGGGGAGAGCGATGGGGGTGGAGAAATCAACGGAGCGAGTGTAGTGTTGGGAGTTGGGCTTTTGGAGTACCACAAGAAGTCCGGGATAAGATCGACGACGTTTCCCATCACTTTCCTACCAATTGCCGCTTACCAAATGACACCTCGATTTGTTCCACCATTTGACTTGCGCCAAATATTAAAACTAAAAAAGAAATAAAAAAATATATTATTATTATTGTTTGGAAAGATCTGATGATGGAAATTATCCGATTTTGCGTAATACTTAATTTAATTAATTTGATTGTTATTAGTAATCCTCGTGATGATGAAAAAAAAATAGTTGGTTTTATCTGTCGAACGACTCGAGAGTTGAAGATGAATCGCAATGTATTTGCTAATTATATTTCAAGGCAGTCGGGCGGTGGAGTTACGAACTCGTTTAATGTCGCCCAAGTTGGATTGGCTGTGACTTTTTATTTCTCGTCCGGAGGAAGAGGCGACCACAACGAGGAAGCAACCACCGGCCGTGACTCCCAACACAAAGCACAGCTGAGGGAATCTCCATGGTTTAGAACCACCCCATCAATGCATTCACTTCATTAGCTGGATGTGTTTGGAACATGGAAGGTCCAATTGCAAGCACACACCTCGGCAAATGTTTATGAATTTGATCCTTAGGGTCGCTACTTCGATGCCGTCGATCGAAGTCGACGCGATTGAATCATGATCTAAAAACATGAATAATTGTTTGAGTGTCCCTCTTCGACGGTTGCTAAGTTAAGAAGAATTCAAAGATTATATTAATTGAAGTGAAATATTCATTATATTTAATTTTACTCATAAATATAATCTCCTTCACGTAGATAAGAAATATCAAACCATTTAAATATTTATCGACTTTTAGATATATCCTTCTCGATTTTTTTTTAATTTTAAAGTCTCTCGATAAATATGCATAGTAGTTTCATTAATATATATATAAGTTTAGAATTGAACCAAAAATATATCAAGATGAATGAAATATCAATTACTTAAAACATCTAATATATATATCCGCGGATGTGAGACTACGTGAAAGTGGAGAAAATTCCAAAGGGGAGTCCATTGGCCACTCCGAGGCCTTCATGTCTTTTGCTTTTTGTCCACATCTCGTACTTGTCTCGAATTAAATTTTGTCTCGTCCGTATATTTCGATCCTTCCTTTTTATTCAACTATTCCGTTGTTACACGAGATATGCTATGTAATCATCGATGATTCTCTTCCTTAATATAAATTTATTATAATTAATAATATATTATTTTATTTAAATTATTATTTGTTGTTTGTATAGTATGATTAAAAAATAATTAAAGTTAATTTCTTTATTCACGTGGATAAGTTTAAATTTTTACCAAACTAATGAGTGATGTGATTTTTAGAAAGTAAATAAGTTCAAATTCTTTTTCTTAATGTATCATAGAAATATTATTTTTTTATTTTTATATGTAAAAATAAAATAAAATAATTATTTATCTTTCAACTAGATCTCATCCACATTTCTTTCGAGCCTATTAGTGGAGCCAACTAATGATGTAATGTGATTGTTATGATTTTAAGGTGCATAATAATATCTTAATTTAAAATTTTATGATGTTAATTGATTTATGATGTTAAAATAATTATTTAATTTATAATGATATCTTAAGCTTAAATAAATTTTAAGGTTTATTTAATTATTAAAATTTTTATTTTTATTAATATAATAGTTCTAATAATTAGATATATCTATGTTTCAAAAATTATATATGAATTTTTATGATTTAATTAGTTTTAAATTTAAAACCATGAAATTAAATTATTTAATTCATAAAATTGAGTTACTTTTTAATAATTTAAATATTAAATTTTAATTTAATAAAAAGAGTCTAATCAGAGTTGACCTGAGTACGGTTGATTTGTCATGTTGGATCGACCAAACTCTTGTGGCTAAGTATGACTTAGCTCATATAGTTAGACACAACTTAACTTGTATGATCAAACATAATCAAGCTTATTTGGCCATGTCCGACTTAACCTATATGACTATGTATAATCTAAACTATGTGCTCAAGCAGAGACAAATTCATGTGGTAAGGTGTGACTCAACTCGTGTAATTAGGGATGGTCTAACTCATGTCGCCATATATGATCTAGTTCATGAAGTCAAACAACACCTAACTCACATATCTAGGTAAGACTTAACCTGTGAGCAAGCATAGCCTAATTTAACGATAAGGTTCAACTAACTCGTGATTGAGACTTTATCTAGCAAGCGAAGCTAAGCTTATTTAACTATGTAATTGACATTAGATATATCATTATCACTCTATTTAGCTCATTGTATCTCGACCCAACATACTACCTAGGATAGGCATGTGCGATACATGTGATCTGTCCAAAACTCAAGTGGGTTAGTTCAATATAGTATAATCTAATTTTCTCTTTCTTCATTGGGTTGGGCTCGTTAATTGATTGAATTAGATATGTTTGATTAGTTTAAATTGGTTCAGGGTGATTTCATATCAACTTGACTAGTTTTAACATATTAAACCTAATTAAAATTAATTAAATCTAAATTAAATTAATCTATTCCAAACTGATTGTATAAGGATTTGAAGTTGGTTTGGTTAAATTCTAATTGAGTTAAGTCTAGTTTAAATTAATTGAACTATTCTAATTAAGGTTCTAATTGATTAAGGACTGTTGAGAGTTCGATACCTCATATTCTTATGATTTGATATATTTAAAAATTTTATCTAAAGATTTTATTTGAAAATAATTTTTTATTTTTTTAGTTTATGATATTAATGTGATTATTACTATATGCAATATATATATATATATATATATATATATATATATATATATATATATATATATATATATATATATATATATATATATATATATATATATATATATATATATATATACACACACACACTAGTATCTGCATTTCTAGACGATTAATATATTTATAAAGATGTTTTCATTGTCTATGTATATTGTCTAACTTCGTAGCAATGTAGCTTTAGTGATTCAAGTAGATGAGCGAGTTAGATTTGTTTGTAGGGACTTTGTAATAGAAGAATCTGATAAGGATATTTAATCCTGATTGATTAATAAATAGAAGAACGAAAAACTTATAAACCCAACGAGTCATCCTTATTCTCAAAAATAATTTTTGAAGCTCATAAATCCCAAAAGAGTAAATCATATCAGCACATCCAAAATGAATAATCCCTCAAGAGTTTACGATGCCATATTAATGATAATCAAATATTAATTTATTAGAATAACGCTAAAATGAGAGTCATGAATCTTTGACTCTCTTATATATTAGAGAATACTTATCACGACAATTAGTCCCATATTAATTGAGGAGTAGAGGAATAAGAATATACAATTTGTTATGATATAATAGTTATCTGGATAATATATAGGCTAATTTGAGTAGAGAAAATGTCTTGACCTCTTTAAATATTTTGAATTCTTCAAAATTGCAATATGCATACAGATATTATGCCTTCATTAAAATTACATATTGTGTATAATTGATAAATATAGTCTTGACCATTTTAGATATTTTAGACATTAAAAATATATTATACTATGTTTCGATAGATTCAAATTAAAAAAATCTAATCTTAATTATTACATAAAGTGTGACTTCCGATACGTACTCTTTATGGCCTCGAAGCTGTTAGAGATTTTATTTAAAAAAATCTTAAAATTTATTAACATATTTATTTTATCCATTGTCTCGTTAATTATGTCAATTTTTATTTATTTATTTGATGGTTTAATGATGTTTATCTTTCTTATATAGCGTTATGATCATTATTATCTCAATGGTTATACATTCTTCTCTCCTATATAAAGAGAAGATCTGTCCTATATAGTTAATATATTTGTTACATAAATGATAAATCTTACATTCCAGATTGCGTGTGAGCATTATATATTATATTTATTCACAAACAAAAAAAGAAAGAAAAAAAATAAAGACAATCAATGCTCACGCATCAACGACATCCATGTCTGTATTGTTGTAAGCATTAATTAATCATTCAATGAGACCGTAGCTATCGAGAATTTGAGCATCAACAGTAATTATTAATTAGACTAATGAATCATATCATTATGTTATCTCATATGATTTCAAATAAGCAAGGGTGCATAGTAATATCGAACTAGATCTTTCACTCGGATCTAACTTTTATTGTGACTAGTGTTGTGTTGAATTTGATTATATTTAATCATCTAAAAAAAAGGCAAAAATAGAGGAGCAATCAACTCGAACATCTCGAAGGAGCGTCTAAGTTTTAGATGCTTGGCATTCGAAGAACATTTGTTCTTCAGGTCGAGATGTTCTCCATCATCTTGAAGGGGCAGCTGAAGAACAAATGTTCTCCATCATCCTCTGCAGAATGGCAGATCACACGCTCTGGAACATGAATGATTCCAGTGCTTTCAAATATATCTTCTTGTTGAAGCTTCCTTTGCAGCACTAGAAAGGCAAAGTAGATAAGAATTCTGTAATCATATAAAATCTTACTCTCATCTCTCCCTATACATTATTATTTTTTGTCTCGGTTGAAATGTTTTTTTTAATGCATATTTCTGTTTTAATGAAAAAAGAAAAGCTATCTTGAAACGATGAATTAATATATAATTGTTTGATTAAACTCACGACCACCAAAACACGTTACGCTATGGTTTTTACTTTTCATGGAGTTGCATTCTGGAAGCTCATCCTACCCCATCATTCCTTGTGTCCTACTCTAACCTTTGCTCATGTAATTTACTCAACACTTTGGAGGGAGCAAGGAGAAGAGCATATGCTCGAGGAACAACAGCGCGTCACAAAGCACAGTGGCCCGTTTTGGCCTCCCACTTCTTCTCTTCGCGGAGGAGGCTAGGAATCTCCATATTCCTGCAAGCAAAGAATAAGAAACCAGTGAATCTTCCTCACCTAAAGCCTTACTTATTCTTCGTCCTCCTCTGCTCCATTCCTTACAGAACCCTTTCCACCTTCTTTCTGGCACTCTCAGTCGAGGGATGGAATGCCGCGGCCATGGCTACTGGAGCCATGCCCTCCTCGTCACCCTCCTCTCCTCCGCTGTCATTCTCCTCCTCTTTGCCTTCAACCACTGTTCGAGTCCGATCAGTATCCCTGCCCCCTCAGCCTCAGCTGCCGCTGTCGAGCTGCTGCGCCTCGCCGACTCTACGCTCCTTTCGCCGCCGGCCACGCCGATCGCTAGATCTTCGCAAAGCCTAGCCTCTAATGCCAGTCTTCTCGACGATCGGACCGTTCGTTCTGAAGGAACTCACCGTCAGGTGAGTGGTCCTTGAATCGTTGTTGTCATTTACCGTGGTCTCTGATACGATTTGTGGGCCGGAATTCAGAAGCAGAAGAACAAGAACAAGAAAAAGAGCGATGGCGATGATGGCACGGTGGAAGAGGAACTGGCCATGGCACGGGCGGCGATCAGAAGAGCTGCCTCCCGACGAGCAAACGCCTCCTCGGTTCCTGCTCACGGGGAAGACGTGCCTCTACTATCTACCATCTACAGGAACCCCACAGCATTCTTCCGGTATGTCACCAACTCACCTAATCCCTCCTGGAATTCCCACACTGTTTCCCTGGTGGAGAACATGTCATTAGCAAGTGTAGGCTTTCCTTTGACGTCTCCACGACTAAATGGCTGGCACTTGTCATGGTGGAACGAAACAAGACCAAGATAATATGTTACAACACTTGCAAATTGTCCCTTTTCACCGCGCGTGGGTGAAAACGCTTCTGCTTTACGTAGATAGAATGATCTTGTCCCCCCATCATTACCTGCTTATGCTCACCGGAGTCGGCATCATTTCAATCTGCGAATTCTCCTTCGGTTTGCTTGCAGGAGCTACACGGAGATGGAGAGGAGGTTCAGAGTGTATGTCTACGAAGAGGGGGAGCCGCCGCTGGTGCACGAGGGGCCATGCAAGAACATCTACACCACCGAGGGGAGGTTCATCGAGGAAATGGAGATCACCCGCCCGGACTCCGGCGGCAGACGACGGCTAAGGACGTGGGATCCGGCGCGAGCTCATGCGTTCTTCCTGCCCTTCAGCGTCACCAACATGGTCCACTTCATCCACCGCCCGTCGCCGTACGACCACACCACGTTCAAACGATTCGTCGCCGACTACGTCGACGTCATCGCGTCGAAGCATCCCTTCTGGAATCGCTCCGCCGGGGCCGATCACTTCATGCTCTCCTGCCATGACTGGGTACGCATGCGCTTTAGCTCTCAGCTTCTTCTCTTCTTGTTCGACGGGTGATCCCTTGAGTCTTGGAAGCCCCAGGGAGATAAGGTAGGCATATACCAAGTTCAACGGGCAAAGCAGGGAATTAATTACCCACTAGGCTTAAACAAGAGAATTATTAATTTTGTATAAATATATAATGGAATGTAAATAGATTTATGAAAAGACGTTAAAGGCTAGAAGGACATGACCATCATGTGACTTTTAGGAAGCGATTAGGAGAACTAAGAAAGCGGTCACTTCTGTGCATAAATTAATTATTATGTACATATTATTTTGTGAAATATACTTGACAATAATGTGAGAAGGTTTTCCAACGTGAATTAGGGTCCTCATGCATCAAGATCCAATCCTAACCTCTACAAGAACTCCATCCGAGCCCTGTGCAACGCCAACACCTCCGAAGGCTTCGATCCACGGAAGGACGTCAGCATCCCGGAGATCAACCTATACACCGGTCACGTCCCCCGCCAGCTGCTGTCCCCTCGGCTCCCCGGCCTCGCTTCCCGTCCCTACCTCGCCTTCTTCGCCGGCGGCCTTCACGGCCCCATCCGCCACCTCCTCCTCCGCCACTGGAAGGGCCGCGACGCCGACCTCCCGGTTCACGAGTACCTCCCCCACGGCCTCGACTACTACTCCTTCATGCTCAGGTCCCGCTTCTGCCTCTGCCCGAGCGGGTACGAGGTGGCGAGCCCCAGGGTGGTGGAGGCCATCTACGCCGAGTGCGTGCCGGTGATCATATCGAAGAGCTACGTGCTGCCGTTCAGCGATGTGCTGAGGTGGGAGTCGTTCTCGGTGTCGGTCGCGGTGGAGGACATACCGAGGCTGAAGCAAGTCCTGGAAGGCGTATCGACGGCGGAGCTGAGTAGGCTGAGGGAGGGGGTGAAGGCAGTGAAGCGCCACTTCATGTTGAACCAACCAGCGAAGAGGTTTGATGTGTTCCATATGATCCTGCACTCGGTGTGGCTGAGGAGGCTCAACACAAAGCTGGTGTGAGAGATTTGGAGGTCTCCGGCCGAATCAAGATCTTCCTCTTCTTCTTTCTAATGCCAGTTTTGCTGCTGCTGTTAATTCTCGCTTGCTTAGTAGATCAAGAAAGATGAGGTCTGTAATATGTTTTGGTTACTATGTGCAAATATGCAATATGGAGTTTGATGAACACAATAATTTCCAAGGTCGAATCACTGGAAATTTCAACTATCTGACATGTTGATTGAACCGGAGTCGATGGGCCAACAAATCAGCTACTGGGCCGGGCACGATCAGGCCAATCAAAAGCTCTAATTTCTGGTCCCACCGTTCCATCGTCGATTCGTCGATTCTGACGCACGGGAACGGGACGGGTGGCGGTCTAAAACGACTTCTTGGTCGTCTTCGCTGTAACATTATAACGCCGTGGCAGCAGCCGGCGCAAGTCATCAAGCACGAGAATTGATGCGTTTAGGCCGCTTTATCATCTCAACCGTCCGCTGATGCCGCAGCGCCATTCTCGTTCGATTGTGATTAATGATTTAACAAAATCACGAGTATAATTTCGCGTCCCACAGAATTGACCCAAAAGATTCTCCTCGACGGCGAAGGGTGTGCATGATCTGGGCGGACCCCATGTCTCCCGTCACTGCTAGAAGGTTGATTGTGGAGGTTTTGAGATGTACAATTTGTCAATACCCGTCAAGGAGCCCACCCCCACCGTGACGTCGCCCTTGCTGTTTCAATCTCCGTCGCTATTTCATCTTCCCTTCTCGGTCCTCCTCCCCCTTCCTCGCCATCTTTTTTCCCCCTCGTCAACTCTTGAGATTATTAGGTGAAATTAATTACACAGAGGGAGAAAGAGGAGGACAGGAGACAAGGAGATGGCGATCCTCTACGCTCTGGTGGCGCGGGGATCGGTGGTGTTGGCGGAGTTCAGCGGGGCCACCACGAACGCGAGCGCCGTGGCGCGGCAGATACTGGAGCGCATACCCGGTGCCACCGATACCCACGTATCGTACTCCCAGGACCGCTACATCTTCCACGTAAAGCGCACCGACGGCATCACGGTCCTCTGCGTCGCCGACGACACCGCCGGCAGTGAGTCCCCCCTCCTCCTGTCCTTCATATCCTTCCGATTTCTTCTATCCATGATATCCCCTCTTGTTTCATCGAAATCTACGCCGGTGGATGTTTGTGGATTGATCTTGATCGTGTTTAAGGTTTTTTTCTTGGAAACCCAAATAAAATCGGAAAAGAAGTCGATCTTCTTGATCAGGCCTCCCATGTTCAAAATCTCGTCATTAATTAACTTGATTAAACAAACTCAAAAGATTCGAAGATTACAAATCTTGGATTAGGTTTAATCGCCCAAGGAAGCAATCTGAAGCAAGAAAGAAACTATTTCCTATTTCCATAGAAGCTACCCGGTCCCCGTAGACAGATCGAATGCAAGAAAGGTGATCTTCTGTTGTCGTATTTGTTATAAAGTGGTCTCGACATCTTTGGCCAATAACATCTAAATACAGATCATGAGTGTAGGACTGAAACTCAAGCACACACAAGATATCGAAATTTTATCTTTTTTTTTCATCATACTATAGTTGGTCAGCAGAAGTCTCTTTCTTGCTTCCCATGTGAAGAAATATATTAAACTTGTTTAACAATTAATCATCAATCTTGCAACTAATTTCTCCATCAATTAAATACTGATAATGATTTGGATTTTCTAACAAAATGGAACCATCACTGGACCACTTCTATAAATTTGATGACCACTTCTATAAATTTGATGATACAAAGAAGTCCTACATTTGTTGGTGCTTCAACATAATCCCCTTAGATATGTCTGATACTTTTGGGCGTTTCCACACATATCTACCATGATGCCTTGTACTCATAGATTTGTTGAAGTTCTAGCATAATGCTACTCTCAAGTCCAACAACCATCTTCAGTATCGATTGATATAATATTTTTATGATACCATTGGCTGATTTTCATAAAGTCAAAAAGTAAAGTTATAGATTCATAGTTATAGGGGGGATGTATGTCTGCTATTGCTTTAGACAAAATTATGCTTTAGATAATGTATTATATTGCCTGATACTTGATTTTATGGGTGAGGACAATATATCTTTTACGTTCTAGTGCAAAATTGAGCAATGATATGTAATTATATTTCATATTATAGATAGTCTGTTTTATAATTGACTTTTAAGTTAAACATAGATGGCAGAAGGCATTAATATTCACTCTGCTATATATAATATTATTTCCAAGATGAAGGCCGTATTTTCCTTCTTTCATTGTGAGTATCTATATTGTATGAATTTTAGGAGTACCCATTCTTGGTTGCATGGAATTATGGGTCCTTCTTTGACTCCAAAACTGTGGTGCTCTAGTAGTTCAAACTTAATTATTTTGGGTTTATTGGTTCTGTGTGAGGTCAACATGATGCCTTGAAGAGCACAGGGTTGGCTAGGAGGTTGCTCGTGAGAGACCTATTAGTGACAATAACCTTAACAAAGTTCAAAGCTCAATGGTGGCAAAGTGTATGTGTAGCTGATGACTAATTGATATCTTTATACCTTTTCAATGCCAGAATATTTAGTGCAATCAAGGCTCCCTCTGAGAAATTTCTGACTAGTTATTGCCCGAAACAAAATTTGATGGTGGAAGAAGATCATGTAGCCAAACCCAGATAGATGGGTCACTATGGATTGTAATTGTTGTTCTTTTTGCAGTTTTGTTGGCAACCAAAGTCTTTTGTTACTTGTAAATTTGCATAGCTGATATTTTAGCATATATTATTTGACTTTTGGGAACGTTGACATTGTGACATGTTTGTAAGATGATTTCGAAGTTATTATTTTTGTTGATTTGAACTTGCATAAGATAAACATCTGAGACTAGGTTCATGATGAGCTAAATATCCATTTCATTTCAACTTGTCTTAGTTACTTCAGTTCCTACTTATCTTTATGGGGCATATTTTCACTATGCAAGAGACTAAGCCACAAACCTTTCTATTCTGTTTTTTTAGTGGTAAATTTATCTGTGGCACTTGAGGAGTGTTTATCCGCACTATTGGTGATTTTCTCTTGAACAAGGTTTTAAATATATGTTATATTCTATTTTTGACAACTTGTTAAGACAGTATGTTAATAAGATGTTGGCAGTATACTGACTCATATATCACTCAGTTGTCGTTCAATAAAATATTAAAATTTAAACTGAGTGGTGTATCTGTACCATGGTGTATGGTCTGTTACGAGTGCCTGGCCGAATTGGTAAATGTCAGTCAATACATACTGGTTCAACTTGTATTTTAAACCATATTCTTGAATGCCAGTCTCGAGTTCCATTTTATGTGGATTATCTTTGTGTTGAGTAACCTTACATATTGAGCTTGTTTGTGAAGTAATTCTTAAGAGTTGTTTAGGCATATATGCAATTATATGCACAACCAGTGATGAACAAGCGTCCTTGGAGGCAAAAGATGCAAGATTTTTCTGTCAGCAAGCCACTGAAGCCTATTGGTTGTATGGAAAATTATAGGAATGCTGCATATTTTTCATCAACAAGTTTTATGAAGCAAAGTCCTGGTTGTATCCTTCAGAATGGACCATTGTTATAGTGTTCCCTAAAGTCTTAACTAGTGATATTATTGTATGATTATTTTTAAACTGTCAAAATGTGCCAATTCAAGCAATTTAGAAGGTATATGATATTTAAACATGTTGAGTGGGGAACATGAAAATTTTATTTCTGCAGCGGCTTACATGAAAATTTTCTTTTTGGTTTGCACATTGTTGCTTTTGAATTAAGTTGCACTTTACAGACATTTTTCAAGACATGGCATTTTGGATTTGTTGAATGACCTATACAGGAAGAATTCCTTTTGCATTTCTTGAGGATATTCATGGAAGATTTGTGAGGACATATCGTCATGCCTGTCACACTGCCCCTGCTTACGCAATGAATGATGAGTTTTCTCGGGTGTTAAGTCAACAGATGGACTACTATTCAAATGATCCTAATGCAGATAGGATAAATCGCATGAAGGGTGAAATGAGTCAGGTATCTGAAATCAATCAAATTATGACATTTAAGAATTTTCTTCATGCTTGCGTTAGTTAAATAACACTTTTCGAGCCAGATTAACTTGCTTCATTGACATCCTGAACACTGAATTTATTGTTTTTCTCAAAAAACCATTTATTTGATCAAAACTGTACATGTATTCACAATCATTTATATATTTTCTTTCAGTTTTCAAGTTTGATTTTGTCTATTTGAGATATCATCTGGAGAGTTTGAAACACAGCATTTTTGCTCATATCTTATTGGCGATTGTGGATTATTTTTATGGAGTCGAGATACTAGTTGGTGCCTCTGCTTCAATATTAATGCAGTGTGATTGAAAGCTCAATTTGATGAACATCATACTATATACACACATACAAATTTATAAATGCATATAAATGGATGTGTTAATATTCATACATACATATAAACATCTATATGTGTGTGTGTATATACATATACATATACATACACACACACATGCACACACACACACACACACACACACACACACACACACACACACACATATATATATATATATATATATATATATATATATATATATATAATATGAGAATTTTCTTAGACTTTTATATGACATCCAACATTTTCAGAATTCGGAATAGGATCCACAATTTGTCTTAATGCTATAGTGCCCATCAGTCTATTAGCTTCATGTCAATTCATCATGCATAGTAGGAATCATGCAGTAGCCCATCGATCCATGTTCGGTACATGTCAGTTCAGTATGCATTCCAGTGCCCTTTATCCAACATCAACATCTAATGGAACAATGTACCTTGGCATGTGATTTTACAGGCTTCAGTATACATAATGCACCAAACTGGCTGATGACTTCCATTGATCCGTCATGCTACATTTGATCATTGCTTTCAATTGATGTGACACTTTTCATTTGGCTAATTGTCCACTATAATTTTGTACTCTCTCATTGTATGGAACCATGTTGATTGTTTTTGCAGTCTGGGTCTTCTTTTATCTGAAATATTAGCAGCGTCTAGTAGTCAGTTTCTACCTTAGCAGCATATAACCAATTTCTAACTTTCAACTTCTTGACCAATTGATAACTAATTCTGATGTCTGTATAAATACCAGGTCCGCGATGTCATGATAGAGAATATTGACAAAGTACTAGAAAGAGGAGAGCGATTGGAGTTGCTGGTTGACAAAACGACAAACATGCAAGGAAACACTATTCGCTTTAGGAAACAGGCTCGTCGTTTTAGGAATACTGTTTGGTGGAGAAATGTTAAACTCACGTATGAAATTTTCCCATTTAAATTTTTAATTACTGACCTTTTATTTTTCATGCATTTATTTTATTGTTTTTTTTACTTTGGTATTTATTTCTATTAGTCTCGCTTGGTTTACCTCCTATTTTCTTTTTTGATATTCTTTTTCAAATGATACTAGGTAGTACACATACCTCAATATCTCAGTATTGTACCCGTTCAACAAGTTGAAACTGGTATCAGACTTGTATTTAAAACCTTGTTGTCTTGTCTTTACCCTCTTTATAATCTTATAATTCCGTAGCCATAATAACTGGAGCTTAAAATATTTCTTATGAATTATAAGCAGAACCTTTTATATCTAACATTAGGTAACTCCTTGCTAAAGCCTAATATGCTCTAATCTACAACTTTTTGTTCAAGATCACAACCTGTGATCCGTGCTTTCAAGCTAGAAGTAAATTGTCATCCTATGCTCTCCTCGACAGGGGCACATGGAGCAATCCAAAGTGGTGATGAGAATATTCTCATCAGAAGCGCCCTTATATTTTTGTAATGCATCACAGATTTAAACAGCTTAAACTGAGTTTTGGTGTAACATTAGGATCAAGTTGTCGCACTGTGAAGTTTATTTTCTGTTCTCCAATTTTGTAGTTGTACAGAGTACACTCCTCCAATATACTTCCTGTTATAGGCATTCACTCAAGTGCACAACTTAGCCATCTACAGCCTTATTGCATTTTTAAATATTACTGCCTTTTCCTTTGTTCTTTTACTAAGCTTTTAGTTTTTAATCTTTATTATAAGATCATCTTCTGACTTAATATTTGTGATGCAGGGTTGCTCTGATTCTACTTATTCTGATCATAATATATGTCGTGCTTGCATTTGTCTGCCATGGCATCGCTTTGCCATCTTGTATCAAGTAGAATGAGTTTTTTTTCCTTCTTTTTTTATTTTTCCTATGGTGGTTACAAGTTGTGAACCCAACATGTCCATTAGAGTGTGCGTGCATTATATTGGTTTCAGTTCATCTGTTGACATATTTGATGTGACTACCTTTTGGAAAGATCTGTAATTAAAATGATATTCTCTATTATTATTGGTGATGTCGGTTTTTATCAATCTGATGTCATTTCCTGCTTGAGCCAGCAACCTTTTGGAAAGATCTGTAATTAAAATGATATTCTCTATTATTATTGGTGATGTCGGTTTTTATCAATCTGATGTCATTTCCTGCTTGAGCCAGCAAGACAAGTCAGATGAACAGTTTCTTCCTGTCTTCCTCGCTTCCCTGCCTGCCAACTTTCTCATGGTTTCTTGGTTCAAACTAGTGTGTGAACCAAGAAATAGTTATCACAAGCTTTTTAAAAGGCTTTTTGTTGATTGATGTTGGATAATTCTTTCACCATGGTGAATTTGGACATTTTCTTAAGATTGAGATTACTGAAGTTGAGATGGTAGAGCCGACAATGCCTTGTGCAGGGGATCGATATCTAATAGAACAATTTGGGTTGGATATGGGAATAAAATACAGTCAACCGACGTCAATGAGTGGTCTAGAATAAAGCATTTCTCGTGAGGGAACAAGTTTCTTGAAATAAATATATGTGGATATGTTTTATGTTTTCAAGAATGTCTCAAAATGAAAAGGTCACTTTGGAGGGCCTTCTAAAATTTCGAAATTTCCCAACCTTAGAAATTGGTTTAGGAAATGGAGTAAAAGACTTTTGTTACGAAATATTTGATTGATTGATTAGTGCAATGTTGTATGAGTGATGTGACACATGTTTCAGTTCATGTATAAGTAATAGAAGTTTTTATTATTTAAAATAAAAAAGTATAAAACTATTGAGAGGAAATAGGAGAACAATCTCTCTACGTTACAAAAATTAGTAAATTTAAATAATAATTATTGAGGTGGTCCATTATTTGCCGATAAGATCGGTCGATGTTGATGTGTATGATTCCGTCAAAGATATTAAATATAATACCAAGTTTATCCATCGCTAACGGCCAACTGTTTCCTTGTATTCTTTTACGTGCTTGCTTGACGTCTCTGCCACCTCTTAAAAGATCCTCTTTCACTTTCATCATCTCCAGAGAAGAAGCCTTTCAACCCTATGATATGATATACTTGTTTTCTTTGTTTTAAAAAGAAAAAAAATTAATATATTATTTCAACAGTCCATTACAAACTCGTTGACAAAACTAAGGATGCTAATCTTCGGTCCGAGTGGGATCACTGATCTTTTGATAAAAGATGCAAGCTAGTCGACACATTGGTTGTTTTCTCTAAAAATGTATACTATCCTCCACTCGATAAATGAATTTTTTCACAAAGTTAAAAGGAGGAACGAAGGATTCAAAGAAACGACGAGCTATATACCCTTCCTTTTTTTTATTTTGAAGAAATAAAATAAATGATAATTGATAAAAAATATATTAATGATCAATCATCATTCGACACAAAAGTGTTATATGAGAATTGTCGTGAAAGGAAAACAATTCAGATCACCCTTCGCCCGTTTATCCATATGGATAAAAATCTAAGGCATGATATTCAGAACTGTCTCTCCCTTGTCATCTATGTGGACAAAATATAAAGAGGGAATGTTAGAACGATTATAGGTTATTTCCTCCAAGACTAGCTCGGTGCTATGTCACACCCGTGTGGATAAAAATCTAAAATAGATCATTTGGGGCTATATTCTTCATATCACCCATATGGAGAAAACGTCAAGAGGGGAACATTAGAACGATTACACATCTCCTCGAAAGTTATGAATAAAAGGTAATCCTCGATGCTATTCTGGGATGACTCTTTTTTAAAAAAAATCGATACCCAAAAAAGATTTTGATGAGTAATTTAAGCATCGAAGAGATTGGGTTAAGAAATTACTCCTAACATCGGTCTTAGTGTAGGTAATGCTTCGAGAGCTTGATACTTCCACTTTGGAGCTACGTTGAAGTCACCTTGGAATTACTTTAAAGCCACCTCGAACATTATTGTGCTCTCAGGTTTAGACCACATTAGATTGACTTAAATATGAATAATGATTTTTCTTAATACCAACAATAAGAAAAAAATTTTATAGTGCAAATTAGTATGATACCCAATACTTTGAGACGATGGTTATGTGCTGAATCCACGTTCGACAAGCTTTAATACATAAAAGATTGATCTCATGGTAGTGCTTTAGATTTACTTATCAAAAATTAAAAGTTAAAAATCTTACACCAACTTGCTATAAGATGAGAATTCAAATTCTCATTCCACAAAGTTTGAAGATGGGTTCAAAACCTATCTTGGCCTGATATTTTTTTGGTGTTTCTTTGAAATTGGATTGGGCAAATTGAAGTGGTGGAACATATGAATGTTACTCTAATATATATCAATATCAGCAAATTTGGTTTCCTATTTGATATATCAGTGTTTCTAAATATTTTTATTAATTTTAGTTGCTTAATCTATAATATCAAAGGTCAGGAATCGATCAAAATACTACACCAAATAAAAAGGAGCAAAAACCAGAACGAAAACATAAAGAGTTCTTTTTCCGATAAATTGTATTAAAATATCACATAACGAGAACACGGCCCAAACGGAGCCCATACCACACCATCAAAGCACGCCAAGAGTCGTGCCGTAGCGAAACGTATCGGGAGCAGCAACCGTCACAATCTACTCAGTAACCCACAAGATTCACGTGGATCCAACGCGAATCCAACGCCGCCGCCATCTTCACACGACGCGAGATCTAGCCCGCCCCTTCCTCCCATGGACGCCTCCTATTCTCCTTCTCTTTTGTTACCACCCCGTTTCGTTGGATCCGACGTGTTGTTCTCATCCACAATCGCATCCGCTGCTGCGTGTTCTCACGGTTCATCCCTTTCCCTTCCTTTCTCTGCCCTACTTGTGTGCCGCTGCGCGCCCATCTGCAACCGGACAGGTCGACAGAGGTTGCCCGTGTTGCATCGAGCATATCACCACTAGATCTGTCCACCCCTTGCAATTAGAATGAGGGGCAGTGCCATTTATGCCCGCCTCCCTTCTCCTCCCCTCCCTATAAAGCCGCCTTCCTTCTCTCAATTCATCTCGTTCTCTCCTCCCAGATCTGTTGCAGTGTCTCCTAGATTGTCTTCTCCTGTCACGACTCCCTCCACCCCCTTTTGTTCCAAGGTATCGATTTGATCTCTCGGATACCCATTCTCGTTTCATCTTTCTTCGATGGCTTTTGTACCGATGACTTGTGGTTAGGCAGCATCTGAGTCGGGATCGCTTGTCGGAGAGACCAAAGAGATGACGATCACCAAAACAGTCCGGGTTTCTGATAGGAAACTGGTCATCAAGGACCGCACCGTCCTCTCCGGCGTTCCTGATAACGTGATCTCTTGCTCTGCCGTCAGCTCCGGCCCCGTCGACGGCATCTTCCTCGGCACTCAGTTCTCTGAGCCGTCATGTCGTCATGTCGTGTCTCTCGGCACGCTGAGGTTAGCCGAGGGTCCTCTGTTATCGATTACAGAGAAGGCTATGTTGCTTAGCGCATTATTTGGTTGTCTTTTGGATCTTGAATCGTTGCAGAGATGTTCGATTCTTGGCGAGCTTCCGCTTCAAGCTGTGGTGGATGGCTCAGAAGATGGGCGATCAGGGGAGGGACATCCCCCATGAGACCCAATTCCTCCTCCTGGAATCCAAGGATGGATCTCAGCTTACGGCGATGGATGGCAGCGGCGGCAGCAGCAGCGATGAGATTGTCTACACCGTCTTCCTTCCGCTAGTCGAAGGCCCCTTCCGGGCCTGCCTCCAGGGTAACTCCCGCGATGAGCTGGAGTTGTGCCTTGAGAGCGGCGACGACGACACCAAGTCCGCCTCCTTCTCCCACGCCCTGTTCGTCGGCGCCGCCAGCTCCGACCCGTTTGCAGCCATTTCAGGCGCCATCGACGCCGTCAAGTCCCGTCTCAAGTCCTTCCGCCACCGCAGCGATAAGAAGCTCCCGGGCGTCGTGGACTACTTCGGCTGGTGCACGTGGGACGCCTTCTACCAGGACGTCACGCAGGAGGGCGTCGAAGCCGGGCTCAGAAGCCTCACTGCCGGCGGCGCCCCGCCGCGATTCATCATCATCGATGACGGATGGCAGTCCGTCGGCTCCGATCAATCCGCAGAAGAGCCAGAGAAGCCGAGCCCTTTGCTCCGGCTGACCGGAATCAAGGAGAACGGCAAGTTCCAGAGCAAGGAGGATCCCGCCGCCGGGATCAAGACAATCGTGCGAACAGCGAAGGACAAGTACGGGCTCAAGTATGTCTACGTCTGGCACGCGATCACTGGGTACTGGGGCGGAGTGCGGCCGGGGGTGGAGGGGATGGAGGACTACAATTCCAAGATGCAGTACCCCAAGGTGTCTCCGGGAGTGGTGGAGAACGAGCCGGGGATGAAGACGGACGTGCTCACGATGCAGGGGCTGGGCCTGGTGCACCCCAAGAGCGTATACAAGTTCTACAACGAGCTCCACAGCTACTTGGCGGCCGCCGGCATCGACGGGGTCAAGGTCGACGTGCAGTGCATCTTGGAGACCCTCGGTGCCGGACACGGTGGGAGGGTGGAGCTGACACGACAATACCACCGGGCTCTCGATGCATCGATCGCCAAGAATTTCCCGGACAATGGCTGCATCGCTTGCATGAGCCACAACACCGATGCTCTCTACTGGTCTGTGCTCCTCCCTCTCGATTTCAGAAAGCAGGGTAAGAACATGGTGCTAACATATACTTCGTCGGTGCTGCTGCTGCTTGAACGAATCCAGCTCGAAGCAGACGGCGGTGGTACGGGCGTCGGATGATTTCTACCCGAGGGATTCGGTGTCGCACACCATCCACATCGCCTCAGTTGCGTACAACAGCATCTTCCTCGGTGAGATCATGCTCCCTGACTGGGACATGTTCCACTCTCTGCATCCGGCAGCAGAGTACCATGCATCAGCTCGAGCGATTAGTGGAGGGCCGATATATGTAAGGTGAGTCATCGAGAACCCGTTTGATGGTAGGAGTAAATTGCTTGCCTTGTTCATCCAATTTGAGTTCGATCTTTTGGTCGTACAGTGACGCCCCCGGAAAGCACAACTTTGAGTTGTTGAAGAAATTGGTGTTGCCCGATGGATCCATTCTTCGCGCTCGATTGCCCGGTCGTCCTACGCGTGATTGCCTCTTCTCCGATCCTGCTCGTGATGGTGTCAGGTGAGCACCGGTGATCCCTTCATGATTCACGGAGGTGATCATTACGTACACGTATTAATGCTATGCTCTACTTTTGTTCTAGCTTGCTCAAGATATGGAACATGAACAAGTACACCGGAGTTCTTGGGGTCTTCAATTGCCAAGGTGCAGCGTGGAGCTCCACGGAGAAGAAGAACATGTTCCACCATACAACATCAGAGGCTCTGACCTGCGCCGTGAGAGGAAGTGACGTGCATCTCGTCTCCGAGGCTGCAACCGACCGAGACTGGAAAGGTGACTGCGTTGCCTTCCGCCACAGAGACGGAGAGCTTGTCCTCCTCCCATTCAGAGCTGCCATGCCCGTCTCCTTGAAGGTTTTGGAGCATGAGATCTTTACAGTCTCCCCCATCAAGGTCTGCCATCTGTCCTTTGTGTTTCTGAAAACCAAGGATCGTTTCATCCTCTCTCGTCAATCACTGTGCTTGTGATGCAGGATCTGGCACCTGGCATCAGATTTGCACCGATAGGCCTGGTGGACATGTTCAATGCTGGAGCAGCAGTAGAAGGCCTCACATACCATGTTCTGAGTGCCGCCAGCATGTTGGAGCCCGGTTCAGGATTCGGCGAGTCGAACGAGGCGCCGCCGCCGCCGCCGCCGCCGGCGAACAGGGGACCCGATGCTCTTGCAATAATATGCATGGAAGTCAAGGGATGCGGTAGATGTGGAGCATACTCTTCCGTTAGGCCGAGGAGATGTTCGCTGGGTTCCGTGGATGTAGAGTTCGCTTATGATTCTTCTTCTGGTTTCCTGGCTCTTCATTTAGAAGCCATGCCCAAGGGTGATCAGAGAGTTCACAACGTAGTGGTCGAAGTGTAGGCAAACTAAGATCCATTGGTGGGGAAATTGGACGACTGCGGGGAAGATGGGAATCGATTGTGGTCGATAGCTAATGATTCAAATTGAGGTCCCAGTTTTTTTTGTATTTGTTCTTCACATCACAAGTATGCCATTATCTTCTCACTCATTTCTTTCACATCACAAACCATGCATGCTACGAGAGTATGTCGCAGAAGAACATGAAGCTCGTTCATCATAAACCTTAGAACAAAGATCTCTCCGCTGCAGGGCAGTTCTTCTTTCGTTCTTTTTCCCTCCATGTTTTTATGTATTTAGAAGCGTATAAAATTCGGTATAATGATCGCTCAGAGAGAGATCATCTATAGTAGTAGATGGATTTAAGCTAGAATGATGAGTGATCTGAGATGTTACTACGAGAAGCGAGTACAACCAATGCCTCTAAGCATCACGAGCAACCAAAATAGTCAAGTCTGAGGGCTAAGCCGCCCTCCAAAATGCATCTATCCATAAATACACGGATCTCCTGAAGTAGAATGACAGCCGGATCGGATTAGAAAGGTTAATGAATCATGTCCTTTTAGTTTGTACAACTTTATAGATTACACATCATGCTGGGATACACCTCTTTATTACGATATCTTCTTCCAAGTATACATCATTTTATGTAGAACATGCTTAGCAGCAGTGATTGCATAGACCAGAATGAGAGTAGATAAAGAAAGAAAAAGAAATCATTATATACATGCTTTGAAATATTACCTATACATATAACTGAACTGAATGTATACTATAAAAACGAGGAAAGGAACAATTAGCTGATGGTTTTTTGGTGTGCATAAGATGCATGAGGTCATGTACAAAATTCATTCTATCTTACAGAACCAGTAGCTATCATCAAGATACGAATCCATGGCTGTCTTTGGTAGATTGAAGAAGAAGAAGAAGAAGATGTGGGTATGTCTGAATAGTTATGAACCGAAATTGGAATGTGGAATGCAACTGGTGGAGTTTTAAGCTCTATCATTGGGTTACGACTGGTCTTCTCCTCATGTTAGATCTAGTGAATCGATTGTCATATGTTTTCTGCCATGATGCCGTTGAATCAAAGAGCAACCTATAAAGCACCAACGCCTACCTGGGAGACATGCTCAGTGAACAAGAAAGGCTGCGGAGAGGCACGCAGAATTCTGCTATTTGATCTCCACCTGTAGTTTCCCACAGCTTTATTGAACCGCAATTTCCCAGAGTCAGAAGAACAGATGCAGTTCAAGAAAGCTGTGGAAGACTACAAATAGGATCATACGTAAACAGCTTCGATGAGAGGGAGGGGGAGAGAGAGGAGGAGGAGGAGGAGGAGGAGGGGGGGCACAAGGTAAGAAGAAGAGACGCTGTTAGCATTGAGTGAGGGAGGAGAAGATATGGGTATTTATAGACGAAGAGAGGAGTACTGTTGGGTGCAGACTGAGAACTCGATCCCGAGAAGAATATAAGCCATGACCGAACCCTAACCTATCATCATTCCACAGGATCAGAAGCATTAGATCACAGTCGAACCTGAGATTGCAGGAGCAGAATTACGATCGACTCGAGCAACCAATGCCAACTCCAAATCACTTGTGCAGTGCACATAATGAATAAAGAAGAAAGTGGAGGCACAACGGGAGTCAGACGGTGTCAGAGCCCAGCGTTCCACGCCCACCATTAGCGGGGAACGTAACACTAAGAGGGAAAGTGCCATGGGACGGAGAGGAGGTGGTGATGCGCCCCAACAAGACAGCCGGATGAGACGGCGACGGTGGGCCGAAGGGAGACATCGACCTGACCACAAATCCTTTTTAATCTAATCACGCTGTTGCTTGGGGACTAATAAACAAAGCCTCCGAGTAGTGGATTCGGCCACCCTCCTCCCACGCCAGTGGTCGGGCTGTGCTCGATCTGATGTGCCACCAACCCCGGCAGGAACCAAATGTTTGCGTACGCTGTTTCCTGTGGATTTGATGTGCACAGACGAGGATCCATGTTTGAAACAATGGCTTTTCTGATTAGCTTTCGATGCTCATCTTGCGACAGTGCAGCATATGATTCGAGGAAAATATGATGCGTTGCAGTGAGAAGGTATGTTTCTGAACTTGTGCTTGTCTTACCAAAATACAACAAGATGAATCCATGCCCACATTTACATGTGATGGACTCATGAAGATGTCAACCATGCTAAGTGATGCTTTGTATACATGAAGTTGATATCTTGGTTAGTGTAGCTGATATCACTTGTAGCGCTCATATAGGAAGAGTGTCGTCGAAGACAACAGAGTGAAAGTTTTCGGGAGGAGAATTCTTCTGCTGCAATGTCCTATCTACATGTTCCTGTAGATTACCAGCAAGCGGTGGAACCGGGAATTGGATTAGCAGGGAGAAACGGGTATCAGAAAAAGGCTGCAGTCTTCCTCTGCTTCGAGTGAAGTTAAACCGAGAGGACATGGAATTGCTCGATCCACAAACGCCAGCCTTTCGGAAACTGCATCCTGATCTGCTTGTGAAGTCCAGGACAGAGGAATGGTGAAAGCAGACATAATGTACGTGGGAAGAAAACTCAGTGCAGCTTTCTCCATTGTCGCTTGATGAACTTGCAGTTTTCTTCCTCCAGTGGTAGATCTTGCTCATCATGAATGAGCTGCTCGATAGCATTTATCATATTCTTTCCATGCTGGACTGAAGAACTCTTAATAGCAGGACAGGCTTTCATGGATAATAGGCTGAAATATCAAGCACAATTATCGATTTTTCATCGACTGTGTTCTCGGGTCGAACTGCTAAAGAAAATATCAGACTTTAGTGCCAATGATACCAAAGATTTTGGCAAATCCGAATACTTTGAAGGACTTAATTATGCTGTTCTCTTTTCTCTTTGGCCATTTGTTGAACCATTTTGAGAATGAAAACTGCTGAAAAGAAGCATCTTTTAGTACATCGAAAGACAAATCAAAACACTTTCGTAGCAGGTTCGAGATGGTGGATATACGCAATTCGCAATAGAAATGTAAGAGGAGGTCTTACTAAAATAGAAAGAAAGAGAGAATCTGACTAACTGATGCTGAAATTTTCGACAAGGAATCGATGAATTCAATCTGTGTTCATCCCCAAGCGACGGAATGTGAATTGTCTTCTTTCCGCATTGGAAGAAGCCCTGAATTGTCATCCCTTCCCACAGCTTTCTTGACCCTCTTCTTCGCTTCCTCCTCCCACCTCTGTGCTGGGGGGTTATAGAGGAGAAGTTCAAGAAAGCTGTGGAAGGGAATGGCATGGGCTTGGAAGGCAGCAGCAACTCCATTTCTCTCCGATCTCATGGCTACACAAGCAGCAGCATAGCTTTCTAGTTCTAGGCTGGAAGGAGTGACAACAATACATATAACCTCTGTGCGATTTATGTTCATTTTTGCTGTAAAAGCTGTCATTGGAAAGAGCTAGCAACCAAAGGGAGGGAGGGAGAGAGAGTGGGTGTGGTGAGAGGGCAACCTTTGGGGTGGTGACCACTTTGCATGCATGTCATCACAGGCCTATCAGAAGCCTCCTCTGTTCTTTGCATGCTTTGCAGAAAACACCACGAGAGAGATCCAAAATGATGTAGTTTGGAGAGTGTCAGAGGAATAAGAGAAGAAGGCAAAGATGTCTGAATTATTTGAGGGTCCTAATTGTTTCCTTATCTCTTTGCAATCCAAGCGGTAGAAAAATTTTACATGTGATGATTAGGCTTTGGTGAAGGAAGAAGGACGAACATTGGACCAATCATTAACTGTCACATACAACGTTCATAAAGTTTCTCCACAACCAATGCCCTACATGCCTTGGGAACAATCCTAACTGTAAAGAAACCTACAACTGCTTCCCTGGTAAGGAATGTTTTCTTAGGGAATTGAATGTAGTGATCGGGAAGGAAGTATCTACCCTAATCAAACCTGCACATCTCGAGCTAATCCTTTCCTTCCATCTTGTATTCAGTAGTACAAGAATGATGGCTTTCTTGAACAATGATTTCATGGCTGAGCAAAGTCTTAATCGATGTAACATGTTAGGATGTGAATTTAAACTCATTCTCATCAAGAAATAGTGTGAACAAAAGAGAAATAACACAGTAGAAATTGTTAATATTTTCCGGTGATGAGGATGTCAGCCATGAGTCTGGAGACACAAGGAATGTGCTCGACAGCCACCGGTGGCGGCATCACCCAACCCCTCGAGAACTGTAGCAGCCATGCAATAGCTCTTGTCGCCTGAGAATAGATGGGTATTGGAGCCCAGAAACACATAGGAGGCATCATTTCTTGTTGAAACAAAAATTTCAAGTGCTAGAAACAAGAAATTTCTCAGCCTCCGTCAGAGGAAGGAAATATGAAGGTAAGAGAACATTTCTATAGAAGAGTGTGTTGATTCTTCTGGGAAAATAAATCTTGAATACATACATCATGCGGTAGGAAAAGTAATGGAGACAGAGGAGCCTGCGACTTTGAGAGACTGCTGAGACTTGAAGTTATTTGAAATTTAGCTTTCTTCTCTAAGAAGAATATGAAGTATTGTGATGCCAATGATGTGGAAATCTTCTAGCCTACTTACCTCTGTTTTATGCGAAAATCCTTGCTTGGCTCTGTTCATCGACAATTCTTTTGAAGATTGAACAGTTCAAAAGATTGACTTGATTCCTCCTAATCCTAAAGAACAGCATGAGGAAGACGGTTCCTTCACAGTTCGAAACTGAGTTGCCGAGATGAAGCATAAAAGATTGTCTGGGAACTCGGCTTTTGGGCCATGATGATGATGTATACCACCAAACTCTGCTGTATCATGATGAATTTGGACACTTCTTCATCCCAGGTAGAACATTTATGAAGAGACAAAACAAAGAAGGCCAGCGAGCATCTTCAACAACCCAAACTGGAATCTTTAGCGGTGGATCCGTTAAACAAAGCAACCCTACTTCGCTTTGTTGTGAGAAGGATGAATGCTCCAAGTACTTCACTCTGTTGGTAATACGAGGTAAATGGGGTTTGACACGCAGCACATCATCTTTACAGAAACGTAGTACGGATCTTCTCATCATTAGAGCAACATTCCGGAGTTTGGAGCCAAGCCAAGGTGATCGCACACCGTATCTGCAAGCTACAATTCTGGTCGTTGGTGTTCTCCGGCAATTACTGCTTTTGAGTCGAAACACCATCTCGATTTACTCCCAAACCTTGCGTTCACTCTGCCGCTAGTTTTACGCGTAGTAAGAACAGTGCACGACGGATGGCGACTCGTCGTTGCGAGTCCCCGTCCCACCCGTAGCAAGACTGGCGCCTTGCTTTGCGTGACGACGACGAAGAAGAGACAGTCCTCTCTCACCGCCACCACCGGCATAATCCAGGAATCGCGTTCGGAGGAGTTGTTCCGCGCGCCAGCCGAAGGAAGAGTAACTACAAGCCAGCCTTATCGTGGAGCCACGAGGCCATACGGGAACATATGAGCCAACAGTAGGCGTGCCGAAAGACTACAACGATGGATCGACAAGCCACCATGTGACGGTGGAGCCGGCCAACGCAAAGATGCCTCTGGGGCTGATTCACCGGTGGTACCAGAAGATTGATTCCATCTCCGAGCTCAGTCTCGCATCGCTCCATGCACCACCAAACCCTACCCCACGACAACCTGTCTCGCAGTTCCTCTTCTTCCATCAGAGTAAAGCAGCACCGAGCTTAATCAAATAGCAGCTGCAGTGAGCGCACGAAAGGTATTAACTCTGCGGGGGATGGGTCGCATTCATGGGACCTTGCAACAGGCTGTTCTTGCTGCACATACATGGTGGGCGGCACAGTCGGTGGATCCATTATTGTTGCCATTTCTAGATTTCATCTCTACGGTGGCTGCGTGTTCATCAGCCCGACGAGTTACATGGTAACAGTGGGTGCGGCATGCGAGCGCATCGTGCTCCCCTTCTGCGGAGGAGAAAGTTAGCATGGTATGTATGTACGTGGGACTGAGTTCGGGTCTCATATATCATCCGAAGACACAAAGCTTGGATCCTATCAATCCCTGCAGGCCATACTGCTCTTCTGTAGAGTAGTACGTGACTCCTCATGATCATGGGAACCCTCGTTGTCCTATATATGTGTAGTGGCTCACAACACAGTATCTTCTCCAGCAACGTATGGGAAAGTAGATTGTTCCCCTGCGGTCATGGCATGGTAAAGCAAAAAGAGTCCTCTTGTTTGAGGTTTCTCCCAAAGCTATTGCCATGTATACGGACGCGGATCTCAACTCTATATATCTGCATAATGAAAGTTCCTTCGCACGTCAGATCTCTCCTAAATCCAACCCGTAAATCGCAGAATCTTTGTAGAGTTATGGAAATTAATACCAGGAAATGATGAGCATCGGTGTGTCCGGGATCAACATTTTCATTGTCGTAGTTACCCATTCTCTCCTCAGCGTACTGCAATTAAAGTGAAGCCAAAGTGGACGTTGTCATCGTGTCCTACAGTTTCACCATTCCATGTTCATGGTATGCCAGTGAGGAGCCTGCGGTGAAACTGGAGTTTGCTACGGCTATAGCATGGTATATCCTTTCTCGCTGATGTGAAAAATATTTCGGTGGCCAAGAGACTGCGAAAGGGTTACCGGTGTCGAGAAGCAGAAGAGGTTGGAGCAGAATCGAGGATTTAACTTTCATCAGAGGTACTGCAACACACCATGATAATAATGAAGCTGCTAACTTTTTGGGTGCTATAAAGGCCAATGACAAGAGGGCAGAAGTCGAACCTGGCGATCCATCGAGGCTCTCTCTCTCTCTAGCGCGCTCCTTGCTTCGTCCTCGGAGTGGAAGAGCAGAAACGAGCCTCTCCATCTCTTTCCACAGCTTTCTTGAACTGTTGGAGTTGCAGAGGGTGGTGGGTGGGTGGATGGCGAACTCCGGCATAAGACAACAGTTCAGGAAAGCTGTGGGAATATATGCAGAGGCTGGAGGGATCGAGTCACAAGCATGGCTCCCAAACAAATGGTAAACAATGTTTGTGTTAGCTGAAGAAGAGACTTGGAATTTATATTGATAGCCTTGTCTCAATCAATGCCTTATATTCTAGTCGAAGACATCTGTAATAAATAGATTGTGTAGATCCAGGGATTTACTGGCCGGATTGGAGTAACATCTCATGGCATTAGAAAGCTCTCGAATGGAGTTCCTGGATGTTCCAGATTTTAGGTGGATATCTAGAAATTCCAGTAGCAATAGACACAAAATCTAGAAATAGCTTGATGCATTTATATTTATTCATGACAAGGTTGTCAATCGGCTCTAAATATGTTTTGTTTTGCATTTTTGTGGTTTCTATTCAATAATAAGCATGCCAATTTTGACAAGGATAGCATAATGGATGATTCATTACCCCAAAAATAAGTGATAGAAAAATGATTTGATTGAACAAAACAGCACTAACTGAAGAACTTATTTTTCAGATCACTCTCTCTCTCTCTCTCTCTCTCTCTCTCTCTCTCACAAAGCCAGTTGATGTGTAACTTAGTACACTCTTCTCATCCAGACTTGATTCTCCCTACTATCATAGTATTGATATAAATTAATTCATCAACCAAATGGTTTGAGCTCCATCTTGCTCAATGATAATATATATTTGTATCTACTTTTTTACAGATCATATGGAGAACACAAGGCTCACAAGAGTCCCTTCACAGAGATTCTACAAGTGTGCAAAGTGTATTGAAATGAGGACATAAAAAATAACATGAGGAAAAAAAAAAAACACCTATGTCTAATCTTAAGAAAGATTTCAGAGCCTTCCAAAAAAACGTAGCAAATCCAAATAAGATCCCATCTTCAATAGTAAAGACAACATAACCATAGATCTTGGATTGAATGTAAATTTATACATAACTCTTATCGTATTTTGGATCAATCGTTTTTGACTCAATAAGATAATGAGTCAATTAAGGTCAAATCATGACAAATAGTATGAAAGTCAACTTATTATTGAGAAACTCATGTAAGCATCCAAATTGATATTTGCAAGCGGCTATATTTTTTGAAAAAAAAATCTGAAAAATCATATTGGAGTTTATTTTCCATAGTTTAAAGGATAATTTGATATTAGAACTCGCTCAACTTGGCGAACCATCTAAAAATGCAAAACCCCTTTTAGAATCAATGATAATTTCATAAATGTAATAATAAATTAAATCTTTTCTAATGATATTTACTATGTTTAAGTATTCCAATAGTACTTCTATTTTACATCAGCATATGCATCGCCTAAACCACAATTGAAGTCAAAAGGCTCCCACAGTGTGATGTGAGGCCCAAAGACTCGACAATGTTTATTATGGGCCTTCTACATAACTGTTGCCACCCGAATCGGATGTGCACGAATCTTGAAGAGGATCTAACGGTGGCTTCTCAGCAATGCACGCATTGTACAGCGGATCCGAACTGTGGCCCGAGGCAACGGATGCGCCGTTATTATGGTTTCACGCGGTTTCTCGAAGATTCGCAATGGAGGGGCCGTGATTTCGGGGTTTGAGCGCACGAATCTTGAAGAGGATTGAACGGTTATATGTTTGTGCTGCACGCCTTTACAGCGCATCCGTACCGTGCGTCGAGGCAATGAATGGGCCTTTTCCATGGTTTCACGCGGTTTCGTGGATTCGGTGCTGCCAACCACGCGTCTGATTCGTTAAAGAGGAGATATTAACGCCGTCGCTTATTTCTTCTTCCTCCTCGAGCGCTTCGCCACTCTTCCCCTTCTTCTTCTTCTTCTTCACGGTGAGAGGCGATGGAAATTCTCCTACTATTCGCCATATTTCTCTTCACCTGCGGCATCATCAAGTACTACTGCTTCCTCCCCCGTTTGAAGCTAAGACCATGGCTTTGCTCACTTATTCCCGCTGCTTCGCCACCACCAAAGCCAGTGGAAAGATGTTACAAAGGGGAGAAGGGAAACGACGACGACAACATCGAGCTCCAGAGCATATTCTCGACCTTCGACAAGGATGGCGATGGCTTCATCACCGTAAAGGAGCTGGAGGAGTCGCTCAGGAGGTTGGGGCTCGCGGTCACGGGCAATGAGGTGATGCATATGTTGGAAAGAGTCGATACCAATGGAGATTGCCTCATAGACCTCGGGGAGTTCCGCGAGCTGTACGCTGCGCTTGGGAGAGATCAAGGACCAAGCGGTGGAGACGGTGGCGAAGAGGAGGAAGAAGAGACGGCTTTGCAGGAGGCCTTCGACGTCTTCGATGGTAACAGAGATGGGGTGATAGCAGCGGAGGAGTTGGCCACGGTGCTGACCTCGCTAGGGCTGAAGCAAGGGGCGAGGCTGGAGGACTGCAGAGACATGATAAGGAGGGTGGACAGGGATGGGGATGGCAAGGTGAGCTTCGATGAATTCAAGAAGATGATGAAGATGAAAGGTGGGAAGCTCTTTTGATACTTTGTGTCGATCAGCTCCCTTCTGCTGCTATGTGAACTTAGAGGGTGTATGTCCATAGAATCTAACCCATGTCCATTTCTTTCCTCTTCTTCTTCTTTCTTTCCTTCCCTTCTCTCTTTCCTTGTGCTGACCATTGCTCTCAAGTTATAAGCAACCTGTTTTAACCATTCCAAGGAGAAGAATTATGCTGCTGCTGCTTCTTCTTCTTCTTCGTTTTCTTCTTCAGAAACTATGATGCGCTTTTGCCTTTTCTGTTATTTTCATGTTAGAAATCACGGTGCAGATCTGATATGACTCACAGCAGATGTTCTTGGACACTCACGACTAGTGTAATTGTTGAGATTTTGTGGTTGAGGAGCTTAAAACTCCAATTTTGACAGCAAGTCTCGCAAGTTCTTGTGAGAGCCCCTGCGAACTGCTTCTTCCAATACTTTTCAACATGGACATTAGAAAGCTGAAGTCCATCTGCTTCTTCCAACTCTCTCCCATCTTTGATGTTATGTGCCAGCAAGATTAGGAGACTGCTCAAAACAGGGCAAGAGAAGGTTCTTTCCATCCCAAAATATCTAGCACACGGGGGCCCGGAGAATCAACACAATTAATGCTCTCTCTCTCTCTCTCTCTCTCTCTCTCTCTCTCTCTCTCTCTCTCTCTCTCTCTCTCGTTTGAAGTTTATATGTGACGGTGACATGGTCGAATGTGGACAGATTACCTGATGCTATTGCGGCAACCAACTCAGTAAATTAAGTGAACATGTAGATGATTTTATTTGAAGGCGTCAAATAGAAAGCGCAGTCGATTTAGAGGAGGTCATTTGACGTGCAATATATGTTATGTTGATGTCAGAATGCCACTGCTTAGTCTCCCAAACAACTGCAACTCCTCATGCGCCCTTGCAGACCATGTCCACCATATTCTTTCCTTGACCATGTCCGAGATGGGGTCGTCAGAAAAGAACATTGTATGAGACATAAAGCCACTCCTTTTCTTTTACTTTGGCAAAGGACTTGGTGCTCTGCAGAATGTGATGCTTTTTCCCTTTGAAGAATCATTAGTCCACGGAACGGGCACAAATTGAAGAATCCCTGCTGTCAATCTAGAAGAAATTTGAAGAAAGCCTCATTCTTTGTTGAACTGAACATGAAACTATTGTTGTGTTTCTGAAGAAGCCATTCAAACTCAGTCAAATTCCTCATAAATGCTTGAAGTTTTCATTCACATGCTGGCTAGTGGCTCAAAATGCCCTGTTGCATGATAATGCTTTCATATGAAGGACCAAAGCCATATGCAGGGGGAGGGGGGGGAGGAGGGGAGAGAAAATGCTGCATATTGCATAATTATATCTTTCCAAAGAAAATGCTTCTTACACAGCTTGCTCAGCACAAAGAGAAGAGCAAGTGCCATGACTGGCATCATATCGACTCGGATCATCATGTCCTTGTATTCGAGCAACAATCTAAGTTGAGAATTTAAAACCAACATAAAACACTGACAACCAAAACATTAACTTCAATGCATTACTCCATTTACAATCAGGAAACTCCCAAACAAAAGGCAGATACGTCACTCAAACTGTCGAAGAAGAAGAAGAAGAAGAAGATCCATCTGGACATGTAACTCGTTCACACATGTATTACGAGATGATATGGCTTGCATCTATGAGCCCAATTCGTTTGCATTTGCTTCGGAATTCTTCTCTTCGGATATGAAATCGGAGCTACCATTAGGACCTGATAGTACTTGAGAAATCCCAGCTGGCTCAGGCCTGAACATTTCATTGTTCTCCAAATCAGATAGGTTCTCCTTTGACTCCCCTTTAAGCAAGTCCACTACCTCCAGCATTGTTGGCCTCTTCTCGGGCATGCTCTGCGCACATATGAGAGCAACAAGCACCATCCTCTTCAGTTCTGCCTCTACATAGTTCCCGTTGAGCTTCAGATCTGCAATTTCCTTGAACTTTCTCTCCCTAGCCAAAGGTAGAGCCCACTCGGTAATTGGTAGCTTCACTGTTGGGCTCGGCTTCTCTATCGACTTCTTTCCACTAGCGAGCTCAAGAAGGACTATTCCAAAGCTGTATACATCGCAACTCTCTGAGGCCTTTCCGTACATGGCATACTCAGGTGCAAGGTAGCCAAGGGTGCCTTTCACCTTAGTTGTAACATGAGTTGAACCATCAGGGATGAGCTTGGCAAAGCCAAAATCAGCAACCCGTGCCTGGAAATTGGAATCTAGCAAAACATTGCTTGCTTTTATGTCCCTATGGATTATACGAGGTGTTGCATGGTGGTGAAGGTAGCTGTCAAACAAGAAAAAGGATCAAGCTATGCAACAGGAAACATGTAAAATAATGCTGAAGGTGGTATTCATGAGTATGTAGACCTACGCGATCCCCTCAGCAGACCCTATGGCAATGGACATTCTCCTGTCCCAGTCAAGAAGGCACTCGGCTGAATTATGTCCATGCAGATGTGAGATTAGACTGAGATTTGGCAGATAGTCATAAACTATAAGCCGCTCTTGTCCTTCAGCACAGTATCCTCGCAAACTTAAGAGGTTCTGATGCCTCACTTTGCCCAAAATCTCGACCTCCACAGCAAATTCCAGTTCAGCCTTGTTGCTCCAGACTTTTAATCTTTTGACTGCAATCTGGGAAAAAAAAAGTAAAACCAAAATTTGGTATTTTATATAAAATATATAAACAAAAATAAAAGAAAATCAAACTTAAGACATTGTTATGCAGCCAATGGACTACCGCAAAGAGAGACTTTACAGAAGAACCAACTCGAGAAACATGGCGAACAATATTCGGTCAAAGCTGACAACCTGCTTCAAAGTATGCACACATGTCGTCTCAAAGCAAATCTAGTCTATCTACATGTAACCAACAGTTGAGTTCACTCATTCAGCCAATGTATAACTTCTTTACCACCGGTTGGTGGAGGCATGATCAAAATCTCCTAAGAAGTGAAAAGAGTTTATCACTTGTCATTGGTAGTTCTTCCTTGGGGCAAGTGCATTTCTTCAGTTACTATGGGCTGAAGACCCTCATGTTGGTTGGTAATAGATGATTCTAGAGTGCTTAATGGTTATGGACCTTGAAAATATAAATCATAAGAAGGTTAGCATTTATAATAGGTGCCAAATATGGATATGCCATGAAATAGGTAGTCAATCTCAAGAAAGAGATTCAAGTACAGCACGCTTACGGTAACAAGAAAATTTATTTAAGTATCACAAACATATAAGATTTTTGCATTCTTTGGCAAATTTGGTTTCTATTAGCTTACTACAATGTATCATATTATAACTTATAATAATCAAGTAGCATATCTATCCCATGAAAAATTAATTTTACAGCAAAAAGTTCAAAGCTTGTATAACAAGAAATAAGAGCCTTAAAGTATCATCTAGACTGACTGTTCAAATTTTCATGCTCTATGCACTGCCAACGAAAAAGCCAGGATGTTTTTAGATTTTTTTTTTTTTTTTGGTTTTGGAAAAAGGAGGGGAAGCTCACAGAGACAGAGACATGAGCAACTAACTAGAAAAAAGAAAAAGAAAAAAACAATATAACAACAAAAGATTACCAATTTCATGACATCAATTGGATCCAGTTGGACTCCAATTCACATGCAATTGGTTGTAAGATCTCCATCTATTGTGGCCATCTTTAGTTCTGGAAAAGTAACCTTTGATTGAATCTACAGTCTCCAATATAATGACATTATGGTAGAGAGCTTGTGATCCCATCAGATTGAAAATAAATACTTCACCACAAATGCATGAATGTCATCTCCTATACCGTGCAATATTTCAATGCTTTAATTAATCTAACTATATACAGTTAAAGGTGATTTTAAATTTCATCTGTGATATAATTTATGTATCCCCTTCTTTCTTTTCCCTTATGTTGGTGGGGTGATGATAAGCAACTTGAGGATATATTATTCCAGATTCTCTTAGTTACTCTTATGAAAAAAAGAATTTGGTTGGACCATATATCTCTAATAGGGAAAAAAGGGGACCTTATAGTTTCTTCAGCAATCGTAAGTAATAAGCTGCTTGTGGAATGATGAAGAAGAACAAACGAGTGTATAGAGTGTATTTTATGGGTCACACCTCAATTATCAAGCATTTCTCTATTAGTTCATTCCTATCACTAGAGATCAACTCCACTATATCTTGAGAACTACGAACCAACAGCCACTTAGGACCCGCATTGCTTTAGAATAGACTATCTACTAGAAAGATTAATAACCATATCAAAGATTGTGATCCAGATAGAAGTCATAATCCTGAATCGATCTTCTTATCAACTCCAACAACAGCATGCGGCGGTAATCTAATATTGAAGGCTGATAGATTTTAACGAACAAATAAAGGAAGTCAACGAAGAAACAGTGATGGCATGATCTCGTATCACCTGAGATCCGTCCCAGAGCTGGCCCCAGTACACACTGCCGAATCCCCCTTCTCCGATCTTGTTATCGTAATTGAAGTTGTTGGTGGCAGACTGCAGCTCCTTTAGAGAGAACACCCTCCAAGTCGAGGAATTCTTCTTCCACTTATCCCTCCTACATACCAAAGCCGCAGTCTTTTCGTCATCAAACCATCCAAAAAGGCACCAAGGACGATATATCTTCACCCCAATCCAATCCAATCCAAATTACGCCTAATCTCTAACATATCAAAAGACAACGCACCTATCGGATGTCTTCCCACAGCAGAAGAAGGAACAGAGAGCCATCTGAAAAATCTCCCAGTGCTCCGATGAAACCAAACCAATTTCACCAACTTTCGCGCTTCTCTCCTCTCTCTCCGCTCTGCTTTTCTGGGCTACAGCGAAGAGTGGGAGATCAACAGAACCGCGTTCTCTGGCAGCAATGCAGCAGAAGCCATGCCAAGTGAGTAACCTCGAAGACGGAGATCGAATACAAGGTGAAAAATACGATCTTGAGGGCGAGGGAGAGACCGTAAGGGTAGGAGGGTTTGGGAAGGCGAAAGCGAGAGAGACAACGCAAAGGAGCGCCGGGACGGAGGAAAAGAAATGGCACAAATGAAAGAAGAGCAGAAGTAACAGCACACCGAACACAGCTTTCGGTGGTTGACGCTTTATTGGTATCATTATTTTTTAGAAATGCATCAGGCACCGACGAAACATACCCCTTAATATAGCCTTTCGATCCCGACCATCGATCTCGCGGAACACGTGCTCCATTGTGGGCGGATCCTCCCCTCTTAAGGTATCTTTTTTGGGTTTGCGTTTTTGGGGTGCTGAAGCACTGCTCTTTAATTTTGTGGCTTCTCGGTTTCGAAGTGCAGTTTGTAGCTTCGCTAGCAAGCGGAAGGAGAAACGTACATAGAAATGTCTTTTTTCTTTATTTGAGACTACCCGATTAACTTACCTTTCTTTTATTGGGAAAAGAGTCGGTCCCATGGGCCCGTCTTTGAGATCTGGGCCGCGGGTAAGTAGAAGTGGTAAAAGAAAAAGATAGGTCTTCACATTATACGTGGTTGTACTGTTGGTTATTTTACTCTAGTTATGTAATGTAGTGATGATTTACGTATCAACCCCTCTCGAAATGTGGAAATAACATATTTGCCTTTGTAAATTTGATATCACAAATATAGATACATTAATACATATCTCTCACATATATCTATCTTGTTAACATCTTTCTAGTAAACTTCATAAAAAATCTAATTAATGTTAAATAATTAGTTTAAAAAATATTTAACCATTTAAAAGATTTTTAATATTTTCACAATCGTATTAGTTTTTCAAATAATATTATTGCTCTAACTAATAGTTATATGATAATTAGTTAACGGAGATTAATCGTATTAATATGTGATAAGTCATCATTTATCATTATCGGCATGAGTACGTTGATACTTATAAGGTCTTAGTATTTATTAATGTCCTCAATAAGAGAGACGAGATCTCAACCCGTATTATAGTATTAATTGATAAGTCATTATTTGTTTCTAATAAGGGAGTCAAAGCCTTATGGATTTTTTTTTCTAGCATCGATCAATAAGTCATTATTTGTCATCATCAATATTAGAACTTTCGAGGAATTATCGATTTTTGGATAAACCCTTACGATTTTATCTTTTTAAAGTACATCGTAAAAATAATGGCATTACTGAGTTATCCTTCTGGGACTCATCTGAAAAGTATAAAATACTCACAAAACATATAATTTATCGTAAACCCTTACGCTCACACTGTTGATAACAAATCATGACTTATGAAAATATATGAAGATTTTAGATTTTGTAAAATATGTGAGTTAAGCAAAATAAGTTACATGGCTATATATCCGTGTCATTAATTTTCATCTAAATATAATCAACTTCACAAATAATAAGCATGATTCTCAACTACAAGTTTAAATTGAAAAAAAAATAATTTTTAAATATTTAAACGCATGAAATATCCTTAAAATTATTACCATTACAAGAGATTCATAAAATATATAAATATTGGCGACAAGAACATACATGTAGGTTTATGTGTATTTATATGGGATATACAGTAAAGTTAAATCGAGGGATAAACATGAAAATAGCTTACTATATTTAATTATATACATCTGGTTGCATGTTTCCTGCATACAAGTTCTTGGATTCTTTAACATCTATATCAAAATTCTTCAAACATTTTAGACTCCCCGACAAGGCAATCTTCCGAAAACACAACTTTCGTGTTAGATTTCAATGTGGGTGGGCCACACAGACTCGTTTCTTATGAATCCATTCTTGGTCACAAGTAGTCCTCAATGTGTAGGCATACGAACATTTTTATCTAATGCGACATCCAAACAAGTCATCATCCAAAATAAAAATAATGAATAATACGTGTCCATTAACATTTAAATGATATAATATTGCTAGAACTTTCGTTTAGTTTAGGTTTGTGAGCCCACACATACATGGAGGGCACATTAGATAAATGGAATTATTGTTGTTAGGGGATCAGTCTATGCACGTATATTAAAACCATATTGAATAAATAATATATATATATATATTAGGTTTTTTAAATATATCGTAATTATTACATAAATATTCCCTTCAAACGTAATAATAATTTCCGATATGATGTCATTTCTACGTTCAGCAACTCGCAATAGACGATGATAACATTTCATGCACGCTTTACTCATCACACAGAATACCAGTAGAAATCACTTCGTGGGGCGAACGATGACGCCTTTAACGATGAGGCCTCGCTTCCACTGCCCACTGTCGCACTCGAGCAAGGAGACCTCCATTTCTCCTGCTTGTTCGGGGCGTGTCCGGAGCATGGACACCATAAGAGGAATCCACCGTCCTCTCGGTTTCTCTAGCAGGCTCTCCTTGTGCTCTTCAACTCTTCCGTCGGGGAACTTCACCCTCAGAGTCACCGGTGTTTCCCAGCCATAAGCATCTTCCTTGCTTATCATCACTACGAAGAAGATCTCGTACCCGACTGCAGGTGTGAGAAGAGACATCTCAAGCTTTCCATGGATTTCCAGCCAACACACGTCTATCAGTGCCGCCACTTCCATCTCCACTTCCCTGACGAACAACAGGAACAACCGTTCATGCTGCTTGGAAGAAAATTACGGTGAGGAGGGGGGGAAATATTACCCTGCTTCTTTCGTCGGAAGCCACTGCCAGTATCTTGGGTCATCACCCCAAACAATCAATAGGTCTCTGGCAACCAAAGCGAAGCAGTTTGCCCCAGTTTTCTCATCCACCCAGTGCTTCTGCATCACATGCAAATCGCATCAGCTGAATACTTTTCTTCCTCTCCAAACTCGACAGGAATAAAACAAGCAATAAAAGAAGAAATTGATTTCTCCTCAAAATTACAGTTGCATGGAACACCACGATGCACGGTAATCACAACAAGGAGGGCAGATGCTATGGCTAACCTTCCTCTTGTTGCTTGAGGAGCCGCCCGAGTAGATGTCATCCTGAAGACTATCGTCCTTGGAGGGGTTTGCTGCCTTCCCACCGATGGCCGGCAACTTGTCTCTCCTTCGTGCTTGTGATGACGTAGCACCCATTGCCTACCAACACTTCTTCCTCCTGGTGCAGCCTTTCACCAACAGGTGCTTATATAGAAACTAGTCACAAGAAATGGTGATTCCCAGGCAACGAAGCATTCGTATTACGAAAACAATTAGCATACTTCTACGGGAAGTTTAATATGGAGGAATCTGTAAAGCCAATTAATTGTCCTCATAATTGAGCATCTTTTTTGCTGCCACACTGTGTATCTACTTTTTAAGAGGTAGAAAGAAAGAAAGAAAAAAAAGAAGGAACTATTCCTCGGTTAAGTCTATGGCGGATTGCCCACTTCGCGCGGAATTCATTCTGCACTCTAATATTCCCAGGAAAGTAGGATGGAGAAGTCGATCTCCACTACACTGCACTTGTAACATTGTGTTTGACTTCTAACAGACATTTCTAATCAGCACATATTCCCTTTGCCTTTTACCATATCTGTCACATCTCCGATTTGTAAAAAATAATAAATTATCAATTTTTTTATTATTACATACACTTTTTTTTTTTCCATCCTTCGATTCAAACCCATATTTTTACAGTAATAAATATTTTATTAACTAAAAAATTAACCACATTTTCTTGACAGAGCTACAAGTAATGAAAAAAATATCTTTTGCTCAAACCTCAAATCCATTATAAAGTAATAGATTATTTTAAAAATAAATATAAGATAAATATATATCAGTAACAAATGATGATAGGAACATTTGAAAATTTATAAAATAATCTTCAATATTTATGAAATATATATAATTTAATATGAATAATAATATATTGATCCATTATAAAACTTATACATAAAAAAATAATGATAATTCTTATATAATAAACAAAATGACGCATTAATTATATGCAACACATACACATCATGTGTTTGACATCTAACATACATCCCTTTACCATATCTATCACATCCTCGATTTATAAAAAAATAAATTATTATTTTATTATTCTTACATACTCTTTTTTTATCATTTAATTCAAATCCATATTTTTACAATAATAAATATTTTTACAATAATAAATATTATTTTTACAATAATACATATTTTCACAATTGAGTCACAAGTGATGAAAAAATACCTTCCACTCAAGCCTCAAATCTATTATAAAATAATAGATTACTTCAAAAATAAATATAAAATAGATATATATTAGTGATCACACATGATTGTCAGAAAAATCATAAAAATAATATTCAATGTTTATGAAATTTATATAAATAACACTAATTTAATATGAATAATAATACATTTATCCATTATAAAACTTATACATAAAAAAATAATTATAATTCTTATATAATAAATAAAATCATGTATTAGTTATATACAACATATGCATAATAATCATACAATAAAAACGTATCTGATGATATATTCTTCCAATAATAAATGGAGAGACATACTCCACGAGATGGATTCGTCTCGATAGCAGAGGGAGAGAACCCATATTACACTCTAAATAGCAGATGAAATGGTATCCCTCAACTATTCAAGTACATTCCACCTAATAGTGGATGGAGAAATCGTCTAATTATCAAGTCTAACAACCTACTAATTCCCAAAGAGAATCACTCTATCTATCCTCAATAAAATATATAAATAGTCATGACCATTCGTTTATTCATTCATTCATGAATGCATCCAAGAAATAGTGTAATAAAATATTATGATTTAATAGATTTATATTCATTTGTGGCTCCGCACTACGATAGTCCCATAGCTCCTTTAATATGTTGTATTTTCAATATGAATCACCGGCATAATCATATATATTATATAGTAATAATTATATCAATATCATAAACTAAAAAAAATCAATAATCATTTAAAATGACACATTTGATAAAACTTTTAAGTTCATCAAATCATGAAAATATAAGAAATCAATCTATCAACGGTCTTTAATCAACCAGAATCTTAATTAGAATAACTCAGTTCACTTGAACTAAACTCAATCAATTATGACCTAATAGAGCTAACCTCAAATCTTATGAGAATTAGTTTGAAATCATCCTAAACTAATCTAATTTAGATTTAATTAATTCTAATTAGGTCAAGTAGGTTTGAACTAATCAAGTTGGTTTGGAATTACCTTAAACTAGCTTGATCCGATCAAACCTGTTTAATTTAATCAATTAATGAGCTCAAACTAATAAAGGGAAAAAAAATTAGACTATATCGTATAATGCTAGCTCAAATCGAACAAACCCTCTTAAGTCTTGAACGGGTCATGTGTGCAGCATATGCTTACCATAAGTAATAGGTTAGGTGGAGGTATAATAGACTAGATAGAGGAGCGATGATGTGTATAATGATAATCACATAGTTGGGTGGGCCTAACTTTGTGGACTATGCTGAGTTATACTCACATATTTAGTTGAGTCTTTTTATCAAACTAAGTCATACTTAGCTTGCAAGTTGAGTTATGCCAAAACACATGAGTTGAGATCATATTTAACCACATGGACTGGATCGTATCTAGTCACATGGTTTAGACCATGCTTGACCATATGGGCTACGTCATACCTAGTCATATTAGTTGGGTCATATCTTGTCATATGAGTTGGGTCATATATAACTATACGAGTTGGATCGTACATAGCCACAAAAACTAGATTGTACATGGCCATAAGGGTTAGGTTAACTTGATTTAATAGATCAACATGACTTAGGTCAAACCTCAATTAGACTCCTTTTATTAAATTAAATTTTAATATTTTAAATTATCAAAGAATAACTTAAATCCATGAATTAAAAAAAATAAATTCATGATCTTAAATTTAAAACTAATTAAATCATAAAAATTCATGCATAATTTTTAAAACATAAATATATCTAATTAAATAAATTTAAATTATTATATTGATCCAAAAATAATAATTCTAATAATTAAATCAATCTTAAAATTCACTTAAGCTTAAGAGATCATCATAAGTTAAATAATCATTTTAACTTCACAAATCAATTATTATTATTTATTAATCATAAATTTTGAAATTAAAATATTATTATACATCATAAAATGACAATAATCCTAATATTAAATATTTCAAAATATGAAGCAGAGCTGATTAGAAAAGAAAAGAGAATAAAAACATATGAGATTTTCTCGAAAGGTAAATAATAATTTAATTTTTATTTTAAATTTATTTTTATGTTACTTTCACACAAAAGAGAAATATAATATTTATTTTTATGATTCACACATAAAATAAAATATAAAGTATTTATTTTTAAAAAATGACATCATTCATTAGGAAATAAATTAATTAATAATTTAATTGATTGACAAAATTCCTAACTTGTTTAATGATTAAAGAAATCAATTTTAATAATTTTCTTAGCCACACTACATAAAGTTAATAATTTAAATAAAATAATATATTATTTATAGTAATTAATTTATATTAAGGAAGAAAATTATTGGTGATTATATATTGAAACTTTTTTATTAGTAAAATAGATAATATTAAAATTAGCTTATAAGAGTTTGATGACCATACTACTATCAACTTTGACTTATGAATTTTTATCAATGGTTTAGACTAATTAACCCGTCATGTCCAAGTCATAATATTTAATATTAAAATCGATTTAATATTTAGGCATGACGAGGGAGATGAATAAAAAAAATTTGATCCGGGCAAGGTCAAGATATGCACTCGAAGATTGCATCATTTTGTTATTCTAAAAAAATTAATGTTCGCATTTCTTTGGCATATGATAATTTGTTTGACAACCAAAGAAAACCTTAAAATATATTATAAATACTTTTTCAAAATCTTTGTTATTTTGTCCTCAAAGAGACAGTCTTTCTTGTTAAGTAATATCTATAAACTCTTAATAAAGATTTAAAAGAAATGTATTAGAGAAGGTCGTATAGAAAGAAAGAGGTCATATCGAAAGGAGAAAGAGAGTTTAATAAATAATATATATATATATATATATGTAATATAAAACTAAGATAAAAATAAAAAAAATTAAGAGCACACATTTATATATTTTCTAGCAGGAAAAGTAAACCTATACGAAAACGTACAATAATTCAGATCGAGATGTTCGACGTGGCCCACAGTTTCACCTGGGTTTTATTGGACAGAAACGGAGCTCTGGCGGGACCCGCTTCGGGCCCCACTTCTGTCTCCGTCCGTGGAGGAAGGTGCGTGGCGGCGAACTAGTTGGAGAAGCACGATGAGCAACACTTCCACGCCAGAGTTACTCAGTAGTGTACCGGCTTCAATAGATGGCGGGGGGCAAAGGATGGGACCCACTTCTGTCTCCGATCACAGGGTAGGTAGCTGCCGGTGCAGGTGAGGAGGAGTTTAAAGCACGACTCGTTGGAGATAGAAAAGCGACACGTTTATGAGGACCGTCGACTCGGCTAGGATTTATTTGACGGACGCTAAGTAGTTAACGGAAGGAGGGAGGTATATAATACATTCGCATTATCCGTCCCCTCTCCCTCCTCTCCTCGCCTCGCCACCCGTCCTCGTTGCGCCTCCACCTCAAGCTATACCAAACCCGACTCTCCTCGCCTCTCCTCTCCTTTCCTTTCTTCATTCCTTGCCTTCAATTCGAAATAGATGGGGATAGACTACGAGAGAGGAGGAGGAGGAGGAGGAGGAGGAGGAGGGAGGTGGAGGATGTTGTCAAGATAGCAGGTAATCTTGAACTTCTTGTTTTCAATTTTTCATTTAATTTTTCTACTATTAGGTCTTTTTTGGGTTATACTGTTCATCTGCAATCTTTATTTTCCTCCTCAGGGTTGATCCGATTCGCGCCCCATTAAAATTGGACCAGAAAGAGCCGACGGTGATGACATCTCCGGTGTTGTTGTGCTGCTCTCCCATCTTGCGAGGGTAATAGAAGATGCCATCGACCTACTTGCCGAAGCACAAAGGGCTGCAGACCTCGTCCGAACTCCTGCGCAGCCGCGGACGGAGCTTCTTGTTCGGGAACACCTGCTTCGTCCTCTCCGAGCCCTTCTCCGCGCTCGGCTCCGGCTTCCATCTCCTCTCGAGGTCGTCCTCCAGCGACTGCGACCGTCGTGCCACTCAATCCGGCATCGGGACGCTTCTTAGGAGCGTCAATAACCAGCTTTCGCAGCCGGCGCAGAGGTTTCCATTTCGGTGGAGCATAATGTCCGCCAGCAGCGCTTTCTTGCGAGGATCCGATTCCTTCGCCAGGCACCTGGCGAAGGATAACGCCAGATCCGGGAATGGTCTGAGCGGTGTGATGCGGGTCGATATTCGTTGTAGCTACAAGGGCCTTGACCACTGCAGGAGAGCGAGTGGGAGCTTGAAAAATCGGGAACCTTGGGGTACGAATATGATCTACAAGTGTTTCTGGTCTAATGCATATGGGTTGAATTGGAGATCGAAATCCTTGGTGGAACCGGGGGGTCAAGATTATCCGACATCATGTACGGCACCTTACTCTGCGGGGGTGGCTCCTGATGTATCCTTTGATGCAGCCATGCATGAGGAGCAGCTTCAGACTCCTGATCCCAACTCTGAACAGTATGTTACTGGACATTTTCCCCTTTCATTTTCATACTACTTGGCCTGCTTACTAGGTTAGCTGCGATTTAAGAATTCATGATTTGTATATTGCTATTCTATTGCAGCACAACACATTTTTTAGTCAATGATGCCTGTCATCCTACTGTCATTATATGTTGTACGGATCACTAAAGTCCGACCAATGGTTCATCACATGGTTGAACATGAGAATTTATGATGCTAGTGCTCTAAAGTTTCAATAGATGTAACAGTTCATGAAAGCTTGTGATCAGATTATGCAGGATATACTGACTTGTCTTATCACTTATGTTTATTAGACCCTCTCATGTGCCAGCGTCATGTTGGTCACATACCAATATCTTTGATTGTTGGTCTTAAAAATGGTTTAAAAAACAAATGTGATCCCTTTAGGAAAAAAAAAGGATTCACTAGAATGATAATAAATTCACTGCAATGATAATACAAATTTAAAAAAATGTCGGTCCAATCCACCTTGTCAGATTGGTAGAGTATTGGTATGTTAGGTGACACTGATCTATAATGTGCAGGATCATCGAAAAAGAATAACAAATATATAAGAACCAGTTGGAGCAAGCAATATGCTTCAAGAATGGCAATAACCAGTGCAACTGGTATTTAAGACCTTTGATAATAATTTCTGTTCACAAATCCATCCTTGTCTGTGCTGTTAGCTCTTTGTTTGGTCCCACCTTTTCTTTTTTTCTAGGTTACAGACAAGGGAGGAACAGGTTCACTGTCAAATGCGTGATGATTCATGGTTGAGCTTCAACAAGCGTTTTTATTTTAATTTCCAAAGCTTCTCATCAACTTATCATCTAATATTGCTCATTAGCATCATATTTAAAAATATGTATCATACCAGTCTATTAGAAATGTTATGTTCTGTTCCTGTATTACCTTTTTGTCTCTTTCTTAATTGACTAGCACTAACAATAATCATTCAGGGTGTTAAGAGATGCCTGTTTCATAGTTTACAATTGCCTCTATTTTTCCAATGCAATTCTTTTTGTCTGTCTTAATTGACGAGCACTAACAATAATCATTCAGGGTGTTAGGAGATGCTTGTTTTATAGTTTACAATTGCTTCTATTTTTTTTCCAATGTAGTTGGATTGTCCATCATCATTTGTTGATTCATTTGTTGGAAGATATTCTTCCAAATTTTCTTTAAGTTTCTGTTCTTTTGTAATACTTTTCTTTCACCTCTTAAAGAAGTTTGTTATCCACGTTAAAGAAAGTCTGGTGGTGATTATGCCTCTATTTTTGCATTAACTTGCTGATGAAACTACTACTACAACTTTTATAATTTTCTATTTCTGCTGCAGAAAAATTCTAGGTGACACATTCTTAAAGCTGCTCTCTGGATCTTGTTATCTACCACACCCTAAAAAGGAGGAAACTGGAGGAGAGGATGCTCATTTTATTTGTGTTAATGAGCAAGTCATTGGTGTGGCAGATGGTGTTGGTGGTTGGGCTGATCTTGGTGTTGATGCTGGAGAGTATGCCAGAGAACTTATGTCTAATTCAGTAAACGCGATTCAAGAAGAGCCAAAAGGCAGTGTCGATCCTGCAAGGGTTCTTGATAAAGCCTACTCAATAACCAAAGCCAGGGGATCTTCAACAGCATGCATCATTGCACTCACTGACCAGGTACTTACATTTATATTTTTGATCTGTCTTTCCTTGTAAACATATCAGTTAATAGCATCTTATTTCCAACAAATCTCACATTGCTTTATTTTCCAATGCCATGTGTTATTAGCACAAGCATTTTAAATTTATTCTGTTTCCTTAGATATAGTTAAAATAAAAATATTGTTCTGTATCATTCAGCTTATCTTTTGCCATGTCCATTTGCATTAAACATACTCCCTGTTTCTTTGCTTTGTTTGTTTCTCTGTCATGGTACTGTTTCTCCAATACATTTTTGTTTATGTATATTTTATTAAGTGGTTTTGATTTTTTTCACTATTGTGCCTTTAAGACTCAAAGGATACACTTTTGTCACAGTACTGTTCCTGCTTTTACTTTTCTCTTCTGGTTTAATCAGGTTCATATTTTTGAGCATTACTTTCTAGTTGTTTTTCGTTCTGTTTATCATGTTTTCTATTAGCAATAGTGATCCAATTATATTTCACTTTCCATCCCTGTATTGGCAAATATAAACAAATTGGGATTACAAGTTAATTGTTGATTTAAGGTAGAGGATAGATTCTTCTATCCTTTTTATTCAAAGGTCACATATTGAACAATGATTTCAAACTTAATTAGAAAAATAGAGAATGCATGAGGGACCATTTCAGATTTTGTAGAAGATGGATGGAAAATGGTGATTGATTTAAAGTATAAGATTTAGGGCCTCAACTTGCACAGATGGATGTTGGAATAATTTTGGGTGGATGTAACGGAACAAACAAGGAGTTGGCTAGGATTACGTTAGTTTTACTCTCAAGGAAGGAATAATTGTAAGTGTTTTTTGTTTGGTGGTGATTGATGGATGAATGCATTTATCAATATGCTTGATATCAAGCTTGCCTTAGACACCCTTAGTGGATTGAGAACAGGAAGGGGAAGAGAGGTCAACAATCTCATTTGGCAGGATGCTCTTTATTTCAAGGTTTGCATATAACAAGTCCATTTAGGCATTGATTGTAAGGCTCCAGATTGAAATTTTTAACTCTGATTCCTAATACAAGAAAAATCTTTTCAAAAGATGAAAGAACTATTACTCGCTCTAGTTCTCTAATTGTGTGCCTTTAGCACAATTAATGATCATAAAACATTACATTTGGATATATTGTTTGATCCATCTGCAACTTACTTGAAACACATTTAAATATATGATTTTTTTAGTCTCTCTATATTAGTGTTAGTTAAACTGATGTATTATTCTGGTAGGTATTGCCAGATGATATACATTTCACTTCTAGAGATTAATATGTATCCTCTGGTTAGCATGAAGCTGATATTCTTCTGCTATCATATACGGTGCCAATTTGTTAGGTCTTAATTATTATGACATGAGCGACATCCAAGATGAAGCTACATGGTACGCATTAATATTACTTTTTCTTGGCATAACATTAAAATCATTGATGCATCTATTTTCCATAATATACAACACGTTCTCAAACCTAGCACGAGATAATGCTGTGCAGATGCATAAAATTGTAGCTGAAATGCCTTGCTTAATTGTCTCACCATTTTGTTATCATGAATTATGTAACTTTCAAGTGTATAATAAAAATAGACTCACATATTTTGCTTTTTTTTTCTACAATTACAAATTTTTTATGCCTATTCGGTTTTTTTTTTTTTTTTCTATTTGCAGGGCATTCATGCAATCAATCTAGGAGATAGTGGCTTCATAGTTGTGAGAGATGGGTGCACGGTCATTAGGTCACCTGTACAACAGCATGATTTCAATTTCACTTATCAGCTTGAGAGTGGTAATGGCAGTGATCTCCCTAGTGCTGCACAGGTCAGTTGGTTTCAAATTTCAATGGCTTCTCCTGTTATTCTAGTGAAGTGCAATAATGTATCTATTGGGTTCTGGGACAGTTTTAGTTGATAATGAGTGCTTGATATCATGGCTTCTCCTGTTATTCTAGTGAAGTGTAATAATGTATCTATTGGGTTCTGGGATAATTTTAATTGACAACGAGTGCTTGGTACCATGAGTAATCTGTCATAGTGTAACACTTATATTTCTCCAAACAAACCTTTAAACTTGTGATTTCATTCTATGGGAACCTGTAAAAACAATGGATGCTAGAAGCTAAAATGAACTAAAAGGGATAATAGCATAAGCTGACAAAGTACTGGGTGGTACAGGTCCAGTACCAGGCATACTGGGTGGTGTGTCACTCCTTGTAGGTTTACCCTGGTCCATGTACCCAATAACTGGTCGAATACCGGACTGAACCAGGAAGTTTTGTGAACCTTGGTATTGATATTGAATTTCTTAACATCTTCCTTTATGTACATGTCCAAGTTTCATAAGAGATTAAGAGATACATTTTCTTTTGTTCTCTCATATTCTTTGTTTCTGTCTTGTATGTTGGTGAATTAACACTACAACAATGTTGGTAACTGACCAACACTGGAGCTGCAACAAATAGCATATCCATTAATAGCAACATCTTCTCCATTTCATGATCATGTCCACAACTTTTCTTCTTTTTTTTTTCCCTTCCCTTTGCAAATAGCATCATATTTTCTTTCTTTTGTTAGTCAAATTGCCTAGAATGGGCAAATGGCTTGAGTTTGATTGATCAAACTCAATTCCGATCAAAATCTAACTATAAGGACAAGAAATTAATGAAAACCAGACCACCTTGAGTGGTGCTAATGCATATTGGACGTATCATAACAGGAACAACAATTGCAAAATACGATACTCGTATTAGGAGATTGCTACTAGGGAAGTTATCACGAGTTAAACTGGGGTCTTTTTTCTTCATGAATCTATATTTAGTCCTGGATAAGGTTTGTAGAGCTTGCTTATTAGTGTGCTTATAATGCTTGCTATTGACACAATTCAACCAAAAACTAATTATTCTTTTATTTGCATTCTAGGTGTTTACCTTTCTTGTTGCATCTGGTGATGTCATCATTGCTGGAACAGATGGACTGTTTGATAACTTGTACAACAATGAAATTACGGCTGTTGTTGTCCACGCCACAAGAGTTGGCCTGGGGCCTCAGGTAACAGCTCAGAAGATAGCTGCACTTGCACGACAGCGAGCGCTAGATAAAAACCGGCAAACTCCTTTTTCAACTGCTGCCCAAGATGCTGGATATCGATACTATGGAGGCAAACTCGATGACATTACTGTTGTCGTCTCCTATGTCACTGCATCTGATGCTTAATGGGAACACTCATGTCACAGATTTTACAGCTCCTGGTTCGGTAACTAGTATGGACATCTGCATAATTTCTTGTTGCTGTATCAAAGTTTAGATCCAAGAAAATCGAATGCTTTAATCGATATTTTTTTTTACCTTTTTAGTTTATGTTCTATCTATCAGTTCTTCACAGCAAATGGGTGACTCAACCTGTAGTTGCTGCATTACGTGAACTTACAAAGATTATCTGGGAGAGTCTCCAGGTATCCAAGACCTTCACACTGTTACCATGATTCATATTTCTGTATCAAATATGGATTTTGTTGGTCCGTGACTGTGAGGTTTATATAAGAAATGAAAGAAGGTTTTGTTCTACTTCTGAAGACTGGATAAATCAAGACATCGAGCAATCATTTCTCGATGTCAGGTGTCAGGAATGCATGTTTGAGTGAGCCACACGAATGGATTAGCTCATCAGCCAGTTCATATAATATGCTGTTGCAGATGGAGCTGTCAGTTTGCCGAGTGCACAATTTGCAAAATGTTCCATCTAAACATTTCTTTTTTTTTTTAATTTGTTTCTTTTGAGGAATCTATGGGATGATGTAGACTTGTTTATACTCGAATGTTTCATCTAAACAGCTTTCATTGATATTATTATTAAAGGAATTATGCGGTTTGTTTTGGAAATTTATGCTTTGAAGTCAATTTTGTTCGCTCAAGTGTGTGTGTGTGTGTGAAATCCTATGGAGTTCATATAGCCTTCAAATTACTCCCAAAATATTACCAAATGTTGGTAATTATTGTTCAAATGGTGAAGAAATAAAGAATCCAATAATTTTCCTTTTGATGGTTTTTCGTAAGATCTCGATTCGAAACTTGTTCTCTTACTTATCTTTTGGTAAAAAAAAAAAACAAAAACTTATAAACTTGGTATCTCATTGTAGAAGGTGGAGTGGAGCAGGAAGCAGGAAGCGGGAAGCTCTCAGTTGGATCTACATGTTGTCGGCAACTAAGATGTCTCATCCGGACAAATTATTTGATTTTGTTCAACGAAGTAACAAGACAGAGGTGATGATAAATCTATCTGCATCAAACTGGCACCTCCATGACTTCGTTTCTTCTCAGTATCATGTGTTTTCTGCAGATCCATGCAACGTTACCCGAATCCCTGTACCTCACCCTCCATAGGCCAAATCTCTCAGCTATGTCCTTTCCGGTTGCGATCCTCTGAGAGTTCAAGAAGTCCACTAGCCATTGCTGGGCACCTACCACCTCCTGCGCCATGTTTCTCTCTCCACTTCTGCTTCTGAACCTTCTTCCCCCTTGTCCGGTTGCCGCGTATCCGATGGCCCCGGCGGTCATGGCGGCCGCCCCTCCGTACAGAAGCGACGAGTCGATCAAGTGAGCGAACTCCTTTGCCAAATCAGGTATCATCTGCCCCATCCCTGCCGCAACGTGCGCTCCTATCTTGAGAGCAAAAGTCAGGAGCTTCATCAATCCACTCACGTAAGGCAGCAAGCACTTGATCGCCTGGTTATCCACCTGCATCAGCTCGCAGCCCGTCTGGTCTTCCACCACATGCATCTCCCTCCTGAACTCGCACAGCATGTGCAGCCGAAGCGCCGTCATGCCCGGAAGCAGTGTCGTGATCAGTCTTCTGGAGTTGTTCTGTACCTGGACGAAGTAGAACAAACGCGGCACCTTCCTTTCTTCCAACTGGACGTCGAAGCTCACGAGATAGTCGACCTTCCTGTGAAGCTCGATGAGAAGCTGACGCTCGTAGTATCTGAGTCCCTGAATCTCCTGCTTCAGATCCCTGATTTCCTGCTCCAGAACTTTCAGCCGCTGCAGAACCACTTCTACGCCCTTCGCGATGCCCGACAGAGAGGGTTCGATGGTCTGTTGAGCGTCGTTTACGACCACTTTGGCGGACTCCTGCGAGCTCTCAAATGGCACGGCCAGCTCCACGGCTAGATGATGCAGATCGTAGTACCTCCGGTGGAGCACCTCGCGGAAATCCTCGTCGGACAGTAGATCTCTTGCGTAATCTGAACCTGACTGCAAGATGAGCTTGTTATTGCTCAAGAGCGGACTCCAGGTGTGCTGGTAATCGTACATGCCGTCTGCGGGCATGGAGAGCAAAGCCTGCTTGATCTGTTGCAGAGGCACGCACTGGGTTTTCCTCGCCCTCGATGGTATCAGATATCTGACGCAGTCTGGTCTTATAATGTTCTCTGCGAAGGTGATGCTGGGGCACATACTTTGGATTGCTGGGATCACGAGATGGCGGAGGAGTCTGAGAGTTTCCGTGACGGTCTTTGTAGAACACGCAAGAACATCGATGTAGGAGCCGAGTTGACCTGCAATTTCCACTCTGACATGGACTCCATTGATGATCATGCAGATGAGGTTTCTCTCTAGGCTGTAAACTGCACCTTGTTGGCTCTTGGATCCCAGTATTTTGTTGTATAGATGCACCTGAAATTTAGCATTTGTCAGAAACTTTTAGCTCACAATATATCATAAAAGGTATGATGATTCTATAGCTAGAAAACCATGCTTGTGAAACAATCTTGAGATCAAATGTGTGTCATAGTTTACTGTCATGCTAGAGTTGAAGCTTTCACGCCATGACAATGTAATGTCTTCCCTAACAAAACTGTTCTTTGTTCTTCGTGCAAATGGGTGGAAACACACCTGTAGTCTGGGAAAGAAGCCTTTTGTCAGAAACATGTGCCAGTGATCACATTCCAGTTGCCTCCCGACATGGACGCAATCCGGAGAGCTCAGTTGCCATCCCTGATTTCTTCCTCGGCCTTCTTCAAGAATTGATGGTATCAGAAGAAGAGTCCGTGGGTCACCAGGATCTTGTTCATAGCACAGTTCCAATTTTAGCATCATCTTTATGAGATCACCGGCCTCCATATTGTCGTACACTTTTGCGCCCATCAGAGGATTCTGATGCTGCATTGTTCTTCGTAAGATCTTCTCCAGGTCTGTCCTGCTCACAAAGCCATTTTTCTCGAAGCTTTCCATGTTTGACGCATCTAATGTTACCAGCTGGCTGAGCACCTCTCCGAAGAACCATTCGTAGTCCAAGACCAGAAACCCGAGATCGTCGAAGAAGATCACCTCTCCGATGTGGTGCAGAGAATTTGCTGCTGCACGCCGCCGCCGCTCCACCCTGTCGATGTTGTTGTGCCTCGATCGAATTCTCAATGCTGGGACTTTAAGCTGGCACAGCTCACCGAATTCCTTCCATCTCAACGCCGGCTTGTTGAAGTTTTCTGACCTCCAATTTGAGAGGATTGTTCGCAGGTCATCGCACAGCTCAAAGACTCGGGGAACCCTTTGGAGGATGGTTTCGCTGGTTTTTCGCAGATGATGTGCGAGTTTGCTCACTGACATGGATGATCTTGCATCTACCATGAAGACCGTGGGATAGAAATCCACAAAACCTTGGAACCTCTCCCTGAGTCTTTGTATGGAATTAGCAGTTGACCGCAGGACGCCCGATTGCTGCGAGACTCTGTCGGAGTGGGTGAGAACAATGGTGACATATGGCAGCATGGACTGTGCTGTTGCTCTCCTGGAGTTGGAAACTATGAACTTGAGCCAGTAGAGGAGGTCGTCCTCGATCTCCTCCGGGCTCTTCGGTTCTTTGTTGGCGGGCTTTTGGAGCAAGCTGGATACTATCAGGAAGAACGAGGGGCTGCCATAGCCTGGAAAGAAGAGGTCATGCAATGCGAAGTTCTCATGTTGACCAGCGAGGTTCCAGATCGAGATCTTTATATCTCCATCATATATAGTCTTTATCTTGATGACTGCCCTTCGCATGATCTGCTCGATAGAAGTCACCAGACTTCTCATCTGATCCGCGTAAGGTAGCTTCGAAGAGTTCATGCTGCAGAAGATGGAGTTACACAGGGTGCTTTTTCCTGCATATGAAGATGAACCCTTCGCATCAGGATGGACTAATCTGTTCTTTCAAGATCTACAACTAGCGTGAATTCAGCATGATGAGGATGAACAGAAAATGATCCGTGAAACTAGATACGATGAGCAGCGGTGAAAACATGCCTGCATCTTCTTGGCCGCAGAGGAAGATTCTGCAGCATCTGGGCATGGTGAGTGGCAAGTCATCAACCAAGTCATCCTCTGCCACCATGCTCCCGTTCTGCCCCAGCTTCTCGTAGATCCCATCCGTCTTCCCAGCGATTTGCAAAGGTGTTCGACCAAGATCGACCTCTTCGATCCAAGGATTGACCTGCAAGGTCTCCATTATGGCCTGCAACACCATTTCTCCTTGAACCCCCGCACACCCCTCCAAGGATAGCCACCGTAGTGTTGCGTTTCTTTCCAAGATCCTGAAGATTTTGACGATGTCATCCGGCTTCAAACTAGCATCGCCGCAGATGCCCAATCGAACGATGGTCTGGTTCGTCTCCAGCATTCTAAGCATCGCTGCTAAACCTGCCTTTCCGATCTTTGTTTTCCCTCCCCCGAAAACCAATGATCTCAATGTGGTGTTTGCTTGATTTTGCAGCGCAGAGAACCTGCTCAGGGGACACAGCAGATGCTCCACTCCGACTCCAGTAAACCAGTTCTGATCCAGATGCAAGTTCTCTAAGCTCCGGTTCATGAAAAGCCCGGCAGCTACATACACCGCTGCCTTGTCTCTAAGGCAAGTTCTTGACAATCTGACATCTTTCAGGCTTGTGTTCTGTTCTAAGGCCACTCTGAACTCCTTCGCCCACCTCGATCTCAGACGAATTCCTGACATGTCTAGGGTCCGAACAGTAGAATTCCATGCCAATGCACAGGCCACTCTCCGGGAACCTGAAGCCTCAAGCTTGTAGATCCTCAGGGTGTTGTCTTCAGGGGTGAACTCGACTACCTTGGAGCTCCTGTCACCATTATCTCTGCTCCATATATGAACTTCCATATTCCGACTCCTTGCTAGTATTGCAGAGATGACCGGTGTCGCAGTGATGGATTCCTTGTCGAATACGATCAGCAGTTTTAGTGTTGGGTTCACCTCAATCGCTCTCGCGAGGTCTTCGGCTCCTCTTGAACCGATCGAGTCCTCCCATATCTGGAGTTCTTCCAGTGTGTCGTTCTTCGTCAACGCCGACGACAGAAGCCTCGCACCGGCCACCTCGATCCGACACTCGGAGAATATGACTGCTTTGATCGCTTTGTTTCTTTCGAGCATTTCTGATAGCTCTCGCACGCCTTCGTTGCCGAACCTGTTTCTTTGGAACTCCAGGTGTGTGAGGCTTGGACTGACATCGAGCAACGAACACAGGCTCCGAAGTTGCATCTGCTCCCACTCCATTCCATTAAATGCCAAGTTCATGAGATTCTTGTAGCTGCCTCCCTGCACTGCCATCTCACCAAGAAGCTGACACAGGAATCGAGCACCTTCTCTGTTCGTAGAGATGTCGATGCTCATCGAATTCTCTGCTATTTGGCAAGAGCTTGAACTGATTTGAGACTGGTGGAAGTTAATATTTTGCAGAGAACTGCTCGCTGACCTGAGTGCCTGCAGAGCCTCATCGAGACTGCTGGTGTCTGCGCTGGATGACATCGGCTTCTCTGGATCAAGTGAAATCCCTCGCCACATGAAAAGATGACGTTTCTTATCATAGAACAAGCTATCTCTGAAATCTTAAACGGTATCCTGCAATCTCTGTGGTAACCTGCAGATCGTGCAGTTCCATCACACATCTGTTCTTGTAGAACAACTTCATCAACTACTTCACCAGCGGAAGAGGAAGATGTGCAGCCCTAGTCTCGAGCTCAATTCCAGTTGCTGTGATGAAAGATTTTGCATGACCAGCGTGAGTGAAGCTTCTCTTGCGTTGGTAAAGTGGAATCTATTCCAGCAGGCTGTCAAAAAGGAAAAGGAAAAGAAGAAAGCTGTTCACTTGCTTCCATAGCATGGTTTCTCTTCCTTGTTGATGAGAAAAGAATCGAACAAAGCGGACGAAGGAGGAAGAAGTGTGCAGATGCTGGTCGAAAACACCTGCTTAGAACTGGGACGTGATAGTTCTTTCGTACATTTATATTTTTTATTGGATTCGGATTTTTAGATAGATCCGACCCGATAACACAGAAGCTCTTAATCTGTTCCGTGTAGCACAAAGGCTGCCTTGGTCGTCGGTGAGCGGAGGCCGAAGGCAATATGGTGGTCACGATCGATCCCAAGGTGTGGCATAAGGCCGCTGCAATCTCCGGTACAAATCGTCGTCATCATCTTCTCTCTTTCTTGCTTTGTTACTTCGTTTCGAGATCGATTTAGATTCTTTGTGTTCTGCAACGGAATCAGGCGTGGCTGCGCTTGGACTTGGGACTTACGGCTTTCATGTCTTCAGCCCCCAGAATCCATCTTTCAAAGAGGTATGAGCTGCACTCTGTCTCATTTCTTCGATTCTATCAGATATCTTTGGGTCTCTTCGTGATCTATTGTTATGATTTCCTTTTCCCCTACTTTCTTGTGGTCGTCGAACGATCAACAATGGAAGGTTTGGCGCACCGCCGCCCTCTACCACTTGGTTCACACGGCCGCCTTGGTTGGAGCTCCGATCACGAAATTCCCCAACATCGTTAGTCTTCCCTCACTCTCCCCCTTCTGAATTTGATGGGTAAACGATCATCGTTTGTGCTTAATCTCTCGATAATGCAGTTTGGAGGGCTTCTGACTGCCGGTATCTTGGCCTTCTCGGGATCGTGAGTATATATGGATAGAAATTAATATGATTTTGCTTGGTCCCTTTTTAATGTGCTTCTTTATAAATGTGCTTCTTTATAAATGTGCATACACATACATATATAGATGGAAATAAATAATCATTCATGAAATTTGATTCTGAGTGCTCATTTTTGGCGATTTCGATATGTTAAGATTATTGCTACAAAGGAAAAAGATAGAGCTTCTGCTTCTACAATTTAAATGATCAATGGATTTAGGTTTATAAGACAAAATTGGATAGTCCCTTCAAACTTGTCATAGTAAATTTTGTAGAAGAATTTTAAAGTTATAAGTGTTACAAAACTGGAGCTTCTGAACAATTTATTTAATTCGCGGCACGTGAATGAAGAATGGGCTAGATGAAGGAGTCTTTGTAGATAGTCTCAGGTCTTCAAGGACTAGCTAAGTGGTTGAACAGTGAGATAACATCTAGATTTATTACAGTTCTGATAAAGAAGCATGCAGTAATCATCAAAAAATCAAAAGCAAATCTGAATATGAGTTCTGTCCGTATGCTTTTCAGATGAAAGTCTTGCTAAGACTAAATCAATTGCTTTAATTTGTTGGAATTTTGAACAAGAACTAGTTCGATGCTAATCTTTCCCCTCGTTCTTATACTTTTTTAGTTAGATCTAAATGATTTTATTCACATTTAAATGGCTTGTATAGGGAAAATGAAGAAGCAATGTTCTGAGTTGCACTGGAAGAAAGGTATTTTCTAGTGGAAATAGGCCTTCTTTAGTACAACAACAAGACATAATTTGAGAACTGCTGCTTTTTAGAATGAATTGTTTCAATACAACAATGAAAACAAGAAGAAATAGGCCTTCTTCAATGATGAATTTTTATTCATCATATTCTTATTCTTCATCTATGAATGAAACTGCTGTTTTCTAGAAGAAAAACATGTTTGTTACATGTGCTACTCTATTAATTGTTAATGGCAACATTTATTGATAAACAAATCATTTTTTTCGCCTCATGAATAATGAGAGAGAATTAGACATGGGCATGGATAAGATGGTATTTGCTTGAAGAATTGAGCAAAAGGAAGAGTAACCAAATTTGTTTGTTCATAATATTATTTCAGATCTTCTTTGTTCTTTTATCCTCGATAAAATTCATTTATGTGGTATCCACCCGCATTTATGTGGTCTTGCAATATATATCTGCAGCAACATGGTTTTATAAATTAATTCTAATAAATCTGTGTAAGTGAACTAATTCTGTCGAGTAGCAATTCTGAGTTAATCTCTCAACCTAAAATATCAAGAGCAATTCATGTTGTTGATGCTTCTTTGAGTGGAAGTTTCAAGTTGAAACTAGTTAGTTATCGGATTGTTTCTCATTACAAGTGTCTGTGATCTTTTTAGGTGCTACATGGCGGCTTATTTTGAAGACAAAAATTACTCTTTTCCTGCACCATTTGGTGGATTTGCATTTGTTGCTGCTTGGGCTAGCTTACTCTTCTGATGTATATAATGTACATTCGGGAATTTTACATTGCATGAAAGCAACAATGCAGTGCAGTATGCTAGTTACTCTTCTGATATGTTGCATGAATTTTATATATGCTCTTTGTGCCTCAGTGCAGTATACTGGTCTATTTAAGATTGTAATCATTGTCTTAAATAATTGGATGTTTTTAGTGATACCTTTTGTTGCTTATAAAGTGTTCAAACTCTTATTCAATCATAAGTTTCCTTGCTTACCATGTCATGCAATCATCTTGGAGTAATAACCTTATTCTCAAGAATCATAGCAACTGCACTGTAGCAGCAAGTTCCTTCATGGCCTTTGTAATTTTGCCAGTAGCTACTGATGGAAAATAGCAAGGTTTATTTGGTTGGAATTGGATCATCCTGCAATCTCATGTGCTATGTTCTTATCCCTTTCAACTTTATTGTATCTAGACACACCAACATACTTGCACATCATAGATATTATTAATAAATGTCATATATTTTGATTCAAGCAAATCAATTGGATGAATAAGATTGGTTAAGTATTCATGAGTTCAGTTGTCATATACATTTAATTGCTTATTATGAACTACAAAAATTTTATCATGCAGAGGAATGGTCACTTAATTATCGAATCAAGCAACAGTATTGCTTGTCATTTAATTTTAATTCCCAAAAAGGATAAATGCAACTTAATTTTACTTTCTTTGGTGATATTTATCCTCTATGTATCACTGAGGTTGAATATATACATATTAACTTGTAAATGGACTACCTGCAGGGATAAAATTAATTGCCAATCAATTACTCAAGAATTACTTTATAATATATATGTTAAATGACCTATTATTATAAGCAGCACTAATTCTTACAATTAATAAAATGAACCATAGAAAATTAAAAATGGATCTGACGTCATGCACAAAAATCCTATAATATCGATGTCGGACACGAATTTTAGTTGGATCCGACCCGATAACACCCCTCTCGAGGCTCTCTTAACTCTTCGCTTCGTGGCCGGCGGAAGGAGACCAGAAGGCAATTGGCGCCGACGATGGATCCCAGGATGTGGCACAAGGTCGCTGCAATCTCCGGTATCCTCTTCGTGCTTGCTTGCTGTGTTTCTGGATCGATCTGAGCTTTCTTTGTCCCTTTTTCCGGTTGGATCAGGTGTTGCTGCTATCGGTCTGGGGACTTACGGCGCTCATGGTTTCAGGCCCAAGAACCCATCCTACAAGGAGGTTCGCGCTGCAATTTCTGTGTTCTCTTTTCTTCGAATCGATCAAAAAGTTTTTGCGGCTTTCCCGTGATCTTTGTTATTCTTGTTCTTCTTTTTGTCCTATGTTGTGCTGGTTGAACGATCAAATTGGAAGGTTTGGCGTACCGCCTCCCTCTACCACTTGGTCCACACGGCCGCCCTAGTGGGAGCTCCCATCACCAAACACCCCAACATCGTTAGTCTTTCCTTTTTCTCTCCCTTGTGAAGAATTTGATGGGAGGATCATGTTCACATGTTCTTAATCTCTCTTTGGGTGTGCAGTTTGGAGGGCTTCTAACTATCGGGATCGTCGGGTTCTCGGGAACGTGAGTGTGTTTTTCTTCTCCTTCGATCTTTATCGTTTCTGTCATCAATTTTTCTCTCTTCTTTCATTGGGTTTTTCTTATATCTCATATATGTGGATAGAAATCAATGGTTCGATGTCCATAATGACATTACTGTACAAAAGAAAAGATTGTTTCACATTTTGGTGAATTTTAGTCTATAAGGTAAGTATATGGAGATTCCGCTATAACAAGTCACTCGACCAATTTAGGATCGAGGAAGCTGTTGCAAAGAAAAGTCAAACCTTGAAACTTTTATAGTAAATTTTGAAAAAAAAAGAAAAGAAAAGAGGCTATAATAGCAACAAAGTCTGTAGTTTTGACCAATCTAAGATCAAATCATGTAATTGACCAATATTTCTTATTCAAGTTCATGAATGAAGAATAAGCTAGAGTAGAGGTCCTTACATATGCAGCCTGAACATAGATAAGATTGTGAGAAGTGAAACACTACTAGTTATAATTACAGTGTTGATGAACAAGAATGCAGTAGTCTTCAAGAATCTAAAATCTGAACTTTCTTCATGCCTTTGGGAGGCAGTCTTGATGAGATTAAACAAATTGCTTTTAATTTGTTGGGGAAAACACTAATTATATTTTTCACACCCAAATGATCAGTAAATATATTATTATATTGAAGGAGCTTGTATGGTGGAAATGAAGAAGCAAAGACGCAATGTTTTCAGTTGCAAGGTAAATTAGTGTCCATAGAGAAAATAGTTCTTTTTCAAGGGTCAGTTTTAACTTACATTCTTTCACAGATGCTACTGTCTGAGTTATTAGTGGGGACAAATTCCATCAAATTGTTTTTCTATCTCCTTTGTTTGCTATGTAGAACCTGGCCATTTTGATTGAAGAAGTGAGCCAAGATGAAGATTCAGTAAAGTATTTTGTTGTGTATGGTATTTCACATCCTTCTTTGTGATTCGTTTTTCCTCACATCCTTCTTCGTCTTCATGAATTTAGAAAAAACTGTAGCACCAGGCCATTTTGATTAAGGAAAAGGGGGCAAACATGAAGATTTATTGACATTGTTTGTTCTGTGTCATTTCACATCTTTGTTATTTGTCTTTCCTTGATAAAATTTATGTATATGGGATCTAGCTGCATCATGAATCATTAGCTTGGCAATTTACACCTGTAGAATAATGGTTTCAGATAATTAATTGATTGCACTGTACTAGTGAACCAACTAAGTTATGTAGCAGTTTTCTCTTAATCTTAAAACCTAAAATATAATGAGCAATTCATGTTGTTGCTTCGTACTAGCTGAGTTGTTTGAAGCTGAAAGTAGTTAGTTATGGGCGTAGTATCTCATTACAAGTGGCTGTGGTTTGTTTAGGTGCTACATGGTGGCTTATCTTGAAGACAGAAAGATCTCTTTTATTGCACCATATGGTGGATTTGCATTTCTTGCTGCTTGGGCTAGCTTACTCTTCTGACACATAATGGATCATCAACATTTGAGGTGTTATATTGCGTTGGAGCTATTTGGGGTAGTATCTCAATCTAAGCTTCTGATCATTGTGTTAAATATTTTAAAATTATAATAATAGTTTTTTTTATGCTTATTAAGCATTAAAAAAATATTTAGACATGTAGTCCTGGACTTTGTCACTGATCAAGACAACAGTCAACAAATCTGTCAAGACAACTGATCTAGAACTCCTTGTTGGTCTTTGTCACTTGGCATCAGAAACCATTGAGAATTGGCATTTGTTGATTAACCTTGTCATTCACAATCTGAGCTTCGAGCATGATTAACCATAATATAACTGAAAGAATTTCTCAGAAGTTTGTCCTCAGTTATGTCAAGGGAGCGACTGGAAGTGGCAAGCTCCATCACCTGCAAGAAAGAACCAATGAGGCAAGTTCATGTGATTCAGCTGAGAAAATTTTTAACATACAAACGTGTATGTGTTGCTGTCATTAGAAGCTGAGATACAAAGTCACAACATGCTTTCTGACACTTGGGTAGCTAAGCATCATTAATGGATCTTGCTCTTGCTTGTGTTATCACATGTTGAGATATTGTGCAATTTGTTGAAGAAGTGCATTTTTTCTGCTCCCGAGCATACACAAATATGTAGTAGTCTATGATTTAGAAATATCAGTGTTGAACCATGATTTAGTATCGCAAGATCTATTTCACATAAATTACAGTCCTGCTGAATGAAACAACTGCTTCAAGAGAAGATAAGAATCATATATGACTTTAGGTTGGGAACGACACTGAAGAAGCAAGACCCTCCTTGTTTTTCATATTTCTGCATGGCACTCAATGGTCCTTGACATCTTAATAAGCTGCAGAGATTTAGAGATTTTTTTTTTTTTTTTTTTTTTTTTTTGAGGTGAAGGTGGTCTTAGAGATGTCACTGTACATTCTTAATTCAGAGTTGTACCACTTTTTGTTTGAAATATCTACAATTTCGAAGGATGGCGGCCACCATGGCTGCCGGGGCCAGAGTTGAATTAAACCTCTGCACTCCATCTTGCAAACGAAGATCCACGAGTATGTTCTTGGCACGGTCCCTCCCATGCTCAAATTAGATGAAGTCGAATAGAAGAGGGACTTCTGAGGTGAAACATATAGAATAATGAGAGGAGAAAGAAAAATATGTATCTAGCTAAAATGACCTTTATTTGTAGTCTAGAATCCTTGCTTGCTTGTGGTCAAGGAAACATTCTGGGAATCATTCGTGATTTGGAGAATATTTTCTGTTGTGATTTATGATGACGTGTTTCATTGTTGTTTTTTTTTAACGGCTGGCATTCACATGTCAGGTCTTGATAGGGTGATGATTCTCAGCACTGCATTTATATAATTGGTTAGCAAAAGTTGCAAGGCTCTCATATTCCTTGCAATAATTTTTAATACCCCAAGGCAGCTCAAACATCCCATTTAGATATACTAAGATAATAGAGAGATTCCCTGTGATCGTCGCGCTTTAGTGCGACTTCAAGTGTTGTTATTGGTTATTACTCTACTCCATTTTCCATAATGAGATAGTTTCCTATTATCTTGAAATCATCCAAACACTTGGATGGATGATTAGGGTGGGAAGTGTTTATAAGCACTCCTTAACTGGAGATCTGAATATAATATAAAACAGTAGGAAACAACATAAGTTAGGTTTTCACATGGATTTTGAGATGTCTGTGATCATAGCATGAATGAAGCATTTATGTTGATTCTAAACTAAATCTGCCTAATCTTTCATGGTCATGTAAAGGTTTTATGGGATGGCATTTCAATTGAACCGATAGGTAATTTTATTAGAATCAGTCGTTTGCCTTTTTTTTCTTTTTCCCTGGCAATTTCATTGCGATGATCTTTTGTGACGATTATATAAACATATCAAGCTTTATAGTTTCATTGGTGTTTCTTATTTATGACAGTCATTGCTCTGCCTTTCTAAGATGATCCAAATGATTTATGGCAAATTTATATGGCAAAGGAGATGTATTTTTGCTCTCCTAATCACTCATACATCATGTTCTCCATGTCACTAAATGTTCTACCTTTTGATTCTAAAAGTAAATATTACCTTTCCTTCACTATCACTTTGATTAGTCTTCGACTCCAGCTGGCATTTCAATTCTCCAAAAAATCATACCTTTTTGATTCTTTTGCTGTTCCATATTCCCCCTCTATTTGTCTTTTCTTTCTTGTTTTAGTTGCTGATATGGATCATATCGAAGCAAATCGTGTTAGATATTAACTTAAATGTATCTATCTAAAATGTTTTTGTTATTTTCTTGGGCTACAGTCATTCCAAAATATGTGTACTCGCTCAGGATTTGTATCCTTCTTATTTGTGTTAATAGATGGAGAGGACCGAAGGCATTTCCAAGTAGTCTTCTTCTTCCATTGCCACCCTTTTTATAGTGAGTCTTCTTCTTCCTCTACGTGCACATATTGTGGGAAGCTGTGATGGCGGGCTGTCGTCATTTCCTTACCGCCCTCGTGATACTCGTCTCTCTACCATATCGGACTTTCGTCGCCGCTACCTCCGGTGGCTTCAGCGCGAGACTCTTCAGCCAAGACTATAGTCTGCCCCCCAATGCGACCGACGCGGAGGAGGAAGCCCTCATGCGTTGGTCGGATGCCCGCCTACGGTACCTGGAAGCGAGGCATCGGTACATGGTATCACCTGAGTCAGTGGAAGCACCAATCTTTCACGGTAAAGGTCAGTATCTGATGAACATCACCCTTGGCACTCCACCGGTTACCATTCCGGTCATCTTCGACATGGGCAGCGGAGTGACTTGGGTGCTGATATGACATATTTTGGCACCATCCACATGGCAGCAGTCAGCGATCACGTCAATGCCAACAAAAGAGGCTCATGCTGACACGACGCGACACCTCAGACTCGAACAGGACAATCGCCTCTCTCATACTATTCAGTGTCGTACAAGTCAGCGTCGCACACCATAGAGCCGCTCCGGAAAGCTCGGATCGACGTCGCTCGACGTAGGGCCGTACAACTCGGTCGGCGCTCGTGCAAGCTGACTGCTCGAGGATTCGACAACCATTAATGGACCATGAATGATCGACCCTCGTCCATAGGTATAAAAGTCGACCCCTTGACTAACGCTAGGGGGCGGCACTTCGAACACCCAACTCCTAACTCCACTCAACACTAACTTGGGCTTCGGAGGGGTCGAGTCGGGAAGTCCCCCTCCTGACCCCGACCTTTGTGCAGGAATCGACAACGAAGCAATAGCAGCTCGCCGAGGGAGAACCACACTCGGGAGACAACGCCTGGACCCGACCCAACCCAAAGCTCGCCTCCACCCAAGCAACCGGATGGGCAACCTTGCGCATCCGGGATTGGACCGAGCTGTGTTGATACCTCGACCATGACGTAAAGGTTCACCAACATTTTGGCGCTAGAAGGAGGGCCAAACAGTGCCCCAATGGTACACCTTGGCCAAACAGTGCCCCAATGGTGCATCTCGGCCAAACAGTTGGGCGCCTCGACAAAATAGTGCCCTAATAGTGCACCTCGGCCAAACAATGCCCGAGTTGTGCACCTCGGCCAAATAGTGCCTCAATGGTGCACTTCGGTCAAACAGTTGGGTACCTCGACAAAATAGTGCCCCAATGGTGCACCTCAGCCAAACAGTACCCGAGTTGCGCACCTCGGCCAAAGAGTGCCCAAATGGTGCACCTCAGCCAAATAGTGCCCCCATGGTGCACCTCGACCAAATAGTACCCGAGTTGGGCACCTCAACCAAACAATGCCCGAGCCACGCCTCACGGCCAGTACAACATCCGAGTCGCATCTCGGCTTAGTCGAACGCCCGAGCCACGCCCCGTGGCCAATACAACATCTGAGTCGCATCTCAGCCAGTCTTATGCTCGAGCCACGCCTCACGGCCAGTCCAATGTGTGAGTCACATCTCGGCCAATCCAACGCCCGAGCCATGCCTCGCGGCCAGTCCAATGTCTGAGTCGCATCTCGGTTAGTCCAATGACCAAGCCACGCCTCGCGGCCAGTCCAACATCCGAGTCGTATCTCGGCTAGTCTAACGCCCGAGCCACGCCTCACGTCCAATCCAACATTCGAGTCGCATCTTGGCCAGTGCAACGCCCGAGCCATGCCTCGTCGTCAGTCTAACGTCTGAGTCGCATCTCGGCCAATCCAACGCCCGAGCCACGCCTCACGGCCAGTCCAACATCCAAGTCGCATCTTGGCCAGTCTAACGCCCGAGCCACGCCTCGCGGCCAGTCCAATGTCTAAATCGCATCTCGGCCAGTCCAACACCCAAGCCACACCACATGGATAGTCCAACGTCCGAGTCGCATCATGGCCAATCCAACACCCGAGCCACGCCTCGCGACCAGTCCAACATCCAAGTTGCATCTTAGCCAATCTAACGCCCGAGCCATACCTCGCAGCCAATCCAGCGTCGGAGTCGTATCTCGGTCAATCCAACGCTCGAGAGCTGTTGAATCTCGGATTTTGATGATAAAACTAATTGATTGTGATTTATTGTTTAACTACATTTTGAGTTACGCATGTCTACTATCGATCAGGATTAGACAGTTGACGCTGGAGGAATTGACGTTGCGCTAGAAGTGATCACGTTAGGATATTGGATGTTGAGTCGGAGGTTCGGTCGACAATCGGCAGAAGGCTTCCTATGTCCGGCATCAGGCCTAGAAGAGTGTTGCGTCAAGGATATCGGGGTTGTGGAGGTCAACCACCGATTGGGCAATGGATCGCTAGAGAGGACGATGTGCCGAAGAATCAGACGAAGCGTCGATATGCCAATGATGTGCCAGGCAACCGAATGTCAATTCGCGTTGTAATAATTGTCTAGATCGAAGTGGAGTTTGGTTTATGTGTACAGGATTAACTACGATGACGATGAAGATGTAAAGCGAAATAAAGTGCCGGAAGACAAGTGAGATGGATCATTGGGAGTTCGAGAGTTCGACGGAAGTCCGAAGATTCGTTGGGAGTATTGCCGGAACCGGCCGAGAACGAGTAGGGAGCTTGCTGAAGGGTTTTCGGAAGTTCGCCGGAAGGTTCGTCGGAAGTTCGCGGGGCTTGCCAAGAAAGATCGGAGCTTGCCGAAGAAACTCGGTGGAACTCGCCAAGATCATCGTGAAGTCCGGGAGCTTGCTAGGAGTCTGCAGAATGGTTTCCGAGGGTTCATCGGAAGACCGCCGGAAGTTCGCCGAAAGAAGTCTTGTCTTGTAGACTTTGTAATAGCTTAAAAATTGTCTTTAAAATTCATAGTTAGCATATAATTTGATTTAGAATTAGGTGTTAATCCTATAAACCAAATTTGGGCCAATTCGGACTTCATTTGGATCGGTTTCGGTTGAGTTTTCGGTCGAAACTAGTGTGCCAAAATGACCTGGGTGGTGGTACCGCCCAGGCTAGGCAGTGGCACCGCCCAGTGGCCAAGAGTCAGGCGGTGGCACCACCCAGCACCCAAAGGCACCAGCAGTGGCACCACCCAGCACCCACAGGCACCAGCGGTGGCACCGCTGGATGGGCGGTGTCACTGCGTAGTACTGCTAGCACCGGGAAATTCAAAATGGTTCAAATTTTGGCTCCAAGTTTGGGCTCCAAATTTGAATCACTTTGAGGCCTATAAATATCTCACTCATTCAGAGTTTAGAGGGTGTCTAGAACTGGAAAAAAAAAAGGGGGAAACTCTCTTGAAAGTGTGTTAAATTTTCTCTTAAGTCTTAAGAGTGTTCTAGTCCAAGAGATGGGTAAGAGTGCTTGTAAGGGTTATCTCCTAAGCCCGTCAAAAGGAGAGGTGCTGTGAGGGAGTTCATCCTCGCCCGTTGGAAGGAGGATAGCTAGTAGAAAGCCGGTGGCCTCAAGCAAGAGGAATCGGGAGTGGATGTAGGTCGGATGACCGAACCACTATAAAAATCTGGTTTGCATTTACGTTCTTGCTATTTACTTTGCTGCAAACCCTTTCCACTTAATTTGATGCTCTACTTCTCATCTCTGCAAACATCTTTAAGTTAGAGCATTTCTTATATAATTCCACTAATACGGCTTTCATAATACGAAATGAGTTTTCACCGTACGAAGTTTCCGAAACTTGTTTAAATCGCTGAAACTTTATCGTTCCTTACCGCTGCACTAATTCACCCCTCCCCCCTCTTAGTGCCGCTCGATTCCTAACAATAGCCACACCTCACGGCCAATCCAATGTCCAAGTCGCATCTCGACCAATCCAATGCCCGAGCCACGCCTTGCGGCCAGTCCAACATCTGAGTCACATCTCGACCAGTCCAATGCCCGAGCCACGCCGGCCAGTCCAACGCTCGAGCCACGCCTCGCGGCCAGTCCAACATTCGAGTCGCATCTCGACCAGTCCAACGTCCGAGTCGCATCTTGGCCAGTCCAATGCCCGAGCCACGCCTCGCGGCCAGTCCAACATCCGAGTTGCATCTCAGCCAATCTAACGCCCGAGCCACGCCTTATGACCAATCCAACGTTCGAGTCGCATCTCGACCAATCCAACGCCCGAGCCACGCCTCGCGGCCAATCCAACATTCGAGTCGCATCTCGGCCAATCCACGCTCGAGCCACGGGTTGCAGCTAATCCAATGTCCGAGTCGCATCTCGGCCAGTCCAATGCCCGAGCCACACCTCGCGGCCAGTCCAACATCCGAGCCACATCTCGGCCAATCTAACGCCCAAGCCATGCCTCACGGCCAGTCCAACATCCAAGTCACATCTCGGCCAGTCCAACGCTCGAGCCATGCCTCATAGTCGGTCCAATGTCCATGTCGCATCTCGGCCAATCCAACGCCCTTGCCATGCCTCGTAGCTAGTCCAACGTTCGAGTCGCATCTTGGCCAGTCTAATGCCCGAGCCACACCTTGTAACTAGTCCAACATTCGAGTTGCATCTCGGCCAGTCCAACGCCTGAGCGATGCCTTACGACCAGTCTAACATCCGAGTTGCATCTCAGCCAATCTAACACCCAAGCCACACCTCACGACCAATCTAGTGTCCGAGTTGCATCTCGGCCAATCCAACACTCGAGCCATGCCTCGTGGCTAATCTAATGTCCGAGTCACATCTCGACCAGTCCAACGCCCGAGCCATGCCTCATAGCTAGTCCAACGCCCGAGCCATACCTCACGGCCAGTCCAACGCCCGAGCTACGCCTCACAGCCAGTCCAACGCCTGAGCCATGTCTCACGGCCAATCCAATGTCCGAGTCGCATCTTGGTCAGTCCAACACCCGAGTCACATCTCATGGCCAATCCAACGTCTGAGTCGCATCTCTGCCAGTCCTACACTCAAGTAGTGTTGCTCAACCAATCCAGCTCCCGAATAGAAGTTCTCGATCAACCAATGACCAAGCCAACAATCCCAGCACAACAGCTAACCCAACCAGAGAAAAGCACAAAGCCATACCCCAAGCCCCTCCACGAGGAACCTGAGGCACGCCTCTTTGAGGGGGGAGAGAATGATATATCATATTTTGGCACCATCCACATGGCAGCAATCAGCGACCATGTCTATGCCAATAAAAGAGCCCTATGTTGACATGACGTGACACCTTAGACTCGAATAGGACAGTTGCCTCTCTTATACTATTCGACGCCATACAAGTCAGCGTTGCACACAACAGAGCCGCTCCGAAAAGCTCGGATTAACGCCACTTGACGTAGTGTCACGGACAAAATTGTAAACGGCTTGTTCGGTGTAATGCTTATGCTTGTCCGTGTACCTTTTGGGTTGTCATATAATGTAAAGCTTGTAAAGGGCTTGCCAAAGGCAAAATGCCCATATTTGAGTGAGTTTGGCAGCCATTGTAGGCTTGTCCATAAAGTATGCGTTGAGGAATACTTGTAATAGAATTCGATCAGTAGTGGACCAAATCTATACCTTTGTTGTGCAACTGTTCCGAGCTTGTAATATCCATGGTTGGAATGTGCATTGGCTATAATGTGTTTGCTAAAAGAGTGGCTTGCGGATCCCGTGTGAAGCGCTTTCTCTGTCTCGTCTTCTCTTTTGCAGATCCTAAGGGATTGTAGGAGATTTCGGGTAGGCTGACCTTTGCGGTGATACGCATTGGTGCCGCACGCCTGGCTTAACAAAACTAGCTAAGTCCGTGATGCAGGTTGGTATCGAGCGGGACAAGCTCACTTAGAAACACTTAGCATGCAAATGTGGGGACCTTGTCGGGCACCACGAGGACAACAAGCTAAGAAGAATTACGGAGCGCACAAAGGTCGGGATGGTGAGTTCGAGCGGTGGCTCAACATTGACACCCAAACTTGACGGTGCTCGAGGCAAGCGGGTGCTTGGCAAAGGATGGGACCGTGCAAGTTGTAGTGGGTTGCTCATGATCGAAAGAGTTGTGCAAAGCTCACGAGGTGAGGAAAGTTGCAAACTCAAGGAATTGATACTCATGCAAGGTCTTGCATGCGGACGATGGATCGTCTGTCAGTGGCCATCCCAAGGCGGTGAAGGTCCGTGCATTGGAGCATTGAAACTTTCTCTTCGGCATGTGCGAGGATACTTTCGTATGAAGTGAAATGTGCAACAAGTGCAAAGCATGTTGCTAGACCCAGAGGGGTGCGGTCAGTGTTTGTATTGGTGAGTGTCACTATCTAGCAAAGTGCATTTGCGAAGCGAGAATGGGCACGATTTATTCAAAGCAAAGGCGGAGTAGTCCAAGGGGATGGTGGTCTCCAAAACTTCCTAAGGGAAGGATGCGAAGAGAGATGTTGCTCCAACGGGCGGATATCCAGAGGGATAAGTCCCGCTCTTGAATGTGAATCAGGTGCAATGAACTCGCTTGAGGAGTACCTCAAGACGAGCTCGAGGATCGAGTGAGCGGTGAGGAGTCATCGCATGATCTCGCAAGTGGCAATGCGTTGGTGGGCGATAGCGAGATCAAGTGGGGGAGCAACCAGGGCAACACAAAGTGAAGGCACACTAAGAGCCGACATTGAGTCGGACTCAACGGGGTCGACCCGTGGAATGGTGGGCGTGAGGGCCACCATTAATCCAATGCTAATCGAGAAGCGAGAGCAACTTGGGGAAAACTTGGTGAAGTACCCAAATCGCGTAAAGGAGTTGGCTTTGAAGACGGAACATGGAGCGGAGGCTTGGTGCTTTCCTTACACGAGGTCAAGGACATGGACTCTTGCCGAGGCAAGAATCGGATCATGTCGTTCCATGGGTTTCATATTCGAGATGGAGCAACTCATCTTACATGGTGCCAAAGACAAAGGAGCTTTGAGGCACATGCACGTTATCTCGATGATGCATTTGGTGGAGATTCTTAAGCGACGCAGTTTGCTGAGGCAAAGTTGGTGTCAAAAGTCCTTGACACGGGGCAAGAGAATGCAGAGATAGCTACTCTTGAAGAATATGCCACAGTGATGCTATTCAAGTTGCCATGATGAAAGCGGTGCAAATGGAGATTGTCTTGGTAGGCGAGTCCCGTGATCCGATAATGGTGTACCAATTTCAGCGAAGTCGAGGGACTTCGGAGGAGCTGCTAGGCGATGGATTGTCCTAGAGCTAGGCTTCGTTCGAGTGTGACCCGAGAGTGGGTGGACGAAGGTCGATTGCCAAAGAAGCGAACAGAATCGAAGCTGGCGAAGGCCCTGCGATGTGTTGGCGGAGTCCACACATGGAGATATCGCAGTTCGAGTTCATACCACAGGGATCAGAATGCAAGTCACTAGGAGGCGACATGATGCAGGAGATCGGGTGGAATGGTTCGTGGCAAGACGACACACACAGTGTGTCCCGTGAGGGACATGGTCATCGTGAGATATGACGGGAGCGCGACAAGGAGCTCCAAGTTGGTGAACAAACAACACGACGGTAAGAAGAGCTATGGATTCAAGCAGTGAATGCCATGTGTACCGCAGAGGCGGGTCTTCCGTGCGTGCACCGAATGTTGCATTGAATGGAAGCCTTGGACATCGCTTATGGGGCCGTGCACTCTCAAGGAAGAAGTTCGGATGCAAGTACCAGTGAGTCCCATTTGGGGACCGGATCATCTGAGAGGTATGATCGGAGTCTGTGAAGAGTGGAACTACTTGAGCTCACATTCGCTTAAGGGAGCCCGGCAAGTCAGAGGACAAGGCCGAGTAAGCGAACATTGCAACCAATGAAGCTAAGGAGAACAGAAGTGGTGCAAACCCTACAACATGGTGGCGGTGGCCATACATGGGAGTTGCGATCAGTATTTCCATCGACCAAGCCAGAAGCGCTCGAGAACACAGAGGTGTTGAAGCGGGGGTCGGAATAGGGCATGGAAGCAATGACAAGTCCAGGGGACTCACGGCTACCCAAGATCAATCGTCGGTTAGATTGAAGGTGAACTCAGAGGAGTGTCACGATGCCGCAGAGGCAGATCTACCGATCACGAAGAAGGGATGCAGATGCGAGACAACGGATAGTAGTGCCATGGGCGTCGCAGTGCCATGGTACCGCTGAGGCGGGACTTCCGGGGAGTCATCCATCCCTTGCTCTCTTAGAGGAGAGCACTTGGTCGTGATATGGGCCGTGGAGGAGGAGAATGCTTTGGCAAACTCCATGTACCAAGACAAGGCTGAAGGGCAGAAGCCAGAGAACTTCGTAAGACCAATGTCAACAGACTTTCCATCAAGATAGCCGTGAGTGAAGGACTTCGGGTCAATGCAAGAGTGCATGACCAAGGATCGGAGCAGGCAGTACGCGGTGCTGTACCTTTGCTACTCAGAGGAGTCGGCGACAGAAATGATGGAGAATGCGGTACAATCCCAAAGGCGACCAAATCTATCGGAGACTTACTCCAAGTTGGAGTGATAACTTCTTGCATTCCAGAAGTTCAATGGCAATGAGAAGGTGAATCACGATAGTGACTCAACAAGAGGATTGCAAACACTTCAAGTGCTTCGGAAGTGTGAGCTAAGAGCGCGAATTCCAAGAACTGACTTGACGCACGAGTACAACCTCGAGGAGGCGGGCGAAGTCAAGTAACCTTTGCCTTCTCAACTCCCAAGAGAATGGGCGAACTCCAAGATTCCCCAGCTCTCTTAGTTATCCAAAGAGAGGAGCTCTGCACAGATGTGAAGACCCTTCAAGACAACTAAGTGGAAGAAGATTCGATGGGCAAATTTTGCGGAGGAAGGACTTGTAAACTTTAAAGGTTGCGGCGATGCTCGTTAAAGCTCCAACAAAACATCTATCCAGATTCAAGAGACTAGAAGAAATTGAAGATCAAGCGCATATCAAAGATGGTCTTTTCCTTCATCGAGGTATCCGCAAGAACCAACAAGGATCAAGACAACTTTCGCCAACCCCACACCAAAGTCGAGTCATTGGCGAGTTGAAGCGGACGGCGGATTAAAGTTCGACGACTCAACAACAAGCGGAGAACAAATGGGAGCCAAAGGGCGATCGCAAAGGAGCGTAAGATCGAAGATCCAACAAAGAAAAGAAGTTGCAAATACGTGAAAGGCTTCAACGAGGACGTCGAAGGAATAAGTGGGGAGAATGTCACGGACAAAATTGTAAACGGCTTGTTCGGTGTAATGCTTATGCTTGTCCGTGTCCTTTTGTTGGTTGTCACTTGTAAAGCTTGTAAAGGGCTTGCCAAAGGCAAAATGCCCATATTTGAGTGAGTTTGACACCATTGTAGGCTTGTCCATAAAGTATGCGTTGAGAGAATACTTGTAATAGAATTCGATCTGTAGTGGACCAAATCTATACCTTTGTTGTGCAACTGCTTCGAGCTTGTATATCCATGATTGGAATGTGCATTGGCTATAATGTGTTTGCTAAAAGAGTGGCTTGCGGATCCCGTGTGAAGCGCTTTCTCTCTCGTCTTCTCTTTGCAGATCCTAAGGGATTGTAGAAGAGATTCGGGTAGGTGACCTTTGCGGTGATACGCATTGGTGCCGCACGGCTTAGGCAAAACCAGCTAAGTCCGTGACAGTAGGGTCGTACAGCTCGATCAGCACTCGTGCAAGCTAATTGCCCGATGATTCGGCAACCATTAACGGACCATGAACGATCGACCCTCATCCACAGGTATAAAAGTCGACCCCCTGACCAACGCTAGGGGGAGGCACTTCGAACACCCAACTCCTAACTCTACTCAATACCGACTTGAGATTCGGAGGGATCGAGTAGGGAAATCCCCCTCCCGACCCCAACCTTTGTGCAGGAACCGACAACGAAGCAATAGTAGCCCATCAAGGGAAAACCGCACTCGGGAGACAACGCCAGGCCCCAACCCGACCCGAAGCTCGCCTCCACCCGAGCGATTGCATGGACAACCTTGCGCATCCGGGTTTGGACCGAGCCGTGCTGACACCTCAGCCACGGTGTAAAAGTTCACCAACACCAAAGATTCGAAGAAACCAATGTCACGACGGAGGTGAGGAGATGATGATGACCCCCATGCGAGCTTTCAGCGGGAAACAAGCCTGAGCGAGGTGCGGTTCCCGATTCAATAGCAGAAACTGATGGTTGACCAACTGCGATGATGAAATGAATCGTTCCTGTTTTATGATGAAATGAATCGAATCTGCACCCGCCCACGGTTTGCATTGAGATTCCACTTGCTCGATGTCCTTGGCGGCCTCAGGGAGGCGGTTGCTTTCATGAGATTAGGTTTGGGGTCAGGAAAGAGAACGGGAGAGAACATCGGGAGGAGAGCGAAATAAAAGGGGGCCAAGAGAGTACCCGGACGGCGGCTCCGGCTGGAGGTAGAAGAGGCTGGCGCACCACGCCAAGAGTCGAGGCATCACTTTGGTGAGAGAATAATTGAAGCCCCAGTTTGATCTGCTCTAAATGTACAAATAGCATTCAAGCATTCCATAATCAGCAAACCCTAATTCAGTAAATGAGACATCAGGTGCTTCATATTGGTGGAAATCTGCCAATCCCCATTCGGACAATTTGACCAATGCATCATGCTTCTTTTTTTTTTTCCAGCTCATGAAACAAAACATAATACCAGATAAAGATATGCGATTAGGTTTATCTGAGACGCTGCCTGGCTCATCCTCATGCATGAAGGGCACCGGATGCGAGCAGACACGGAAGAGAAGAATAAGAGACCTGTATGAATATTCTCCACGATCAGTAAGGCTAAGAAGGATAATATGGCGTGATTCTGAAGGATACAACGGAAACATTAAACCGGTTGGACGCAAGACTGTCCCTGAAAATACAACCAAACACGTAGCCTGATCTCTCGAAAACTTCCGAGACAAAATGGGGCTTTACAAAGAAGAGTAAACCCGCCTGCAAATCCAACTGGCGACGACCTACCAAGCTTGTGAATCGGAATAGAGACCAACGAGGCACCGATGTACTATCTATCTAGAATCCATAGCCATGTGCTCTTCGACCGGAGCATGGTCTCCTCCTACCTTAGCAAGCATTATGGCAGTCAGCATCAGCTTGCCTGCATCAGGAAAGTCTTTGTGCTGCAGGAGAATTCCTTCCACCGACAGGGTTTCGTCTTTGATACTCGAAAATTCATCATCATCTTTCTGCAAAGGCATTACTTCCTCGAAACCACCACCGTGGATCTGTGACTCGGGTCCATAGCACCAGCTGGAAGCCTTGTACAGCACAGTTTCTCGTAATGCCTCTAGGACAACCGTGTCGCTCCAACCTTCTGCTGTTGATACCTGGAGAAGAGCTATCCAGTCGTCTTGGCTGGCTGCATTCTTCCAACATTCCTCCAGAAGGCTTCTGTTGGACCTCCGGAAGGATGAACTTGTCCATGCAAACACTTCAAAAGGTTTTAAACACAGTTCTTTACTCGCTTCTCTTAAGCACACTTCGATCAGTTCTCCTGGAGGGAGGGGTCTATTGATGTCCTCTCTATCATCTGACAAGTGTCCGACAATCTCCTCCTGCAAAAAACGAACAAAATATAAACAAAATAAATAAAATCAAAAGAAAAAAAATATGTAAAAAAAAAAAGGAAGGATAACTAGACGAGCATCCTAAAGAAATATAATAAACAAGAAATGTATGTACACTGTTACAGGAATTGAGAGAGTCTAAACTATGCCCCTCACATAGAACTAGATGATCGAATTAAGAGAAAATTGTAAGAGAATTTAAATGGAATTATTAAAAAAACATTTTCAATTGAAATTTTTTATTAAGATTTAAATGATCATGTAGGAACTTAGGAAAGTGCATGGAGGCTATCGATACAAACTCAGAAAGTGGGGCTCTGGTCATGGAGTTTTACCAAGACTCATTGGTCAAATTTTAAAGATAATAATGCAAGGCTTTCTAAAAATCAGATAGAGATAAAAAAAAAAAATTTGGATTTTGAATGGAGACAATTCCAATACCATATAAATTTTGACGACCACTAAAATTAAAAGTGTATCTGGGAGATTTTTTGGGATCTAAAGATAGAGGTTAGCGTCAAGAGACTGCTGATGAAGGTTTTTGGAAGTTTAAAAACCAATCACAAAAACAAAATATATGCTCTAAATATTAACAAAAAATATATATACATGCATATAAGGATTTTCTCAGTGGGACTTTAACAAGTCACAGTGGCTAAAAGAGGAGGCAAAATTATTGCAAGTATAACAAAATACATAGACGAAGATGTGTTTTACAGTAAAATGTTAGCATTTAGGAAAATAACATCTATTAAATTACTAGGTTAGGGATCGATTGAGCAAATATTTAGGTAAAATTAGTACTTAAAAATGAGAATCAAAATGTGCTTGTTAATCATCTTAAGGTTGAAAAAGGAAAATATTATTTTATGTATTATTTAATTAACATTCTATAAGTAACTTACCTTTAGAGATTAAAAAAAAATAGAAATCAAAGTTTAGTTTGTAAAATTGGAACAAATAAGGAAGTTTAAAGAGAGTGAAAATAGGTAAAAGTTTCAGATATATTAGATCTAAGTTTGGTGAAGGCATCAGTCACCTATGAGTGGTTTAGGTATAAAGTAGACTCAATGGTTTTGTGTGATCATAGCATATTCGACTCTTCAAAAGTAAAAAACTTATCAGACAATTAGTATGTTTTTTTAATTGAAGTATTGAGAATTATTAGAGTATCATCAAAAGTTAGTAACAGCTAAGATGAGAATGATGAGTTAATGATGGATTAACTTTTAAAATTGAAAAACATATGCTTTCATCCATTATATATAGTCTTGATTACAAAATTAATGAGAGAAATTTATGTAAGATGGCATGAACATTTTTAAAGAAATACACATCAAACAGGTTAGAGAACTGAGACAATTAGAAAGTACAACGAGCAATTAGAAAAGACCTAAAATTTTATCAAAAAAATAAAAATAAATTTAAATGATTCTGATTTAATTAGAAATATTACAATGTATATAGTTAAATGACAAGAAAGATTCATGTAGCAAACTGCATTATAGCTTGTTATTGTGGTAGCTTCCCAAAATGCTCCTATAATGTAGAAATGTATATGCCAAATATGATGACAAAAGAACAACCGGCAACATTATCATTCAACAAAAGCAAATTAGGTACCAACCACCACATGGAACAATATGTGCAACTTACTACATTAAAATGCTCAAGATTATATATTTTGATACAAGACGACATGGTCATTGAACTGTCTAAGCCATTTGGATCAGCGATTTCAATAGGCGCTCGAGCGCTCGCCTAGGCGCTTGGGCGAGGTGAGGCCCGAGCGCCTCGCTTCATGTCGAGGCGACGTACTTCATGTCCAGGCTTTAGTTGGTTTAATCAAACCAACTAAAGCACCAATATCAACCTCCCAACATCCCTCTCACGACTTCCCCAACCCTAACCCTACTCACGATTCTACCGTCAACATTTCCTCTCCGCTGTCGTTGCCTCTCTCCGCTGCCGTTGCTCTCCATTGCCGCTGCAACTTTCGCTGCTCGCCGCTACCGTCACTGCTCGTCGGTGTCGTTGCTATCTGTCAGCAGCCTCGGTCTTACTCTCCCGCTAGCGATCCCGCTGCTGCTGCCGTTGCCACTATCGCTGCTCGCCGCTATCGCTGCCACTGTCGCCACTCGCCGCTCCCGTTACTGTCTTACTCTTACTCACTCTTCTCACATCGATTTGATAGTATATTGTTAACAGTATATTAACAGTATATTGTTAGCTGTATACTAGTAACAATATTTTTATTTATTATATTAATAATATATTATTTTATTTTAATACTGCTAATTTTTATTTATTTGAAATTATTATTATTGTTTTGAATTTTTGAGACTTTTTATTAATGTGATATTGTGATTTTATAAGATTTTCTTAATTTAATATCATATTTTTATTTAAATAATTATATTTATTAATTATATTATATATTTTTATATTTTAGTGCCTCGCTTCGCTTGAGCGAGCGCCTAGTGCCTCGGGCATTTTCGGACCTTAGCGCCTAGCACTTTTTATATCACTGATTTGGATAAACAAGCATTGGTTTCAACTCAATATCTATTTCCAATTATTTTGCACATTGATATATTGCCTTTTAAATATCAGGTTCAGAGACAGACAATGCCTACTATCTTTTCTTTGCCAACAATCAAAATAAAAAAGAATTTATTTTGCTAAACAGAGCAAAAATGGCTGTCATGTAAGGAAAAAATGAAAAATATAAATATAACCTGTAATTTTAGAATTTGCAAATCAGCTTCTATACGCCTGGTCTTCGTCTCAAAACTTTTGTCCTTACCTGACACATAAAAATTATGTTGATTAGAATCATTAGATAACAATATTTCAAAACACATAAAAATTAAAAATAATATTTGAACTATATTATAGCTAAAACATATTGCTTTACAATCAGCAAATTTAGGGGAAACCATTAAATTCTTTTGACCCTTATAATAGTATGTAAAATGACATTAAACACTTCAACCATTTGGCACACAACTTTCATAAAGTAATGTTTATCTTGGTGACTGGGCAAAAAAGAAAAACCTCTGTCACATATGTTGTTTCCTTTTGTGTTAAATAGTTACAGTTCAAACCAAGAAGAGGAAGGGCAAAATACAATCATAAATTTTTTTTGGGCATAAACACCTTAAACAAGGTATCAGATTGGTAGTCACATGTGATTATGTCTCGACACTACCTTTTCTAATTGTGGTTGTTATATGAACTGTTACACAATTAGTTTAAGAACTAATAATACTTGAAGCGAGAAAAACCAAACCTGCAACTGCAGCAATTTTAGAAAGATTAAGTAGACGCCTTCTGTCAGCAAGAGAAGGAGATCTTTTAAGCTGTACCATCTCTGGTTCTTCTTCTGTCATCAAAGGAGGTCCATCATCTAAAGATAGAGCAACAGCATGAAGAGTTTCAGAGGCTGATGAAAATTGCTTCAAATATAACTCATGAAGCCATAACAGATCTTTGTGCTCCTTCAGAAAAATAGCCAACTCTTCTTGGAATTCTTCTCCAAGCCTCAGCAGCTTAGAGCATTGATGGCTTTTCATCAGCTGTTTAAAAACAAAATAACTGAACCCTCCTTTTGGCCCTAGACTCTCGTGCTGCACAAATATTACATACATTAAGAGAAGCATTATCACCCACCAATAGAAGCAAAGACATAGCTGAAGCATTGATTAGAAATTTTCAGATGCATATAACAGAACTAACACCAAAATAACTCCAGATTGGCAATTTTAGATTTCATACAACTAGAAGCATCTTGTAACAAGATTATCCCAAAACTATATGTTACCTAAAGAAACATGTCCTGCATAATCCAAGTACATAAATATCAATGAATTTTATTAGATGTGTAAGACATGGCATGGCAATCCAGGTGTGCAGTTATAAAGGACTAGAAGCTTGCCCATACCATAAGAGTTCGGAGAAGTCCTGTATCACTAAGGTCATAACACAGTTGCCACAGTGTTTGATAGCCTTCATGTCTCTTTGCAATCAAGAGAAGAGGTTCAGTAAGCTCTCTAAATATGGCTTCTCTTCTCTCAAGATCCTCTTCACTCAAGTGTGACTCCTGAAGAGACAAATAACAGCACCAAGTAACTTGTGTGAACAGGACTGATTGTTTATATTACACTCACTACATGGTAAAATAAAACTGGTCTCAAATCTTCAAGGCAACTATAATTTGATGAAGAAAATTAATAAGTAAATCTTCAAGCAGAATGATTACTTCAATAACCAAAAGAAAGAAAAAATTAAACAGTACTGACTGCCTCAAATGCACTAGAAACTGAAAATGGTGGTAATTGTTAAATTAATATACGAATTAAGGGATATCATACTTATAAAGCAATGACTCAAAAAATATCGATCAGATCAGTCTATCACCGGAAGAATAGCAGTCTGTTAATCTTTTTGCTAGTTCATACCGGTAGGATCAGTACAAAGCAAAAAAATGCACGTGATAAGCATCACCGGAACTCACCTGGTATTTCAATTCTGTCAATCTTTTGGCTAGGTCATAGAGTGAATCAAGAAGTTCATCTCTCCTCTGACAGTATTCCTCCACTAGACCATGGTGTTCTTCTCCACATTCTATTTTCGCTGTAATTGAGCTAGTGTAAGCATCTAGCAAAACATCAGTAAGTCCTTCTAACTGAGACCACATTTCTTGCTCGACAGACATATCCGTAGCCTGAACCTCTTTTAAGAGATGCATAATTAAAGATGCTAGGCTCCAGAGACCTGAGCGAACTACATGCTGACAGTTCCAAGATGATAATCCTTCCAGAGAAGGATACCAGTTCCTGTGTTCATCTCTGTAGTGCATAGCAGCCTGAATCAAAGTTGTGCAGGCATTTGAGAGTTCACAAGCTTGTTGCATCTGAATAATAAATGGTTGGCCTCCACCAATTACATATTCACGATGATGAGATAAGCAATAAAAAAGCTCCTCTATATCAGAAACTTTAGTGTAAAATACTTCTGAATTATCACGATCCATAAGAAGAATAGTATTTCTACGAGCTTTCTCACCAACTAGCTGAATGAGGTTCCACAGAGATCCAGAGGCTTCAGCTTGTGCATGAGAAGATGGAGAATCAGATAAGTATTTTCGATTCTGACTTAACATATTCTGTAATTCCCTCAGCTGGATCATACTAGAAAGTTTTTCACCATGTTCCATGATAATTAGCGTTGAACGTCCTACAGAAAGGAAAAACAATTAATTTAACATAGCTAATGTTCCAGTGGAAACAGAAAAACAGAGTTAATATGCAGCTTTCTCCTCAAACTTGAACATAATAAAACAGCATAATCCCATTGTAATTATGAAAGCAAGGTCCAACAATGCCATATTAATTCACAAAGCAGCATTTAGTGGTCATCCATAATTTTGTGACTATGAATTTCCAAACTGTTTTTTTCTTTAGTATTAATGATAAAGCCAGGCAGCACCTATTACAGCATGGAAAGAAAAACTAATAAAGCAAATGACAGTAACTCTGACTTGCGAGTAAATCCACGGAAGGACCTGGAGATGATAGAGATGAATAGCCTCAAAATACAAAACCAAGTTATATCTCCACTTGCTGTATAACAAACTGAGAACAAGGCTAGACTCCTCACTAGGGATTTGAATTCCCTCAGATATGGTCAGTTTGGTACCCACTGAGACTTCAACTAATCCACATATCTAGTAATCTCAGATTTCTTTTAAGTTTTAATTTCTAATGTGAAGTTTATAGTTAATTGTTGTTATTAGATCTAGCTGTGCTTCCATGGCTTTAGTTGGTTTCTAAATATATGAAAACTTTATGAGCAAAATTTGAAAGCTTCATTTGTCCGGGACTAAATTTTAGGATGCATTAAATTGGATGGTTTGTGTTGCAGTTGTGAAAGCCTTCCGATCCCTTTTATGTTAATAATTGGCTTCTTTAGAACTTCTTTTTTCTACTTTTTTATGTTTGTAACTTAGTAACTTGTAGATCTCTAGCCTCATTCGCAGTTCAGCCGACTAGCTCAGACATTTTGGATCAATATTTGCATATATTGAGTTTGGAAAATGGATCCGCTTACATCCAATATAGAGTTCTCAGATTGGATAGGGATCAACACTTATCTAATCTGTTCGCGAACCTGATGCGTAGACCAGTTTGAAGTTGCAAACTTTGGAGTTGTTAAAGTTCCAAGTAAACAATACTGTTAAGCTTAATAAACAGACCAAAAAAAATTATTACCAACTGATTAAAAGAAAACAAGACAGCAATTAATCAATGCATTTTCCAGGTACAACACCCAAAATTTCATTCTGGGAGCCTCACGAAATATTCATATAGGAAGCACTAGATTAGGGACATAGAGACTCGATAATATGTAATATAAAATTTCAGATTTATTCTGCAACACATAATGTTCATTCATCATAGGGCACATCACATTATACAGCAACTACTGATAAGCAACTTCTTAAAAAAATGGATGTAACAACACATGCAAAATTTTGCAGGTTGCTATTAAAAAATTTTATGCATAGAAACTCATATATTTTGTACAGACTTTTTTCATCAACTAATCTCCAATTTTATAAGACATCTTTAGTGAACTAAGTTAGGATACAAATCAGAAGGACTTTGTCTGGTTAAGAAAAACAAAGGATCAAAAAAACTAATATCATAGTGACTATCAGAACCCTAATGGACATTAAAAGAAACAAATGTAAAAAAATTGTATTGGAAAAATACCCCAGACCTCCAGAAACTGAAAACAAATATCACACATTTCAAGAATGTCATGATCAATAACAAGATGCAGGACTCGGATCCTGGATTCTGATTTAAAAAGCGCTAGGCGCCAAAAGGCACCAAAGTCTAAAATCGCCCGAGGCGCTAGGCGCTCGCTCAGGCGCTAGCCCGAACGAAGCGAGGCGCTAAAATATAAAAATATATAATATAATTAAAAAAATATAATTATTTAAATAAAAATATATTATTAAATTAAGAAAATTAGTAGTATTAAAATTAAAATAATATATTATTAATTTAATAAATAAAAAATTTTGTTATTAGTATACTGTTAACAGTATACTGTTTAACAGTATATTGTTAATAAAAAAATTTAAAAAAAATCAATTTTTTAATAAAAAATTATTTTTTTAGTATTTTTAAGCCTCGGCGGCGTCACCGAGTTCGAGCGGCGTCCAGAGGCTCATTTTTAATAGGAAATTTTTTTTTTTAACTTTTGAGGCGTCGCCTCGGGAGCGGCGTCGCCGTTTAAATCTCGGACATTCACAAACGATGGCGGCGATGGCAGCGAGCAAGCGCGCGATGGCGATAGCGGCAGCGGCGACGGAGCGGCGGCAACGACTCAAATGGCAAGCGCGGCAACAGCAACGGCGGCAATGGCGATAGCGACCAATCGCGATGGTTCGATCGCCGGTTTAACCCGGCGCTGCCCGCGCCCGGCGCTGGCTCGGCGGCGCCCAGCGGCGCCTCTTTGAAGCCTTGCCGCTGAAGTGAAGCGAGCGCTCGGGCCTCGCCTCGCCTCGCCAGCGCTTAAGCGGCGCCAGCGCCTTTTTAATCACTTTGCTGGATTCTAAACAAAACATACACTAAAATGTACCCACAGACTGGATATGACAGGCACATGGCATAAAGTCTACATAGAAGAAACCTCACAAAAAGGACTGACTTACTCTGCTTGGAAGAAAGTTCCTCGTGACACTTAGTTAAAGCAAGGAACTGGAGGTACTTCTGATGCTTCTGATGCTTATCCAAAAGTAGTGATGACACTACAGCTGAAGCCACCAATTCAGCTCCTCTGGTTGTTGTCCAATGTTTAGCTAATGTGTCAACAATAGATTTGCTCATGCGAGCAAAAACATTTGTTTCATCTTCTTTTAAAAATGCTCCTTTCTCTCCAAGTTTTTCAAATACACCTTGAACTTCACCAGAAAAAAGAAATTCATGAAATAAACGACTTAGTAAAGCCTCCGCTTCTTCATCTTGAGCAGTTTTGCCAACTAAAGCCACTCTCTGTCTATCTCCAGATCCCCATGCTTCAGAACCAGGCCTTCCAGGAACAGTGTTCCCTCCAGTTTTCTGGCTTTTTTTCTCTTCATCTACAACACTTTCATTTAAACTCCCCATCCGAGACAAACTCCGCTCTGGTGGTTCAACGCCACCAAGCAAAACAGCCTTTTCAGGTATTGCCCAAACTCCTGCTTTTTCAGTTAAGACAACCCATGCCCCTTCCTCACTGTCATCAATAGAAGGCAAAACAGAAGCATCAAGAACTTTCCCCCCATCCCATGGTAAATCGAACTGATAAAGCCGAGAGGAACCTTTCCAATAGCTTGTAACAGTAGCTGTTCCATCTCCAGATAATATAATCACGGAACCAGATGGCTTGCCACCAACACGTATCCTCGTAGAAAACAAGTAGCCCCTATCTTCAACTCTTGCTTTGGGAATTACAGTCTGAAGGGGAGCCTTTTTCTCTAGAAGCCTTTCATTCATAGACCAACTGGTCTTTGTAGAACAACCTGGTTTATATTGCATTGTCAAAAGTGAATACTGTATGTAGTTTGAACTGCTCACTCGATCTTTACAGGAGGTGGCAACGAGAATAGTAAATTCTTTCCCACGGACATCTAACTGCATATCCAAAAGCCAAATCTGCTTCTGTCCTGCTAGATCCTTCTTAATACCCAAATGACCATCATTACCAACAATTTCATGACTCCAGAGTTTTTTAACATTGATATTAGGTATAAAAACAATATTCCAACATTGAATCTCATGATCTGTCAGCAAGAAAAACTGACGACCGGAATCATCTGAGTCAGTATACTGAGGATGCCAGACGAGGGACCTAGCACACAGTTCATTCATCTGAGAAGAACTATTAGAATTACCAGCTAAAACATCGTGAAAAACCATTTGGCAATGTATTCCAGATGGTGAGAATTTAAATAGAAATAGGCCTCCAGTTGACCGACAAGCTAGAGCAATACATTCTTGAGAACTACCGGGTATTGCAGAAACAATAAAAGACTGATATCTTTCATGTCTAGCAGAAATATCACTTTCTTTTGATTGTGGTTCAGAAAGGCTAACAACTGGAGCATTCAAACTTTCTGAGTAAATGTCAGGCCAATACACAACAGCTCCAGTCTCCTGGTTACAGAGGATGATACCAGCAGAATTACACTGCTCAAATACTTTTTTTGAAGAAACATCCCATCTTACAGCACAAAGCATCCAATTTCGACCATTTGTGTATTTCATGCCAACAAGCCTATCTCCAACCACAGAAGATGGCAACTCAAGCACAAAACAATTTTTTGGAACCGTGCCTGACAAATAGCTCCATACAAAGAGCTGAGTGTCACATATTATCCAAGCAAGCGATGTTTCTTTATCCATACCGCCAGCAACCAAACTGTTATCTGCAAGAAATAGGAAAAAAATCAATTTTCTAAAGAGCATTTCTGAACATGTAAATGTATACATATTCAACAATCTAAACTAGGAAACAAAATTAAGTTTACCAAAACCCTTCTTCAGAAGACTGGCTTGAGCATTACGAACAACCTGAGGAAATTCTCCCACATATACCGGTTGAATTTGTTTGCAACTCTCACCCTTTTCAGCTCCCTTTACAATTGGAATTCTAGGTGAAGCATAAGATTATCAACTCGTAGAACAGGCCATTTAGCAGGATCAGAATCTCAGAAGCGAAACTATTATTTGCATATAAACTGTCTAACAGACTCAAAAGGGCTCAAAGAACATAAATGTGAAACACACGTATGTAAACAATCTAACATAATTATTGAATCATTCAAGTAAAAAACCTATAAATCATAAAAACTAAGCTAAAATAGGAGTACCACATTACATGAATAGCTTAACAGCAAAGGAAGGTAGCAAGTCACTAGCAGGCTCCGTGTGAAGTACAGCATCACAGAAATGACAAGGAAAGACAAAGTGATTGGCCAAGTCTTGGGATGAAACTATCTGAACAGTAATGATTTCTAAAACACTTCAAGGCTTCAAGCACAAAAGCTTGTACCTCTCCTCCTCCATATGTATTATTGCAAATCCCTCCAGCTCCTTTGTAACAGTTCTCATAAACAACCAAAAATTCCGATGTTTTTACTCATGGACTTAAAAGAAAATTGAATCGACTGACTGTGGATGGTCAACAGATATTTATGTTCATAACCAAAATTCCTGCAATTAAATCCTTAATAAACAGGAAATATTCAGACATGAGTGAATCTCTGTAAGCATCTATAGCATGTCACATTTTGCTTCTTTATATTACTACACTGACAACAATGCATGTAAAATAACTTGGACTAGAACATATCTAATTTTCCATCTAGATGTACTACCAACCTCATTAATTTTAATGGTCATAGACAAGTGGCAAGCATATCCACAATGCAAGTATTCAACAAGCAACCCAAAGTGAGGAGTGCATGATATGCTTATGCGCATTTCACTAAATAAGGTCCCAAAAAGAAGCTCCATATCAAAATAGCTATTGAAAAATGAATGTGCAAAAAATCTACCAGGTTTAGGAAAGGATTAATAGCATGTCTCATGTTCATCATATTACCAGTCTGACATATATGCCTCATATCAGCTCATCAAGAACACGCACGAGAAACTATTCAAGTTGATAACAAAAAGATCAAAAGTTACATAGAGGACTAGTAAACAAATCTCAAGCAGACTACCAAAAACCCTTGGCCCCAATTAATAAAAAAGAGAAAGTATTGGATGATTCTCAAGGTTATGATAATTCAATAAAGATTTTGAGTGAGCGTTGTGAGTGCAATGCATTGACCCCACACATTTTTGGTTTCATAAGCAGATGTCAAGGACCTAGGGAGCTGAACAAAACTACAAACGCGGAGACAAACACCAAGTCATTGAGGTCACCATTTTTCCCAGTAAAATTTTGCATCCAGATGACACAAAGTACCAGCAGCAAACAAGAAATCATAGTGTTTGTTGCCAAAGCATATGGACTAGACCTGATGAAATGTTATGATATTACAGATGGTAATGAATGACATTACATAATCATGCAAATATGTACTAATATTAGTAAAACAAGCCTGCTACACTCTTCTCTAATAAAAAAGGCCTGTTACAATGCTAATGAATAAGAAGAATGAAGTTTTTTATAGGATTATTAAAATAAAAAAGCAGAGGTGGAGATATCAAGGAAGAAGTAACCAATATCTCAGGGAACTAGCACACCCGGTCGATGTGAAACATATAACATCAAAAGCATCTCCCACGAATCAATCTTCTGCAACTGTAGATATCCTCGAAACATGCTTTGCAGTGGATGATTTTCTTTAATATTAAGTAATAGCCTTCGCTTCATTTGAACAAAACTCTGTCATAATAATTCACCTTCTCTAGAACAATTGATCATAGTTCTTGATCATAGTTTACAAATAAGAAAAACATTACAGCAGAGACAGGATAGGAGAAATATAAAACCTAATTCCACAGCCTCATTCGTCTTAGAAGTTCGATGTGGCAGATTCAGAACTGTGAAAAATTTTCTAGAAAATGGAACTAGAATGAACTCGGAATGTCTCGTCATCCGCTCATCAGGAAAACCCCAATGATCAAGAAATACCTTAAGATCCTTAGAGAACATTCCGGAACAGGCAAACAAGTACGACATCTTGAAACCTCAAGAACCACGAGGACCTAAACGAGGAATACCACAGCAACCCTAAGGGATGAATCAAAAGTGAGCCTACCTGGCGAGGACGGAAAGGCGAGAGGACCACGGCGCGGGGGTGCCGGTGGTCGGACGGCCAGGGACAGAGGCGGAGGAGAGGAAGGAAGGGCGCGTCTCGTCGAGAGGCGTCGACGGGGAATCCGGGTGGTTCCGGCCCTGACTGGGCGTGGCAGCCAAATGGGGTTTCCTTGCAGCGGGGGAGAACATCTCTAGCGATCGGGAGGGCGAGCGAGAGAGCAGGCGTTTGTAGAAGAAGAAAGGGAGAGCGGTCAGGGTTTAGGGTTTCGAGGAGCCCCGCGACGAGAGGGGAGGGGAACACGAAATGGGTGGGCTTCGGGCGGGGGCTTCGTTTCACTTTGAAATGGCGAGGCACGGAGGGCTCGACCAAAGACGGCCGGGCGTGTCGCAAAATTGCGATGCCGATTGCAGACCGGACAATATTAAAGCCGTCAAATTAATCCGTTCAAAATTTGTGTGATTTTTTCTGGAAAAATTAAAATTAATTTAGTGATAATATATATTTGTATTACTATCGAACCCAAGTAATTAAAATATTATATTTTTTATTATTTCAAAGAAAATATAATCAATGGATTTTATGGTTCAAAAAAAAAAGAAACCGAAACGATTTACGTAAATTTATATGTCAAAACTTCTTGATTAAATATCCGTCCACTAAATCGGACGGCTAGGACAAGGTTAATGTCCGAACCCGATCGAACTGTGTCCGTCCGATGCGAGCGCTTCCTCCTCCCTCAGAAGGAAACGCTAAACGTACTGCCGACCGAAGCCCACCTTTCGTCCCACAGTGTGTTGTCAACGTCTACAAACACGTGGCTTGGTTTAAGCGAGTTCGATGAGTGGGCGCCACTAACATCGGAACAAAACCGGCGTCGTATTGCTGTTCCGTCCTACGTAGGGTTCAGCTTAGCTTCCCCCTTCACAACGATCGGAAGCAAAAAAGTGGGGCCCGCTGTGGGTTCAACGAGGGATATGAGCAAGGAAAAGATGGACCCTGAGGGAGTCTCGCCAGCCGAACCTTGCCCTAATAAAATCCGGTTGAGATTGGATTTGAGGTCCGGAACTTTTCGAGTCGAACACGAAGGCGAAAATTAATATTTATTCTCTCAAAAGACAAAAAGAGAGCACCTTATTATACTATTTTCTGTATGAGTGAGAGGGAAGGAGGGACTGAGGGGACGAGTATGAAACCGGGCTGCCAAATTCCGGAGATTTAATCGCTCAAAGCACCGAGATCTTCCTCAGGTAGCTACTTCCGTAGGTTTTTCATGTCTCTATAGTTGAGATGTTTGGTGTTCTTGTCGTGATTGCTTGTTATTATGAACCACGCCAACTCGATCGATACAGCTAGGGTTTCGAAACTTTCACAATAAGATGTCCTTCCGCCATATCTTCCTCTTTCCTATCCCTTCCTTTCTTTAATTTTTGGTTTTTGGAAACTGAATAGTGCAGCAACAGACGTTTCGAACTCCGTAACATATATGCTTTCTTCTTCTTTCTTTTTTTTTTTTTTTCCTTTTGTTCTGACGAGGTGCTGTTTTGGAGCTTCATTGTAATTTGTGCTCTAGCGAAGTTTGTTATATCTAATGCTGGTTTTCTTCTAGCAGTTGAGATAGCTTTACTCCATTGTATTAAAGTTGCAATCTTGCTGTAGATTCTTGGTGACTAAGACTATTAATGATTTACTTGTTATTCTGCATCATAAAACTGGCCTTTTCTCCTCTCATCCTATAACCTATACAAATGCCCTATATGGGAAATTTTTTATCAAGGCTTTGCAGTGAGCTTAGTCGATTGGTAGTTTCAGAAGCTGTATCTATGTAACTTCTCTATGACTTTTTCCAGCTCGATAGCTACTGAATTTCTGTGATGCATGTTTCCAGGTCGTGTAGTGTGAAACACATTTGAATAGATACTTCCCTCTGTACACATTATAGCTTCTGTACCACCGGGGATGGCAGAACAGAACGCATCATCTGATGTGGGGGGAACCACAATGCCAAATGGATCTGGTCTGTCACCTGAAGGTAAGACTAGTGCAGTGGTTGATTCTGAAAAGAAGGAATGTGCAGGTAAAAACAGAGAAGTGGAAGAAACCACAATGATGAATGGGTCTGGTCCACCAACTGAAGATAAGAGTGTTGTGCCCAATTCTGGTAAGAATGGAAATGAAGGTGAAAGCATTGAAGAAGAGAAGCATGTTGAAGAAATGATGGATTCTGATGAAAAGAAGCAGGGTGAAGAAAATGGCATAGCAAAAGAAGTAGACATCGAAACTGCAGATGTGAATACTATTAAAGCTGATGATGTTAAAATGGTTGACGCAGAAGCTGTGAATGCAATGGAGTTTGAGAACGTAAAGATGGTTGATGGAGAGGATTTCAAAGATGAGAAAGAAGGAGAAGGCAGGGAAGAGGAGGGAGGGGAAAAAGAAGCAAAAGAGGAGGAAGAAGGAGGAGAAGATGAGGAAGAGGAGGGAGGGGTAGAAGAAGCAAAAGAGGATGAAGAAGGAAAAGAAGATGGGGATGAGGAGGGAGGGGAACAAGAAGCAAAAGAAGAGAAAGTGGGAAAAGAAGGAGAAGAGGGGGAAGGGGAGGAAGGATCAAAGGAGGAAGAAAATAACATGGAGGAAGGAGACATTGTAAGTACTGAAAAGAAGATTGATGAGGACAAGGAAGAGGAAAAGTTGAATAAAAAAAGATCAAGGGGGCAAAAGGCTGATAAAAAAGGAGAAGGAAAGGAGGGTGTGTCAAAGGCCAGAAATTCATTGAGTAGTCCAGTGACTTCGTCTATTGAACGCCCTGTCCGTGAGAGAAAAACAGTAGAGAGGTTGGTAGAAGTTATTGAAAAAGAGCCATCAAGAGAGTTTCAAGTTGAAAAGGTACTTTATTCTTCATTTGATTACTTTGCACACTTTTTGTGGTTTATATGATTGTCATCACTATTTTACATGAATAATATCTTCTCTAAGATCTGTCTGGTTACAGGGCCGTGGCACTCCATTGAAGGACATACCAAATGGTATGCTTAATAATCTAAAAATCTTTTATGATGCACTTTATGGATCATATAATGCCATATTTAGAACTAAGTTGATTTTGCATGTAGTTTGCAAGTCAAGGACTTTATTTTTTTCTCAAGTGTTTATCTTCACTCTTTTGCATCTGGAATTTTATTGTGTTAATTGGCAGACTTTTTTGTGGCATGCTCTCATGATATTTTTTATTTGTTGAACGCAAGTTTATCTTCCCAGTGGGGACTGGACATTCTTGCTTATCATGGTAATTCTATTTATACTGAAAAGCTTGTTTGCAATGGGGCTTGATTCATGAATTGTTAGTGGTGTTTAGATCCTATGGAAGTCTGAATATTGTGCAGGTGCTCTAATCCTGTGCTGATTGGTTGTCAAGTTATTATAATTTATTTTTGTTAGTTTCATTTGTTTTGCATCAACAATTGATAACCAACCATTGTACATGTAGTCAGGTTATGCCTTTTTGAAAACCCCTAGTGTGTAGTGGTAGAATCAAGTTTCATCCGCATGAATGCAATTTGAAGAATGCTTACAGGATCAATATTGACTATCTTTAATCGTCATGTCAACATTTTCAGATGAAACTAATTAAATTCCATAAGTAGAAGTGTAATAAAGATAGAAGAAATTGTCTTTGTTTATAAAAGGTTCTTCATATCTATAATTTTCTGTTAAGAAAACTGAAAACTTTGATGTGTTTACTAATCAGAAAATGAAAACTACCCTCTTAGACAACTAGTTATTCAATTTTCAAATATCTAATAGCCTTTCAATTAGTTAGTTGAGCTAGCATTTTCACGCACAATCACAATCATCACTGCTACCACCACGACGTCATCACTGCTACTACTATGGTCACTGTCATAGACCATTGACAGCAACACCATCAGCATTGTAGTTTTGGTCGCCATTGTCATTGTTTCCTCCACCATCAATTGTCACTGTCATTACTGTCAGTGTTGCCATGGTTGTGACCATTGGTGGGGAAGACAATTTAGAGTCTATGAACAAAAATGAGGTGAGTGGTTGTTTTTTAGTTTAAATAGGTAACCGTGCTAGAACGTTTTTCGTGGGTGAATTAGAAAACATTAAAACTGGTGGTAAATAATATGCCCTAACAAATTCATTAAATCTAATCTGAAGGTCTCTAGAATGTCACACATGATTTTGGTCAAGTCTAATAACTACTAAACGTTGTGTTTTTTTACTGTTAAATGTTGCTAATTATCAGTGTCATGTTTTGATATGTCTAGATACAAAATGTTGAGACGTGGCTTAACTTTGGAGCAGTTTGTCCGTAGAAGCAAAATTGGAAGGGGGATGGTCTTCCGTAATCGTATAGCTCTAGATAAAAAAATAAAAAAAAATAAAAAAAAGAAGAAAATTCAAGTGCAAGAACGAATATATTGTGGCAGTAGGTGGTTTTGTATTAATCCATCAGGGAGAGAGGATGAAGTTGGCAAATAGGTAAAGAAAAAGAAGTTTGGGAAAGAGGATCAAGTGAAGAGTGACTTGATTGGTCCCTTACTAAAACCTTACATGTTGAATCTGCTGGAAGTGTCGTTCATGGTTAATTCAAGACAAATTGGTGATATCAATATCAAATTAATATAAATTTTCCGGATTGATCTAGTCCGAGCTTGAATCTTCCAAGTAGATTCAGTTTGGGCAATATTTGACAATTTTATTTTACTTAGGACAAACAATGAAGATTGCCACAGTAGAGAAATCAGCTAAAACATCTGATTGAACTGGGACTGGGTTGGTGGGCAATGAAAGCCATGATATAAAGTACAAACTAAATGATACCTTCATACTGTTATTCTCTTTGATTTATGTTTGCTAAAGTATATCATCATGTATACATTATTCATTATGCTCTTCATGTAAGCCATATATGATTTGAACCGATATATTTCATCGTTGTGCTTTATGATGAACAATTATGGTCTTGTGCTGCTTCTTTTTTTTAAACAGCTTACAACATAAAAAAGCAAATTCTTTTAGCAAACTGTGATGACTTATTTTCTAATTGATGCAATCCAACACAAGGATTTATGCATGTATTAATAAGCAAGGTTCTGAGTACCATACCATACCAGTATACCAATCAGTTATCGGTATGATACATATTGAGCTGCACCAAGTGTCCCGACACATGGTACACTAAGGTGTACCGATGTACCGTCTATATCAGTCCTCTATCGGATCGATACGTATTGCCCGTACTGAGCGATATGGTACGGTATTGCAAGCCATGTTAATGAGACAACAGGAAACCATGTAAGTATACTGAAATCTTAATAAACTTGGAGTTTTTTGGCTAGATAAAACATACATCTACTGTCAAAATAAAGTTCAGCAAGTTGACATGTTGAGGTAGTCCAAATCCTTTAATACAGATTAGTTCACAGATCTAGGAATTAATATTTGATAATGTGCATCAAGAAACCAAAAGGTTGTGAAGCGGTGAAACCATTGCTTTGATAATGTTTTGATGCCCTGATTTCACCATCAACTCAAATTGAAGTTGAACAAGCTGTCTCCAATCCTCAGCACCTTTAGGCAGTAGACAATTTATGATGGCTCTCAAGTAATTTCATCTGGAATGAAGAGAGTATTTAGAAGTTGGACCGGGAAGAAAAAGCTACAAGCTAGAAGAAATCTCCTGGGAAGACGAAAGTATCTCACTACAGGAGAGTTCTCTGTTTCTGTTAATGATCACACCTTATAAGCCACATCTGGTCCTAACTTGATCCGATTGACTTTTTCAATTATGCAACAAATAGCTGATCTTGAATTAGATAAGGTGTGTTGGTCCTAGAGATAATGGTTGTCTTTTTAAGATATGGCTTATCTTTGTCAAGAATGGATCTTGAAAGAAAGATTTCAAGTTGGATCCAGGTAAGCTAACAAGGGAAGTGGCCAAGTAGGCGATACCTAGATATAAAGGTCACTATTGACGATTTCTAGAAGTGCTAACCAAGTAAAAGGAAACGGAGGAAGGCCCTCTAGACTCTATAAAGAACCATTTAGTGAGCACCCAAATGCTTCCATAAGTTTCCAAAACGTAGTTAAGATGGGAATGATTTAGGCTATACTAACATCCACACAGCTCGACAAATGACCTAAATGCTTGAAAGAACTATAGGAAGAACTCTGTATTCTGTAAGACCTTTGATGACTAGATTCTGTAAGGCTCCTTTTAAACAGCTCCTAAATGCTTCTTTTAACCTAAAAAACTCTAAGCTCGTGTAAGACTGATTTAGACAATGCTAAGACCTGCACAACTTGCAGATGATATGGGCAATACCACATTTAGGGCAATTTATCTATATTTTCATGATTTCATCACAAGTTTAGGTTAGAAGCCCATTACTTTGACTGTATATACTATATACAAGCTATTTTCAGAAGGAAACCGATTCTTAAATATTTAGAGCATGTTCCAGATATATCTACCCACATTCTCATAATACCCGCTTCGTTTTATGAAGTCTCGAGGTTTCAGTATATGCAAAACCAAAACATGCTGAATCTTGTGAAATCCTTTTCACAGGCAGAAGCTTTAAAAAAGAAGGGTTGCTTTTGGTAGCACACAAAACTGTCAAACCTAGCAGTAATTTGTATCTCACTATCTCTAATTTCAATTTAGTCAGTGGCGAAAAAGAATCCATACTGCTGGACCCAAATAGTTGAAAATTTCTTTTGCTGCTGCTGCTGTTACTTGGTCTTTATTCCAATGCGTGAACTGTTGTTACTCTCATCTTTGTTCCTGATATTGTATTGGCGATTTACGCATTGTTTAACTTAAAACTATTTTTATTTTTATAATCTCGAAAATTGCTTTTCCTTATGTAGTAATGGAGATCCAACTAAGGTTTTAAGAGGACTTGTCCAAGATGCAAGTCATGTGGACTACGGAATAAGTCTTTTCCATAATATGTGTTGGTCTCATACTTGCTATATGTTGAGCTACTATTCTTGATCTTGGAACTTGTGTTTGACTTGTTGGATTTGTGGGTTGAGTTATTGTTTAGGAACTTAAGTTGGAGTTGTGGGTAAGTTATTGTCTTGGAACTTGTGGTTGACTTGATGGAAGTCTGGTTTTAGTTGGGATTATGCTGACTTGTGCCTATGATTCGTGGTTTTCCAACGTGATTCAGGAGGAATGATCATTTTAATGTTAATGTTCTCATAAATCTTTTCTCCTTTCTTCTCGTATCCTTTTCTACTATTTGTGTTTTGTCTTCCCTTCTTCCTATTGGTTCTACATTATAACACCTTTTCTAAATATGATTTTAATATACTTCTCAATTTTTGTTTCAGTGGCCTACAAACTAGCAAGGAAGAAGCCTTCCGATATAAAATTGATTCATCAGACTCTTTTTGGAAGGAGAGGAAAGGTGGATTGAGATGCAACATTATAAAATTGATTTATAATGTTGGAGAGTATCATGACAGCACCTCTATTATCTATTGCATTTTGAATGATTATTGTTGTGTTTTTGAGCAGGCTGTGAATTTCAAAAGTCATATTCTCCAGTTTTCTGGGTTTGTGTGGCATGAAAGTGATGTGAGTATTCTGATAATACCTGAGCAGGAATAAGTCACTGTTATTTTTCCTTTTTTTCTTTGTAATCTAAAATTTTATTTCATCCAGGAAAAACAGAGAGCTAAAATGAAGGAGAAACTTGACAAGTATGTAAAGGATACTCTGCTGGACCTGTGTGACTTGTTTGATTTACCTGTTTCCAAGACCAACACCAGAAAGGTTCATTCATGGATTTTTCACTTTCAAGTTTGTGATCTACATTTGTTGTTGGTGGTGGTCAGAATGACTTTTCTTGCAATTCTTTTTCTGATCATGTTATATTGATAATTTGGTTGATGTATAACAGGAAGACCTTGTGGCAAAGCTGCTGGACTTCTTGGTTGCCCCTCATCATATAGATGAAGACATACTTTCTGATGACAAGGTTTACCTTTACCGCTGTGCTGGATTTTTTTTCAATAAAGTTCTTTTGAAGTGGTATTGACATTGGATGCTCATGTTGATGCTGTTCATTCACAAAGGGACTGCAATATTAGATTCTTGTGTATTTTTTACCACATTGTTATCATATATGCCCAACCGCTGAGTTGTTATGTTTTAGTTCAATTGCACATGTTTATCTTTTTCCCTTCATTTTGTAGCAATCAATGAAATCTAGAAAGCGGAAGGGGGTGGCCAAAGGAAGTGGATCAAAGAGTACGGAAGATACACACAGCAAGCAATCTAGGAAGGTTGGTATCAAAAGAAACAAATTCCAAAGTTGACACTGAGTTATCCTATGCTGCTTTTTCTGCATTGTTTAATATTCATATAATATATCTTACTTCTTGTTGGCCCATTTATTTTTGTTATTGGTTATAACTACTAAAATGTTTAGCACACTTTTTTTTTCCTCCAATTTTGATATTCAGAAACGGACCAGACGTGAGGGCACACCGAGTGCAGAAGAAACGGATAGTGAAGATGATGATGTGGATGACATTAAGAATGGTACTTTCACTGGCAAAATAGGCAAGCATTCTGAGAATGAGTGTAAGGTAAGTGAGTCTGAAGAAGCATCCGATGAAGATGAACATGATGAAGAGGACTCGGGTGAGGACAAGCAGGATAAGAAGAAGACCCCCAAACAAGGTTCTGTTGGTAAGGAAAAGAAGGTGGGGAGCAGCTCCAGGAAGGTTCCAACTCCAGCAACTACGAAGAGTCCTACTAAATCATCATCTTCCAAACACTCAAAAGCTGAGAATGATGGTGTTGGTGCAAAGGTTTTCTCCAGGAAGAGGAGAACTGTCAGTTCACCTCAGAGGAAATCAACTCCTAGGTCAGAAAAAAAAGAAAAGGATACTGGTAATCTCTCAATCATGAACTCTTCATAATTTATTACATATTTTTGTGAGTTACTTATGGAATCTGCTTAATATGTCCCATGGTTCCAATGCTCTTGGATTAGTTGGATGACCTTTTCCATATGGGCATGTAAGCACTATTCCATTTGTTTGACAAAATTTTCTCCTAGGCTAGTTATCTGAGTGTAAATCTAAAAGACAGATTTTCACCAGAAGCTAATTTTGAACTTAATGCTTAACTAAAAGTCAGTGGATGTTGCTCTTTATGTCAGTAGATGTTGTTAATAAAGCAACCTCTTGAGACCGATGTTTAAGATTTCATTCGTCATTCGAGCTCAGAAGTAACTCTACATGTAATATAGGAGTTCTTTCTCTAGGTTTTGTCCATTGGTGGTGAGTTTTTTAGATTCTTTGATTTTGGAGTTTGTAATCATAATCTCTTGGTTAGTTTGGTAACTGACAGTGTGTTATATTATTTTTACTTGTAAAATTTAATTTCGAACTAGTATTCTTTTGATACTTTTCTTTTTCTAATACCTAGTAACTCTTTGGTTTGATGTGGAAGGAATTTAATTATATCTCTTGACTTGTTTCCAGAATTTCTAACTGGATCATCTTTCTGATCACACTGTTGCTTGAGCTTCTAATTTGTGTTATTGTTTTGTTTTTTGAGGCCATACATTAGTGTCCATTTTTTACGTTTATTTTGATGCAAAGATTATTTGCTTTTGAACAAGGCAAAAAGGTTGCTAAAGGTAAAGCAAAATCAGAGGCGGAGCATCCAAGCAAAGAAGAACTGAGAAAGAAAATATGTGAAATTTTGAAGGAAGTTGACTTTAACACGGTGAGCCACTACTTTACAATACGTTTGACATATGAATTTTTTCCGTAAGTGTCTTAGAACTATTATGTACATTGGTCCTCCCTGGATCACACTATCTATCGTACGCACAATAGACTTTTAGGTGATATGAGAAATTTTCTGTAAAATATTCCAACAATAAGAAAAGTTATTTGCTAGATGACTTCAAGATGTACCTTAGGATAGGCTTTGAGGCAGTACAAGGGAAGCTGCAATCTTCCAGCCTGTGATTGTTTTAGGGATGACTGAAGCACTCTCGTAAACTTTACGTTGGCCTCTGTCACCGATGACCAGAATGAGTTGTTTCATGTAGTTTTTTCTGCATTGCAACACAAAAATATGTCCTATACAAATAGTGTGCAGCATTAGCCCATGGCTAATACCCACTTAGAGTCGATCGTGCTGTTGTTATATTCAACATTGGAGCAATCAAACGTGCTCCTACTTATCCATTTTCGACCGAATTTGATTAATTTTAGTGGTTTTGTTATCTGTTGAAGAACTAACTTGTATCCTCCTATTTTGGTTCAGGCGACTTTTACCGACATTTTGAAGCAGCTAGGTATGCGCTTTCTGAATTATATATTGTTTCTTTCCGCAACTTTTCTCCATGTCATACCATGTGCCATTCACCTATCAGCTGGCCACTACAAACTGGATCTGACACCAAGAAAAGCCTCTATAAAGCTCCTGATCCAAGAAGAGCTGACTAAACTAGCAGAGGCTGAAGAAGACGAGGACGACGAAGACGAAGAGGACGGCGAAAAGGAAGAAAATCCAGAACCTACAGGCAAAAAGGTGGAAGCTTGATTCAAGTGGACCTGAGATGTAGATGGGGCTTGCCGGTTAGTTGGCTTTTAGGTTAGGTCACTTTATATCCTCCTCTGCAGTTCGGTTCGGCATGAATTTTAACGCACCCTCTTCGATGCTGTACCTCTGTTTTACTCTTAGTTATATACCATGTATTTAAATGTCCGAGGTGTAGGTAGTCTTTTTCTGATATGTGTGACTTCAGATTAGTTAACTGGTTATATTCACTGGGATTTGATTGTAAACTAGGCAATATTTATTAGTGTCCATCTGCATCAGGAACATAATATGGTTTAAGTTCACTTCATTTCTCTCCCACCATCAAAATCTCAGAGCCAGGAACGAATGTTTGCCATTTCTCTGTACTTAAAAGCTGGCGAACAGCCGTGCATGTGGATGTCATTGTGTGTGTGTGTGTGTTGGCGGCTTTGCCGACCACCTTCATCTGCAAAATAGAATAACAGCATTAAATGAAGGATTATATCGTCTTCATCATCATTATTAAGATTTAGATGTGCATTAAATGCTTTTAATGACGCACGATTGTTGGTGTTACACCCACAAAATAAATGTAAACATATAATTTTGAGAGTATATATTAAAATAAAAAACAATGCTTGGGGTGGAAGATGACTTTTGGCGCACCCATGGCTCTACCTGATCTAAGATTGGAGGCAAGCTATGGGGCCCACGTTTTGTTTTTATCTCTTGCTGGAAACCAACGTATCGTTTTTATTCTTATTATTATGATTATATTAATTCGATGTCGAGGGGCGGGAGCGTTCGCACTCGATTCCTTCCGACACGGAGCAGGTGAAGAGGCGACATGAGAATTTAGGGTTTAATGACGGTTTGCCGCCTCTCCATCCGAAGAGGAGCCTCCGGATTCCTCAAGGAATCGAGTTCATCTCATCAGGATTGAACCTGAGTCTCCTCCGATCGCTCTCTTTTGGTTCGGAATCCGATGGATTGTGGCTGGCGGAGATCATCAAGGAAGGGGAGGCCGAGATCCTAATGCATTCCAACAACACCGTCTTCTTCAACAAAGCCCAGGTGTGATGCCTTTGTTGTCTTCGTTTCGGTGACATGTTTGCATTCATCTCCCTTTTTTTTTTTACTTCGGTTCTCCTTTACATGTCCTGGTTAAGGAATGGCCAAGAATTGGACTTTCCCCCTTGAAAAATCTAATGGGATAGTGCTGAAAACTTAGATTTTGTACCAAGTTGTGCATGTGATACAAGAAAACTCATAGGGGTACCAACTGCTTCCAAAAGCAATATAGATCTTTTTATTGTCAAATCAAGTATGAAAAAGATTACAATCACCCAACTGCAAGAATGTATCTCAAGCTTGGCATGAAAGCCCAAAATATAATTAAGGGGAGGAAAAAAGTAATTAGGCTCACATCTAATAAGCATAAATCCATGACACCACTACTGAGAAAGCAAATGTAGGGTATGGCTAGCTTGCTATTCTACTTTCACTTGGCCGTGCCATTGGCCGCGCCGGCAGCGGCTCCGGATGGGTTGAGCTCATCCCAAGCCTCGATCCATGTAACCATTGCATCTGCAAGCTTGGTGAAGTAGGGGTCGATCTTCCCAAGCTTTTCTCTTACCTGCTTGGACAGCTCAATGTAGCACTTCTGCACGCTGGTGCAATCCTTGGGCAGGGCAACAGATTGGAAGAAGGGGATCAGCTCCTCTTGCCAGAAGATCCCCTTGTACTCTTTCTTCAGGTTGACAAATGGGTTGCTGGCCTTGCTGTGCCAGATGTAGGGCAAGCCAGTCTTCACTCCCAGTCCCAAGTGATCACAGATCACCTGAAAATTCATGGATTTAGAAGTCATTTGGACTGCTTGAATAATTGCAGTTCCTGAGCACAATAAGAGAGAGAGAGAGAGATCTTCACTTGTAGAAAGAGAAATCAGAACTGAGAAATGCTCAAAACTGATAATATGATGCTTCAGAACAGCATAAAGCATGAAGGAGAAAACAGAAAGGAAAATTGTTGAACTGAGAGTACAAGATGACAACTGATCTGTGCATTATGACAGATTAGAAGGATGAATTTGAGCAGAGAGACTGACCTTGGTGCACCATCCGGCCCACATATCGTCATAGCGCCCGATAGGCTGGCCATCACCCATCAGTCCAAAGTACATTGCAGGGCCGATGAGCTCACGGTTGAAGCCCAGATTCATTCCGCACATTGGAAACAATGTTCCCTTGGGGATTGTAAGAACCGCATCGACATACCTGATAAACCCAAGACAGCAGTTGCAGACTAAGTTTGTGGTAAAAATGTAGAGTCATTAAGTCTAGTAACCATAGATATCACAGCATTTGATTTGTTACCTGGTGTTCCTCTCTCGAGGCTTGACAAGCTGCGTGGGAGCATCGTAGTCAGGAATGTTAAGCCAAAGGCCATGAGAAACGGCTGTTGGAGCACCTTCTCGGAGGCTGAAAGGATACCCACGAACAAAGTCTGCGCCTACTTGGTAGGGATCATACAAGGTGTTGAAGAAGTATGGAGTGGATGGGGATAGCAGATTCTTGATGTGCTGTTCAAGTGCATTGATCTCTTTGCCAGAGGGATCCTTAGCAACCTATTTAAGATGACAAATGACAGTGATTTAGGACCATGGGAGATCAAATGCAGAGGCATTAGCAACTAAATAACACGAAGAGGTCGGATCTTTCAAAAACAATCCAAACTTTTCATGCATAAGACACCTGCTAATTGTATTATTATGACACAAAAATATCAGATGTACTCAATTTCACCAACCTGAGATCACAGACCGGGGAAGGCATGTAGAAGAGAACCTTATTATCATGTTCTCTAGACACAGAAGCCAAATTCTATGGTTTTCAGTGAAATAATTTCACATATCTGACACCCAAATATCAAATGCAATCATGCTTGATTCACCAACATGGGACCACCAACCATGGAAGACATACAGAAGAGCATTTAAATATCATGCTTTCTAGATCCAGAAAACAAATTGTGTGGTTTCAAGTTAAATATTTCACATATCACATTGCTATCTGAGTGACCAATTATAAAATTAGAAGATGACAACTAGAGGCTTGAAAGGTCATCTGATACCTGAAGCCTAAGAAACAGATGATGATTATAACATTTTGCTGGAATACTAGTGGTATAAATTGAAGTCCATGAGCTATACTAATAAATTGAAAGTAATTTTGCTGGAATACTCCTGGTATAAATCAGGCAAGTCAAACCTGCTACAACCCACATGGAATGGTGAAAAGAAAAGATTAAAGAAGGATCAACAGTCTTGTGATGATATATACATGAAACTAAAATATATCGAGAGAGTATAAATAAAGCAACTACTGGATACCTCACATTAACTTTGCCACACTTTATACCCAGATCCATATGCTATTGTATCACTACACTAATAACTAGATCTGCTTTGGGTTATGCATTTCAAAGTTAAGGTCAATGCTGATCACCGACACATCCTCGTCTCAGAGATTCTGAGAAATCAACTGCAGGTAGTCAGATCTATCCAAAACACAGCCATATAATTCAGTCCACAAGCGGGTTCGGGGTCAAAAAAAGAGAGATTTTTAGGGAAAGAGAACACTGTAACAGCATAGAGATATTTATCAAAAAAAAAAAACAAAACCAAATTTGTATACTTGAATGAGACTGTAAGTACGAAAACCAAGTTAAAATCACGCCGTTTTTTCACGGACGCCCAAATCTCTTAAGAGAACGACTCGCAAAGTCCAGATCTGTAAGAAGAAGATAAGAACAGTTATTTCCTGATGGATTTAGCGACGACTTACGAAGCAGTCGTCGTCGATGGTGTAGATGTACTTCTTCTTGGACACCATGTAGCCGAAGCAGCGGCAGGCGGAGTCCTTGAAGGAGATGCAGTTGGCCTTGGGCCCCAAGATGCGGTTGATGTCGTTGCGGTTGTAGAGCTCGTAGTCGAACCCCTCCGGCACCTTAATCGTCTTGCTCGGGTCCCCGTCCTGCACGATGATGAGGTGGTACTGCTGGAAGAACGGCCGCCACATCTCCAAGAAATCCAGGTTACGTATCGTCGGGATCACGATGTCGAGTTCATCCTTCAGCAGAGGCGTGCTCGGGACCGACGACGATTCCTTCCCCGCCATCTCTCTCCTCTCCCTTTCTCCTATCAGATCTAATCGATCGATCTCGATCCAGGAAGCACAAGAACACACAGAAGAGGAAAAAGATGCGTTTTTTATCCTCCCTTGCCCTTTGGAGTCGGAGTGATCGCACTCTCGACTGGGTTATATAAACCGCTGGGCATGTGTCGGCACGTGCGGGACCGTCGGAGGCGAATCGATCGCCGATCCATGCGACGAGGAGAGAGAGAGACCACGACGAAATAGCTGGACCGACAGGGGTCGGAGCACGCGAACCGGTCCATAAAATTCACGACTCTGGCTACGATCATTAGGAGAGTCGTGCTGCGACAGGTAAGCGGTGAGGCCAGGAGAAGGCACTATGTGTCGCGACTGAAGTCACACGTCGGGTCGCCACGCGGTGGGTGAAGGATCGCTTAATTTCACCGATGGCGAACGACGACAAATGTTATTTATTGGGCAAGTTTTTTGGGCGAAAAATATGTTGCACGCTTCATTTCGCTTAAGATTCCATGTTAATGTTTCTCACTTTATAGTTCTCTCACACATGTTTTGCATATTGTTGCATATCCTCCGCAATTTCTATATAAAATGTTTAATATAAAAGTAGACAAAATTATAATTTTGTTGTCACTGTATTCCCTTGTAAAAGAAACAACCACAGCCTCATCTCTGACTCTGTCTCCTCCATCTATTCCCCCCATGGTGGGAGGAAGAAGACATGCCTAACTTGGACTTGGTCAGGAGGGGATGGCTGTGAACCAAGTCAACTGTGCGAGGAGGTGCGTCTGTTTCCAATGATTCACGGTACAGATCAACCACACGCATCCTCTCTTCTCCTGGTGGGAGGAAGAAGATACGCATACCAAACATGGACTTGGTATGATCAAGACAACTGCAGACCTTCGCCATCACCATTTACTGCTGCCTACCTCGTTTACTTTTCTAACCAGTGTGATGTGATGTGATGTGATGTGAGAGGCGACATTACTTTGGTACGCCGTGCTGTGTTGCCAGTCTTGACTGAGTCACGAGGAGGCGCTGCGAGGAATCAATGAAGGAGAAGGATGCCGGTGAGATGAAGAAGAAGACGATGATGATAGCTGCTGTGATGGGCACTCTTAGATGCGGAGCGCCTGTTTTGACTCAGACAGCGGACACGACTTCCTCGCGCACACGGCGTTTGTGGGGGTGACATGTTTCGTTATGAGTGGAACAAATCATGTTTCCTGCCTCCGCCGTCACTGATGGATCTCTCTCTGCATGGCTTCAAAGAAGAAAGTTTGCTTTGCATGTTGTCACACCAACCATCTGAGTTAAACACAGAAAAGAACGGGACAGATAGATAGTAAGTTTGGTAGCGAAGGAAAAAGAAGATGCTTTGCATGTTGAGGAACACTTGGGAGGATGGGGTGGCCAGAATGGGCTATCACAGCTGGAGGAGCGAGCTAAAGACAAGTGAAATGTCAATGGCGGGTGGAAGGCGGTGTCATGGGTGGCCACCGCGTTCTTCCGTCGGTCCTAATCGGTGATGGCCAGCTACAAGCTTCAATGCAGCACCGCAAAGGTGGGAAGCTTCTTCTTCTTCCACATGCAGCATGCAGAGACACGCACACAAGAAGAACTAAAATACTTGAGAGAGATGAGGATATTACATGCAACACAGACACATTGTAAGATGAAGGACATGAGAGTTGGTTGCAGTTGGTTGGAGGTGTGATATGACATATTATGGTATTGTCTGTGTGGCAGTGGTTAGTGACCATGTTGATGTCAATAAAAAAAATCTCATACTGATGCAATATGACACCTCAAATTCGAACAGGATAGTTGTCTTTTTCATACCGTTCGACACTATATAAGTCAACGTCGAATGCCTCGGAGTCGCTCCAAAAAGCTCGAATCGATGTCGCTCGGTATAGGATTGTATAGCTCGATCGGTGCTCGTACAAGCCAGTCGTCCGAGGAGTCGACAATCATTATCGAATCATGTGCGACCGACCGTCATCCATAAGTACAAAAACTTACCCTTGGTCAACGCCAAGGGGGGGCTCTCTCTCTCTCTCTCTCTCAAAAACATTCAACTCCATCTCACCAATGTTGACTTAAGCTTCTGAGGGGTCGAGTCGGGAATCTTCCGACCCGATCTATGTGCAGGAATCGAATGATGTGCCGTGGCTGATCACCAGAAGAAAAAATCATTCCTGAGCATGTTGATGATCAGTTTCACTCGACCCAACGTTGATTACTTGTCCGAACACCACCTAAAGCGAGCCGTGCACATTCGACCTCGAACTAAGTCGTGCTGAGTCAACGAACACGACGAAAAGGTACACTTACATGAATTAGTTGTGAGCATGAAGAGTGAAATGATTGGATTACATTGTAGCCGAGCCATGATTTTTAGTGAATGGCTAATTACATTGTCATGGCAATTTCAACTTGTACAAGGCAAAGTTGTATGTATCAATGACTTTTAAATTCTATATTGACAAAAATCTCATGCCATAAAACCCTTACTTTTGACCTAAGCTCATGTCAAACTCTGTATCTAATAGAGTTGTTCAGTCAGAATGTTTATTTATTGGTTCTTGAAATGTAGGCTCTGAGATCAAAATCTGTATGCAAAATGAATTGATGGTGGTCAAACCCTGGCATGCTAGGTCAAAATGGACTTGCAAGGAGATATCTATATATAAGCAAAAAAAGAAGCTTGTTTTACCCACCCAACATTTGTTCAACCAATGGATTAATTTACTGCAATGGAATGTCTTGGCACATCAACCTTGGAGGGACAAGTTCATCTTTATGTAATTAAATCAATCTATTTTAATTTTCTTTATGCACAATCAATCATGGGATTGATGAAAAGTTAGGATAAGCTTGTTTTATTTGATGGAGAACATCTAATACCCTCCCCCCTCACAATATGACTTATTTTAGGTGGCAAAATTGCAGAAGATGAGCATATAAACAAAATCATATATTATAAGATTAGTTGGCAGACAACAACAACAAATAGACACCAAAAAAAGAAAGAAAGAAAAAGGAAACACTATTTAGGTTTCAAATAAACTTTTGAAAAGTCAAGTGAAGCGGAAGAGGTGTCAATACAACATTGGGGAAGAATCAAGATACATAATTTTATTTTCCATAAGAAAAGGACTATTCTCATGACTCTACCATTGCCATATTTCCACATCTTGCTATGAACACTTATTTCAAACCTAATAATAATAATAATAATAATAATAATAATAATAATAATAATGTATGGAACAAAATCATAAAACCCTAAAGCCAATTATCATTAATGAGGGTATATTGTTCAAATTAATCATTGTGGGCTGGCCCATAATAACTGGGCCGAACCTCTTTTTGTGGGCCTGAAACTCTCAGCTTTATTATTATTATTATTATTATTATTAAAAATAATATATTTTTAATAATATATTTTGTCTGGTCCATAATAATATTTTTTAATTCAATAATTTAAGTTAAGAGTGACTTTCTTAAAAAAAAAAAACTATAAGTGACATTATTTTATGCTACTGGTCGTTGATAAAGAATCTACTATCAAATTTAATTGGACAAAGATTTAAAGCAGTAAAATACAAGCTTTCTTCTCGTCTATTATGAGAAGGAAGACAAATGAAAGTTTTTTTTCTCATCATTTATGATAAGAAAGATAATCACAAAGCCTACTTCTCATCCAGAAGATAATTACAAATCCTCTTCTCATCCTTAAGGTATAAAAACACATTCAAAACAATAAAATAGATAGAGCTCTCTTTTTTACTGAATCACTCGAACTCGTATTTTTAAATATTGGATTACTAACTTGAGCGTCAGAGAGATCAGGTTTGGGTCAAAAAACTTCTTTCGACCTCAATCTTCATGCAAGTAGTATCTTGAGAGTATGATATTTCTATATTGGAAGTATAGTATTTTTATCTCGGGAGCACAATATTTCTACATTGAATACATTCGAGGTATTCCTACGCACATGAGTTTGGACCATGTCAGATTGACCAAGACGTTAGTAGCGTTTTCCCTCAATAGTCATCATTGCTTATGGATTACTATAATACAATATTTTAGACTTATAATTAGTTTAATTAATGTTTTTTTTTAAAAAAGTTAATTATAATATCTTAAAAAAAGTTTTATAGTCTTTTATCATGACGGTAAAAGTATTGTACCAGACAAAACAATATTATAATAGATAAAAATTATATCCAATAGAAATTTTTTTAAGGGATAATTTAGATTTTTTTAAATTATAGATACTATTAAAAAAATGAGAATATCGACTAAAAAAATCTAAAATATAGATATTTTCTAAAAAAAATCGCCCTTAAGTTAATGCAATCGATTCTGTTTTTTGTTGTCCAATTCGATCGCTCCGGTATGCCTCGACTCGATTCTTCAACACACGTGTCATTTGACCTCCTCGCACGCATGTAATCGTCAACGGGGAACTCGTAACGCCGTTATTTATCACGGTGGGCTCAGCGTTTGTGATTTCAGAATTACAAAAACGTTTTCCCAAAATATGTTTTTGGTTTGAAGGAGGGTGAGCGTAGTTTCGTTCGTTGCTCTGGTTACGAAGTCGGTCCCACCAACTAAGGCGGGCCCCAGACACGCAGTGTACGTACGCACTTCCGTACCTTGTATTGAGACGAGCGCGATTTAGGGTTCGCTGCCCGCGGAGGTTTTGGGCGTCTCGGTGGAGAAGAGAATTAGGGTTCTAGAAAATGCGACTTTTCGACGGATGCAAATTACCAAAGCCGCAATCGCCGCTTTCGAGTAAAGTTTGGATCCTTAGAATGTGAGATATTGATATAGATGTGAAGCACAGTGCAGTTGCTGGTGCGGCTTCGACGATTTGACATCCTAAGGCTCAAGGAATCGGGGTATTTGTAGGCAAACGCGAAACCCCTGCTTCCAGTTGTAGATTAAGCATACCATTAGATGGCGAAAAATTGGTTTTTGGTACTGAAATCGATCTTTTAGCCCGTGGGAGGCTTGGATTTCGAGAATAGAGACCTTGCTTCGCGGTAGCTTGTGCGGCTTTCAGGGAAATGGAAGCGAGCCTGGATCAGACGCTTCAGGAGGGTAAGCTCGTCCGTCAGGTCAACGCCATGATCGTCGCCTATCTTCGTGACAACAATCTGCATCAGGCAATGCTCCTTCCCTTCTTCATCGATGTTGGCCACACTTCCGCTACCTTCCTGTTAATTGCTTGAAATGGTTCGATTTGTGTATCAGGCTGCAATGGCTGTTGCTTCAGCCACGATGACCCCGTTGGCCACAGACGCACCCGCAAACAGGCTTCTTGAGCTTGTTGCTAAGGTATGAGTTTTATGTCGGCCATCGTGCTTCCCTCCACATCAGGAAGATTTAGGAGTCTGATGTATCAACAGGGTCTTGCAGTTGAGAGAGACGAGTCTTCAAGGGGAGTTTCAGCTGCGTCTGCTGCAGGGATACCAGTTTTACTTGGCTCGATGCCTGTCCCAACCCAAGCCATAGATTTCAGGTGACTGTTTTTATGCTGCCCTTTGCTTATGACATTTGCATACAACAGTGAATTTTACTGCTTATTTTATTCACAAATGAATAATTTAGCTCATGTTTGTGTCTGGTTTGTGGTCTGCAACTCTGGCTCAACCTGTAGTTTCCTTGTTTACCATCAGGAATGCCTTTATGATACTTCGGTTACTGATATAAATGTTTCTGTTTACTCAGTGCCATGCCTGATACAAAAGGTTCATCCAAGACTTTCCCAAAGCATGAGACAAGACATGTTTCAGAGCATAAGGTATGGGGCTGATACTTGATGATATGAAGACAAGTTTTTTTTTTTATTATTATGTTGAATTTGTTAATACTGACAGCGTAGTAAGTAGATATACCGTGTCATTATATTAGAAGTAATGACAGATTGAACAGTACTTGAGAGAAAGACCACATGGGTCTCTCTTATAGACAATTACGTGAATGGAGATGAAGGCATGGATAATGACAGACTGCTTGCTTCTTTGATCATTAATATATACTTGAATATATGACATGGTGTATATATTGACTATAGAACCATCACATGGTGTATCCTATTGTAGGGTGGCTCAATTTGTCTCATTTTGTTGCCTGCTTGAATTGAGGGCTACATGCTGTGCAAGTAACCCGTCCTCACTTCCATGTTTATTGTACGTTCTCCTTCATTCTCCTTTTTCTTCAGACTCATATTCAGTTAGCACTTCATACCATGGTGTAGACCATGTGGCCTTGACTGTATAACAGCTTACCAATCATGCAGCTATGTATTTCTTTTTTCTTTTGGTGGCCAATTTTTAAACTTTCCCTTATACACTCCCTCAAACATTAATTCTTTGTTCTATTGTCACAGATTTGCATAAGCTTTCTTGTCTTAGTCTGTGACCTTGTTGTCATGACCGTCAAGTCTTTGGATCATAACATGTTGTGTCTCATTACTATCCTGTTTATCCATTCCTACATGTAGGAAGAACCTTGGCGATTTCTTTTAGTTGACATGCTTGGTCACTTCACTTCTTCTTTATTATTATTTGGGAACTTTATGACTTTTAAATGGACATGATGAGGGAGACAATGTGCTGTGTTTTGTCTTTGTAGAATTTTGCTAGATGTGCAAGGTTTAGTCCTGATGGGCGATTTGTTGCAACTGGAAGTTCAGACACATCTATTAAGCTATTTGAGGTTCACCCCTCCTCTTTGAATAATTGCATGATTTGCTAGATTCCATTAGTCTGTCATTTCATACAGATTTTAATATTGGGCAAATGTTACTTGCAGTTGAGCTTTTATTTTATTCTTGCCTTCTGACTTCATTAAGCTATAATTTTTTACAGGTTTCGAAAATGAAGCAAGCGGTGCTTGCAGAATCCAGGGATGGTCCTGTGAGGCCTGTTATTCGGACATTCTATGATCATTCACAGGTTACACCACTTGACTTTATTGTGGAAGTTTGTCTCTTAGTTACATTGTTAACGGTTAGGGCAAGATTTAAATCTTGGACTTGTCAATACAAGTAGGTGGCCTGATCGATACAGTACTCGTACGGATTGGTACAACTCATACCAAAATAGTCCCTTGTTGATTTTCGGAGCAGCAAATATCGACCCATATCTATTAATACAGGCAGCATTTTAAATCTTGATTTAGGACATTTTATTCCATTTGAAATAACATTACTAATAGACTGTTTTTTTCCTTTTATGATAACTTAAGGGGGACAAATGAAAATAAAATTACTTGCAAGATTCTGTACAAGCATCTTTTAATTATTCTAAATAATTTTTTTCTATTAAGATCCACCACATTAATTTTGTAAGAAAATGAGAAAGAAAGAAAAGGCAAACCTAGTGCATGTAGCTCCCATCAATGTAGGGTCTGGGAAGCATCCACATTATCTATATAGGTGGAGATGTTGTTTCCGTGACAGAATTTTCGTCACCCAGATCACAAAGGAGCAGAGGAGATAGAAAACAAATATTTTCTCCTTTTTTTAGTTATTTGGAGCTGCTTCTCATTTGCTGGGCATGCTCTACTCCTAGGTCTCTGGCATGTTGTTTAGCTGACTAAACAGATCTGGTACCTTTGTAATCCAAGTACCTTTATAAGCTTCAGGTGATTTCAACATGTAGACAGTACCTTCTGAGCCTAGAGCATTCTTTGCTTCATGTGTATATAATGAGACTGAATAGGATGAAAACTGGCCAGACAATAAACTAGGAATTCTGGTATAAGTTCTTTGTTTAGCAAACGTTAAATAGATATATTTGTTCCATTGACTAGATTTTTATTACTTTACGATATTACCAAATCACTGGGCCTTTCTGAGTTTTATTTTCCTTTCTTGTTTTCACATTTTAAACTAGTAGCCTTGCAAATTATTTTTTAAAAAAGGCATTTATAGGAATAACATAACTACTGTATTTGTGTGTATTATGTACTTGTATATATAATGCTTGTACAATCATATTGTCACAACAATCATGTTGTTAATTGTGCTGCTTCTATTTTGTGTTCACAGATATCACCACAGGTCAAATAATGATTTATGTCTCTCTTTTCTGGTCCAATCATTATGAATTACTCCACAAAAAATATGCTTAATAATATGATTTTTCAAGGTTATTTCAAATGCATAGTTGGCATTTGCTAAAGTTGATGGACATGTAGAAAGGTATCTAATGTTCTTGATTGAAATGTCTTTTCCTGATATGTTGATTGACAAAGAGATTGAAGTTTACTGATGCTTTGCAGCCAATTAATGATCTAGATTTCCATCCACAAAGTACAGTATTAATATCAGGGGCAAAGGACAACACAATAAAGTATGTATTTTGCTAGTAGATTGTTGGATTCAGATACATATGCATGAATATGCATCAGCATATCTTTACCTTGTGCAATCATTAATGTATGAATGGCTTTCTATGCTAGTTAATTTTCTTATTCCAAAACCTTCATGGCATCTTTTCAAATCATGGCTGGTTAACAATAATCTTGTTTCGATTGGTGTCACAATGACAATTCCTGAACTTTTCAGATAAAAAGAGTCCTTATGGTGTCACACTATAATTAGTATGCATTGATGGTTATGTTAAAGAAGACAAGATACGTTGGTTGTTTTTTTCCTGTAAATATTCAAGAACCTTGGGCAACAACAATTGTAATGTCCCAACTATTTGGGGTCAGCCACATGGATCTTTTCTCATCATTTAGTTCTAAATACAACAATGTTAATAATCACTCTTCAGGTTTGTTGTCTCTTTTAAATTTTCTTTTCTACCCTTTTGCACCATTTATTATCATTGACACCTCATTTAATGGGCCATCTATATGTCTCCTTTATATCCATATCAACTTTAATGGTTTTCCTATATTTCTTTCTCTAATAGAACTATACCTAATTGTCCACACATAAAAAAATTATTATTTTTATCATTTCTAGTGACCTCACTTATGGTTTTCTCCCATTTTCTTCTCTATCGCAGTTATACCTAATTGCTTACACATGTAACATTTATTATTTTATTATACCTGAAAATCTCACACGTCCATCTCAGTTTTTTTCATTTTGGCCAAATTTTACTCCACCAGTATTCCAAATCATAAACATGTCTAACATTATAACTGTCTTACAGTATTTATTGGTGTACCGATCCATAAACCTACCACATGCCACCTACACCAAAACGTTTGGATAGCTGTGAGACAACTATCTCCTCTTTTTCTTTTCTACTTTCTTTTGCACTATCTCTCTCAAGAGATTTCTCTTCCTCCCTTCGGTCTCCTCCTTACCTTGTCATTACCACCTTCTCCTATTTACCTGTCACATTCTCCTCCTCTCCACCGTGCCACTATCGCCTTCTTCTCCTCTCCATCACATCACCATATTATTTCCTTCTGGTATGCATTCCCACCATATTCTTTTGGTATGTGCCGACACTTTCTCCTTCTCTACCTTCTCTTCTCTATTCCAACTAGCCTATATCGATCGGAATGGGGAAATACTGACATATGCTATGCCCCATCTTATTTGTATCAGTGTGCTCCGCCCAGTGACCACTGACCAGTAGTGGTTGTGGATTGAAATTTAGAACTTTGATTTGAAGAACCTTAATCCAAGGCATTAAGTGACTTCTTACTTTTTCTTTGTTTGTTCTCGTGAATTTTTTTTTATTGATGTTAAAACTTTGAATAAGATGATAAAAAATCATTTAGAATGATATGAGCATGTGCTTAGGAGACATCTAAATATAGTATGCAGAAGAGGTGAAATGATTAATGTTAGTGGTACTAGGAAAGGTATAGAAAGACTAAAAGAACTTTAATAGAAACTACAAATAAAGATTTAAGCACTCTAAACTTAACTAAATATATGACTTTTTACAAATCTGAATAGCGGCAAAAGATCCATATAGCCTATCCCAAATAGTTGAAACTTATGGTCTTATTGTTGTTGTTAAAACTTTGGAGGGCTCAATATACAACTTTAAGCAACCGATATTGGGAATGATAGGAATTGATTGCATCTAAATGTTGGAAAGGTATGGTTGTTCATGAGAATTTTCTGTAGGTAATTTCATAAAGTTCATTTTTCGTCATTGGAGTTGTCTGAAATTCATTATTTTGGTTGTGTCTTTTGTCTATACAATGAGGAATTGCAGCAACATCTTAACCTTGCACCTATTGATAGAAAGGACTTCTATACATGGGAAAGTAGAATACCTAATATTTGGATTGTTAAGCATGCAAGTCCCGAGTATGAGCACATAGAATTCTGCTTCTTGACATGGCACCTTTAAGCAAGATTCTAAATCTTGGTCCAGGATTGGTTTCAGTGAAACCAGTGATCTACTGGACGAGTATGGCACCACTATACTGACGGTATACACCCTGTACCATCCGTTACCAACTGAAAATAATAACAAAAAAAATATACCACTTGTTACTGGACCATATGATTGGATCTAAGTACTGGTCAGTATGCTCCATACTGATGGATATTTGAAACCTTGTTTTAGGGTTCACGGAGCACACTCTGTAAGAAATAAACTATTGAGAGAAGCTTCAATATACGGTGTCTTTATTTCCATATTTATTTCTTTTATGGTGTCCAAGTATTATATGTATAATAATGCAGCCTATAATCTTTTTTTAGGTTTTTTGATTTCTCAAAAACAGTTGCAAGGAGAGCTTTTAGAGTTATCCAGGTTCTGTTCTTTTTCCTACACTTCCTAAGTTCTCTAGCAATTTGGCATTTAAGATTCTATCTTTGCTCTTTGGTTGCTTGAAGTCATTGACATGAATTAGTCCTCTTTTGTATCGTTGTGCGCACAGGACACTCACAATGTGAGATCTGTTTCTTTTCATCCTTCTGGGGAATATCTATTGGCAGGTACTTATTCTATTTTTCTAATGTTTAGCTATACATTTCTTTGAATTTTCTTTGCTGATTAGCATTGAGATCATATGGTGGTTGTTATTTGAAATATAGATATAATTTGCTTAGATGCTAATATGTCTTAACAGAGTACACTACAATTTGGCTAGTTTTTTTTTTTTCCTGTTTATAATCTATAGGAATAGACCTTCATTTTTCAGTGATCTATTTATCTGAAGCTTAAAAACTAAAAAAATTGAACCAACGGTATGGATCTAGGAATGCCATATTAAGAAGGCAGTTTTATAATCAAGAGGTTATGGAAAAGGATGCCACTGGTAAGAAACTTATCTTCATTGATCAAAACATCATGCAAAACTTACTACTTTTTTGTTTCCTTATTCATATAACCATTTGTTTATCTACTTCACCTATACTAATGGATAAAAATCTTTTGCAACTTATATGGACAACTATCTCCTATTCTAGGAAATTCATAGTCGTACGAAACCAACTTTCTTTTTGTTTCTTTACCATGTAACTGTTTGTTTGTCTACTTCACCTAGATTCATAGACAAAAATCCAAGCCAACTTATGTGGGCAAGTATTTTCTTTTCTAGGAAATTTAGTCTTTACCCACAATAGGACTTAATTATTACAGGACCCGGAAGTAATGGGCACTAAAAACAAATCATTTAAAAAAAATTAATTTAATTTACAGGACCTAGAAGTAATGGACTCAGAATCTGATTCTGACCAAGACCTGATCTAAACCTGGAGATATCCATTCTGCATCACAACTTATTCATAGACACAAGTTGTCTGTTTGTAGTTGCTCTGAATTACATCTTTTCTGTTTGTACTTTGGTGTCCATAGACAGTGCCTGTCTCCTTTACACACTGGATGAATGGTGTGCTTGATTACAAGAAGTTGCAATAGGTGTTTCTGTTTGTATTTAATGTAACAAATGGAAATCTGTTGAATTCCACAGGGACTGATCATCCAATTCCTCATTTGTATGATATCAATACTTTCAAGTGTTACTTAACAGCAAATGCTCATGACCTAAGTACTAAAGCTGCTATCAACCAGGCATGGGTGTTTCTGGCTTGAATCATCTAAGGAAGTGGTCTTCTATTTTTGCCTGAATAATATATATGTTGTGTAGGTCCGATACTCGTCTACTGGCAGTATGTATGTGACAGCATCAAAAGATGGTTCTGTTCGTGTATGGGATGGGGTTACCGCACAATGTGTCCGACCTATAGTTGGTGCACATGGGTTAATGGAGGCTACGAGTGCAAGTTTCACGAAAGATCAAAGGTGTAGAATGTCATTCCCATGTGCCCGTGCTCATTTAAATCTACTAGTATCTTCCATTTATGTTTCTAGTTCTAAGAAGTTCATGCCTTCAATAAATTGAAAATTTTAATACGCATGTTCTTTTTACTAAATAATCTGCAAAACATTTTATATTTGGGAAGAATATCTTGGAGTGATTGCTTATTCACATATTTATGTAGAGATCTAATATGAAGACTTAATGCAAACTTAAACTAAATTATATGTAACAATGAGAGTTCTGTACATGAGTATGCTGGATTATTTGGTCCACCTTACATGAAGAATAACTCTCTTTGTCATCTAAGCTTCTCCTCCTCCTCTCTTGTCATTCACTTCGCCGTGTTATTCTACTAGGTTCATTCTCTCTTGTGGAAAGGACTCTACCATTAAATTGTGGGAAGTAGGCACTGGAAGACTACTCAAGCAATACCTGGGAGCGGTGCACACGCAGTTTCGTTGTCAGGTTGGTTAAATTTCTGTTGCATCTATATTTTGGATATCGCATGAAAATCTGGAAGCTTCAATTTGTAGAGAGATGCTCTACATCTGTCAAATTTGGAAGCTCTATAAACACCAATACTGTGTTCCAGATTCTAGCGACCTTTTTCCTGCAAGATACCTATATGGTCTTCTGTTGCCTGAAATTTTTGGTATGCATCAATTGTGCAAAAACGATGCTGAAGGGACAAATACGCATTCAAACTTTTTCCTCTATCTTCACCTTTTGAAGGCTTTGAATAGTGTTCTTTTTAAGTGGCTATAGAAATAGCACTTTTGACGGGCATTTGTGGGTATTTATTGTCTTTTCTTACAATTGAATTAATCTCCAATTTATAATTGTGGTGAAGTATGATTATGTTAAAGATTCTCCTGGTAGAGTTTGTATAGTGACTAAATATTGTTCACAGCCGAAAACAAAGTTTGCCCAGTGTATTTTTTTTTTTTTGTTGGAAAAGCATTTGCTGTGGTACTTTTGCCTTTGCTTGTTTAAAAGCACAAAAGTATCGAATGATTAACATGATCTAATGGCTGATATTAAAAACCAAAAAGATGGTAAGTGTCATGGTCCATGTTTAATTTAAAAGAGGAAGTTCTTTCATAAGAATGAAGCGTACGGGCTCTCTCATAACTGCATTCTACACCAAGAACACTAATATTTCTATGTAACATAATATAGTCTAGAAATAATCTAGTCCAGTACCTGTTTGCAGGCTGTCTTCAATGGCACTGAAGAGTTCATTCTATCCATTGATGAATCAAGTAATGAGGTCAGTTGCCCTTTCCACCAAGATTGCATCTCGTTTCGTATTTTATAAATTTATCAAAGTAAGATTTTGTACAGGTTGTTATTTGGGATGCGCTCACTGCTGAGAAGGTCGCGATCTGGCCATCTAATCATGTAGCTGCCCCCCGGTGGATCGAGCACTCTCCAACAGAGGCAGCCTTTGTTACCTGCGGTAATGACAGGTCTGTCAGGTTCTGGAAGGAAATCCCTTGAGAAACATGAAATTATTGACATGCAAGCATATCGATGTGTTATGTTAACTATCGAACTGGGGAATCCAAAACCAGGAGATATAATACTGGTTAGAAATAGCAATGGGCATGGCACATTACTTTCTCTGTTCTAATTGTTCTCCTTCATGAAACATGCAGAATCGCCTTCGTCGTAAACTGCTTTCTTCTCGATAAGTTTCTACACTATAGTAGCAGCTTTTTGTCCAAATAAGTTGACTGATCCTTATGATTCATATCATGCTGAGGTGTGATGTGTTCTTCAAATATCAGTGTTCTTCATCCCAAAAATCTCTTCATACCAAAAAGCTGTTTCACTTGCTTGAAAGATCATGGAGGTGCAATTTTTTAGCAATCTTGGATCATGGTGTGTTATTAAAATGTTTCGATCCTTTTCGGAATCTCCTCATGCATTGCATCCAACAAAAACCCGTTTATTATATACATCCTACATAAAAAAACCCTCAGATGTTTCAGAAGGATCTTACTAAGGTAGATTGTTAGATATTTTGATAACATCAACTGGGGCTGCATCTTTTGTCCTTTCAGAAGATCCAATTGCTTGGCTTTACAGATGCAGATTAAGGTTTCAGATGTTAGCCTTGTGATACATAGATTGAACGATGAAACGATCAACACACCATATTGACCATTCGATCCTCACAATGTTGATCTATACATGCCGGCAAATTCTTTAACATTTATAGAAGAGGTAAAACAATCTTCTGCTACTTCGACATCCTTATGCATGCATACAACAAATATATATCAGTAGAAACAACAATTTTCTATATCTGGAAGCAGTTATAATGTGATAGTTATTGGTGAACAAAATTGACGAAAATGGAAGAATCCACCACCTACAGTTACTCCTGTGATGCAACTCAGTAGGCTTCAGTCTGATGTCAAACTCCTGTTTCATAATTTTGTAGGATTCACAGTCTGATGTCGATCACATTTTTATTTAACGTCATCCTCATCCTCAACCTCATAACCATCCACTTCCGTATCCTCGCCTTTGTCCTCCTCTTCATCCTCATCATTGTTTTTATCATGATGTCTTGTAAGTTCAGCATACTCATCAATTGTTTTAACAGGAAACAAGTCTCCCTCTCTACTTCTGTCTCCAATGTTTGGAATCGTTGTCCCACCTCCAGTCCTATTTTTGTTCATCTGGTAGCAGTAAAAGACAGTACTTAGCATGCAATTAGTCTGAAGGGAGGAAATAAGTCATAAGTAAAAAAGCATAAAAACTGATAAAGTAGGAACAATAAGTATAATGACGATTGTATATTAGTTCAAGTTAAGCAAATTATTTCTTTTAACAACAAAATCAGAACTGATGAAAAAGAAGGAAAGCCTTAATGTATATATAGATCCATGTTCAGGAAAGAAGGATGAAAAAGGTGGAGGGTCATGGACAAACTCTCTATCTTTATAAGGATGAAATAAATGATGAAAAAGGTTTTCCAACTTTCAGAAACTACTCATCGAAGGAAAACCTTAATGTAGAGAGTTTCTATGGTAGAACATTCAAACAGTATCAGCACAATTCATAATGCTGAAAATTGAAAATATAGGTTAAAATTTGAACCCTCAGTGTGTCAAAACATGAAGTTAAATTCAAATTAAGATTGCTTTCTTTCTTTCCACACCATTTGGTTTACACTACATTTCCTTGCTTCTCGATTGACTACCCTAATTTATATTCCATTTAACATAGAGAAATAAAATCGATCAGTTACAACTCAATTCCCGATGCTGGAGACACAAGCTATACAAACAAAAATAGTGCCGTCAAGAAGATCGAGTTAACCAGATCTTTCCTTCTTTAAGTTCCATTAAGTTCTGGGGCCAACATTTGAATATCGACAAATGTGGACTCTCCTGCCATATGAAATGTTCTAATCCAATGATTTGCTATGGTTTGTCCACGGGGAAAAATCCTGAAGACAGGTAACAATAGTTTATGGGATTTGCAAGTGTTAAACCTTAAAGGAATGTAGAAAGCATATGGCACCTGGAAAGATAAATTATGCTGAGTTTTGCGTTTTCAACCCATTATCTTTAACAATAGTCAGTATATATCACCATTCACAGGCAAATCAAATGGGAAACAAAAAGGCAACAATTAAGCTCTATGCAAGCAGACATATCATGGTTCCATGTAATAAAATAGAAAAAGGAATGCAATTAAATGTGTGTGCTCGAATAGAAGACTAAACGATGAAGTTGAGAGGTTATGAATCTTTTCATAACATATTTACAAGCTGATGCATCCGATAGCATTCTCGTGCCTAATGGACTTCTCTTAGCTCATTCTGGACCAAGTAAGATACACATGTTGTGATCCTTTCTTTCTTCAGTAAGCTCATTTTAACACAAAGCACAAAAACTGATGTGATCCTATAGCTGAGCAATAATTTTATGTACCAAGGAGAAACAGAAAAAACATACAACCTATGAAGGGTATGCATGCTATTAATTACAGAGTGAAGTCCTTACAGAGCGAAGAAGAGTCCTTCGATCTCTTTCCCGAGAATTCTTAATAGCCTGTAATATATACACCAAATTTAATTATTTCAAATCATGTATTAAAACAAGAATGGAATTTTTTTTCTTTGATTTATGATAAGGACCTCCTCCAGTGTCTTGCGTTCAGACTCCACTTCTAAGGCATCCCTACAGTTCAGTGATTCATAATGAGTTCTACAAATGAAAAATCTTAGGGCAAAGAGACAATGTTGGGTATCAATAGAAGGATGACCTTCCTATGATCTCATTGGTGCTACAGCAACATTTTGCGCATATCCCAAGATCCTTTGAGCACGCTGCACATAAATTAGAATCAAACAACACTGCACTAAAATCATTCAAAAACAGAATAAAAAGAAAAAAAAAAACAGAAATGTGAACTACTAACCGGAGCAGACATTATGGTAAGCCTGCCGGACAGTCCGTTTCCCACATTTTTGACTATTTCACCGCCACAAAGTAATTTAGCAGATCACACGCAACAAGGCAAAACAAGAAGAGGAATATTTCACAAAGCGAAGAGAAAAATACCACTTTGCGGGCTCCAAAAGAGGCTTATACTTGCCATATCTGCAAAAACAAGAACAACAATGATTTCAAGAAATATCTTTTCATAAAGAAACAATTCCATCAGATAAAACCACATATAAACCCTAGTCCAGGGGTAATAAGAGAGGAAACTTCGAAGAAGAAGGAAACAAACAGGGACCTTCGCTTCCAATCGATCTGCCCTTTGCAGCGGGGGCAGACTCCGCTTACGGCCGAGTAGGGGCGCAGCCTTCCTCCCAATTCCTGTCACATCAACCACCATCCGTAGGACTCGTGCTTTTACGGAAAAAAAGAATGAAAAGAAGACTCTTTGTTACGGGATTATGGAGTTTAGGAGAAGAGAAGGGCGGGGACCGTTTCGTTGATCTTGCGGCCGGCGTTGGGCTTCCATGCGTATTTGTTCTGGTGCTTGGGCGGCCCCTGCCGCTTCGACGACGACGACGACATGCTCGACCTCTCCTCCGCCGCCGCCAAGCCTAACGAGGACGACTTGAACCGGTGGCGTATTGGAGGCCCACATTCTGAAGCCTCTTTAAATAGCTTTATTATTGGGCCTAATATTGGGCTTTCTTATCAAACAAATTGGGCCCAATCTGAAGCAAAGCGCTTTTAATTTAAATTTAATTTTTTTTATATATTTTTCATGTGTAATTTACATTTTGGTCTCCAAGCTTTAGCTTAATTATTAAAGGGGAATAATATTGACAGTTTAACTCGTATAAAAATACGACGTAACCCTTATCAAATTCATAAAATGGAGAAAGATATGGTTTTATTTTAATTTCCTTCATGCCGAAAAGGCCAAAAGATATGATGAGTAATTAATATTGGTTTTCAATCCACACCTTTTGAGCCCTATACGGATGTCCAATTAAGGTCACTAATTTTGTTTATTAGTATTTCGATATAAAAATAATATTATTGTCATGCCACCATGTGACTAATATTTCATCGACACATGTCCAACCTTGATGTCATTATAACAACACAATGACATTTTAAACCTAGATCGATAACGATTATTATTGTATACTAGATTTAGCATACCATAATGTCATGATCATAATTAAGCCTTCGAGCAACCCAAAATTGCTCCTCGTAACGAGTGTTGATTGTGAGAGTAACGATCCTAAGAGTATATTATAAAAGAACTCATCGGTTACGTGTTTTAGATATTTTTTAAATGCAATCTAAGGATTCTTCCGAATCCTACGAACCATAGACTAAATCGGGGGGCATTTATCGAAAATATATCTACCATAATTTTATATGATTGTAGACACATAGGATAGGACAAGTCGGATTCAAACACGTAGGAAAAGGACCTCGATTGATTCTTTGCACAGTCCGCCACGAATGATTTCAATTCAGTGGCTGCCATTCGAAGCTCAACCGGTCCTTGTGATTGTATATAAAATTGAGTAGAATCTATCTGTGTCGGTTGTTGTAATGTCACCACTTGGATTTTATTGATTCATTTTGTTGACCTACATTCAACTTCGAATCTAGACGAACCAGCAACATCTTTATTTGTCACACAAACATTTTGATTCGAGTAAATATATGTACATGTATCTTCTTAAATAATTAGCTCCAATACTAAGAAGAAAAGAATAGTCTACTTGGGGCCATTTTTGTAGTTTGATGGCTTTGGTCTTCCAGGTCTTCGGAGAGACTTTTCTTTGGAGAACAAAAAGAAGAAAAGACCTTTATGTCACAGATAAATTGTAAATGATTTGTTCGGTGCAATGCTTAAGCATGTATGTATTTTTTCGATTTGTTCTTGCTTTGTAAAGGACTGATCAAAGGTTTAATAGTCTCATCTGAGCGAGTTTAGTGGTCATTGTAGGTTTGTACGTTAAGTATGTGTCATATGAACACTTTACTATATTTCAATCTATAGTTAACCAATTTTATACCTTTGTTATGCAATTGTTCTGAGCTTGTGATGCTCATGGTTGAAATTTATATTGATTATAAAGTATTTATTGAAAGGGTCACTTGTGGATCTCATGTAAAGTGCTTTCTCTGTCCCATCTTCTTTTTTGCATGTCCTAAGGGATCGTAGGAGGTTTCGGGGGGACTGATCATTATGGACGGACACACAAGGGTACCGTACGACTTAGTCAAAACTAGCTAAGTTCGTGATATTTAAGAAAATCCAAAATCACCTTATCTTGGTACTTCATTTCATTTAAGCTAATGTTTTGAGTTGAGACCGTGAGTTATATATATATATATATATATATATATATATATATATATATATATATATATATATATATATATATATATATGTGTGTGTATGTAATAAGCAACGATACTGAAGAGTAATAAGCAACGATATCAACTAGATTTGATGCAAACAATAAAAAATGGGTAGTATGGTACTGTCATTGGATAATGCTATCCACATTGTCACCCATATAAGATCATGATCAACTTTGATGAAAGCTATGCAATGAACGTGGACTTGAGCCCCACAGTCAACGCCTTTTGATGCTTAAAAGACAGTAGCTTGCTACGTCAAACAATGGATAGAAGCCCATTGGAAAACAATACTACGGGAAGCTAATGTTCCACCTTTCTCTCTCGCATGGTTTCAGTCTGAAACTTGATGATGATAGGTTGGAACATTTTTAGTGTGGCACTTTGATGAGAATCACAGGCAACTCTCAAAGAAATCTAGTAGAATATCTTTGAGCCTACTCTACCTCAAATGTGATTCTGCAATGGAAAGTTCATGTCAGCCAAGATTCAGTGGCACGATTTGTGGACCCTCCAACTGCCATTGTTTATGATAAGAGTTGTTCATCCTGCACTCTTGGTGGTCAAGCAAAGGCCCACAGGGGAAGCTAGTTAATCGTGAGCATGCCGGATTGGAGCAATTCCGATAGGTACGACCGAGGCCTAAGCCTGAGACCCGAGTCGACAAGATCTTCGTATCTTTTCCTGATCTTATGCTCGCTTAGTTCCGTGGCTCTCGGACGTGACGAATGGTCCGAAACAGTGGAGGTTCTCGGGTCTCGTGTTGCTCTTTCGTCTCTACCCATGCAAGCAAGAACCTGACGGGGAGATAAGGGTGAAGGAAGGATGACGAGTTGATTTTGTTTGTTTGGGCTGCAGAAGAATAATTAGGGTTGCAGATATCGTTGAACAAAGGAAGCAAGCCTTTCGGGAGCTGCAAATATTCTGTGGGGGTACGACACTGGAAAAAGTGGTATCTTGAGATCATATTATTGGGTGTAGATTCTTGTTTGGTGCGGTTGTACATCCAAGGTCAAAGTAAGGAAACCCTACGTTGTCTCGTTGCATGTACAGGGAAAGAACATGTGCAAGTGTTCAAGGAGCCGGACAAGAACTGCAGCAGGGTCAGATAGTATTGCTGAGACTGCAGTCGTGCTTATCGAAGTTTAATCTCGCATGAGAGGTAGCACGTCTTTTCCAAATCCTATAATTGTGAGAACTCTTTCGGAAAACTTGCCCCATCCTGTGGGAAAGATTTGCTTCTATGGATTGTGCAGGTGGAAAAGGCAGTACTGGGAAAATGGCAAGCATTGAATGAGGCGGGATGCTTATCATGAATGAGTCATGGATGAGCATTCACATCCTTTTTGGATTGATGAAGAACACAACAGGTGGCTCTACATGTATCCAAACAAGCAATGATCTGACAACTTGAGTTGTTTCAACATGGAAATGCAAGGAGCCATGACAATGATAGGCATCTGCATTTTCCCAGGATGTGCAAATATGTGGACGAAGGTTAACCTCCTTTTCCAGATAGATGAGATTAGAACTTACCCTGATGTTTTTGGTTGCCTTTCAACAGAGAAAAAGTAAAGGAAAACATGCATTCCAAGAGTAAAGATCCAAGATAGATACTCCATTGCCCACATATGAAGCTATATATTTATGTACATTACAGCAAATATATATATGACACAAACTCCAAGGACGAGACAAACAGTTCCAGCTTCTGCAACCCTACAAAGTACCAAAACACTGCAGACGATAACCACAGACACCAAGCTCCACCAGATCCAAACTCCTTCAGTATCTCGGGAAGGCCTTGCACGCCAGAGGATTCTGCATCTCAAGAGACATCTTCAAGCACTCGGACAAGTCCACTCCGGTGTCCACAGGAACCCATTTGAACTGCTGCAGCAGCTGCGCCAGCCACAAGTGAACGGTGGCCAAGGCTAGGGCTTTGCCGGGGCACACCCTTCTTCCGGACCCGAAGGGTGCAAGCCGGAGGTCGGAACCCAGAACGCTCACGTCCTCCTCCACGAACCTCTCCGGCTCGAAGCTCTCGGGGTTCGGCCAGATGCGCTCGTCGTGGGTGATCGCCCACATGTTCACCATCGCGGTGGTCCCTGCGGGGATGAAGCTATCGCCGACGTGAACGTCGTGGATGGCGAGCCGCGCCCAGGAGAGAAGGGGGCCGGGCGGGTGCAACCGGAGGGTTTCCTTGACTATGGATTGCAGGTAGGGCAGGTTGGGGATGTCGGCGTCTGCGACGGCGCGCGAGCTTCCGACGACGGCGTCGAGCTCCGACTGGGCTCTCCTCTGTATCTCCTGGTGCACCACCATTCTCGCCATGATCCATTCCAGGAGGATGGCAACGGTGTCGGTTCCTCTAAAGATCATTTCCTGACAGAACACCGTCCATGGTTGGGGGTTTAGCTCTCTAATCTAATAACCGTAATGGAGGCCTCAAGATATAACACATACTATACACATCAAGAAAAGAACCAAGTAGAATCCAAGAGATGGTTGCTGCTACAACGAAACGCAAACTCATACGATGGAATATGGGTTGAACATGTCAACTCTCAGATCTTTAGCAGGATTGACTAGTTACAGTGGATGAGATGGAGACGTGAGCTTCTAAGATGCGAGAGGATAAGGACACATTTAAGCCTTCAGATAAGTCTCCGAACCAGCTAATCCAACAGAAGTCCCTTGACCTACCAAGACAACTACAACACAACTAAAAAGCACAGGAACATGATGTGAGACCCAATCATTAACCTACAAGAATGTAGAACGAAGAAGAATGTCATGAGTGTTAATAATAATGGAAACCATGGAAGGGGAGCTCACCCACAGAACAGCAACCATGTCAGAGTCAGAAAGCCTTTCTTCCTTCTCTAGATCTAACAGCACATCGACAAAGTCACCGTTGACCAACCCTCCACCGGATCTCCGCCGCCTGTGCTCGCCTATGACGCTCCCCACGAACACATCAACCCTGGACACCAGTCCCCGGCACCTCTTTCTGATGCCCTGAGGATCCAACCAGCTTAACAGAGGGACGTGATCGCTCCAGTTGAACTCACCGAGTAGCTCGTACCCTTCCGCGACCAGCTCTTCCAACTCCATGCCCTCGCCCTTCCCAAAATCGAATCTTTTGCCGAAAACAGTCGCCATCACGTTGCTCAGAGACCCAAAGTGCAGGACTTTCTTCACTTCCACCGCCCCGTTCTTCTCCATGCTCGCCATTACGTCCCGGATCATTTGTTGTGCAATGGCCCGGCGGTGTTCTCCCGAAGCGGCGATCCTCTTGGGGCTAAACAAATGGGTGGCGGACATCCTCCTCAGGTTGCGCCAGTACTCGCCGAAGGGCGCGAAGCCCATTGCCCGATGGAAGAGGAGCTCGTAGGCGGATTCCTTGATGGGGCGATCGGCGAAGGCCGAGCTGTTGAGGATCTCCCGGGCGGTGTCGGGGCGGCTGGACACGACGAAGCGGGTGAGGCCGACGGAAAAGGCCATCAACCCGGTGGCTTTGAGGGTTTCGGCGAGCGTGGCGAGGGACCGGTGCGCGGCAGCGCCGGACAAGGCGAGGACCATGCCCCGGGGGCCGGGGATCGAGCGTCCTCCCCTCGAGAGCGCCCATGCGAGCCCGCCGGGGTAAAACCAGAGAACCAAGAGGGCGGCGAGGAGGAAGGCCGCGATCGAAGGCAGCGCCTCCGCCTTCGGGAGGAAGAGAAGGAACAGAGCGGACTCCACAGACGAGGAGGAGGAATCCATCGTCGAAGTTTGAAGCAGCGGACGCAAGAAAAGCGAGACCTTTACTGGTCTGGCGAGGGTCGGGAGGGAACGAGAGCTTTTCGACGGAGCAACGCCGTGGGAGACCGAGAGATCGGTCGCCTTATATAGAAGTCGGAACGCGAAGCGAGCCCCTCTCTCTCGCTGTAGCTTTACACATTAAATTACTGATTTGCTCATGGTCCTGCGGAATTAATTGTGGATCCGGAGCTGATAATAGACTTTCGAAGGAGGGCTATATGGTCCTTTCGATTTGACAGATCGGACCACAGGGAGGTGCGCTTACCTGAAGGATGCGACGGCACGAGAAGACATGTGGCGAGATGGGACGTTGGGCCATCGATCGGCAGATTCGCGCCGCCTGTCTCAGCTTCGCCGCCGGCCCACCTCGAGACCTGGAAAACCAACCTCTCTTTCCGCGTACCCACGACGATCTCCAGTGCAATATTTGCAGACACGAATCGGGACCCAATGCCTCTGCTCATGCAGGCTTCACTTCCACCCAGATTTATCTCCAACCTGCGACTCCGCTGTGCCCTGGCCTGACCTGATATCTGCTCTTGTCGCTAACGCCACCACTTCTGCACTTCGTGGTACCCCAGGTTGTGCAAGCGGCCTCAAGGGATCTTTCATGGTGGCTTTCCTGCGAGCGACGACCCGACGGAACTTGATATGACATGGTGTTGCAGGTCGGCCGTCAGCGAGCTGCCATGGCATCCTCTGCTTCTCCTCATTTTGGAACGTTGTCAATTTGTCACAACCAGCTCACGGTTTGTACGATCACAATTGCAAGGCCACTGCAACGTCCTTTCCAAGGCGCATTACACTCTCGAGAAAGGTAGCAAGACACAGTTCGAGATAAGCGAGAAACTTCACCTGGCAATCAGCAATGAACGGCAAAACTAGCAGCTTCCAAGACACCCGAATCTCCACTGTGAGTGAATATAAACTGGATTTCTATGCTGCATATCCACCAACAACTCTCAGACCAAATCACCTCCCATGGATACAGCTAAGGCACAATACATATACCGCAGTCCTGCTTTCTCTTCTCCAAACCCGTCAAAAGCTTTGCAGGTGGTCAAACATGGTTGTTCATTTGTTGCAGGCTTTCTCCCCTAAATTCATAAGACAGATGGTAGCATTTCGAACCATCAAGTCAAGAATCCAGGTGAAGGCATAGTGAGATGCTCATCTTCCTGGCACCTGCAATCCTGGTTCCAGGCTTCTGGGTGATTAGAACATACCCGTCTTGCTCGAATCCTGTTTTCAAAACTAATTGTATATAATGATATTTTCTAAACAACTGTAGCAGGCGACTCCATGGCCCAATGGATAAGGTGCTGGTCTACGGAACCAGAGATTCTGGGTTCGATCCCCAGTGGAGTCGTTAAATTATATATACTATTTTTACGTTGCCGGAAGAACTTATTTCAAGTAGTCATTCTAACTTACAGTAATCATAAGATATAGTTCGACAAATTAGCACATTGGACTCCATGGCCCAATGGATAAGGCGCTGGTCTACGGAACCAGAGATTCTGGGTTCGATCCCCAGTGGAGTCGTTTTAATACGTCTTTTTAGCTCGTCTAGTAAACAATGCTCATAAAAAAAAAGTTAAATTCTTCCGCTACGCGTAGGCTGCTACTAACTCTCCTACCTTTGCTTTCTTTGCCGGTTGTGATGACCCCACATCCACTTATTGTGGCCCAAAGTATTGACGCGTAGATCACCAAGTCAGGGGAATAACTCCTCCAACCGGTGACGTGTTCCCGACACGTGTCCGGAAAACCCGGCTACGTCGCCCCCTAATTACTTGCCACGATGTAAAAGACGGATGCGGACTCGTCACTCTATTCGACACGTGTCTTGGTTGGCACGACCCGGCTCGGCGGCGGACTCCATCGCTCCACACCCTGCTTCCGTCCTGGCCGATCGTACTTGGATCGCTCCTGATGTCGTCTCCCTCCGACTCCATTCTTTCCGTATGAGAGGTTTTGGAGCTGGATTATTCTTCCACGCTCTAAAGTGATTTTTTTCTCTCCATTCTTCCTTCCTCTCATGGCGTACCGCTCCCTTCTCCGAGTTCTTCCGCAAATTTTTGGAGGTTGTCGCCAGCGATAGCAAGATACCGTCGTCTCAATGCGATAAAAATTGTTTCTTGGTAGCGTTTTTGTGTGGTTCGGCAATGGAAAAGGAGCTCTCTTCCTTTTAGGAGACATTTTGAGCTTAATATCCAGTTATTTTTACCTTCCCTCTTCCTTCCCCTGACATCTGCATGTTTTGCTCGTAATTTTGACCATAGATAAAATTTTGCAAGCGTTTCGTGTGGCTTGGCAATGGAAGAGGAGCGCGCTGCGCGTGCACCGGGCTGCCAGAAGGATTTCTTGAGGCGATTTGGAGCTGGCGGCGGGGAACAGGGGGAGAAGAGGACGCCTTCGGGGGATGGAGGGTCGGGAGAGACGGAGCTCAGCCTCGGTCTTTCCTTAGGCGGACGTGTTGGGCTGGAACCCAAGGGGAAGAGGCTCGTCCGGCCCTCTTCCTTCTCGACGTTTCCCACGGAGCGGGACTTCTCGGTGCACCCTCCGCTCGCGAGAACGTGCTCCCTGCACGCGGAGGCCGAGGTAGAGCTCCGGAAGAGCAAGGAGGTGCAGGGCTTGAAGCGATTGGAGACCAATGGTACTGTAGGCCGGAAAAACAAGATCTTTGACGAGGAATTCGCAAGGTTTGGGAACGGGGTCGTCCTTCACAGGCCACCGGCGTGGGCTGACACCGCCGGCAGAGTAGACGCATCGAAACGCTTCCGGCTGGCATCGCCCGACTCGATTGGATCTGAGGGAAGCAGCTGCTCCAGCTTGTATGACATCGACAGCCAGCCAAATCAAGGTAAAAAAAAAATCGACATTAATGCTTGTTGTCTCCTCATCTGCTTTCTGAAATGACTCATTAGCTTGCTTAATAAGCCTTTTGGATTGGTTTGGACATAAACTGGTATTGGGAGGAGATCTAAAAGTGAGTAGCTTGGCATTCAATTCCTCACAGAAGTTATCTTTACAGATCGATCACCTTACCATTTTATGTTCTCTAAAATGATGACATTATTAGGTTCCTGTGGTACATGGTAGACTAATTTTTCCCTGGAGGTTCTAAATCTTCATCATATTACCAGTTTTTTAAAGTTATCATGGTTCAACACTTTGGAATTTGGATCTGCTCTAGCAATTTTTGTTGTTTGAGTAATGTTCCAGTGGCTGGCCACATAAACACCTCACACTGATAGGGAACTTTATAATTGGCTGCACAATTTGATTTCTGCTCAACATGGGCAATCTTGTCGCTTAAGAGGTCCATGTTAACCAGCACTAAGCAGTCAGAATGTCGAAATTGTAGAACAGACAATACTCCGAACTATGCGTAGCATCACATTTCACAAAAATCTGGTGTTCAGGTTTAACCTGTTGCAGAGATTGATTGTGTTGTGTAAACTCACTGAAATGGAGAAAATAAGTTGGTTTGGACTTGGTGGTTTGCACCATTACAAACTAAAATGAGAAATAAACAAATACCGTACTCATTGATGTCCAGTCTGACCTTTGTAGCATAAGTGGAAGAGATTGATCATGGATAAAACCTGGCATGTAGCCTTGCAATTTTTTTTTATCTCACGATCAAGAAGGATTGTATTTTAAAAGAGTTCAGGATTGTATTGATGGGATTGGTGTGTTGATCCAAGCGCATGACAATTATGTAAGCCAAAAGTTGATGTGTTGCACAACCAATGTTTCAAATGTTGGTCCAGTTCTGTAACCGGTCCTTGGGCAGATGAGTATGGTTGGATGTATCTTATGACGGCACACCCCGTGCCGATTCGAATGCCAGAACGGGTTCAGCTGGAGGGGAGGGGAGAATTGAGAGAGAGAGAGGATGAGAAGGTGGCAACACATAGTAGAAAGAGAAAGAGAAAGAAATAAAGAGAGAAGTCTTTTTATTTATCTTAGTTGTTAAAGGTAACGTTTTTTATGTCGCTTAATCCAATTATCATTTTAGCTGTGAGAATATCACAAAACATAATTTTATCTGAGAATACTTTAGTTATTCCTCCTATCTATGTCTTTGTCTCGAACACATTACCTCGATGCTTACAATCGGTGACTTCACTGTCATTACTGATTAGAGTTTATTATCTCAGGATTAAACAACATGTCGGAGGTCAGGAGCTCCTTGACTGCAAAAGTATTGTCTGATCAAAGCATTTGTAAGCCAAAACCCAAACATACAGCCACAGATTCAGGACAACATGTTACCTGTGTCATTGAGGAGGATGACCGACCGCGGAAGGCTGCACGAGGAGAACCCAAAAACAAGGTACTAGAAAAGGTTGGAAAGAAAATGATCCAAGACATGCCTTGTGTTTCCACCGCAGGAGATGGACCGAACGGTAGAAGAATCGAAGGGTTGCTCTACAAGTACGGGAAGGGGGAAGAAGTCGAGATTTTGTGCGTGTGCCATGGCAGCTTCTTCAGCCCTGCTGAGTTTGTCATGCATGCAGGCGGCGGCGATGTGGCTCATCCACTGAGGCACATTGTCGTCAGCACATTGGCATCAAAATTCTTGTGATGGCCAGCCTCGTCACATGGTAGAACCATTTGGATTGCTTCAGAATGGTAAATCCCAGTAATTGGGAAGAAGCTATCAGAAAGAACAGGGTTTCTTTTTCTTCCTCTTGCGTTTCGAGTGAATGTTCCATCTCTTGTGGAAATTGTGAGGATTTTCTTCTTTTAATTCTGGTTTGCACAGAATGTTAGTGGTATTGTTTCAATCTTAATGAGTGTCATTTTTATGTTATCTTACACAAGAATGTTTCACCGGCACGGCTTTGTGGTTTTTTCGCCTTCTTCTGAGGAGCTTTGTTTGGATTTAGTCGATTCTATATGTAAGTTGTGATCAGAACATAGCATCAAACTTACTTGGATTCTTTAAGCAATATGTGAAGCATGTGGTCTGTGATACCTTCCATTGGCAGATCCATCATGTTCTTTGTTATCGTCTTCTCAATTCAAGTTACTCAATGCTGCTAATGTTGCATTACCATTGAGCAAGATGTAATGTGTGGATTCCATATATCATGTGTGTGAGAGATGTTAAATCCAATTATGAGGATTTCATAAATTGACTTTTTATTAGGTATTCAATCTCTAACTCTATAACTATTGTGAAACTAAAAATAAATAAAAATTATTTTTTTGGGGGCATACCTTTTTCTAATATTTGGTGAAGTGTTATTTTATCTATAATTATTATTATTTTCTAAAACAATTATTTTGGTCTTTGTATAATTGTAGCAGGTATGCAGAGGCTTCTTCAAATGGTTCAAGTGGGTCAACCACCGTTGGCCTCCAGCTTTTCCAAGTCCAAGTCGTCGTGCGCGCAGGGTTCCCAGTCGGCCTGCCGTTGACCCTCGCGCGCTCCCGTGGAATCAACGCGCCCGCCTGCAATGGGAGCCAACCATCGCCCGCTGCTCGAGGGAATCCACCACCGCAGGTCTTCTTTCAAACATTCAACCTTCTCCACTCCGCCGAATCGTTTTCAGGCGTTGGTGTTCTCGTCGCCGTCGTCGTCGTAATCGATGCTCTTGTGACGAGGTCGTCCGAAAACGCGTTAAGAAATGTGTCCGATTTAGGAGGCTCAAAGCGCAGGCTCGTCGTCGCCCAACTCCGGTAAGCCTGATGTCCTAACTCCATAATCTCTGTGTTCTATCGATCTGGCAGCCTGAAGGTCGCCCGGAAATCGTTCGATGAAATGCTTATTAAAAGGGCATGGGCCGCATCGAACAGGGCCCGTATCACGTGACACGTCCGAATTGTTAGGCCGATGAGGCTCCGCAATTGCACACGGCTGCGTGTTGCGGTGTACTGGTGGGACCCGACGCGTTGTTTTTTCGTCGTTTCGTCGGGTGTGCCCCACAAAAAAAAAAGGCCCACCCGTCAGCACGCGACTCGCGAATTACACGCCTCGAAACTATTTAAATACTCTTTTTGGCGACCCGTCGTTGTTACTCTCGAATAGGATTCGTCAGAGTGGTGGGTTCCACTTGGTATGGGCAATAGCAGTTCACGTATGCGGGCGGGTGACTGCTCATCAGCTACGAAAGATGTTTCTGCGAGATAAATAAATATATTTGACTTGGTGCCGTTTCCGACCCATTTGAGACGCCAGTCAACTGCGATCGATATATTTGACTTAGCGTCGTTTTCTCTTCTTTCTCGCTTTTCAAAGCCATTAATTGAATCAACCCGAACCGACCCAAAATTTAAATTCGTTCAAAATAAATAATAGTTAATACATTAAATTATATTATAAAAAATAAATAAAAATTATGGAATGTGAGTTATATGCTACGAGTGATTTCTATCCCAAAGTTATGATAAATTCACCTTAAATTAAGTAAAAACAAAAAAATTAATAATTTCACACTTTTAAAGGACTGAAAAAAAAATCTTTTTAATGGTTTGATAATAATACACTTGTAAGTTATTTGTAAGATATCCTAAAAATTTGAGAATTTTTTAAAAAGTTGAGATATGAGTTATATTATTTTTGAATAGGACCCAAAAATAAGTATAATCCTGTTGTAACTCAAGTCCTCAAAAACCTTTTTTTGTGTCTTTAAAATCTTTAAACACTTTCTATAACAATATTTAACTTCTATTTGTCCCAAGGTTTTGGTGTACTCATCTTAAATTGGATAAAATAAAAAGTCATGATTTCACAAAAAGGGAGAGAAAAATATACTTATTTTTAATGATTTTAAAATGAAAAAAAAATAATCATTTAGGTATTTTAAATTTATTTGTAAGTTTTATTTTAAAAAAATTAAAAAAATTAACCCCATTCAAAAACTATGTAACTTAGATATGTCCAAAATTAAAAAAAAATTATTTCGTTGTAATTGTTCAATTACTTTTATAATTTTAGTTTCATTTTTTATTTTTAGTAATATAAAATGTATATTAACATTATTTAATCTATTAGCCTTTTTTTGGCTGGTTTATATTTTAGATCGGTTCAATTCAATTAGTTTGTTCAGCGAATGGGTTTATAAATGAAGAGAGGGCACGTGCGTCATGTTTGAAGGGGGAAAAAAATTGAAAACAGGAATAAAATTAAAGAATTTTTTAGGGAATTTGTTCGAGAAGTAAACGAATCCTCTCGGCTACCCGTAGCGATCCAATCTGGGGAGGTATCGCCTCACCAAACCTGAATCAACAATCCATCGCCTCCCCCGGAAGTCCATGCGATCGTCGCTTTCGCTTGGAGGTATTGTTCCGCGTTCAATCACTGTATTTATTCTAATCGAGTGTGAAATCACCAGCGATCCCGTAGCCTCCTATTATTCCGCCGAATATTCTGTTTTCGCCCCTCTATATTTATCGATTTCATTTCCCCACGATTAATCCATTGCGGGCTTCGCCCCCGTTGAGGCTAGATTGGGAGAAGAGGCGCGGAGTGGAGGAGGATATCATGGCATCCCTCTGTGAGCTCTCTTTTTCCCTGCTTCTTATCCTCTCGTCTCTGATCGAATGGATTCCTTATTTCGACTCGTGTCGTGTGTTTCCTCCCTCCTCGTGCCCTGTGTTTGACGAGATCTCCGCGATATTTTCTTCGATTGACGATTTGGGGTGGAGTTGTTTCGAGGGATCAAGAAAGATTGCATTTTTTTCATGTTCTCGAGTGGAAAGATCTTTTCTTGATGTCGATACTTGTGGCTAAATGATGGTTGATGTTCAGTCTGTATGAGCCAAACGGCGGCAATGTAGAGCTTGTTGTAGGGTTGTTTATAGGTGATCGTTTTCCATCCTGAGTAACTATGCTATGTATACTTCTGCTCTTGTCATGGATCTGTTGTTGTACTTTTTTTGGTCACTCCAGTGATGATCGCAATTGCTGGTTCTATTTTGGTCACCCGTGGGTTTTATGTTGCTTATTCATTTGCGTTTCTTCTGATATATGGACTTTAAGATGGTGCCTGAAATGAGTAATTTTGCTATCTTTATTTCTGCTTCTGTCGTGCATCTGTGTCGTGCTGTTCTTCATATAGGTGAGTTCTTGTCAATTTGATCATTTTGAAAATGTTGTTATGGGTCATCACATTTGTTAAGATTTAAAGTTTGCGTTGCTTGTTCATTTGCATCGCTAGTGACAGTCAAACTCCAGATGGTCTCTAGAATGAATCCTATTGTTGACGTCCATTTTCTTCAGCTTTTATCATGCATTTGTGTCCTGTTTTTTCTCTACAAAAACATGTTGTCGATTTTATCATCCTGAAACAATAAATATCTACTAAGTTCTCATTTTGGCCAAGTGCTGGCTTTATATTTCGAATGATATCTGGACCTAAGATGGTGCTCAAAATGAGAGATTTTTCTATTTATATTTTCTTTTGCTTTTCTCATGCATTCGTGCCTTCTTTTTTTTGTTTCATAAACACATGTTCCATTTTATGGTGTTGTGAAAGTGAAAACTGATGATCATTTTTACTAGTTTCTATTGCCTTGTGATATTTTGACTCAAGATGGTGCTCAACATGTTTCTTGCTTCTTTTGGCAGGGTTTGCCTCTTTGCTTCTTTTCTCCTTATTTAACTTGACCGTCGGGAGGCCAATCTATCCGCTGCCAAGCAAACAAGACAACAAATTCAAACAGCCCCTGCAGACATCGAGACCATATAACATTGCTCATCGGGGTTCGAATGGAGAGATTCCTGAAGAAACAGCTGCTGCCTATATGGTAACTATAAACCAACTTGAGTTGCAAGATTAGAGGACCATAGAATATTTTCTCTGATCTGCCATTATGATTATTTTCTTCATTCTGATTATCAATTGACAAATGTTCCATGTTTTACTGGATGAGAATTGATTTTCACATGATTTTTTGAACAATATCTTCTTGATCCTGGCTATGACCTCAGCCGTCTGATATCTGCATTTCTGAAATTACTTATTTTGATGTTTGTTCTTCTCACCTACAAACACCAATGACAATCTTGATTTCTAATTTTATTACCTGATGTTGATTATTAGGAAACCTTGTGATAAGGCAACTCTTGATGATCAAGTAAACATCAACATAAAAAGTATTATTTGTTTCAGGAGATGAGTCCCCACAAAAAAAGTATTATTTTGGAACCTACATGAAGCCAAGGATGCTATGAAAAGTCAAACTATGTGTAGTGAAGTGATAATGCTTCCTTGATTATTCCAAATCTAAAAAAGTATTTGGTTGTTCTTGCAGAGAGCCATCGAAGAAGGTGCCGACTTCATAGAGACTGACATCCTTGCAAGTAAAGATGGCTCGTTAATTTGCTTTCATGATGTAACACTTGATGATACAACTGATATTGCCAGACATAAGGAGTTTGCTGATCGCAAAAGAACCTATGAAGTTCAAGGGTCTAACATTACCGGGTACTTTGTAGGTATGTGTTCTTTGTAGGTATGTGTTCTTACAATTAATTGTTCTATTGGTTTTGTTCCCAAATAGTTTCATCAGCGCACATTAGATGGTTTGAAACTTTTTAGACTGATTTTATTGGTCAACTCTGCAAATCTTAAGATGTCTTGTTACTAAAATGGTCCTAACAATTGGATGACAAATGTAAAATATTTGACTGCTGTAGTTAAATTCTTTTTAATTGATATTGGAAAACCGAGGATTAAGCAGTCTGTGGTTACAATTTGTGTTAATTCATATCAGATAACCAAGATGTGCTGGAGCTCTTAGAACATAAATTAATTACTTGCTTGTAGGTCCTCTCCTGAAAGCAGCTTCCAGTATGTCTCGATATAGGATCCTTATTTGATCTTAGTGAACCAAAGTTTAAACCAAAGTGATTATGTGGATCTTTGTATATACTGTATCTTTTGATTTCTCATGTCTTATAATCTGCATCAGCACCGTTGCAACTAACATCATACTGTTTGGCTTATGTACAGTGGATTTTACACTTGATGAACTTAAATCACTTAGAGTGAAGCAGAGGTATCCATTCCGAGATCAACAGTATAACGGTATGCTTATTTGGGTTTAATTTTGATGGATTTTTCAATGATATGCACATTTAATTTAGTTTGTATTGTTCTTTCTTATAATACTTTTTCCTTTTGTTTCAATTTACTTGTTTTATTCATATAATATCAACTCAATTTTTTTGTCACTTATCTTTCCTTCGTATATATGATAAATAAATTAATGCTTCGGCATGGCCTGCCAACAGTTCTCCCCTTAGTTTAGCTGAGTGCCTAGAGCAGTTACTTGAGCACAAATGTTTCAGTGTTTCAGGCTGAAAATATTTCAGTCTTAGGCTTGGACAGTAATCCTGCTGGATTTGGCTTTTGGATACCCAGTTTCTACATGGTTTTTGCCAAACAAGTAAATCATTTAACATTAACAATGATAACTTAGGTTTCTGAACCTGATTGGTTGACTTCTTTAGTCTATCAAAACGAGGTACAATGACCCAAGTGATCGAATTGGATGAAAATTTAACAGGTAGCTGAATGGTTTCATGTATTTATCTTGATTTGACCTTGGAAGTATATCTGGAATAGTCTTGGGAGATTTGTACTTTCTAGTTGCAATTTTATAATGTTGACATTTTGACGATGACTAACAGAAAAATTGGCTTGTTTAACATTACATTTCTACCACACTAATTCTTGCTCCAATCTGTTAATCAGGTAAATTTTCAATTATCACATTTGAGGAGTTCATTGCCATTGCACTTGATGCCAACAGAATTGTTGGAATATACCCAGAGATCAAAAATCCAGTTTTCATCAATCAGCATGTGAGTAATCTTTACTTGTCCTGACTCCTGAGAATGTATCTGTATCACCAATAAATCAAATTATAGATTTTTTTACGAGAAGTAAACATTTCAATGCAAAACAGTTTGGAGAGAATTTTCCTGTAATGTTTCTTGAAACAACATAGTGACCTCTTAATTATCTTATGTGTTTCCGTCATTAAACTCTTAGGAGGATTTTCATAGTTATTCCATTTTCGCAGGTCAAATGGCCCCACGGGAAGAAATTTGAGGACAAGTTTGTTGGGTTGCTACTGAAGTATGGATATAAAGGCGCATACATGTCGGAGAATTGGCTGAAGCAACCAGTGTTCATACAGTCTTTTGCTCCAACTTCTTTAGTACACATTTCAAATATGACAGATTCTCCAAAAATATTTTTAATTGATGACTTCAACATGCCAACGCAAGACACAAATCAGGTTTACTTGTGCCCAAACAAGGATATTCTACTATATTTTTAACTATTTTAAATTTCGAGTGTTGAATTATGTATCAGTGACAGCATAAATACATTTGTGTTGATTGAAGAATATCTTAGCAATGACTTTTATATTGATTTGACATAATTGGTTCCTTAGTTTGGTCACTATCTTCTGCAATTTTCTATGGCTCACTACACTTGCTAATTTTTATTTGTTTGTTGCAGTCATATTGGGAAATTACTTCAGATAGTTTTCTTGAATACATCAGAAACTATGTGGTTGGAATCGGACCCTGGAAGGACACAATTGTTCCCCCAGTAAATAACCGCTTGACTACACCCTCTGATCTTGTTGATAGAGCGCATGCACATAATCTTCAGGTAAGCTGTCTGCGTCGATTCTCATGCCTCCTCTCTATTAGTTCCATCTATCATCTGCCTTTAATTGGTTTTCTTTATTTTTTTGCATCGGTATTGTTGGTAGTGCTTTGTTTATGCTGCAGATGCACATAATGAGCTTTGCAATAATCATGTTAGTGATTGTTTCACTGTCTTCAGTTTACGATGACCATATGTATAGGCAATTTATTGCTTGGAAGGACAACCAAAGTCATGATAAACTCCTTGAGAGTTGTATAGTCATAATTTTGTTTAGAAATTACCTGGTAGATGCTGCTTCCAGTGACTTGTGGTCTGGTCTTGATCTTATTTAATTCAGTTCCAACCTAATGTATGATACCGAGATCTATGTTCTTTTACATGTTGCCATTGATTAGTTGTTGGCTGACAGCTTATCGTTTGCTTTTGTTCAGCATTTCGCGAGTTTAGATGGTTTAGAAGTTTATCCTTGATATCCCCTCACTTTGTACTTGACAAATGTATCATCTGAAAAATGCTGATATCGTTTGTTTTACATTTTATACGTTAATTGTAGGTACATCCATACACCTACAGGAATGAGAATTCGTTCTTACACTTTGATTTCCATCAAGACCCATATTCCGAGTACGGGTACTGGATAAACAAAATTGGGGTCGATGGACTATTCACCGACTTCACTGGAAGTCTTCACAAGTATCAGGAGTGGGCAGCTGCATCTGCCACGGATGAGAAGAGCGCGTACGGCCTACTGCACAAGATTGCACATATGATCTCCTCTTATGATTGAGAATGAACATTTTTAGCCAGCGTAAAATGTATCCGTGTCCAATCGTGCAATGTTGGTGTTTAGTTCTCCGACTTCATTGAAAGATTTATTATACGAACAATCTATTTGGATCTTGCTATGTATGTTTGGGAGAAACCATGAAGCTTAATATGTTTTTATGTGTATTTTAATTTTTACATGTGGAGACCAAATTTTAAGTATCAGAACCATAACCCATATTGGTAGGAGTTTTGTGCACGGAGTATATATATATATATATATATATATATATATATATATATATATATATATATATATATATATATATATATATATATATATATATATAGAAGTTGATTAAGAATATTGAGAAGTGATCAAAACTGAGTTAAAACTCTAGTGAAATAATCGAAAGCTTGAGTGTTCACCTCATGAAGTTTCACTTGTAAAAATTCTGTAAAAGAGAATAAATCATTTGTAAAAGTCTGTAAAAGAGGTATTTGATCCTTCTCCTTTAATAAGGATCGATAGTGGAAGCCGGAAATCTCATCGAAAGGGGTTTTAGAATTGAACGTCATTTGATCGAATTATTATAAATCGTGTATATATATATATATATATGTATATGTGTGAATGTTACTATTAATTATATTATTATATGTAATTAGTATTACAATTATTTGTATATATGGTTGGTTTATAATGGACGACCAGAAACTAAGAATATGAGTTGTCATTTTTTAGAATTGGTTGTGATGTTAAGAATATTAGGATGTTTCAAGTTATTTATATTTCTATGTAATTTTTTTAATTAAAAAAATAAAGAGATTAATGTTAATATGGCAGGAAGTGATTGAATTAAATTTAAAAGGTGGCAAATATGATCTTAATATATGTTAATTAAATGATGAGAGTGCCATTCGAATGCGGTTTGCATCAACTAAATTAAGCTAAAGTCTTCGAGAAGTGGGAATCTTACTTACGATACGTCATATGATAATACGACATTACATACAAAACGACGTCGAATGCGACGCATCCATTTGACATTTATCTTCTTCTTTCTACGTTATCCTCCCTCCCGCTCGGGGCTTCATCCACACCTCTCGTTCTTCCGCGAAGAAGAATGAATGCTTCGCGGTAGGACTGGCGACGGATGAGAGTTGTGATGGCTTGCAGGATGTATTATACTCCGAGGAGGCATGGGTTTCGGCCGACTCCTGGTACGTCCTTCTCTGTCTCGAGATTTCTTCTCTTCCCTTGTGCCTGCTGCATGTACGAGATGATCGTTTTGGTTGGATTCCCTTTGTTAGATCTGTGAGGAGCGAGTACCTTTTTTTTCCCCCCCTCTGAGATGATTTATGATGTGCCGTGCTTCTTCTTCTGTTGGCCGGCCGGTCGGAGAGTGAGAGAATCGGAGATGAAGACGGGGTGTTTGAGGAAATGATCGAAAGAGCCGAGCCCAAATCCACCGTTAACAAAAGCATGCGTATTGCCTGCCATAGGGAGTGATTAGTGTGCTCGCACAAGCATATTGTTGCATGTCAATCGAATCGAAAACAACATCGGATACATGCATCACTTTTATGCTGATTTATACAACTCTAGCTGTCACGAATGGTCGTCGTACTCTCGTAGCAATTTCGTTCAACTAACTGTTCGTCGCTTGTTCATGCTTGTACATATTCTTGGCAATTTGTTTTGTCATAGTTTCGATGTGTTTTCCTTGAAAAATTACAAGAAACAACAGCTTGCAACGCTGTAGAATGATCGCTCGCTGCACCGGGCAAAACTATCCCAAAATGACTCCATTTTCACGTGTCGTAACTTGTTTTCTGCAGCCCCCCAAAATGTCAGCCATCTCAATACCCTGGAACCCCATGGGTGGCACAAGGCTGGATGGAGCTTCGGGGTAGCGTCGGGTGTTGAACACTTTCACAAGTTTGCACGTCAACTTGACGGAAACTTACCTTCGCGCTCGACATCCGGGGAGTAGTTGTTTGTGGACTTGCAGCTGCTCGTTCACCCTTCTAAAGTCCTTGTTTTTCTCCTCTCTTTCTCTGCTTTCCTGCACTTCAAGTGCTCGCTCAATTGTTTGTAAAGCTTCCCTCTTCGCGAGACGTCGGGACTTGTCCATCGCTCGTTTCAAAACTAATCAACTTTCGTTTTACAAGTCCTACGGGACCTACATGAGGTTACAGTTCGGTTGATCCTTTGCGAATGTGTATATCGTAAGGACGTCTCAAGACTTAGATAACTCCAGCTAAGTTCATACTTGTCGTAAGGGTGCCTCACCACTTAGGTAATTCCAGTAAAGTGTGTGACATTAGTATCGGTGATCGAAAGAGAGGATGGTTGGATTTGGTTGGATTTCCATAGAACTATAGGAATTTGGCAGTGCTGTTTCAGGTGTTGTGTTTGCAGCCTGCACTCGGGTTTCCTTCCTTCCAAGACACAAAGTACTCCCATGTCTCTTTTCTGTAATGTATGACTCCACATTATTTTCTGATATCATGTTGGAGAATACTCCTGGCTTTATTACATCCGTTATTTTCTGATCTGATTCGACCATAAATATGTCTATGCCTAGGGTTAGCTCGAGCCTGATTTCAACTCGTGTATACCTAAATAAATATTTAGCCAATATTTATACCTGAGAAGCTCTTATAAGCTGTGTACCTAAATATTTCAATTAAGAGGGAGAATTCTCATGTGTAGACAATCATCTTCCAAGATTACCAAGACCATCTTGGTACAGCAGGAAAGGGCTCGTCATCACCGGTGGTGGGAATGTGTTTTCTCCGCCGCCAAACAGTCTGATGCATGACAAGCTTCAGGTGAAGGTTAGCTTCTACACACAAAGTTTTGCCCGGTGGTTCTACTCTCTCTCTCTCTCTCTCTCTCTCTCTCTCTCTCTAAAAATATGTATGTGCAGAAAAGAAGCGAGCAGAAGTAGGAATCTTAAGACTAGAACTATCTATCTCTATGCTGCTGACATAACTTTAATTAATGGGGATATGGGATCTACCAGTGCCATGAACTGACCTCAAAAGTATGCATTCGAATTAAATTCAGCTCATACCATGCTATGGATTTCGATGTGATCAGGTCTCTGCAGTTAGAAGGAGAAGAGCATATCTACGGTCGGATACTTACGTCCTTATGGAGCCCGGCAAAAGCGAGGAGTTTGTAACGGAGGAAGAACTCCGGCTGAGGTTGAAGGGTTGGCTGGAGAACTGGCCTGCCGATGCATTGCCACCGGATCTTGCCACGTTCAACACCGTCGATGATGCTGTTTCTCACCTCGTCAGGTCCGTATGTGAGCTCGAGATCGATGGCGAGGTTGGCTCCATACAGTGGTACCAAGTGCATCTGGAATGACGGGCCTGCGACAAATACCTTCATATGATTAATTATATGATCTATATCTTCTTGTAGTAATATTCATGGTTTGCATTATCGATTTATCAATCAGATGTCAATACAATACATATCGAACTGTACCAAATTATACTGAGCATACCGACATATAATACACTCAGATATAAACATATCAATATGCAATACACCGAGATATATTAATACACCATCTGTTCCGATCCTCTATCAGGTCGCCCTCATCGAGAGAGCAGTACGTTTCGATACATCAAACCTTGGTAAAGTTTGATATGTCTTCTTGTAGCCTCACTTTTCTGTCTTTAACCTTAATTTTACAGTTGATTCTGAAAGGGCTGTTCCCCTTGACATCATAAAAAAAAATTGACATGCTTTGAGCAATGTGGCACGGAATAGTAGACCTGTCATCACCACATAAATAATGTTATATTCCAAGCTGCAACTAATCCTGGAAGATCAAAAAGTTAATATTATATTCCAAGCTGCAACTATCTTATGCTGGAAGATCAAAAAGTAGCAAAAGGATGAGACAAAAGGAAGACAGACCGAGACCGTACCGAAATATCAAATATGTGATATCAATGAGATTCATATAGTTGCTGAATTTGTATTTTTAAACACAACTGCGATGCACTTATTTACAAAGGTGAGAGAGTGACGATATAACCTATCTGACTGGCATACTAATCCCAATCATCATCGAAGAAACCAGCATCTTTCATCTCGGAGTAGTACACGTTCTCCAAGCGCAAATCTTCTTCCTGTAAGCAAATTCATACAGCAATTCATACAGCAAGTCGTCGTAGAATGTCAATCTTTAAAAAATACACGAGCCAAACCAGGGAAATTTTGGCAAGGGAACAGGGAGGCAGACCTGGAAAAAATCTGCCAGGAAGATCACATAGAGAAGCGGAAGATAGAGGGAGTGGTAGCATACGGTTATAAGATTGGACAACCTGCAACAAGAAGCAGGATTAGCTTTTGGCAGCGAAACCTCTAACGTCTGTAGGATCGAAAAGACGATAATTGATACCAGATCCCAAATCCAGCTCCATTTCCCGCGAGCAGACAACCAAGCAGGGACATTGTATTTAATAACAGCATAACACAAACATACTTGTAGAATGCTGGTCTTGCTGCTAACAGGAAACACAAAAAATTAAAAGATTCCAAGAGAACAACATACGACACATCGTTCAAACATAATAGCCGTACCAAAAGGAGGATCACCTGGCAACCTCTCTCTCCACTTTGAGTGGTGCATGAAAAAAATGGAGCCATAGACTGCAGCAAGCAACAACTTGTGGACAATCCACAAACCCCATCTTGCATGATGTGCTGTTTCATTGTTGTCTGCGAATAATGGAACCCCAAAACCAAATATATAGATTGCCTGGAAAAGAAAATGAAACTTCATGTCAGCCATTTTATTGCTAGAACCATAATAACAGTCTGTCCACAACAAAAAAACAAAATACCTACTGAAGATGCATACACACGGACACATGCATATATAAAGTACTCATGAAATACATATTTTCATAAGCACAAGTGCAGAACATACATAAACATACGTAAATGTTACATATGAAATACACATTCATACGCAAAGTAGTCGATCATAGAAGCATTAATGCATGTGCTGAACAATATATGCTTTACATACATACACGAGAAAAACATAGACAAAAAAAAATACACCACATACATATGTACATATATAGGCTGTGCACACAAAAACAAATAAGTGGTGAAGCTGGGAATATAAAAAAGAAGTATCAGATGCAATAATCTGCCTAGATATAACAATGATATACCTAGATAGAGGAAGGGGGAGGAGCTGGGAAAAGTATACCATCACCATCAACATATTCCTAGACATATTAAATACATTTACTTTGTTATGATCATTAATAATCTCCTTGATGTTCTATGCACAAGTTTGAAGTAACTTTGTGAATGTAATGTGTTCTGTTCAGCATGGAATATCTAATTGTACAAAGTGCATCTTCATTTCATATATAAGATTACAGCAGCATATTGAAAACACATTTGATAATTGCTATTTCCTACTGAGTTATGTTCTACTGTTTAAGATTTCCCTCATTGGCATATCCATAGTGTATTTTGATTGTTTTACGTCTGTATTTGTTCTTCATAATTTATTTTTAACCCTATCTTGTTCCATTTAGTTTATCTTATTTCTACCATTCATACTTCTTTCATCTCTCTCACAACGACTACTATAATCAGCATTTCTGATAGTGTTACCTAGGGGCGTTCAAAGTTCAAACTGGTTTGAACCGAATCGTTAAGAGCCAAACTGAACCGAACCATTTTTTTTTGTTCAGTTTGGTTAAAGTAAGATAGTGTGAACCAAAATTGATTGGGATCTACCTAACCGAACTAATTCAGAACTGGGTAATCTGGTTCGGCTAATCAATTTATAATTTCAAGTAATTTAAAAACTATATTTTTCTTTCGAATGAACCGGTTCAATTCAATTAAACCAAACCGGAATCTTAGTCCAATCGGGCAACACTACAATATTTGTGAAATTGAGCTCACGTTATTTGTAAAATTGGGCATTTAGGTCGGTTTGATTAATCAGTTTGAACCAGTTAAGGGCTTAGGGTAGTGAACTCAACCGGATTGATATCTTTTACTTGAACCAGTTAATTGAGCCAAAAAAGGGTACCCCCAAACCAGAACTGTTTATAGTCTTCAAAACCGAACCATTGGTGAACTGGTTCTGACCGAACCGATTTTGAACTGGTTAGGTTTAGCTTCGGTTTCAGTTTGGTTCGATTTCCCTGTTCAATTTGAACACCCCTAGACTGTTACCAGTAATAGATAGTGTTTTCTCTCTTTACTGTTGTGAATCACTCTCAGCGGCCTCTGCTGTCCAGATATGATCTAGCCTCCCCTTGGGCATATTCACCCGGCATCCTCATAAATACCATCGTTAGTCAGTTAATGGTCCTCCTCTCCTAATTGTCATAAGATTAAAAACCTCGCTTCTGATCATACAACTAGGGATGATCTTGAATTCTGACATATTGTATGTCAATTTACTCACAGTAATGGCTATTTTATCTATTATGGGTCTCTTCACTAAAACTATCACAATTCACATACCATGACTTTAAGTTCATCTCAATTCACATTCTCATAAACAAGACAATGTAACTTTTACCAATCACATACCAACAAGGATGGCCATTAACAGAAGCAGAATAAAGGAACCGGAGAAGCAACTCTGTCTAAAACATTAATTGCTAAAGTAATTAACAAACGTTTAGCATCAATAATTACCTTCAATAATGTATCAGCAGCAACAATTACTCCAGATATTACAAATGTACGTGTTAAAACATCCAATCCACCTGCGTGATTTCCTTGAAGTAGAAAGGCCAACAAGCTAACTTCTAAAAATAACATCCCAGATTCTGTGAACAATGACAAAATATTCCAAGATAATTCTTTCTCAGGTGAACATTGCCATGCCTGCATCCAAATAAACAGGTGAGAGAACATTGAAAGAGACTCACATTACTTGATTGGCTTGCTACGAGTAAGGGTTCAAAAATCATAAATCACTTGTATTAATCAGCTTCCTGCAAGTAATTTCCCTTTAAACATACAAAACGTGTAATGGTTCCAAACATTTAATGTACTACTACAGCACATGGTTTCACACTTTGCCTTTATTTTTACTTGTTTCCCAATAAATAATAGGGACATTTGTGGTCCAACAATGATTCCTAATGTCCATATACAGCAGTGACTATTGTCATAGTTCATGATCAGCATCTATCTGTCACCAGAATTGGAAATCTATGATTATACCACCATGTATTAATTTCTATTTTATCCAGTTTTTCCATTAGAAGTTTGCTTGCATTCCAATGTTTGACAAAACCCAGAAACCAGCAACTATCGTCCGTTTTACTCCTTTTGCATGCAAAATTTGAATAAGCAAAACAAGACTGCAGTAAGCAAGAAGTTTTGTATAAAAGTGGTGTTTCCTGCATTTTTTTTCCTGATATTGAAAGATGTTGAGGACAACACCCACCTATGATTGAGTACATCGAACACACGCACTAGAGTAACTTGTAATAGCCAATCTTCTAATGAGTACATGCCAGACCCAAAGAGCAATTACTGAACCATCAATATTCATAAACAATTGAAACAAGTTTTTACCAAAGGCGACTCAATTAGCATTTAAAATATCCGGAGCACTAAAGAAGAGCTAAAATGCCGCACCTGGACAAGGCACCATAGAAGATTGAGAACGCTGATGAGCCAGAGGAGGGCGTAGTAGGCAATCATGACATAAGAGTAGCCATTCGTGAGCTTGGCGAAGCTCTTCCGCGCCAGAGACGCGAGGTAGGCGACAAAGATCACCGAGGGGACGATCAATGCGAGATTGTACAGGAGCCCATGGCAACCCACGAGCCACGACGGGGAGACCGACGCGCTCCCGTCTGCGGGTCCCGGAAGCACAACCGTCTCCGCTTCCCTCCCCGCCGGCGGCGCGGCCGCGAGGGAGACCGCGGTTAGGAGGTCCTGTAACGGTCTCATCTCAGCCGATCAGACGCAGAGATCATCGGAGCCGAGGACTACCCTCGAACCCAACCCGATCCAAGCCGAGATGGGAGCACGACGAAACGGGCGAATTGGGAGCTCGAACGGGGAATTCCCGAAACCCTACTTCCGCTTTCCTCTGGGAACCGATTCCTGATGCGCAGACCTTCACCCACTCGAGATGGAGGCAAAAGGGTCGATCGCGAAGAGCCAAAACTTCTTGCTCGTCTAACTCACGCCGGTGCCACCAACCCGGATTCTATTCCTTGGAGAAATGAAGAGTGAAACAAGCGGGACCCGCATAAAACCCATAGATTTTATCCTATTGATGCCAATGACAAAGCAGGTACACTTCTGGGTGCACGACGGAGGTGCAGAAAAAGCACGACACGTTATTCTATTGGTTTAAGCCGATTCGCTCACCCATGTTAATTGCCGACCGGTTCGCGCGTTAAGCCGACCGGCAACCTACGCCGATGGGCCGACGCTTCCCATTATATACACATATCAATATCAATACCATGCAGAATTCAGCGAAGGAAAAGAAATTGTGATGGTTTGAACACGACGTATATGTTGACAAGAGGGAATGTTCTAACTGCAACAAGAAGAAAAGCAAGAACCTGCATCAATTTGTCTCCAAGAATTCCTGCCATTGTAATGCATTAGGTAGTATCAGAAATGAACTCAAGTCTTACAAGCATCATATACTGGAAAAATATGCACGTTTGTGAAGATTCATTTGTGTGTCGGCGTAGATACTGTAAGTGGTAAAGCCGCCTCCATGCAGTCTCTCTTCTTTGAGCCTAAATGCATCCTGGTGCAACTTTGTAGCATGAATGTGCAGTTATGCTAGTATGTCTTTTTACTTGGAAAAGGATCGGAGAGGCCGAAGAGTATACATGTTGTGTTGATGGCACCACCAGTCACAGAGAAGTTAGTCCTCGTCGCTATCAAACACAACTGCCTTCCTCCGATGAACTGTTGCCTTTCTGCGAGGAGATTCGTCGTCAGAGTCGATCTCCTTGCGTTTCAGAGAGCTGCTTCCGGTTTCCTTCGTCTTGCCCCTTGGCTCCTAAAGCAGGTAAAGAGACCAGCATAAGTTTCAGAATATAGGAAACAGCAGATGGTATCAGTCATCTAAAACTGGACAAAATGTAAGTTTATTCAAACTTAGATATAGTCCGGTTTTGATAGTTCAGTGGAAGTACATCTCAGTCATCAGTCCAACATCTCAATTCAAGTTTGCTTAAACTAGATTATGGCACCACAAAGTTAAACCAGCACAAATATTTCTAAACCGTAAAATGAAAACTCAATCCAGGGCAAAGTTTTGTGCCTCCAACTAAAGTTTACAAGAAGGTGTCAAAATACCGAAGCACTTTGTGAATGTAAATTGAACCAGTTCTCGTGCAAAAACCAGTCCAACTATTATTTTGTGCAAATAGCAACAGCAGTTATTAAGAATACAGTTCACAAATCTGGTTTGCAATTGGCTAGGGGTGACATGCTCAGAATTGGTAGGAAGGGTTCCATAATGATCTGTTGAGATAATGATTTAGAGAACCAAATGTTATAAAAATCAGGAATAACAAACATAAGTCATGCAATATACAATTTGAGAAAATAAAAATATACTAAAAATTCTTTTACCTTCATAAGACATCTAACTTTTAAAAAAAAATGAAAACAGAATATAAAATTATATATATATTACAATGAAAAATAGCAAAGAATAATTTATTAAAATATAACTATGCTATATTTAGTAAAAAATATTTATTTAAATATATCATACAAAGATGTCAAAAAGAACTAGTACACTGTACACATAACATATGCCATTAAGAAAATGCAAAACTTATCCACGTGTAGGATGGTGATGGCCCTAAATGTGACCCCAGTGCCCTTAGAACTAAAATGTGGATGGTGTATACTGTAAAGGCAAATAAAAAAATTTACAAGAATGACCATGAATTTTAGATCAATAAAAAATTTTCATGGCATCTCCCTTCTATTTAATGGCATCCCTTTTTCCTTCATAGGTCTAGGCAACTTTTTCCTCTCCTTATCCCTCTGTCCTTCCCGGCGATGGAACCATGATAACAATACTAATAGATGGCAAATGAGATGGTTGCTATAAATAGTAAACATAAAAGTAGCATCATCACCTTTGTTTTTCATAGTCAAATGTTTTGTAATCTTCCTAGTATCTTGGCTTCCCTCTTTTACTTCTCATACTCTTGCTCCTCTTCCCCTCTTTCTTTTCTTATTTCAAGGCTATCGAATTGGCCAGAATGGACCACAACCAACCACTTCGAATTGAATTCAATCTACTAGCTGATTCTGACCGCTATATACCAATCTAGCCTTGGCTGATATATATAGGGATTTTATGCATGCATTAAAAACTACCAATATTGCAAACTTGGGAAGAAGTTCATGTGTCTTGAGCCAACTTTATTTGTTTTCTCTATCAAATTTTAAGAGCTAAATCAACGTCAACACAATTTTTTTTAATTGAACTCCAAAGATCCACCCAAAATATAGTTAAAACCATATCATCCTCGCAACTAGAATTTTTTCAGTTAATCTACTTGTCCTGATCTACCACTTCCCCTTTTTTCTTTTTGCAAAGGGTAAATGGTGAAGGTGGGATTCAAGTTCAGAATCTTGCAATAAACTACCAAGGTCTTTACCAACTAAGCTAGCTGATACCTTCTGATCTACTACTTTAATAGAATACACTTAACAAATAAATAAAAGCCAACAAGTCATTGTTTTGCTAGGAAATTTGCAGCATTTTAAAAAGAACATCAAACAGACATGCCAATGTAAGCTCCACATCTTTTAAGAAAACTTCTGTGATATACATACGCAACTTTAATTTCTTAGCTGTCACATCTGATAAGACTTTTCGAGTTATCAACTATTCTAATGACATTTGACCCGATTCCGATCGCACACCAATCTTTTTCTAAGAGTCATCATCTCTAAACAATCACTTTCAGTTTATTATGACTTTGCACAGAGAAAATATCATGTTTTGGATTAGCTTATTTATATTCTAGAAGCGGTCATCATTACAAGACTATAAGCATGCAAATTTGATATATTTAATGGTGTGATCAAGCAATTAAACATTTTCAATTGAATTGAGTTACTGACTAACAAGCAACCACGTCCATCCTTTGTGAGTATTGATTGTTATAAAAACAGAAAGCTTCTTCATATTCTTCCGATGGAGAGATTGAGTTGCTATATAATATATTTAGATGTATCTTACCTCATCTTCATCTCCTTCTGATGGAGAGATTGCATCAGCAGCTTCTTCATCTGCCTCTTCTTCATATTCATCTTCGTGGTCTGGCTCATCTCTTGCATGTGGCGGAGACCGATCAACCTCCGCACCATCACTTTCATATTCAGATTCCTCCCTTTCACTCTCTGAATATTCCTCAAGCGGGCGCCTTGATTGGCGAGCAGCAGACGTGGATGGCTTTCGTTGGACGTTCATATGTACATTTGACTGATGAACAATATATTTTGTTGGAAACATCAGGACAGAGAGAAACAAAATGATAAATATATTTAACCATAAAATCATTACTGGATTCATGGTTTAAAGAAACCAAGTGGACCCAGTACCAATAATCCACCAAACAATGACACCAACTGGTATCAACTTCATTTCAGTGATATTGGGAGGTACAGCTTGGGATACCACTTGGTATCTCTGTGAGGTACAAGTTCAACATGTTGTCAAAACTAGTATTGAACCAGATTTTAAAACTTTGATTGGACTAACCTTCTTCGCGTTGATTATGCGTCTCTCTGACCTTGCTTCTGCTTCCAAATCTTCCTCAAAACGACTATGAGCCGAAGTCCGATGAGAACTGGAATAGTCATCTGCCTCATCTTCCTGCAGTCAAAAAATGTTAAGCATAAAACTACTGGTTATTGCAGTAAATGACAACACATGTAATCAAGATTCAACCAACCAAATTGTATATAAACCATGAAACAAATGACTGCTAACATAACTAAGAACCAATTTGTTATCACTTTTGCTTTTGATGTTTCAAATTTAAGAAGAAAAGCTGTAACCGATTCATTTTAGTTTCCCATATTTACAAATTTAGTGCGTGTCACCAGCTAGAAGATTGAAAGATCAAAGTCATCATGTCAGGATCATTGGTCAGTCATAAAGGCCCAAAGGAGCCAGGCTTGTTCCCAAAGATGGGTAAGAGTTGCTACTTTTGGAAATTATTAAGTACATAAGTAATTGTAAAGTACAAAAATAGAAATTAAGATATTTGTAAACATTTTCTCTAATGGTTCTCAAATTCAACATTTTCTTACTTCTATTAAAAGAAGTAAATATCAAATAACACCAAAGACTGACCCCAAGTGATTCATAATTTACCAAAGCCAATGAGCAAAACCATGATAAATCCATAACCACCTAATATCTATCTAGCATGGACAGCAAAGGCCACAACACAAGCTCCAAGAGCAAAAGACAAGTGCACACAAGCAGCAACTACTGATGAATCATAGATCCATGTCTAACATGGCAAAAAGCTTACATAAATAGACACCAGCTTAAAAATCAAAGATAACACAGCACGTGTACCAAGTAACAATCAAGAGGTCATGCATTTTATTCAACAATCCTCATGCGACAGTGTCTAGGTACAAATCCTTTCGAGGTTCGAGCTATTGAAAATTGAGAAGGAATTAATTATTGAATCAGAACTTATAACAAGATAGTATATCAATAATATAGTCAAGCAAATGAAACAAAATATCCAACTCACCTAATTTGGAAATACTTTTGCAAAAGCACCTTTAATATAACTTCCAATGGTGTTGTTAATGTTGATGTGTTGTCATTTATAAATTGGCTTTCCAAGTAAGCTAAATACATTTTGTAATGGAACACAGACCTCATCAAGTGCATCCTCCAAAAACCCTGGAGAAAGTTGCTGCCGTCCTCTATGGACGGGTTGTGCATACTTGCGGTTCACTTTTTCCCTTTTCCTGTGAAGAAGTACATTGGCTCTAATAGTTTGGCCTTCAACCTGCAATTATTTTATTTATCATAATGGGATCACAAGTCAAGGAGGAGGGCAAAAGCAAATAAGATATATCCAGCTGTAAATTGTGCATTAGTTATTAATGTAACTAATCAAGTCATTCTAAGAGTACTTTTAGATACTAGAAGGTAACGGCTTCAGTTCATCTACTTAGGATCAGTTACAAAAAAGATTAATTTTATTAACAAATAAAATAAGTGGATACTGTGTTCTTTACCCGTTCTTTTTCTTCCTTTTCTTTCTCTGGATCGATCTCCGTAATACAGTTCTTCACCTTATAAACCTTCTTATGACGTGAATCAACAAGAGCAGTCAACAAACGATGGGACTTTGAAGATAATGAAGATGGCATAAACTTCATCTTTTGTAAAAGCCTCCCTTGAGATTGCAGAATTCCCTGCATAACTCTTATATGATTTAACTAGCTTAAAGATTTGTTGTTAAGAATTGAAAAAAATAAAAACCTAAATCATGGGTGCATACAAAATGAGCCTAAACTGGTCTAGTAAATCACTAAAACCAGTATTGGACCAGTATTTAGATCTTAATGAGAAGCTTAATACAAACAACTATCTGCAGATTCTGCACCTTTCCATGCCTAAGAAATAGGTGGCTCTGATCCTGATGTGCATCGTGCACTGATATATCAAGAACCTCATTCCCAATTAATAATTGTAGGCTTCCATCTTTCCATCTCACATACCGTGCATTGCTTTCATACTGCAATACAAAAATCATTACTTATAGTATACCCAGTTAATTTCATACTGAAAAGTTAAAAGGCAATGATTAAGAGTTTTCCAGATTTGACATTATGGTTTCAGACAAAAATCATTACTTACAGAGACTGTGCCATCACGATTCTTGACTCTTCTCCAGCGCACAATATTGTCCTCTAGGCGAATCCGCTTCTTTGCACCAGATTCATCTGTCACATAAACATCTTCTTCTACATATGTCTTAGGATCAAAGGGTTTTGGTTCAATACCCATGATGTTAGAGACTTTAATAACGTTCATCTGAAAAGAAAAGTATTACCTTAGAAAAGACATGAGGTTAATGCAAAAAGATTTACAGAACTAGAGAAGAGTACACAAACCGGTCATGCACAATTGGCATAACAACAAAAATATTTTTTATTTAGATAAATACATGTGGCTCTATTCAAGAAAGACATACTAGTAACTTCCATTTAGCCAACAAGTCCATAAGGTAAGATAAGGTACTGGCTTTAACTGTCAAATTTCTTAAGAAGTGCATAAGTTGACAATGCAGGGCTGCAAAGACAATACATCAACAAGTGTTATTTTGTGCGAAGAACAAAGAAAAATAGTTCTCATGAATTAACATAGACAATGACACAAGCAAAGTTCCATAAATGACACGGTTAGTGAGTAAATTACAGAGATGCTTTTTGACCACAAACTCTAGTACAGACACAGGAACAAGAGATTAAAGGTCTGAGTAAGTACAGAAGGATCAATCATAATCATTTTAGTTAACCAGTATTTTTTTCCCCTGTATTCCAGAGCTATTGCATACAATAAGCTGAACAATCTTAGGAGGCATTTAGCAAAAGTTGATACTTTTGAAAAAATGCGAAGAAGGAACTCACCTTATCAGGTGGCCCTGGTGGTGTTTGTGATGAAAACTCCAAATCCAGTGGTGGGCCAACTGGTTTATCTTTATGTTTCTCTTCAAAATTATCATCCTCTGAAGCATACTGCATATCATCATCAGGGACTATATCTTCTGGTCTCATCTCTCTCTCATAGTTTGTTTCTTCCTCCACAGGAGATCTCTGGCACAAAGAAAAACGAAAAACGTGTACACATATGGAATCTCTTTGACAATAAAGAACAAAAATAAACCAAAACGAATAACTATATATTTAAAAAATTTCATGTGAAGCAGCTCATGCACCGAAATAGATGTACATGCATTGGCTTCCACAAAGACGTACAATCATCCACAGATATTCGATAAGATGTAATATGAATTATGAAGAACATAAAAATTACATATATAATTACATTAAAACACAGAAATCCTAACAATGTACTAGGGGACTCTAGAAAACCAATTTCAATCAATCAAATATGACAACATCAAAAAAAGCATTTTCTTTTTCAGATTAAAAAGCAAATAGCAACGAGTTTAGCAGTCGCACATGTAATTCTTGCTCAGTTTCATCTTGACCACCATATTCAGCTGGTTCATCCTCATCAGAATCCCCAAATACATCACGAACAACTTCATGGTCCTTTTGCTCACTCATTAACCTGCCATAGGTCCACAAGAAATTATTAGCACAAGCAAAAGAAAAGTTGAAAACAGGGTGATGCATTGTAAACAAGCTAATCAACACTAAAGAACAAAAGTAAACTGGAATAGAGCACATGATGTATAAACATGTATGATTTCCCCTTCTATTGCAAAATTGAATACAATTGTGAGACTCTTTCCTTGTAATTCAACTGTAACACCTCGAAGCAGAGGCCCCGAGCAACAGTTAGCACTGCTTCCTGTGAAATCAGGCACATAGGATCCACTTTAGGTACTTGGCTCAGAAACCTACCAAGTGATTGCCTTAAATGTGAAGCAACACAGCATTCAGAATGAACTAAAAAAAGTCATAGTTACCCTTGAGATATTATCAAATCTTATTTTCCAAGTCATGCACTCAACAAAATCAAGTTAAAAACTAGAAATAAGCATGTACTTAAGAAATCTGGTGGAAATTTTTGTTCAAAAAGAATTATAAAAATAGAAGTTACTTCAACAAGCGTGTCATTTGTTGACTAAAAACTTGGATATAATCATAGAAGTGAAAAACCATAAGCACACGTAATTGAGTGGACAAACATGTGACTCATTGAAATTTCACCTAGGTTGCCTGTGTTGATCAGAGTCCATCTCTTCATCTTCATGATCACCTTCAGACTCATCAGACTCACTGGCCACCACTTCTCTTCTCCTGCTAGATACTACCCTTTGTCCATAGCCTTCCTCTTCACTTTCAGCATCTTTTGGTTCACTTTCCATCTTCTGGTCACTGACTTCTCTTTCTGGGGAACTCTGAACCTTTTCCCCCTCACTCTCTCCCTGCTCAAGATCAACGTTATATGCTTCAGCTTCACTTTCGGCTTCAACCTCCTCTTGCCCCTCAATTTCACGTTCACCTTCACCTTCACCATCATCATCCTCAGCCTCACCTTCCCCTTCATCCTAAAATGAAGCAAGAAGAAGTTTATGAGAAAAATCTTGATTTACCCAGCAAGATTCTGAAGTAAAAAATTAATTATAACAGCAAACAAAATGAAGGTCATAAAATAACATCACTGTATAACAGCGTCAATTTGGTTGCAATTATGATACCTAAAACTCAATTCAGGTCCAATGGTTGATTTGCAAAGTCTGCAGAGCATACAGCACACTACATTATGGTTATCTCAACAAGATGTTTGCCGGGCACACCCTTGAATAATTACCATCTGAGGCCACTGACCAATTTTTATACGGTCATCATCTTAAGCTACCGTGCACTTTTTGCTAGTATATAGTTCAACAAAGAAGACATGCTAGTATGCTACATAAAGAAAGTTGCGAGTGTATATTTCCATTTATTCCACAAAGAGGTACATATCAGAGGGTCTCAGTGTAGTATCATGAATAAAGAATTTGCAAGTATGAACTGTCCATGAATGTCACGTATGCTACCACATTAGCATGAATTCTTTTATGCAGACACAGATAAGCATAGGTACACAAAATAGACAGCTGATTTTGTTTAACCATTAAAGCACAAATTCTTATGCATACTTGTGCAAATCATACTTAGACCTGAATTGTGGCATCCATAATGGACATATACGTGGGATACTTCCTGGACACATGACACATTGGATGATATCTCAAAGTATTCATCTCTATTTTAATATCTATGAGAATGATTAAATACTTGATTATTAAAGAGGAATGCATATTTCGAGAAAGCATCCAATACACCATGTGTAGAGCAAACAAAAGAACAAGTAATCATTTATAGCTAGCACTTACATTTTTTTTTTAATCAAATTTTGATTCTTGATGTCAAGTCACTGTTTAATCATAAAGAAAAGTTCCACCCTACAAAGACATTCACCCAATTGTTCTTTATATCTGCTTTCAAAACCAAAAGAATCCAGAATAAAATAGAAGATATCAATCTTACAAAGACCATACATTTTTTTGTCAATTTTTAATTCTTGATATAAAGTCACTGTTTAATCATAAAGAAAAGTTCCATCGTACAAAGACATTCACCCAATTGTTCTTTATATCTTCTTCTTTGGGGGTTTAATTGATATAGAGTGATACCGATTGGTAATCGGAATGGTGGTGGTCGTCGGCGGCGGCGGCGGCGGCGGCGGTGGTGGCGTGGTGCTCGGAGTCGACCTCCTCCTCTTCGTCCTCCTCGTCCTCCGACTGATCGCCGAAGAGGTTCTGCATCATCTGGTTCCTCGTCTCGTCCACCATCTCTCACCCCTCCGAATCACCACTCCTTCGTTCCCTCTCAATCTCCCCTCGGCCGATCGATCGATCGCTCCTCCTGATTCCCGTTCGTTCTTCGAAGCGCCGATGCCAAAATTCGCTCGCGCATCTCTCTCTTCGCGCTTCCCGTGGGTCGCTTTTTGTTTCCGTCACGCGTAAGATTTACGCATTCAGTTCACGTGATTGAATGATACCGTTGCTGGCCTCTAGATATCCGGACTGTGTAACAAACAACGTATTGTTTGCACGTAGTTTATTATTATTATTATTGTTGTTGTTGCTGTTGTTGCTGCTGTTGTTATTATTGCACGCGATGAATTGTTAATCTCCATATATTTTGTGTCAAAATAAAACCCCAATTTTAAGCAGGCAAATATTTAGATATGTCATTATCTTCATTTATTGACACTAAAATTCCTTTTTCTAAAACATTGAAGAGTTAAATGTCATGATCTTTTACCAAACCAAATAAGAATCTTTGGATTTATTTGGCTTTTTTTTCATGTAATGAATCTATCATCTCTTTTCTGTTTGTATTCAAAGATATCAAATTGTTTTCTTAATTTTAATTATGATATAAATATTCTCTTAATACATCTTTTTTCATGTTATGAGCCTATCAAACTGATACAATATCATAATATAATTTTTATTTTTTTAATTCTATTTTTTAAAATTTTTTAAAAATATATATTAAGAACAATAATGCTGATGTTTTGCTTTGTTTCATCAAGTCCAATAATGACTCTGTTTTAATAGTAGAGATAGGCTGCCATTTCGACATTAGATTAAAAAAAAGATAATGTGCTAATTTTCTAATAAATGACTCAAATTTCTCTCCATGGAAGTATTCTATATCAAATATAAGAAATTACCTACTATTTTTTTTATTATAAACGTAGAAAGTACTCTTTCTACCAATTAAACTTGGACTTTAAACAATTAACTTTAACCCTATTAATGGTCTCACATTATTGGTTGATAGAGTATGAAAGTGGATTTACCAATAAGTCCCAAAACGCTATAATTCTAACATGTGAGATTCTTATTCCGCACACACTCAAGAAATCAATACACCAAGTATTATGCTAATGATTTCATCAATACAGCAAGCATGAGACTGAGATTTCATCAAAACAGATTTATTACAGAAATAATGATATTAAATTCGAAACTCACACGTGTTTGAATGATGAAACTAATTGATTATATTTTTTATTTAATTATATTTTGAGTGACGCAAGTCTATTTTTTATCAGGATTAGACAAATGAAATAGAAAGAATCAATGTTGGGCCGGAGAAAAATATGTCGGAAGATTGGACGTCGGGCGAAGGATCGATCGACGTATCGGTAGAAGACTTCGGACAAAGGATTTGGGCATCGGGCCAAGAAGAGCGGAGTTGCGTCAAGGATATCGAATTGCGAAGGACAACTGCCGATTGGGCAACAGGCCGTAAGAGAGGACGATGGGCCGAAAAACCGGATAAAGCATCGATGGACCAATGACATGTCGGACAAATTGATTCGCTTTGTAATAATTATCTAAATCGAAGTATAATTAGGTCTAATAGGGTTGAAAATGGGCCAACTCAGTTATAAGCCAATTGGGTCCGTACCCAGATAGGTTTGGGCCAGACCAAATAGTGTTACTGGACCCTGTCTAACGATGGCACTGCCATACTGTGGCGATGAAACCGCCCAGGGTTCAGTCCCCTAGGTGGTACTGCGTAGTGGTACCGCCTACGTTCAGTAGCCAAGGCTCAGCCCAAACGGTGGTACCGCTAGACTGGGCGGTGGTATTGCCCAGCATAGGTGATGGTATCGCTAGCACCATGAAAACCGAGGTAATTCAAATTTGGGCTCCAAATTTGAATTCCTTTTAGGCCTTTAAATACCTCTCTCATCGTTGGTTAGAAATACACCAACTGAGACCATCAAGAGGGAAAATTCTATTATATTCTTGAGAGAAATTCTCCCATTTAACTCTAAGTGTTGGCTAAGTTCAATAGAGGGGTGAGAGGTCTTGTAAAGGTTAACTCCTGAACCTATAAAATGAGAATTGAGTTGTAAAGTTAGTTAGTCTTCACCCGTTTTAAAGAAGACTGATAGTGAAACTCGATGGTCTCGACGAAAGAGGAATCGGGAGTGGATGTAGGTCGAACGATCGAACCACTATAAATCAGTTTGTATTTCCATTAATGTTGTTTATTCTTGCTGCAAACTATTTCACTTTACTACAATCACTCGTCTTCTTCTATATCCACTTACAAGCACTTTCAAAGTTAAGCCTTTCAATCGAAACGAATTTTCAATTGTACGAACCGATTTTTTTGAAATCGTAAAATCATCGTTTTTTTAATCGCTGCACTAATTCACCCATCTCTTAGTGTCGGACTCTATCCTAACACCACGGATGGCCAGTGGCCCAAGGAAACGAAATAATCAGTAATTTCATTTTTCATATGCTACCCTCCCCATATATATATATATATATATATGATTACAGATAGAGTTATTTTTGTATTGGTTCGCTCATCCTTTTTTTTATCAATTTTTTTTATTGATCTCGTTTTCACTTTATTTAATGGCAATAGAGAAAATATAGCAATTGAATTTATTTGAAAATTTTAAGAAATTTTCAATAGGATACTTCACTTGGGTCTTAGATTTCATACCAATTGATAACTATTTCGTTTGTTGCAAACTTTCAAAGTCAAAGTTTTTCTATATGTCACCCTTAATTCGGACAAATAAGTCATCATAAGTCAAAGTGTGAATATAAATATAACAAGCAAAGGGTAATTCTAAGTTCAAGTTAATAAAATAAGAAAGAAAGAAAGTCTCTAAAGAATTTTTTTTTCTATTTATTTTACTTATAAGGAGTAAACAAAAGGATTCATAAATAAAAACGCTAACGCTATGACTAATTCGTAAATTATTAAAGTTTCCTTTTTTAAAAGCTAGATCGAGCAATAAATTTAATTTAATAATAATATACTCATCGTATCCTTATATATTAATTATAATTTTTATTTAATTTTAAAATATGATTAAACTGAGATATCAGATTAGTCTCACTTTAATTGAATTCTCATTTTCATAACTTCCTGGATCATTTTTGGATACTAATATATGCTTACACATATAAAAGAAATTAAATATCAAAGGTTCTCATTAAAAGATAAATAATAAAATAAAATAATATACAACAATCTATAGATTAAAAAAAATCAAGAATGTAAAAAATAAAAGTGTAAATGTAATAATACAAGTAAAATGTAAATATAAACAAAGGATTTCAGAATAAAAGAGTATAACCTAATATAGATATAAAAATAATTAATATTAAAAAAATGTAAAACATTTCAAAAACACACATAGACAGCTGATATATGTATATATATATATACATATATATTTATATTTATATCAATTAATAAATTATTTTATTGCAATTGATTTTGATTTTGAAATTTAAAAGTACACATTTAATTTTGATATTGGATTTTGTGTTATTTCCTATGGGTATTTGACGAATTTTCGGAGTTGCATTTATTTAAAACAATTGCTTGTCTTTAATATTAATTATATATTACCCATATAATTAACTATCTTTAGTATTTTAATTTTTATATTTTTAAAAATTATATTAAGATCCTTATACTTACGAAAGTCTAACATTGAGATCCCTATAAGGATTAAAAAGATAATTTTATGAAATTAAAAATTAAATAATTTTTTTTATTAGAGTAACGGGTTAAATATTTTATTTTTATAAGTATAAAATTTTAGTATAATTTTTAAAAGTATAAGAATATAACTAATTATAAGAATAATATCTAAATAATCCAAAATTTTGTTTTCACTAATTATAAGAATAATGTCTAAATAATCCAAAGTATAAGAATATAACTAATTATTAAAACGAGCCCGGTGATCGCTTCGGTGCAGAGAACATGACGCAGTGGATGCGTCGGTGAGTATAAATAACACCATATCGGCCCTTTAAAACGTTTGGATCACGTACGCTTGGGGGCCAGCCAATCTCTCATAATACACGTGTCATCCATCCGCTGCCCGTACGCTCCTCTCCGTAGATCTCAACCGTTCCCCTGCCTCCACACCCCCGCTATGTAAACCTCCCCTCCCCTCCCCTCCTGCGCGCAGGCGATAAAGGCGTCCCCTTCTTCTGTCCAATTAGGGTTTCAGTCGCTTCTCTCTTCCTCGTCGATTCCGTCGCCAATTCCCCGCTTGATAGACGCCGGTTCTTCGATCGGGTTTTTCTTTTCTTCCCATAGCTTTTGATTCCTTCTTTATCCCCAGCGAGATGCCGAAGCCGAACAAATCGAAGAGGAAGGGAGCTGCCTCCCTCACCCCGTCTAAGAAGATCAAGAAGAAGGAGATAAAGAAGGAGGAGCTGCCTAAGACGAGCGACGCCACCACGGCGGTGGTGGACGCAGCAGCGACTTCTGCTGCCAACAGCAGCAGGGAGGCGGACGGCGGGAAGCACAAGGAGCCCGCCGTACAGGAGAAGAGCTCGGGGTTCATCTTCATGTGCAGCAGCAAGACGAAGCCCGAGTGCTTCCGGTACCACGTCTTTGGGCTCCCCAAGGGTAGGAAGGAGGCTGTCGAGAAGATTAAAGTAGGCGCAAAACTGTTCTTGTACGATTACGATCTGAAGCTTCTGTATGGTGTCTACAAGGCCACCTGCCAGGGTGGGATGGACCTAGATCGAGATGCCTTCAGAGGAGCTTACCCGGCTCAGGTAATTAATGTTCCGGGATATGTCGCTCATAGATATGCCTTCATATTGTTGTTTTTCTCAGTTTTAACAAACTTGATGTCTGCTTATATTGGAAGACAGTATGATTAACATTTTTGGGTGTACTCTATCTTAGATTATGATTATTGGTTTTCATTGCTTGCAAATATATGTTATTTCTTATTGTAATTGGAAGACCTACATTAAGTTGGAGAGCAGAAGGTCTTTGATCACATGATGATATCATACAAGCTAGTTTTTTTATTACATTGGCATATGTTATCTAAAATAGTAGGGCTAATAAAGAAATCCTAGTTGAGCATGTGAAGCCTTGGTATGCTGGCTGATATGTCAACGATTCATGTTACTTAGTGTGTGCATATCCATGCCACTTAGATTTCAGCTTTACATCATTTGATTCAACCTAGATCTGAAAGACCCATGCAGATCAGCCAACATTCAAGTAGAATAGCGTAGATTTACGTTAGATCCGACCAATTCTAACCTAGTACTACATAGATGTAGATTAGATCCATATAGTGCTAACAAAAATTGATGTATTTCTTGACTATTATCATGCAGATCTAGGTTAGATTAATGCAGATCAGTATAGATATGAGTATCATGTGCACTCTTTTTAACATGTATAGAATTTTTTACTTTGATATATGGTAAGTCTAAGAGGGTTTGGATGGGTTTGGAACGTTCAGCCAGTACCATCACGTACCAAATGTTGATGAATTATTATATAGGTACCGTACTCATTCAACCAAGGATCAATGTCGTTACTGGGTCAAGATTTAAAACCTTAGTTTATAGCTTTTAAGTCTCAAGCAAAAGAGCTAAATAGTTGAAAAGAAATCAACAAGTTTATAGCTTTAAACTCTTACCATTGTTTTAATATGATAGATGTGTAATATGATAGATCAATCTTTCTGATGTGTAAGCAATACGAGTAGGTGACCTAATGTGCACCATGATCCAAACTAATTTCTGAATATGGAATGATGTTTTGCTTGGACCGTTACGATTCAGATGGTACATACCTGTGTTGGCAGTCTGGTTTAACCCATTAAAAAAGTGGAAAAAGCTTTTAAGTTTTCCTTCAATTCGTGCCGGCCCCTGTTTTGCAAGCACAGAATTGGCACTGTTGTCTGATGCTGCGTACCTCCCTGTCATTGCCTTGCGGTGGTGCCTACCTCCCCACCACCCACTGCATGCAGCCAATCATGAGTACCCTTCCTCCTCTTCCTGCATTGCTTCCTTCTTTTTCCTTTTTCTTCCTCCTCTTTCTCCATCGTTTCTTCCTCTTTGAACTTCACTTACTAATGTACCATGTGTCAGGACACCGGTGTTGATTGGTATGCACCAGTTCAGTATCCAAAATGACATTCCTTGTTCTAACATATTATAAACCATGGCCAAGCTAAGTGTTGACCACCTAGGCCATTTTGCATTCATGGTAGTGGTTATAGAGAACTAAGCAATAGCGGCTAATTTATAATGTATTTTAGAAAAACAGTTCATTGTACTAATTTTATTGAGTGAAGTATGACAATCTTGTGATTGTGCTCTGTGATCCTCTCTTCATATGCAAAGCATATGTATGAATAATGGAATATTTGCATCTTAGATTCCTACTATTAGCCTTTGTTCCACCTAAAAGACTACAAAGTAGTAATGAACTGAAAACTTCTTCTTCTTTTTTTGTCTTTGTTGTTGGATTTATTGTTATGGTTGACCATGAAGATGATTGGTGCCCTTAACATTTTTGGTGATGCCAACATCTATATTGGCTTTTATTTTTTGCATCAACAATTTTGGTAGTTCATGGAAGCATAGTTTCTTTATAATGATTATATTTTGCTGACAATTATGCTCATAGTGACTTGATATTTGTTGAATAAAGTTCTTAACTATCACCAGCGTGTAACCAAAGTTTAATTGGATTATAAAAGAGGTTCCCCCTTGTTTACTTGGATCAAAAAGAGAAAAGTTTAGTTATTGTCTTTATAACTTTCAATTTTTGATTTTTTTTGTGTTATAGCCCATGCATTGTATGTTGATTATCTTTTATTTTTGTTCCTAGGTGCCAAGTAAACATTATTATTTGTCCAAATACGTATTATTGACGATTGAATGACTTTGGAAGTTAGCTTTTTGCTTGTTATTTTTCCTTCATAATTGCATCATAGTCATTTAGATGGACAACATTATCCTGTAGTTTGGTGGTTCTACTTGAGGAATTGTAGTACTTCCGTATTTCAATTGTAACTTGAATCTAGTTTGTAGAATGAACTTTAGAGAAGAACACTGACACACTGAAAAGCAACCCAAAACTTTTAGTTGTTTATGCATCACTAGATAGTATGAATAGATGCAACTTGCTTAAATTGTTAAAGATATTTGCTAGTTTTGGATGAAATACAAATGTCCATTTATATTTGGCTGAATATTTAATTGTTATGTGTTCAAGATGATCATATATGCTCATTATATATATGTGTGTGTGTGTGTGTGTGTGTGTGTGTGTATATATGTATATGTATATATATGTATATGTATGTGTATATATATGTATATGTATGTATGTATGTATGTATATGCATGTTTATGTATATATATATACATATATGTATATATTGAACGTGCATCGTCAAGGAACTTAGATGGATATCATCTTAACCTCAACTTTTTATCTAATATAGGTTAGTTTTTAGGGATCAAGATATTGCCTACTATAGTTTAGTGTCACACTGAGTAAGATTTAAGTTTAGTATTTAACGAGGAACATGTCACATTTATATATTTTCTTGTGCATAGGTGAAATTCAAGGTTTTCATGGATTGCCTACCACTACCGGAGACTACCTTTAGACATGCTATTCAAGAAAATTACTACACATGGAGCAAATTTAGTCCGGAGCTTAACTCAAAACAGGTATTTCAAGATTGTTTATTTGTGGCTCTTTTTATATAGGAGTTTCACCTATAGTGCATTGTAGTTTGATCAAATGTTGGGTTTCTCTATTTGTATTGTTTTACTTTTTACAACTTGATTTGAAGTGCAGGTTCGCAAGTTGTTGTCATTGTTTCGTCCGGCAGGTCATATGCCTCAACAGGCACCTCCTCAACAGGCACCACCGGTTACATATGTCGAGGAGCAATATCACCCATCTCCTAATTTGCCTCCTGAGGAGCAATATAGGTCGGATCATATGTCACATGTGACACCTCTAGAGTTGAGATATATTCGTCAAGCCCATGTAAGTGATTCCTATGCAATAGAACCTAGAAAGGTTCCACCACCCGGTGTGTCTGCTAGTGGTCCATACTATCAGGCATCCGTAGTCGATCCATATCAAGTGGAGACTATGCGAGCTTACTATCCTGAAAACCCTATTCGAACCGAGCACCCTATTCGAACCGAGCGGTATGTGATTAATTCTAGCACCATGCTTTGAGTATGTGCTTTAGAGTTGTTAGTCATATCATTTTCGATCTAATTCTTCTACATCAAGTATTTTGTTATGATTTTATTGTAATTTATTAGATATTATTATAGAATGTGTTTTATATAAGGTTATTGTAACATTTGATTAAATTAACTTGGCCGTTGAAGTTATGAATTCTTTAGTTTGAGGGCATTATCTCATAATTCTATTTTTTTTTGGTATCCGAAGTGTAAATTTTAGTAAACCCGAGATGACAAAGTTAATTCGGTTTAGCCTCTTTTTTTTTTTTTTGGCATTTGGAACTGAGAGACGACCACACTGGGATGGAGTGTAACTTGATAGTTTGACTAGGAAGCTCGACCCAACACTTGTTGCGTGAGATGGTTGGAGGTGAGTCCTAAGTTCGAAAAGGGTTCGGTCGTCACGGGTCCAAAATTTGCATTGCGTGCATGGCAAGTCCCCTCGGTCGCTTAAGTTAGCAGTTGTTTGTGCGGTGAAAAAGGCTTGTGGAGGGATTGAGTTTAGAATGAGGTTTGAGAGTTTGAGATATGGAATGTAGTTAGGAAGGTCCTCGTTTATAGTCTTGGTTATGAAATTATTGTTCGTTACAAAAGATTAAATGCACTAACAAGGAAAATTTCTCTTTAGATGTCATATTGACGTGACATGTCTATTTGGCATGTCGTTATTTCCTAGTTGCTTGGGCTACACGTGTTGAGTCTTGATTTGTCATGGATAACTGACATATCATTTGTCCTCCATGCTTTTCGGGTAAGGGCTTGTTCATGCCAGAGTGCAATGTTGGCATTAGAATTTTTTTATAAAAATTATTACATTAAATGATGTGCATGAAACTCACATGCAGACTTGAACTTGAGACGTATCACTTGTGCAACAATACATTGACCAATTTCGGTGTCTTAACTGAGATGTCTGGATTTCAATAGTTCTTTTATGCAAAAAAACGATTAAGGGGTTCCTTGGATACTTTTGTCCTGGCTAGAACATTACGCATGGATGGATGTTTTTCTTGGTTAGGGCATAGTGTGATGGACTTTTCTATGCTTTTGTTCATTGTGGATGCGTCGTGTGCAAGAGATGCATAGTTTAGTTAAGGTATGTCGACGCACTATGTACAAGAGATGATTCACCTTGTTAAGGCATGTTTGGGGATTTGGATGCTTCTATCTTGGGTGGATGCATTATATTCCAAAGATGCTTTGCTTGGTTAAGGCATGTCTGGATGCCTTAAATGGATGCTTCTATCTTGGAAGGATGCATCATATGCTAGAGATGTTTTGCTTGGTTAAGACATATTTGAATGCCTTAAATGCTTTAGTCGTCATGGACCAATGGTTTAAAAAGCGCTAGGCGCCAAGGTCTCAAAATGCCTGAGGCGGTAGGCGTTCTAAAATATTAAAATATGGAAATATACAATATAATTAATACATATAATTATTTAAATAAAAGGGATAAAAAAATATTACTGAGTGAAATCAACAATGAAAAGTCGGAAGAGAAGCAGCGGTGAGAAGCAGTAGCAGCGGATGATTAGCTTAAGACAGTCGTGATAGCATTGCGAACGAACAGCGGCAGCGGACAGTAGTGGGCAATAGTCGAACAGCGATAGCAGATAGCAACAGTGAGAGAAAGACTCGATCGGCGACAGAGGAAGACTTTGTTCGCTGCGTCCGCGGCAAAGTCAGCAACAGAAAGCATCGACGGCAGAGGCAGCGAGAGAAAGCATCAGTGGCGGAGGTAGCAGGAGAAAACACACGTTAGGGTTGGCTCAAGGAGTTGGGGTCGCACGTGAAGGGTAGCTTTGGAGGTAAGGAATTGCGTTAGTTGGTTCAATCGAACCAACTAACTACTATTAAACTAAACCGCCTAGGCACCCGGTTGCCTTATATGAATCAGGCGCTCGCCTGAAGCGCTTGGTGTCTAGGCTTGGGCGAGCGCCCAGGCGGCACCTCATTGAAGCGTGCTGCCTAGTCCTCATATGAGGCGCTCGGGCCTCATCTCTCCTTGCCCGAGCGCCTATTTAAATCACTGTAGTGGACACATCATGTATGCTTCGCCTGGTTAAAGTGAATTAGACACTTTTGACCACTCATGCTTTGCTTTGTTAAAGTGTGTTGGACACTTTTTGTCCTAAGTGGATGCGTCAGAAGCTTTTGTCCTTGTGCTTCAAATGCCTTTATTCCAGGTTTGTTAGGTGCTTTGGAAGCTTTTGTCCTTGGTACATGTATAACGAATTGGAGACATGCTTTGCCTAGTTGGTGTGCTTTCTAATCTGTTCTGTTCCGAAAATAAGCATATTTTTAACAGTTTGACATGACACTAGACTTTCTTGAGTAGAACTTAGAGGATATTTCTGCATTTGATGGAATGGTTAATCAAAGTAGGGGCTGAAGATATGATGTTTGCGGTTGAGGATGGTACATCAGAAGCACCAAAACTTTTGGCTCTCAAAATCATTTTGGTGCAACTGAATTGCATAAATGGTTTTGGTATTACAACATTTATGAGCTGCGAACTTGATCTTTTCACAACCACTAGCTCTTTCTTTTGCTTCAGCTTTTGTCACAAGGGAGTCCAATGACTATATTACCAATGGCTATTCTCTCATGTTTATATTGTTTCTTGGTTGTTACTGGGAATTGCTTTACATTCTTTTCGTTATGGGGACCCAATTAAAGTGTTTTTGTTTGTCCGTCTCCAGTCTCGCTTACAGGTTAGTTCCTGAGATAATTCCGAGGGATCCACTGCTCTCGAGGGACTACCACACTGTAACAGTGAGGGACGGAGAAATTATTCAGCATGCCGAGAGGATGGAGGGGATCTACAACTCGGAACGGCCAGTCATCGCTGCACAACCTAGCTACCAGCCAGGAGGATACGAAGATCCAAACCGCGCTTATTCCGGTAGCTCACAGCGGCCAATCTCAAGCCGGCTTGCTATGTCAAATGCACCTGTTTCTTCGCGCTACTCCTTTGCCGGTGCACCGCGTGCCTATCGTTGATTTGGTTGGCATCTTAAAATATTTTGATGCTGTCTCGTCACGACTGATCACCGTTCACTTACCCTTGTATGTTTGAAGACATTGTGTTCAAATATGAGGATAAGCTAGGAAGGAATTTGCTGTGCTGATGCATCGAAGCTTTACTTTTAAACATCTTCACAATTGCATTTGACAGTCTGGCAGATTACATTTGCTTTGCCTGCCCTTCTCTTCGTTTTTATTTTATTCGGTTCTCAGCTTTCTGGACTCGGTTAATCGTTCGATGTGGTTGCCTGCACTTGTGACGGATGTTTGCCGGAGATGCACTTTTGGTATTGTATGTACAATTTAAGAATTCAGATAGTGGAAGTTTGATCTGGATGTGATATTTTACCGAGGAATCGAGGTGTTTATTGTGTGATAGGATTAGCATTTATGTCTCTCTCTTTAGTGTCTAAAGGGGCAATTCATTTCTTGCAGGATTAATAACATCTTATCACTTGGCGTGAGGAATAGGAAGACAACCAAATATATATATAAACGATGAAAAGTAGTAAATGTTTTAACTCAGTTTAAATATTATCTTATATAGATATCAGTTAGCATAATAATTAATTATCCGAGGATATGGACAGTATGTGCCTGTCCATATCGACTCTTATAATTTTTATGCTTGCTAAAATAAAATATTTAATCTTATTATTTTAGTATTTTTTTTTAATTTTTAATCATATAACGTTACGTAGGATATTAATATTTTATTTTTGTAAGCATACAAATCTCAATATAAATTTTAAAAATTATAGAAATCGAAATATTAAAAATAACTAATTAATAGCAAAAGTGGTTAGTCTGTTATGCCCCCTCACGACGAGGGCATTTTGTGTAATTGCATTCTACACCTTCTCCTGCTATAAAAAGGGGCGGATCATCCTCCTCTGCGCTTAACCCTAGTTTTCTTTGGATCGCCGACCCTCTCTCTCGCGCACGCGCAAGCGCAAGAAGCCCGGAGCGGCGGAAGAGGAGACTGCAACCGCGCAGCATGGAGAACGACGTGGCCAAGACCGTTAAGGACGTCTCGCCCCACGAGTTCGTCAAGGCCTACTCCGCCCACCTCAAGCGATCCGGCAAGGTCCGATCGATCCTCTTCTCTTTTCATGTTTGTTTTCTGAATCCATCCGCATAGTCGTGTTTTTATTTTTTTCTTTTCTGAAATCTTTTCTCCTGAAAGTTGTAGTGTCTGGATTTGAGGCTTTGTTGTCCCTCCATCTAGTTTTGGTTTCTGAGCGGCAGACCTTACGCGAGAGTTCCATCCACAAGTCGCCGTTTGTTGCTGGGATGGTGCATGATTTGTTGAGTTTGACTTCGACAAAAGGGTAGAAAATGGCGTGACTTTTCCTTGTTATCGAGTAGCGTGATTCCGTAGTGCTGGCTTCTTGATTTTAAGGGCTCACCTTGTTTTGCGAGCCATAATTCTTTTAATTGGGAATGTTGATTAAACGTTTTTCCTTTTTATGTGCTGAATACCTGTTTGCTTTTAGCTGATTATGTAAGGGCTTCATCGAAGGTAGGTGACTGAGTGGATGCAGATGATCTGAAATGACTTTAGTGTATGGCTTTGATGCATGAAGGATGACATTGTTTCTTGGACTCTCGAGTTCAATTAGACATCAGACTTTCTTGGGACGAGCTTGATAACAATGCTATTTTATAGCAGGGGATCTCTTTGTTATGTTCTGGCAATTGATCCTAAATGGCTTATAGATATATGCGTTTTTTCTCACTTCACATTTGAATCAGTTAAAGAGTTGCATAGACACTTTTCATCAGAATCTTAATTTGTCATTTTTTAACCGTTAAAAGGTGTTCTCAAGTGGAGAAACCTAATGTTATCTTTATATATTGCCTCAAGTTGGTTACCTGCCTTCTTTCCCATCTTAGTCAAAATTTTCACCAGAACAATGTTATTCTTCACCTGACAATATTAATTGCAATCAAGGATTTGGGATTCATAGACAGATTTTGTTTAGAGTGGATTCTTGTATGTTTGTTATCTTGGTTTCATGTTGCTGAACAAAGAGGAATTATACATTCTATAGCATAAAGTGTTTTAGCAAGTGCCATCTAGAGTAACCACCCATTATCTCTCATTGTTTGGTGTAAGTTGCATCCAACTAGCCACTAGAGGTTCCTTCTTCCAAGAAAGATGCAAGAGGTATTATCGTATATGTATATTACTCATTGTTGTGGAGAAATTTTTGACTTTGTCATTTATCGTCTTGTGCTAGCCTTATGTGATTGGTTGAGTGTAAACTCTCTTGGTTGTGTAATTCCCCATCTGTGGTGTGAGCCCTCATCCTCTTTTGTACTTCCTTTATGACCACCTTTTCCCATTAGTAAAATTCACCTTTTCATGTTTATACATGATAATTTATCAAATGTGATTCATGCAGTTTAAAATAAGTTCTTGTATTAGAGTAAGAGATGCTTTAGATTCACATCATCTACTGGTGGTGCATTTTGGTCCACCTGTAGTCAACGGAGTCTGCCATTGACTATCTAATAACACAATAATATAAAGTTAACTGGTAAATTCACAAATGCCGGATGCTGTCGTATTTGTTATTGCAAGTGAATTCCCTGCCATTGGTTATTAGGTTTGTAGGATTGAGAATTTGAGAAACTCTAGGATTAACAATCTTGTAGGCACTAATTTGAAGCCAAACGAATTGGTCAGTCGCACTGGCATGCTTTTGAAATCACATGGAAGAAGCACAGATATGTTTCTTTTGCACTTTGGATGATCTCGGTATAATGTTCACTTGTGCTAATTTTATGAATAGATGGAACTTCCTGAGTGGACAGACATTGTGAAGACCGGAAGGTTCAAGGAACTTGCTCCTTATGATCCTGATTGGTACTACATTAGAGCTGGTAATATCACCCAGAAGATTACTGCAACATTTCTAGATTTTGTTTTTGCTGGGATGGCTATTAACCGCATCGGTTCTCATATGGTCTTGGTTCTGCTGCAGCTTCAATGGCAAGAAAGATATATTTGAGGCAGGGTATTGGAGTAGGTGGCTTTCAGAAGATTTATGGAGGCCGCAAGAGGAATGGAAGTCGTCCACCACATTTCTGTAAGAGCAGCGGAGCCGTTGCTCGCCACATTTTGCAGCAGTTGCAGAGGATGAATATCATCGAAATCGAACCTAAAGGGTAAGAATTTCATGCATCTCACAGTTCTCACTTTGCGAATGGCACTTACGGTATGTTCACCCACGTCTTGTGTTATTTTTTAGTGTTTGAGAACCTCGCTATGCTGACTGTAGGCCTATGAACGGTAGAAACTGGCAAATGAATGATGAAAAATACACATTTTATGTGATTAGACTCACACATTGTTTTGTTTTTGGTTTTGACAATTTTGTAATCCAAGTCGTCATACCACAACACCTAGTGTCTCTTGGCAACACAAGCAACATCTTTTTGTGCGGTTCAGATTTCCTACTATTTTTTATGACGTAATATGAGATGTTTGATTCAGACCACCAACTGGAAATTTGTAGACATCGGAAACTTGACGGATTAGAGCATGATTAACTTTTTTTTTCTTGCTATCATTGCATCATTTGTTATGTCCAATACTACTTTTATATACGACAATGGAACAGACTAGTAGTTTCAAGTTCGTGCATTTCAATTAAGACAATGTTGACAGGATGTAACACCACGAATGTGAGAAATGTCATAAGCTCCTCCTTCAACATTTTCATTTTGATGTTTCAGCGGAAGGAGGATCACTTCTCAAGGGCAGCGGGATCTTGATCAGGTTGCCGGACGTGTCTAAGTAAGTGCGACCTCGATCTTTTGGTTCTATGATGCCAGTTCAGAAAGATTTTGCTCCGAGCTTTCGCAGCGGAGTTGTTTGAATCAAAATTTGGACATGTTTGGGCATTTGGCATGATTTATTTCTTGTGTTGGACAATCTTTCTGCTTGAGATAAATGTAGGGTTTTACTTTGAACAAGATTATTTCACCCAATAACTGCGCTAGGCTGTGATGTCAAAAGTACAAAATTACAGACATTGGGACTACCTTTGAACATAACTAACTCCCCAATGATCTTTGATAGAGCATTAATTTTCGTGCTCGAGGTGGTGTCATGAGCCACCCACCTCTTTGACTCCAAAATCCCCACTCTCGATGTCGTCTTCCCCTGCTTTTGTTGGTGAAGGTAGAAGATGATTTGCCATCAAGCTTGGCATGATTCTTTCTTGCAGCGAATGACAGCAGATCTGGTGTGATCACATCATGTTCGATGTCCATGAATTCATATTTATTAACATCGAGACCAACTTCTTTTGCTCAAAAGCCTCGTTCGAGTTAGATCTGCAAAAGCTTATTGAGCATCATCTCATCATTATAAGCAAAAAACATGGACACCACTGTGATGGCAGATGATGCTTCTTCCCATAGCATCTCATCAATTATTATTTTGTTGTGGTTCACACATAATTATCATTGCTCTAAAGCTTCAATTACACACAAGAAGGATAGCCCAGTCCAAGGAGGAACAATCTGCCCAGTTTCCATGAGTTGGAATCCCGGCGTAACACAAGAAAATTAAATGGGGACATATAGGCATAATGATGTTGTTGTTAATCATCATTAACAAATTAATTCCTCAAGGAAGCCACACCAAGTCTCGCTTGTTAATCTTCCAACAGCAACTGGAAAAGCCACACACATTTTGTTCTGGGATTCAATCAAGCCTTGTGTTGCCTCCTATACCGATGAATCACCGACACACATCATCACATGTACTCTGCCCATTCTAAATATCGGATACCATCTCCTCAACTTTCCATATTCTGTGGAGCGCATTTGTCGGTATATCTTCTGACAAACTAATGAACCAAATGTGTTCCGAGGAATATAAGCAACAATACGCTTATGGTTCCTTCGGGTGGTGAACATGAAGAAGCCTTGGCTCCTTTGGAAGTGTCTGGGGTTTTGCTGATCTTTGTCATGCAAACACAATGGTTGATCAGAAACAGAATGTCAGAATTAAATGTAAATAAAGCTTAATGTTTTGGCAAAAGAATCGGTAGCTGGATTCATTCTAGAGTCTAAAACATATTGAGCGAGCTACTTACTTTCTCGGGATGAAGGGGCGATCAAAGTAGGGCATGGGCTGAGCTTTCGGCACAAGCTCTTTTCGGAGTCTTCTTATTTCCTCTTCTTCTTCCAGCTAATTAGACAGAAAAGGCATTTTTCAGTGACAGGGGGAACAGGTGTAGCAACAAATGATGGTGAAAAAAAAAAAAAAGTGCTTTGTGTAGATTTTTAATCCATTTATTGTGAATCAAGGTTACTTACCTTTTGCTGCCTTTCTCTCTCCAGTTTTATTTGCTCAACAAAGCTCATACGCTCAGCAACCTGACAAAGTAATTCCACAGATACCGTCAATTAGATGGCAAACTGTGAACTATCAAGAAAACAATGAAAACAATTAGAAGACAAGCTTGGAGTAAGCTTACATGAAGATCAAAGTCAGCACGTTCTACCGCACGCACATCACTGTGAAGAATAAGTTCAATTGGTTCTGTTGGCTCCTTTATGGGAGGCTTTATCAGAACCTAATGCATGAATTTTAAAGAGTCAGTTTTTGATCTATAAAATATATTCAGTTTATTCAAAACAAGCATGTTTCTAGGTGAAAAAGAAAATATAATCCCAATCAGAATGAAAGCAAGCCAAACTGGTTCCACTTCACGGTCTGATTGCATCGACAAACACATTTCTTTGATAAGTTCCGAAATGAAGTTTAATTGATTTGAACATGTATCGATCTAGACTAGTCACAAGAGATTTAGACATATACCAGGACTTCCATGTGATGCTTCCTCTGTTGGTCATACAAAATCTCGGCAATATAATGTTGGATATGAGCAACTATTATGTTCCATTTATTGAAGTTAGCACATATCAAGTAGAACAGTAACGATTGACTGGATAATTGCCATTGATAGTAAGCCTTGACAAACAAAATACTGATTGGTTACTGTAAAATCTTTGTTTTTTAGTTTTTCAAGTTTGTTCCAGATAAAATATAGACCATGACTTGGTATCAAGTCTTGGTACATCAGACACTTCTTTCGCAAAATATTCTTATCGGTGCATTTCACTACATATATTCAGGAAAGAAACAAATTTAATAATTGTATCTTCGTTTTTGTGAAGTTTTACACTATCATGTGTTATCGATATTTCTATCAAAGTGGAATTCAAAGATATCTACGTAGCTTTTCCTAAGCTGTAATAAACACAACTGAAGGAACAACGACTAGGTTTCTTGTGATAGTCCTCTGGTCTAATGAATTACATTTTCTGTTAAAGATTCTATTTTGCACAATGAAAGAATTTTGTTTTCAGAGTGGGAATATTTGTTAATATAAAGCTAAGATAAAATGCCAGAATATATATGCTTTGTAAGCGGCACCTCAGGTTCATCTGTCGTCCAGGGAAGGCCTTTTGCAATTGGTGTGCGCTTTCTCTCCTCCTCCAAAAGCATTTCCTTCACTTTCTTGATGAATTGCTCTTCTTTGAACCTTCCTCTTTGCTGTGAAAAAAGAAAGGGAAACTGATGATTCATTCACAACAGTGAGGATCTAATTCAACAATTATGCAATTCCGCATTCATGACATCATGAAACTGAGACTAAAAATTTTGTTAGAAGTTGCTTAAGATAGATTCTAACACAAAAAGGACATACATATGACCATGATATAAGGAGTGTAAGTAGAGGTGGCTTGATGGCATGATGTGTCCATATATTTCATAAAATGGCTATCAGGATCTGGTTAAATTGGTTCTCTCCACATGGAGATGCCCTATTGGATTCACCATATAATTAAGACAGAATGCAGCATAAGCAAGAACCAGAAGTAGTGATCATCATCCTCTTTGATTCCCTGTGGGACTTGGATTGTAGAACAAATGGCAGGTGAACACCAAATGATTAGCTTTTTTCTTTTGATGTGTATTTGTTGGTTAAATTGGTTCTCTCCACATGGAGATGCCCTATTGGATTCACTATATAATTAAGACAGAATGCAGCATAAGCAAGAACCAGAAGTAGTGATCATCATCCTCTTTGATTCCCTGTAGGACTTGTAGAACAAATGGCAGGTGAACACCAAATGATTAGCTTTTTTCTTTTGATGTGTATTTGTTGGTTAAATTGGTTCTCTCCACATGGAGATGCCCTATTGGATTCACTATATAATTAAGACAGAATGCAGCATAAGCAAGAACCAGAAGTAGTGATCATCATCCTCTTTGATTCCCTGTAGGACTTGTAGAACAAATGGCAGGTAAACACCAAATGATTAGCTTTTTTCTTTTGATGTGTATTTGTTGGTTAAATTGGTTCTCTCCACATGGAGATGCCCTATTGGATTCACTATATAATTAAGACAGAATGCAGCATAAGCAAGAACCAGAAGCAGTGATCATCATCCTCTTTGATTCCCTGTAGGACTTGGATTGTAGAACAAATGGCAGGTAAACACCAAATGATTAGCTTTTTCTTTTGTATTTGATTGTGTTTCCATGGAGATGCCCTATTGTTCAGTAACTGCAGCATAAGCAAGAACCAGAAGTAGTGATTCATCCTCTTTGAAAGGAAAGAACAAATGGCAGGTGAACAAAATTTAAATTTGTTACCTCAGTCCTAAAGAAAAATTGAACTATTTAAATGTTACCTCAGTCCTTAGCTTGAAGGGTTGCAGGCTTTTCACTTTGAACTTCTTGATCCTGCTTCTTCCTGAGAAACCAGTGCTCTGGAACATCCAGATAGTTACTTTCGCATAACCAAAAACAGCATGTAAAAAAACAAGCAGAGCTTCACTTTCAAGATATATCACCGAGGAAAAAAAATCAAGGTAAACATTTTATATCTGCATACATTTCGTCTATTTCTTCGCCCTTCGTCCGATCCATTGATCCCATTGCTCGATCTGAAAGAACTAGATAAATGCTCAGAGACAGCACTAGATAACAGAGACGAAGCAAAAAAGGCTGTTTGACATCGAATTTATATGCTATCGCTGACCTTTTGTCCTTCTTGTTCACCGAAGAGTGCTCGGCAGAATCTGCTTCGGAGCCCTCTACAGCTGGGAAATCTGTCGAACACAAGACGGGCGAGCAAGAATTTTGGCTTACCTTAGCCTTCGGTGGCTGCTGCAAGCCAGGCAAGGCCCAATTCATCACCTTTCTTTTGACTTCTCCTCCATCTTCACCCTTTGGCTCCTTTGAAATGGAAACAAGTCTCTCAAATGCATTCACCATGTGCGTCACGCGACCGGCCCCCGACTCCGGTAGACCGCTCATGGCCTCCTCCAGCAGCAATTGCTTCATCGCCCTCGCTCTCGAATCTGTAACCTCCGTATCTTCCACCGCCGCTGGTTCACTTTTACTCGTGTTCTCCTTGAGACGGGCCACCTCTCGATGACACTTCTCGGGGTCCAAGCTCTTGAGCGGAGTTACGGAACTCCTCTTGGGAGCAACCGAGCTGTTGTCTCTGGCAGGGGAAGGCGATGATGACGGAATCCGAACCGGGGTTTTGGATGCCGATTTCTTCGGCCTCGCCGAATTGGTTGCAGGAGATTTCGTCGATCGTCGGCAAGGAGTGGAAGGAAGATTGGGATCAAGGTTCTCGGAAAGCTTCGGGATTTCCGAGGTTTGGCGTCTCGGGGCTTGGGATCTCTTCACAGGGGTCGCCATTCTTACGGTTTTGCACTCAGAATTCAATCACCGGGCGAAGGCGGAGGAGGAGCAGAAGAAGAAGCAGGAGAGGAGAGGTTTAGAGGAGAGAGGGAGAAAGAAAGGGAGAGGAGAAGCGCGTGTGCCGTGGGAATTCGAACGTTGCGATTCAACGGCTAGTTTTCAGTAGTGAGACGAAAATAACTGAATTATTTGAAATCATGTTATTAGCCGTTGGATTATTCACTATCCACCAATAAACAAATAAGTAAATAAGAAATTTCTTTTTTTATTGATAAAAAAGAAAGAAAAATAATTATTCTTCCTTTCGATTTTTTTGGAATTATTCTACACATGATGTTTTGTTGAATTAATAAATTTTTATTATTTTCATTTTGGGCTTTGCATTAGGCAATACATTATTTTCTCTGATAACATTATCCTCTACCACTATATTTAAAATCTAGTGTTATGTATGTAATATTTTTTTTGCAATTTTACTTGATGCAGAAAAGTGAAGGCGGAAAAAGAAAAAGAAAGAAGGAATGTTTATAAATGATGGATCAGTTGCAATCCACATATATTTGATGTTGTTTATTATTAGTGAACAAGAAATCTTAATGTAACACAAACTATGTGACACCCAAGCTATAAAAAAACATAGTAAATTGAGAAACACATTATCGAAAAGATTTGAGTATTGAGTTGATAAATAATTTCTAGAGACCATATTTGTGACAAAAAAAGACAATAACTGAGACTGCTTGGATTGTCATTTATTCTCAATAAAAACAAAAGAGAAAAAAAAAAACACAAGTGAACAGATAAAAGAGTAGCAGACATAGCATGCTTGATGCCATCATGCTTTAGTTTCAGCAAAGAACACAGTATGAGAGGAAGTTGGTGTTGCTCCCAAAACCCATCTCATCCACCATGAGACAAGGAAAAGGATGGTGCCCCCAAGCAAAAAAATATTCAAGCTCTGCTGACTCTTCTGGAGTATTTTCCAAGCATTGCTGGTGAGATCTTGCTCAAAAAATTCTGCTATGTTTTAGCTTGTTTAGGTAGGCATTTGCAGAGTTATACATGCACAAACTCTGAGTGACAATTGGCATCCACATCCTTGCAGTTCTCCTGTTCATGTGTAATTTCTTTCTTTGCAATTATTTGTAGTATTTATTGCTGATTTCAGTTTTACTAAATCATGCTCAAACTCTATGCTAACACATTCTCAGCAACTGGGCTCTTTCAGTTGATGCACTTCTGGTTGGACATAGCTTTCTTCCAAAAAGTCTTGCTTTACTTCTTTTCTTGCATTTGAAGTGAAGAAAACAGACCTCTCCTGGCCCATCATCCAGTGAGCTTCCACTGAGGCTTGGATCACATAATGTAGCAAGACTTGAATATGTTTGCACAACTACACATGTATTCATAGAAAGAGAGTTGATCCAGAATCATACAGGCAGGATTTATTTAGCAGAGACAAGTTAGAGGTTGATTCTGCACCTCTGATGTGACTACATAGAATGTGCAGAGAGAGAGTTGCATTAGCCTGTGAAATGTATAGGAATTTTGCAGGGAGAACAATGTTCAGATTCCAGACATGTAGGAGCTTTTAGGAGCTCTCTTGGGAGTTTGCAAGGCTGTAGTCTCTCACATTGATTTCTTTTTCTTTGCTGTGAATGCAGCCATGGCAACTTGTTGGATCGCTCTGTGTTTTGACTGTGTTCAATTTGAAGCTCATTGTTTATGCTGCTTCTTGACAACCTTTTGCCCAGTTTTAGCGACAGATTGAATTGTTCTTCCGTCACTCTCTCTCTCTCTCTCTCTCTCTCTCTCTACTCTAAATGTGCGAGTAATCTAATGCTTGTCGGCGGAGGCACCACCGGAGCAACACTTAGACCACCCACAGGATGCCTTCATCTGAGATCTTGGTTGACCTTTTCACCAGGAGAGAACCCTTCGTTTAACCGAATCGCCTTGGATCATGCACGAGTTCTCCTGGTGAGGTCCCACATTTGACCTTTTCCAAGTTCAACCATGCTTTTAAGTGCCATCAAGAATTCCAAACGAGGTGTGCACATTTAAGCAGTCCATGAGAAAGCAGAGTTGAGCACATCCGCTCCCGGTTGGCGAGATCATCGCCATCTGATGATTACTCTGCTCTCCCTCGCTCTCTCTCGTTTTGCTCCCGTGCGTGGATTCTCCTCCTCTCCGCAGAGGTGAGAAGTCTCTAAAGAAGCAACCGCCACTCGCTTCTCTCTTTCCTCCCCCACCGTAAGCCAACGCATCCTGAAGCTGCTACGAGAAGAAGAGGAGCCACCGATCAGATCTTGAGCTCGGTGATGGAGAGGCCTCAGGGATCCAAGGGGGTTTCTTGAACCCATATGTTGTCTTTTCTTGATCTTGGTCAGAGCCCGGGAGATGGAAGGAGATCGGTCGTTGCCGCCGCCGCTGCCGCCGGCGGCGTCGTCGAAGCATCGCTGCAAGGTGTGCGGCAAGTGCTTCCCGACCGGGAGATCTTTGGGTGGCCACATGAGGTCTCACTTCACCGTGGCCGCCAACTCCTCGTCGGAAGGCGAGGAGCGGCAGCAGAGCATCTATAGCCTGAGGGAGAACCCCAAGAAGACCTGGAGGCTATCGCATTCCGGCGACGGAGATGGAGATATGCAGTGCGCGGAGTGCGGCAACGAGTTCCTGTCCTGGAGAGCGTTCTTTGGACACGTGCGGTGCCACTCCGAGAAGCCTTCCGAGGAGCGAGGAGAGCAAGATGGCCCCTGCAGCAACGTCGTCCATCGGAACGGCTTCGGGAGCCAATTGGGCCGCGAGGCCGCGGCAGAAACCGTTGCAGGGAGGCGGATAACATCGCAACGGACCTATCAAGCTTCTCCGGAGGACGAGGACGGCGCCATCAGCCTCATGCTGCTCTCCAGGGGTGTCAGAAACTGCAGCGAGACGTGGGACAAGAAGTCGGCGGAGGTTCTTGAGACTCGGGACTTCGTCTCGAATGGAAGCGGGAGGACGGGATCCGAGTCGGGCGATCCAAGAAACGGGTTCAAGAAGATGGAATCTCGTGGTGCTAATGATGGAATCGCCAGAGATGACATCGACGAAACCAAGAAACCCGTGGCCTGCGCCTCCAGCACCGACGACCTCAAGAACCCTGACCAAGAGCCGACGCCGTGTCCTTCCAAGAACGAGGATCTGAGTTCTGTTGCAGGGGAACTAAGCACGAAGACTGCAATAGACGGAATCGATCACAAACTCGGGAGGAATTCTTCACGCATGCTGGAGAGGTTTGATCCTGCCGATGGTTCTCTCCGTCATGCTTCTTCGAATGATTGCTCGGGTAAGGCTACCAAGAAGAGAAGCCAGTTCGAATGCAAGACCTGCAACAAGGTGTTCGACTCCCACCAAGCTCTCGGCGGCCACAGAGCAAGCCACAAGAGGATGAAAGGCTGCCGGGGCCACAGGACCCACGTCGCCGGGACCAGCACGGAGACCGATGCTTCGGCGGACGAAGCAGCGACGGAGGACGCCGGCAGTGGATCGTCGAAGGCGAACAAGGCCCACCGGTGTCTCATCTGCAGCAGGTTCTTCAGCTCCGGCCAGGCTTTGGGCGGCCACAAGAGGTCTCACTGGGTGGCCACCACTGGTTCCGGAGGCGATGCCGCTTGCCCCATTGCCACTCCGCGGCAGCCACTCGAGAAGCCCGGCGTGCTCGATCTCAATCTTCCAGCTGACGGAAGTGAAGGCCTCAAGTCATGGTGGCTGGGAGGCCACCTCGAGCATGAGCCACTGCTGGGTGTGATCTCCAATTGATGGGAGAGCGAGAGGCTGCTCCGAAGGTTGCTGAGAGTGGAGCTTTGGAGCCCCAATTCCTCGATTCCTTCTCCATTTCGATGTGTTGTAGAATAAACCGACGTCGAGGTACTCAAATCACACGAACAGCTGATCCAAGATGCAAGCAATCCCGGTTGTCGACAGTACCTGGGAAACACTGGTTCGACATGCCATTCACTGTCCACGAGCAGAGTCCTGCTCTTCTCCATTGTTCATGATTTCTCTCGTCTGCAAGTGATGTTACACCAAAACAAGCAAGAAAGGACTTCTTTTTCTTGGGAGCAAGAAAAAGACAATGTAGGGTTTGACATGAACACGCAGCAGTCTCCCATTCTCTCACTCCGGTAAATTCCATCAGCTTATTCTTTTTTGGGAGGATGGCTACTACACGTACAGAACATGCAACTTTTTCTCACGTACGTGCGTCCGCGAGACAATTGCAGGCAAGGAGACGAGGTGAGGCTTTCTCTTACCTCGAACTCGGCATTCCAGACCGGGAGCATAGTCGAAAACTGGATCCATAAACAGCACTCTGGTGTTACATGGAGGAGAACAGTAAGCTAGCTTTTTAATGCTCCTGCACCGGAGAAATCTACAGCAGTTAATCGTGCTACAGAGTAGAGAAAAAAGATACAGCTGATCTAAAGCACAACAAAAGAAACAGGAGTTGGCATCCATTAAAACCAGCCAAGTGTTAGGAGTCTGCATCTGAACAAGCAATGCCTAGCCAGGGATGCTTCCACGCAGCCATAAACAACATCTCCATTCGTAAGCTGAGAGATGCATCCACTGTTTGCTACGACGACGATGGCCTGCAAAGATGGTAAAAGCTGAGAGCAGTGACAGCGTAAAGCCTTTTCACCAACAAAGAGAGAAGTGAAAAGGTTCGTCCGAGAACGATGAACAACTACATGTGAATATAAATGCATTGGAGAACCACAGAAAGCACAAGCGGCCTTGGCCACAAACTCGTCCGAGTCTACATCGTCATCATCGTCGTCCTCATCGTCGCTGCCCATTTTATGTGGAGAAAAGAATATTCTCATAATCAAGTCATTGTTATATGGTCGTTCAACTTGTGCACCTGCCATCATTGTGGTGATATCATGATTCTGAGGTTTCACCTAATCTTTCCATTTGTTTAAGCCTCCGCTCATCTTCTGCTGCTAATGATAGTACGCGTGAAGGAAAGCCATGAATGCGACGTAAAACGTACCCAATTACTCATCGGTTCCTCGTCGCGGGTGAGACTACGTCACCCAACAGGCCCTCGTCGACGGCGGGAAGTGCTAGGGTTCGGTCGAGCAGGGACGGAGGTCGCTGTTCTTGCTGCGGATGGATCGGCGAGGGGCTCTGAGGGAACGGCGACGGCGGCGCGTACAACTGCGGCGCCGACAAAGCTAGTTGTTGAGCTGCTGCGAGGGCTGCTGCAGCATGAAGGTGCGAGCCACCACGAGGGTAAGACACGGTGTGGTGACAGTGCTGCCCTTCGTAGGTGGTGATCACGATGCTGGGGTCTTCGGATGAACGCTCCACCCTCTTCTTCACCGTGCATTTGCTGTTGGTGCACCGATAGTAGCTCCTGCACAACCAAACAGCAAAAAGTAGCAGATTGGAGGATGATCGACATGAAAAATGCTGAAAACAAGAGTGACGGAATTAGGGAGAAACCGACCTCGGAAATGGGCTGTTCTTCACGGCTTTCTGCCCATATTTTCTCCACCTGTAGCCATCTTCAAGGTGGTCGACCTCACTCTTGGTCATGAATGCAAACCTGGGTTGTCGACTGCGCTTGATTCCCTTCTTGCAAGTTTTATTCCTACAAGCAGAATGGCAGGCGATGCCCCATCAACAAATACTGAATCATCTATTAGCATCAAGCAATTGCTGTTGTCCAACAAAAAAAAAGATGATTTTTAATCTCTTATCGACACCAAATGTACACAACATGCAGCAGAACAAGTAAATGCTAATGCGATATTACTGCTAACAATACCATACATACCAATGAAGATTAGGCCAAGAACTACAATATTTGCTACTTCAAGCTATCGGAATCACCTAATACTGCCATTAATCATCTTAGAGAGAGAGAGAGAGAGAGAGAGAGAGAGAGAGAGAGAGAGAGAGAGAGAGAGAGAGAGAGAGAGAGAGAGAGAGAGAGAGACCGCGTAATCCTCGAAGGATCGAAAGGAACGCGGGCCGCAAGTTGCACTACCCTCCCCCCTCACGCAAACATTTTACCCCCCGAGATGCCCATTATTTACATAATTGCAATATATTTTCTGTGTATTTTTGCTTCAAAATGGGATTAGTTGGTATAATTATTTAGTAAACAAAGAATAAAGAAGAGTCAAAATTTCTCTGTCGCGTCCCCGATTCAGCCCTACGAGGTGGGAGCTAATGACAAGAGTGCCACTGGCCGGGGGGAGAAGACTGTAGGTATAGATAGAACTCACGCGGTATCGGCCGCCTTGTCGTCGCTCTCCGGCGGCGGCTCCTCGCTCGAGACCGAAGACGCGGCATCGCCGGACGCCGCGGGAGGATCCGATCGCTCCTCCCTGGCTGCCTTCGCCGCCGCTGCCGCGGGGGCGGATCCGGACGAGGACTCCGGTGCTCGGAGGAGCGGGGGGAACACCACACCTTCCTCCCCGACGCCGGGAGGACCCAGCGGCAGGCCCCACCCGATCTCCCCTTCGCCGTCGTCGCCGCCGCAGAGGTCCTCGAGGGAGGCGATCGCGGCGGCGGCGGCACCGTCGCCAGAGAACGCCCAGCCGGATGCCCCGGAGGCGTCGGGTTCCAGCGCGGGCCGCTCTTCCTCCATCGATCCGATCGGAATTGGCGCGTCGGCGGCTTCTGAGATCAAAGAAGGGTAAGAGGAGGAAGAGTACCGGAGAGAGAGCGCTAGGGTTTCGGGTTTCGATCTGCTTCGCGTCGTCTTCTTCCGCTTCTAATTCCCAGTCTTCTCTCCTTCTACCCGAAGCACTTCCAAGCATGTCTTTTATCACTGCAATTAAGCAAAATTACACTTATATCCCTGAAAAGGCTCTAATTTTATATGTACTTTTTTAAGACCTGGTTAACAATGCACTAAATAATAAAAAAATAATATAAATAATTTTATTTTTTATATATAAAAAACTTAAATCTTACGTGTATATATATTTTTCGTAAGTTAAATATTAACCCAAAATTTTAATTTATTTTAACACTATAACTATCATAGGTCAAGTTAAAATTGATAATAATAAATTTATCACATCCTTACAAATCAATTTTAATCTTATCCATTTTCAGCGTGAAACTAATTGAGATATTATAAATATATACACTTTAATCTTTTGCTCTTCATCTATCTACTCATATCATATTTTCCCACGAAGAAATGAATGATATAGGTTAAGAAACAAATCAAATAATTGAACTAGTGGATCTATCACTATCTTGCTCTAAGTTTGTTTTATTTGATTAAATCATTGTATATTTTGCAAATAATTCATTTAAAGAAACAAATATGGAAGTGCCTCCTCACCTAATAGTTCAATTGAAATATCCAACACCTATGAATATTATAGAATAATTATTATCCATTTTGTTTTTTTGAATTGATCCGAAACACAATTTCAATAGCGTGTGTATGGCTGATCCACTCTCGTTATCATCCCAATCTCGGAAAAGCACTTACGAAGACTTAATTCAATCGTGGTAGAGTAAGTAAAGTAAGAAAGATTAAATTGAAGTCGAACTTGATGCAATTAGAAAAACTAATTAATTAAAATTGAAATGATGCGATGAATATAGAATTTTAGATTTTGCTATCTTTCAACCAATAAGACTTGTAATTTGTGTTTTGTGTACTTTACTCGATAGTAGGATTGTGTGTGTATGGAGACATGTCTTTCCTTTATGTTAATCTTGGATTAGGTAGGATTTGGGCCACATCTTAATGATGGAGACATTATTTTGGAGGGGACGGCGGAAGATAAGGGTGCGGGGCCCCACCTCGAATCTTTGCGAACCTAACTTGGTTTGCACGAAATCACGTTGGAGAAATTTATATTTCCCCACACCCACGCCAGCACGCAAACCCCCAAAGCATCGCCGACAGCTTTGATTCTTCTTCTGATAGGCGATCTTTTTTTGTTTTTTATTTTAGTTCTGATGGATTCTTAGAGAATCAAAATGTTCTAAGCTCTCAATTTATCATCAAAAAGATAATTGAATTCGTCGTATAAGTTTGAGGAGAAGAATAAATCTGTCATGGTTATCATTTATTCTCTAATCCTTTTCGACTACAGTATTTAAAAAAAATTAATAGGTGGGTTCCTCTCGAGGGACGTTGATGTCCTGCTTCCAAGTCAATGTGTGGTTCATGATTACTGTTATCCTTATCGAGTTCCAAGGATGCATCTCTCTTTGCAACTTCTCTTTCCAACTCAGCCAATCACTAGCGCAACTACAAGAACTCACTGCATCTCCACCAGCAAATCGACCCTCTCTCTCTCTCTCTCTCTCTCTCTCTCTCTCTCTCTCTCTCTCTAGAGCTAGGTGCACCTTTTTCTCGAAGAAGAGTGAGAACAGCGGAAGGGATGCGGGAAAGACTGGTTCCAAGGACCATGACATGAGAGCAGCACCTTTGCTGTTGTCATGGAAAGATTCAGAAGCTTATATAAATAGAAGAAAGCAATTAGAGTTGACTTGCCGCTTCGCATGCTACAACTCTTCCTGCACATTAGGGTTTGACATAGATCTTGCTGATGCCAATGGCCCGTCTTGTTCTAAAGTATGCTGCTGTGTAGATGGATGCATGCATACGTATGTACACAAACACGTACGAATGGGATTGTTCATCTCCTCCGGCCACTGGTGTCGGTGGGGAGACTGTTCGGCAGTAAACTGGAGGTTTCTTGTTCCTCTGGGGAGCTCCAGAATGGATTCGTGAGCTCTTGAGAAACCTTTCATCTGTTCATCAATGTGATGGAATGAAGGCCTCGTCGAGATCAAATCTAAATGCAGTACTTGACCACAAAACAAATGGCGATCTCCGAGATGGCCCGCCGATCTCGCTGCGGCTTTTGGGAAAGCTAAAAGGACTTGTGTCTGCTGGTGGATCTCCGAAACCGGGGGGCGGCGGCAAAAGGATGCTGTTACACACCAACCATTCAATCGGTTTGGATGGTGGTTTGACAGGTGATGACTGTTGGCAAGCAACTTTAGCAGGGAAAGATAAGGTTGAGATGACAGCCGAAAGGGACTGATTCAGAGATAGACGTAATCTAGTTGGAGTGTTCTCAATCTTTAGTGCGATTAAATAGAGGCCATTTTGTCCATTACATTTCTTTGTTTGCAGCATCACCTCAATGCTGGTCCAACTACATATCTGTCGACATCCCCCACACACCAACAGCTCAACACACAGAGAGAGAGAGAGAGAGAGAGAGAGAGAGTTGTGGCCAAGGATGAGTCCTGTAGAATGATCATGTCTTAACTACCACCATGCAATAAGTTTACCTCCGGTAGTAACACAAGAAGTTCAACACACACACACACACACAAAAGAGATTGAGAGAGAGAGAGAGAGAGAGAGAGAGAGAGAGAGAGGAGAGTGTAGATGAGTTCTGTAGAATGATCATGGCATAAATTTACCTCCAGTAGTCAACACACACACACAAAAAGAGATTGAGAGAGAGAGAGAGAGAGAGTAGCCAAGGATGTGTCCTGTAGAATGATTGTCTTGTCTACCACCATGATGATTCTTCTTTTGCTCCTTCAACTGTACTGGTTTTTGAATAAATCTATAATTGAGATTATATTTAATTTTCATCAGTGTAGCTACACAAGCCAAACAGCATCATCCTGCAACCACTACAATAATGTCCTTAAATCTCAGGAATTTGTGGACGTAAATACACAAGTTCATGCAGAACACCTTGGTGAAGTCTCATCTTCACATCCAGATGTGTGTGGAGCCAAATTGATGGTGATAAAAAGTATGTACTGTTCCAGCTGGTATTAAATACCTTATGAACTACTTTGTCCTCGGAATGGCTGCAAGGTAGCACAAAACTGCCTAATTTATTGTACCTGCAAAACCAGCATGTTTACCGTAAGCCAACTCAAGTATCAAATAACAAGATGTAGATACATGTCAAAGGGTTATTGCTTTTTTAAACATCTTTCTCCGGCAGACAAGTGGTTGTTCATTGTCATCGAGCATCAGCATGTAAGGTATCGCTAGAATCATGGTGTGGAGGAACCAGAGGTCAATGCATTATCAAAACCATAGCATGTTTATTTTACAGAAGCAAGGAAAGATGCACTTCAAGTAACCAGAAGTCTAATGTTGCACCAATACTTCAAGTCTCGGAGACAATAAGATATCCTGCGATCATCGTTTGCCCGTTCTCCGAGCCGGGAATTGAATTCTATGCTGGTATGCAAGGCTCGTCTCATGACTTGATCCCATTGGCATCAGAAAAGTCAACAAATGGAAGGAAGGCCCCGATCAATTTATCCTCACATTGTAGTTTGTCTTAGATAATCAATCACAGGTCATAAAAGAGATGAATTAACCAGTCTACGATCATTAAAATTTAATATCTTTGTATGGATATTTGAAAACTGTCTTTGTATTTGTCTATATCAAATTTCATCTACAGATTCTTTTGATCATCAAATTTACGTTAAAGAGTATCCCTTAATTCGAAGAATTCATCTCAAGCTTTCAGATGCTTTCTTTATCTTTCGTATGAGCCAATTATTCCTTCAATTAAAAAATTTCAGATATCAGTGTGTATGTCGCAATCACGTACGAGATGTGTCATCTTCTAGCATTCATGTACGAGAAGTGTTATCTAAATTATGAAAAAAATACTTGTTAGACAACAATGTCTACCTCGGTGCAGTCATTTGTAACAACCCTACGCAAAACTTTGATCTATAGTCCTTACGGTCATCACTCAGCGGGCTGATACAGCAAAAAGTCTAGGCTCCACTTTGAACCATAGTTTTCAATCATTTCTGTAGAAACAATATTCATGATAGATGTGGAGTTATGGAAAAGATTAATAGATTAATGTTTGTTTGGTTTGGATTCCAACTATGCTAAAATAAAATGAAGACGACTGTGAATCCTATGCAGAATGGTTATTTAGATGATGGAATGTCTTTCATGATGGTCAGAAGGTTTTAACGATCCTATGGTTTTTGTGGAGGCACAGAACACATTAATATATACATGTACGAACTCATTGCATCACCACCAGGTAATCAACAAAGGTGTTTCTTTGTTGCAAGAGTATCAAAGGTTGAATGAGGCAAACAAAGCACCAACTGCTGGCAACATAGTTTCTCAGGAGTAAACTTGCAGCAGGATTTTATAAAATTGATGCAGATGCAACATCATTTAATGATGACTGGTCATGATATAAAGCAGTTTGTTGTGACATGAATGGAGTGCTTATATTACACACAGAAAAGTTTATTGTAACTCATGCAGAGGAGGCAGAAGCCGTAGCTTTGAGGTGTATTGTACATTTTGCACTGGAAATTAGTCTGAGGTACATCAAAGTATGATCTGAAAGGGCACAAAGATCACATCTGCTGTAGATGTTATTCCCAGTAAAATTACTCAAAGAGGTTTGGATGTTGTGACTATGGATATGTGTAATCTTGCTGCAAATCGTGATGTGAAACCGTTCAGGACGGCAACATAGGATGTCATTTCAAGATCAATAGATACAGTTGACCTCAAACAGACTCTTGTACGTGACGACGCATCATATTAATGAATTCTGCTTCCATAGAAGAAAAGTATTCACGATTGACTATCAATAGTTGCACTACATAGTTTTTGCACAAGCAGCCACAGTTTTGAAATTATTATCAGTTTATGAATTGCCAGCTTCCAATAGAACAGTAAATTTTTCTTACGCCGCTAATTTCATGTGGACCTTAGACAGGTCTTTCTGAAATAAAGAAAGAATGGGGCATCCTGCGCCACAGATCCTGATATGAACCAGCAAGTTGATCATAATCCTGATATGAACTTGCTGGTTCATATCAGATCCTCTTATAAACAAAAACACCAGCATGCAATACTCCCTAAATCGATACAGTTTATAGAAAATTATGCGCTACTCAAAGATGGAATTTTCAATATCACAAACAATTAACTAATGTTTCGGATAAGTTTACGAACTTCATGAAATAGAATGCAGTTTGTTCACTGTATCAGACATGGATGCTACCCGACTTCCAAAATCAATCCTTCTATAGCGAATTGAGCGTATCCAGCAATAAATCGACAAAAAAAGGTAACTGGAGCTTAAATCTTTCCCCCAAAATTACAACGATTAAATTCATCGAAACCCCATCAAATTTCACACAGATTCAGTACCTTTGGATCGGAGGCGTCATAAGCTCCTCACCTCCATGACGCTCTTTGCACTGGAAGCGTACAAGTTGTACACAGACGCCTGCCGCTTCGCGACCTCGAGCTGAGACGCCCCCTCGGCGAAAGCCGCGGCGATCGCGGACGGATCTGAAAGCTCCTTGTTCTCGCGGAACCCGTCGACGGCCCTCCTCCTCGCGTACTCCCTGATGTTGTAGTCGCCGAACTTTCTCGCCGTCTTCAGAAGCGATCGGAGCAAGGAGAGCACCTCCGCCCTCAACGGAACCGACGCCACCGCCATGGAAGCCAAAACCGTTCCAGTTGGAGCTCGGATAGGGCAAGCTCTAATCGGCATATATTAGGGGGGAAAAGATTGTATCGGTATCTTATACCGTTATAATTGTTATAACAAATCGGTATAAAGTCTCGACCTGATACGAACCGAACTCGAGTTTAACAGATGTTGGCTAAAACCATATGGATTTGGGTTTGATTTGAGCTTATGAGCTTGACACAATTGGGCTCAAATGACCCAATTAGCATATATCATTGCGGATTAAGATGTCAATAACATCATGTTTGAGGCTTATTGGATCATCACTATTAGATTTATTAGATTCTCTACCATCGAATAAATCACTAGTACCAAAGAAACAAAAATGGTAGCAAAAATTGGCATGGAAACTTAATCTGACAAAGTAATGAATTGACTTAGATATGACCCCATCCAATTTGAGCATGCTTGAATTCTACATCTCTTGTTTGATCCCTATGCATAGTTTCATGCATCTTCCTCATGCAAAATTCCACAAAGAAAAGGTAAAGAATTCATGCACCAACTGATATCAAAGTTCTTACATCTCACTGACAGAGAGAGGTGGTAAAAAGAAAGCAATTTATTTGTTTCACATCTCTGAGAGTTTTTGGGATCATCAAAACATATTAAGATAAGCACAAACAGCAATCAGATATGTGCCCAACACAATCTGTAACACTGACACATCTTCCTCATGCAAAATCTGAAAGCATTGCAAGACAAATCCATCTAAGTGTTTTTGCCATCTCCACACTACACCTGTACATAAACTTCACCAGGATCCTCAAAACAAAGCCATTTAACTAAATTGGAAAGGAAAGAGTGGAGGGTGATAGCATCATGAACACTTTTGACAAAGCATCAGAAGGTAATCAGGGAACTGCAACTAGTGGAGCTACTTTGCTTTCTTGAAGAGAGATAATGGTTTCAAAAGCACCAACTAAGGCCTTGACTTTGCTCTTCCTAGACTCAACAAGCTTACTTGCAGTTTCCTCGATCACATTATTGAACAAACCTTGGGTGTCTTTCTTATCATTGACATCTTGATGTCTCAAGACAACATTAATAGAATCCGAGGGAGAAGCACTTGGTCCTACACCATCTGATTCCATCCGGTTTCTAAGGCTCTTTGTCCTTATTTCTTTAGCCTTCCGGTTGTCACCTACAGTTTGAACCTGCCTGAATCTGAGTCTTATCGGAGGATTATTATTGTTTTCAGGATGAAGGTTAACCATCTTACTTCTGCTGATGTTTGACTTGTGAGGTGTGCCAGTTTTATATTCTGAGTTAACATCAGTATTCCTTTCAGGAGCACTTTTTATTTCACTTTCACAAACATCTCTGTAGGTTCTCTGAGATGCCTCTCTGTGCAAAACAGTTTCACTAGATCCACTCAACTGAGATCCAGATTCCTTGAGCTCTTCATTCCTTTCTGGATGTGATCTGCGTTTTCGGAGTTTTTGCCTCAAGGCTTTCAGATCAATTTTCTCCAAATTAGGCTCAAATGCATGGATAGTTTTATTCCTGAGACCAAAATTTCCAGCTTTTGCTTGATAATTCGCGGTGAAAGAAGGGATTACTTTCCTGTGTTTTCTCAGCTTCATACTTGATACCCTAGAAAGCTGAGACTTGGCGGATGGGAGGGTTGACAGTGATTCAAATGCTTTTTCTTTGCCCCTATTAGACTTGTCTCCAACCTTGATCATCTTCTCCTGGTACCTTGGATCAAATAGTCCTGTTGAAGAAATGGATGGAGGTGAAGATTTTACCAAGACCTTCAACTTTAAAGATGTCCCACCTACAAATGATCTATCAACCGTCTTTGAAGGGGGTAAGGTTGCCTTCTTCACTACTCTGGGTGCGGCAGATAAAATGTTGCTCTTGAAACATGATGGATGCTCCTGCTCAGACTCCAACCTGATTGATTTCGTTGTTTTCCTCGCTGCAAAATTCTTCTTGACACATTTTGGTCCAACAGATATATCGCATTGTTCCTCCTTTATGACTTTATGTCCATTAGAGCTTCCAGTTTCCTCATTTCTCTTCAGCATGTTCAACTCTATTTTTGTTTTGTCACCTATTCTTGAACTCCTCACCTGAATCTGTTTCTTGGCAAATCCTGCTTGATCAATTGGTGTGTTCATGGTAGATGTGGAGCTTTTTTGAGATGGTGGAGTCTTTAACTTCATGCTCAAAGCTTCCTTAGATAATGCTTCTGCTCGATAGGCAGGTCTGCACTTAGCAGAAGCTTTGCTCTTATGATCCAGCAACTTCAGACTTGATGGCCCCTCAGATGATCCAGGAAGAGCCTTCATCCCAATGTTCATTGATTTATTAGATGATTCATCTACTCCATTGGCTATTTGATACTCAGCAAATGCAATATCATCTATGATGGGAGATGCAATCCCCATCTCCGTGCTTATCTGTTCCAACGATGATCCTTCTGTTGAATTTTCTGCTTTATGCTCACAAGAAGCAAAGTTTTCCTGAATTGTTGACGAAATCATAAACTTTATACTTACAGGTTCCTCGGATGAACCTTCTACCTCAGTGATGGGTATACACTCTTCAACAGCAACACCATTCTGCAAGGTTGTTGTATCGAGTTTTGTGATTACAGATTCACAGAATAATCTTCTGGATGGCTTAGCTGATTCATACTCAACGGATGCAACATCCATAAATTCCTCTGATGATTTTTCATTTTGATTTGCAGCTGAAAGCTCAAAAGATGCATTATTTTCTCGGTCATGTACTGTAGAAATATGCTTCAAGCTTGAGGATTCATGAACAAATCCCGCTGCTAGATTGGTAAGGGAACTGGAAGTCTGAATTATCTTCTCAGGTGGAAGATCCATCTGCTCGCTGAGTATAGTCTTATCAGTGAGTTCATCTTTTGTGTCAGTTGTCCTTGGCTTGAGCTCTGATTTCTGCCTTCTCTGATCTACAGACATGAAATGTGATTGATTGTGTTCACCATCAGGCATCTGGCTATTGGTTGAAGTCCCTAGGAAAAAGTGATGCCTTTTCTTTTCTTCATATTCATGCTTAATTCCATATTTACAGAAATCATGGCAAGAACCTGTAGAAGGTCTCAAGTAACGAGAAAGAATCTTCCCATCAGTATTTAAAGGATATGGTGTCGTAATGCTATTTATTTCCACTGTTGCAGTTGTCCTTTCTACTCTTTTAGGCTTTACTACTTCAGGAATTACTGAACTAAAATCTGTCACTTGACTCATTTGAATTATAAATATAATATGACTTGTATCTTGACTTCTGCAACAAATAGGCAGGATTGTGAGCACATACACAATACGACAGACTAAGAAACATACCCAAGGAAGAATTATAGCGGCCAGATGAATTATAGAATCACTTATGTTGCATTGAATACTACAATAAGACGCAGGGCAAAACTTCACAGTAATAAATAATCTATTCTGGGAAGATGATCATGAAAGAGACAGTGCATTGTCAGTGATAAAGGAAAAAAGCTATTAGTTTACAAAGAAACAACTTAACAAATTTGACAAAAAGTTGCATAAAAATGATGAACATACTTTGAGTGCAAGAAGCAGGTTCTTCGGTTTATTGTAAAAATTATCAAATGTTAGCATAAAATTATTATGCATTACGTTACATCCCTAAGGAAAGAACCCTTTCCTTTTATACCTTCCAGTTGAGACCTATTAGTTATAAAAAATATCAAACTCAAACAGAACTAAACTTACATCTTTATACATACATATTATGACTCCTTTTTTTTCATCCACTAATAATTGCATGACTTGTTTTTTGTAAGATGACAAAAAAAAAAAAAATAGTAAGTGCTTGTAGAATTAAAGAAACAAGCATTAGCATTAATCATATGTATTGCATGTAATAGGAATAAGCCTGAATAAATTTAACCCTTCCTAAACCTCACATTGGAAGAAGTTTCATGCATTGAGCAATTCTTTTTCCTATTAAATGTGCTCTCCAGACCCAAAGGCATTTAAAATGATAGCTACAGGCAGCCACGGATCATCTTATATCTTCTACTCATGCCATTTCCAGACTTTTTTTTTTAAAGAAAGCTTAGATAGAACGAGTAACACAATTGGAGCATAAAGGAAAAGAAGCATATTTCTCTATCTTGGAGAAAATTAGTGCCCCAAATTTGCCTCCAGCCAGTATCTGATGAGAGCTCCATTTGGATTCATAGAAAATAGAGGTCGTCTAAGCCGATAATTGATGCATACATGAAGTTTACTCTAAATGCGAAGGCTAACATGAGCATCGATGTCTCTCAGGACTCTTCATCACCCAGAAGCATAATTCCACGCGGTTGGCACCAAGAGAGATGGCCATAATATCAAAAGATCGAGTGCTCGCCCGAAAAGCAAAGAAGAACAAATTGCAACGTATTATAGATTTTAGATATTTCATGGTCATAGTTGAAAGCTTTTGGTTAGCATTTGACATTCCCACAACGACATCGACACTTCCATCCAAATCCATTAAACCAACAACAGAACGAAAGGAAATCGAACAGAGCGTCGACAACCAAGCAAGAGACTCACTCAGGACCGATGCGATCGAGAACAAGAGCGACAAGGAACCTCGGAAAAGCACGAAAAGCGAATCAAATACGCGCCTTTTCGGTCGTACGAGAAACAGGCAGGGGAGAGACCACAGATAAAAATGCCGAGAGATGGGCACCGATGTCGCACCTTTTGGAGATTCCCGGTCACCAGAAAGCGAGAAGAAGAGGATGCGGTCTCCCCCCGCTGGTGGATCTCGCGTGGGGCGACGGCGATTTCGGCGGATTCTGCAGGACGCGTGGTTTCTCTTCTGGAGAAACACGGTGAGCCAGAGCGAGGGACGGCGAAGCCGGAGCCACCGACCCCACTTGACTGGGTCCCACGAGTGAGGAAGGTATATTTGATGTTTGCCGCGTGCTAATTAGGGATAGGCAAAACCATATGATAGCCCAAAACAAATGGCATATGGCCACAGTGAATACTCTCAACAAATATAGGTTGCGGTTGAATATTCTCAACAAATATATATATATATATGCTAAGAAAATTTAATAGTTAAAAAAATAAAATAATTAATATTAATAATAAATTTTTTTAAAAATTTTATAAAAAATATAAATAAAAATTTAAGTACTTTGAACTTAACTAAATATACATATATTTTTTATGGTTCTCAATGATAGTAAAAAAAAAAATTTCATGTAGCAAACCCTAAATAGTTAGGATATATATATATATATATATATATATATATATATATATATATATATATATATATATATATGAGAGAGAGAGAGAGAAAAAAAATAATTATCTAGCAATGTTTAATATCGTATAATAGCTTAATCCAATTCAAATCGAACCATTAGGGTTGAATGGAATTATTAGTTTCTAATTGGATTAAAAATAAGATAGATCTAAATCAAAATACAGTATAATAAAAAAGTGCATAAAGAATAATTATATAGAGAACACTGTACTTGGAGTGAATACTGCCTTGACTTCTTTATTTCTATTGAACATGTATGGTAAATTTTGATGAGCCCAATATTTTACGCAATTTTGGAGTTGAGGTCAAAGGAAGTTGACATTGGTTAGCCCATAGAACTGACTCATGTTCTTGTAAATGTAGTTCAAATATGTCAACTTTTATGATCATTGAATTATACATAGTGTTGGGATCTTAAAATGCAGCGGTTAAAAATTGCTTAAAATGCTCACGGAACCTTCGTCGATATAAAAAATACTTCGTTGAAAAGCATATAATGATTGTAAGAGTATAAAAAAGAAGCCAAATGATTACAATAAAACGAAATGATTTGTAATAATATAAATAATAATAAGTAAATATAAATTAATTTTTATAATAATTTGGTCATATGACTTACATCGATTCCTGATTCCTCTTCATTTAAGGCCACTGGCTTTTCACTAGTTATCTTTCTTCTAACAGGCGAAGACAAGTCCCTTATAGTGCTCTCTCCTTTTAACGGCCTTCGGAGGCAATCCTTACGAGCACTCTCTCCTCTCTTTTAACTTGAAAACATGTAAGGACTAGAGGAGGGGATTTTTAGAGATTTAAATAGAGTTTCTCTACTTTTAAAGTGTATGTGATTGTGTTGTTCAACCCAGGGATGGGAGGAGTTTTTATAGGCTCTAATCTGATTCAAACTTGGAGCAAAAAATCTTTCCATCCCGAGTTTACCAGATACTAGCGGTACCATTGCTTGTCATTGGCGGTACTATCGCCAGTTTGACCCTAACACTAGGTGGTACTACCGTCCGGTTTGGCGGTACTACCACTTGACACATTGCCATTGTCAGTGTACTAGGCGATACCATCGCCAAACCAACAGTACCACCGCCCAGGTGTTCTGACACTAGGCAGTATCACCGCCTAGGTGTTCTGACACTAGGCGGTACCACCGCCCAATACAACCTAGGGAGCTGGACCTGGGTAGTGCCACTGCCCTAGTCTGACGGTGCCATCGCCAGACAGGATCCAGCACTTATGGTTGGACCTTAAACCCGATCCAAACTAGTCCATTACCGAGCCCAGTTGGCTCCTACCGGGGTTATAGGATTAACATCTAATCTCAATTATATGCTAACTATAAAATTAAAAATATTTCTTAAGCTAATATAAAGTCCGGCACATCAAGTCTTCCTTCGGCGAACTTTCGGCATTCTTCCGACGAACTCTCGGATACTATTCTGCGGACTCCCGGTAAGCTCCTGGACTTCACGATGATTTTGAAGAGTTCCGATGAGCTTCTTTGGCAAGCTCCGATCTTTCTCGACGAGCTCCGTGAACTTTCGTTGAATCTTTCTGGTAAACTTCTAAAAACCTTTCGACAAGCTCTCTACTCATTCTCGGCCAGTTCCGGCAACACTCCCGATAAATCTTCGGACTTTCGTCTAACTCTCAAACTCTCAATGATTCGATCACACTTGACTCCAGCACTTTGTTTCGCTTTATATCTTCATCGTTATCGTAGTTAATCCTACACACATAAACCTTAACTCTACTTCGATCTAGTAAGTTACACGAATCAACCTCCTATTGCCCGGCACGTCATTAGTCAACGCTTCGTCCAGTTCTTTGGTGCACCGTCCTCTCTTATGGCCTGTTGCCCAATCGACGGTTGACCTCCACAACTCCGATCTCCTTGTTGCAACATCACTCTTTTTGGCCCAATGCTCGATGTCCGAAGCCTTATGCCGATTGTCGATCAGACCTCCGGCTCAACGTCCAATATCCTGATGTGATTTTTTTCGACACAACGCTGATTCATCCTGTGTCAACTGTCTAATCCTGATCGAGTAAACCTGCATCACTCAAAATGCAGTTAGGCAATAATCAAATCATGAGATTCAATATAATATATATATATGCAACTGTGTTATCAGTTGTATGTTCCAAAATTTACCTTATTAAATGATAGTTAACGAGTCAAAGTGTTAGATAACAATATAAAAAATAAAGGCTAAATAAAGTAAACCAAAAATCTAAAAGCTACTTAATGAAGTGATTCCGCAATAATTCTAGTTTTGACCACTAAATATCAAGTGTAAGCACTTGATTCAACCATGCCATATCAATCAATTCATAGTGTCTTGGACCATTTAACCATCACAATGACATGGATCACATAGAAGATCTATTAGCACTCAATCTTAATGTATACATATTAATTATATTCTACTATAATAATAATAATAATAATAATAATAATAATAATAAAATATTATTATTATTATTATTATTATTATTATTATTATTATTTTTGGGGCTAAAAAGAGGGGAAAAAAGAGGTTTTCTTTAAAAAAGCACACGCCAACTTGTTCCTCGTTACCTACAAGAATACCCGCCACTTGCGCCCTCTTGTCAGCTTGCGGGCCCCTCGGAAGTCGCGAAGTGGAATTAGTGGACGTATGGAATATGTTCTAATATACGACTCTATAACAATTATAAATAATTCTTAATGGGAGCTCATTTTTTCCCTCAATAGAAGAAGGGCGAAAGAAAGCAGCCCGACGACGGCGTTGGGTTGCGCCCAAAGATTGGCCTCATTGATGTCGAGGCGGACTGCCTTCCTCCACCTGAAGCGCCTACTGGGAGCGTCGAGGTCGCCCCTTCCTTCGCCGCGGCGCTCCGTTCTTAGGTCTCCCGCGCCCCCTCCGCTTCTGCAGAGGCGCAGCAGTTCCACCTCGCCGCTCCTGAGCTTTTTCTCCGGAAACACGGCGGTTTCTGATGCGTACGAAAGCAATCTTTTTCCCGTGCATCAGGGGCACGGAGAAAGACGCCTAGGTGAGTCGCAGGTGGAGGAGGAGGTGGCGAAGTACATCCCGGTCAAGGCCTTCTTCCTCTCTACTAGGTGTCCCTTTAATCTTTCCAATCTTGTTCTTTCTTTTGTTACTTTTAGTTCTTTTCATCTGCAATTTCTTGTGATTTCTTATCTGCTTTAGTGCTCGTGGACTTTTTTGCTTGAAAAGAACTGATCTTGTCGTGTAATTTGTTGTTTAGGTTCTATAGCTTTTCCTTTTCCTCTGTTCTTTGGTGATGGAATTCTTATTTACTGCCAATATTCCCGAACTTAATGATAATGTCATGCTTTACGATTTCTTAACATGTTGGTAATTATTTAGGACGCTCTGCTATTTTGTATGTGTCAACTATTGTAGAGGTTTCTGAGAGTGATTTGTTTTGGCAGCATTGATCTGAAGAGCCTGCAGACCGAGAATTCAAGTGATGTAATTCCTCCGACTTCTAGATCGTCTAACTATGTTGCTCTGCGCTACAATGATTTCCAGCCTGAAACTTCGGTAAGATCGATTGTTTAATCTGCTTACATATATCTTACATTACGTAATAACGATTTTTGAAGAAGCACTTTATTGATTCTTGGCATTATGATATTCCCTCAATGTTTCATTCAAGATGTTATTCAACAGAAGTTTGTGATACTTTATGGTGATCTGCATACTTGACACTAGTTTAATGGGTAACTTCTGTATTATTTTCTCACATGTCTGATTTATTCCGCAATTTTTCTATGACTTCTGATGCAACCATCTATGTAACACCCTGGGTTAGTCTCATGCATATATCATGTATGATTATTTAAGGTTTTTGTTCGTTGATTATCTTTTTGACATGCTCAAAGTGATAATGCAAGGGAAAAATGCTGTTATAAGATCACTCGTGGCCTTCTTTTTGTGTTATGTCCTCAAGTCTCAGAATGATGGTCATATGCAGACTTCCACCAATATGTGACCTGTAGAGGGTCCATGCGAACAACCTCATTCCTGCAAGCAAAGACGTTATTTTTGTGACTTGGTTCCTAGTCACTTGGATAGCATAAGAGCTATCAAACTGCAGCCCCAAAGCTGCGGTTATAAGTTGGGTCATTTTGGGCAGTTTGTGTCCTTGTGCCTACAATATGCTAATATTATACTATATATTTTATTATATGCAATATGTGATACATCACTAAAAATCTATTGTTCAAGTTATTCACCCTTAGCATATAAGTTATACATAACATGGTTCACCTTATCGGTCCGTACTGATGTACTGACCTGTCACAGACTTAGTTGGTTTTGCCTAAGTCATACGGCACCTTTGCATGTCTTTCTGCAAAGGGTCAGCCTCCTCGAAACCTTTCATGGTCCCTCTACAAAAGAGAAGACGGGCTAAAGGAAGCGCTTAATTCGAGATCCCACAAGCAGTTATTTCAGCAAGCACTTGATAAGTAATATAAATTACAAACATATAATTTGCAAGCTCTGAACGGTCGTGTGACAAAGGGTCTAAGATGGTTTGCCACGGTCAAAAGTCCTCACAAGTGCCCACATGACTTTGTTATGAAACAAGATAGCGAACCGGCCCTATACACTACCATAAAGACCCATCCAGCCATGTACCACCTTGTCATGAACTCAGTTGGAATTGCCTAAGTCGTGAGGCATCCTTGCGGCAAAGTCACAGACGTAGCTGGAGTTGCCTAAGTCGTGAAGCATCCTTGCGCCAACTCTGATCAGACTTAGCTGGGATTGCCTAAGTCTTGAGGTGCCCTTACGACATATGCGTCCACTAAGGGTCAGCTTAGTTGCAACCTCATACAGATCCCAAACTACTTGTAAAATAGAAAGTTGATTAGTTTGGAAACGAGCGGCGGATAATTCTCAACATCTCGCGAGGAGGGAAGCTTTACAAGCAATTCAGCAAGCACTTGGAGTGCATAAGAGAAAAGAGAGGAAGGAGGAAAACAAGGGCTTTAGAAGGGTGAACGAACAGCTACAAGTTCGCAAACAACTGCTCCCCAGGTGTCAGGCGTGAAGATAAGTTTTTGTCAAGTTGACGTGCAAACTTGTGAAGGTTGTTCAACGCCCGACACCACCCCAAAGCCTCATCCCGCATGGTGCCACCCGGGGGGTTCCAGGGGGCTGAGATGACTAATGTTTTGTGGGCAGCAGTTCTGCAGAAAACAAGCCATGGCATGTGAAAACGGAGTCATTTTGGGATAGTTTTGCCCGGTGTGGCGAGCAATAGTACTACAGTGCTGCAAACTACCGTTGCTTACATTTTTACAAGCAAAACACACCAAAACTAAGGCAAAATAGGCTGTCAAGGATCTGTATAAGCATGCAAAAGCAACGAATGGTTCGTTGAACGAAGTTGTTGCGGGTGCGCGATGACCGTTCGTGACAACTTGGGTGCTATATTGGTTGACACTCCACACTACTCTGCGGAGTTAGAAGACCCTCAAAATGGCTGCCTGGATGGCTTGTTTTTGAGTAGTTTTGCTTCTGTGCGACGATTACACACAACCTATTTCTGGATAGTTTTTTCTACTGTAAGCCCTCTACATGTTGTGTAAATCATGAACAAAATTGTAAAACATGAATATACACAAGCATTACATTGAACACCTTGTTTACAACTTTGTTCGTGATAGACCAACCGGCTGTACGGTACGTACCGATGCACTGACACACGATACGGTGGGTTGTACTGACAGATTGGTATGTACCGCCTATACCGATCCCTTATTGGATCAGTACATATCACTTGTACCGAGCGGTATACCACGATACGGTGAACCTTGATACATAACATATAAATTTTATATCATATATTGTAAAATATGATTTATATTTAGCATGATCTAATAAATTATAGTCTGGTTGGTATGTCTGTCCTGGTTTGTACAGTAAAGTTATGCTATATTTTTTAGTTCTTAATTCTTATAAATTTAATTGTTTGCAGGACAGTGTGGTCAAAGAAAGTGTACATTATCGCCATTTGATTGTATTCCAATATGGTTCTGCCGTGTTGTTCAACATTGCAGATCATGAAGCTGAGCGGTACCTAGATATAATCCGGAAGCATGCATCTGGATTGGTACCAGAGATGAGAAAGGATGGTAAACTTATACAAGAAATCATCACTCTTTTATTTTCTTGAATGTTTGAACTTATAACTAGTAAGTTAATTGCTGTCATTGGTTGATTGTCATTCGACATGCATTTTCTATGCCCTCCAGTGACATATTTAGTATTTTGCTTGAAAAATTGATTAGCCTTGATTGAAGCTAAAATGGTGATCAAGTATAGTGGTTGATTTTAGATGTTTGTGGAAAGCAATGGGAGGCCAAACATCTAAGGTCATTCAGTATAGGTATATGTTCATATATGGGTTGAGAAATAGTGTAGACTCACAACCTGTTAGAGTTATCGAAGTGGAGTGTAACTCATGAGATGAACACTGTTAGAGCTTTAGACAAATTGCACTGCATATGTGTGGAAAGGCGGGAAATTTGGTTTGAGTTGGTTAGTGAACCATCTTAATGAGACATCAAAAGTTATTATTATATTAATAGTAAGAAAAAATACATGACACCTTTCTATATAGCTTGGCATCACATCTTTCAGCTCCATCCGCAGCTGTCGTATACTCTTCTTTGGTAGATTTGATTCTGGGTGTTTTACAGTGCTTATTTTGTAAAAGACTTTTAATCTTGTTAGATTATTCTCTTCTTCACTTTTTTCTCTTATGTCCATTTTGGTTGGAAACAGTTTCCCTAGAAGTGCAAATATCTATAGAATTACATCTTCAATAGAATCTGGAAAAGATTTTTCAGCTTATAAAGGTTAGCCACTTTATGTTGCATGATCAGATTATGCTGTAGTTGAGAAGCCATCATTGGAAGCATGGATGGAAGGAGGTCTGGACTATATAACTCTAAAATGTTTGGATATTGATGGAATACGCATAATTGGAAGTGTACTAGGTCAAAGCATTGCTCTTGATCATTACGTACGACAGGTACTCATGCATCACAAGCCCCTCAAGTCTTTCAGACATCTATTTTCTACTAATTTTAGAATGATGTCTTGCTCAAGAAAGTTAGGTAAATTCATTTCTTGATTGAGTGAAGAAAGTATGGTGTGAAGATTTTGATGTTATATCTCTTCTTTGTTTTTGCAGGTCGATGATATGGTTGAGGAATTTACAGACATTAATCGTGGTATGGAGAAGACTGGAACTTTTAACATGAACAGGAATAAACTGTTCCAACTTGTTGGAAGGGCAAATTCTAGTCTCGCTGATGTGATTTTAAAGCTGGGCCTTTTTGATAGGTAAGTGCATTCCAATTGAAGGAACTTTGATGCAAGTTATACATCATGGATATTGTTCAAATATCATAAGATACAATTACACAGATGTTGCAATATAGATACAATATCATGGATATAAAATGTTGTAAATATTGTAATTCGACATAAGTTTTTATTTTTGGAATAGATAGTTCATGACAGTTAATAAGTAATTAATTAGTGCTCCTACCTTTTTCATTATTAAAGTTAGGATTTACTAATATTATGTCTTAAATGTAGAAGAGATAGCGAGATCATAAGATAAGTGAATTTCATTGTTTTAGTTATATTAATAATTGATACAAACACCATATAAATAATTGGTTTAATCGTACACCCTTCTCCATGATAAAACATTAAAGCAAGACAGTATTTTCAGGAAGTATTCATGAGTATGCTTGAAGTATCTAATATATTTTTTTTATAATAATGTAATAAACTAGATATTTTTTTTCAAGTATCTGAAAAATATAATAGAAATATTCAATCTGAAAAATGTACCCGATATGGAGATGGAAAGGAATTTGAAGTATCTGTGTTAACATTGAGATTTGGTATAGCATTTTAATTGCTAGATCTCATGGAGGAATTAGCATGACAGATAATAAGTTCTGCTAATTTAGTTTCATTGTATTATTGTATTTAAACAAGCAACACGATGTGCATGTGGATGTATCTCGATATATCGGTTGTCAATACCATGTACGTGTATCTACATCTCTGAGAATTTTACATATATGACTGAAACATATCCAGATCTTTTAAAGTTGCTTCAGTGGTTTTTCTGTCTCTATTTTTGCATACTACTTCTTAAGCCTAAATGAAGACAATCCTTGGTATCAATATTCCTTTTGCATGTGAACTGGGATTTTTTTTTCTTATTGTCATGTTGGAGTTGCATGTTAGTGTGTGTGTGTATATATATATACATTCTTATTGTCACGTTGGAGTTGCATGTTGGTGTCTAGCAATCTTTTAGCAAATTTCTTTTTCAGATTGAGAGGGCAATATTTGTTTTTAAAATTTTAGGGAAAAAGAATGGAAGATCTGATTATTACCGTATTACATGACCCTTTTTTTGCAGGTCCGAAATTGCTTGGAAAAATGCGAATTATGCTCAAATTCTGGAGTATCTAAGAGAAGAATACGAACTGGCACAACGTATTGGAAACCTCGATTTTAAACTGAAATTTGTGGAGGTACTGTCTTTTCTACTTTTTATATACCATCTATTTTGGTTTTAATTGGAAGAACTCATCTCCTAGTCAACTGTCGAAATTGATTTTAATGTTTGTTTTCAACCGATACACGTTCAAATCGTTGTGGCATGGTTTTAATTGGGTGACATGACCGATCCAATCAAATTGTCGTGGCATGTGCCCCGATCGTTTTAATGTTTGTTTTCAACCGATACACATTCCATTTTTCAGACTAATCAGATCCCGATGTTGTCAAATGTGCACTTTTACCAATAATCTCTGGTTGTCTTTGCAGCACAACATCCATTTCCTTCAAGAAGTCCTCCAGAACAGAAAAAGTGATCACATGGAATGGTTAATCATTATATTGCTAGTAGTGGAAAACATCCTTTCGTTCTACGACCTCGCAATGAAGGTTTAGAGGCAGTTTTCCATCTAAGAAGCATGGAACTTCTGGAACCACAACTTTGTGCTCCCTTCCCAAAATGCTCACCATCGCCCCCTTCCCTTCTTGGAGTTGGATGCAAAAATCATTCATTCCATGTAGAATATCATTCATTATTTGCACATTTCTTTTGGTCAGATCCTACACTTCTTGTGGGGTGATGAAATGAAGAGGCAAAAGGCACCAGTATCTCTCATAGCCGATAAATTGTTATACTGGCAATTTTTTCCTGAACCAGTTTGCATAATCTTTGAGATAATGTATACATGTTTATTTTTTGCTTGTTGTACAACATATGAAAACAGATGCACTCAAATAACATTTTTACTCGGTGCGATTCAAATCATTGGTTGGATGGATGTTAGAAGAGTGCATATTAATGTCAGGCATGCAGTGATGATTTTGATCTTTGCTTGCATGCAGTGGTTGGCTCGTTTTCCGTCAAACATATTGTTGGACTACAAGAACGGAGAAGGAGGAATCGGTGAATTCCGAGGAGGCTAACATGTCCCCCACCATCCCCAGCTCCGGCGACTCGATCCACTCGTCCATTACTTCACCCAACCACGAGCTAGGCCCCTGGCGCCGCCCCACCAGCACGAGGTCGTACGCCTTGTCGATGGACTTGATGAGGCCGATGGTCTCTTCCACGTTGCTCACCACCACCTCCTCGATCGCCACCCGCTCATTGTCGGCGTTGTTGATCTGGAACTCCCGGAGGAGCTCCTCGTCCCAGATGAGGTCCTTGTCTCTGTTGCGCTCCGTCGGCGGGAGGACCCGGGTGACGTCGACGCTGACGCCGGCGTGCAGTGCCATGCGCGCGCCGCACGACAGAGCTTCCCGGTCGTCGGCGCCGCCCCAGAACAGGATCTTGACGTGGTACTGGAACTGCCCCGGCACGATTTGCCCGAAGCCGGCGAGGGCGTGGTGGACGAGGATGCCGACGGAGCAGGGAGCCTGCGGATGCAAATCACGGATCATCGTCGTGCTCCGGCCAGAACTTGCAGCTCATCAGACAAACCATGGATCGAAAGGTTTGCGCCCACCTGAGTGAGGACATTGGAGATGATGCTGCGAGTGGCTTGATAGAGCTCCGCATTGGCCCCCAACTCCTTCCTCGGATACGGGACAACAACGAAGTGAACGTTCTTTTCCACGGAGAGCGAGCAGATGTCGTGGTGCATGCTCTTGTAGGGGGAGACCGCGGTGAACGGCTGGACGGCGACGATCCCCTTCTTCGTCTGCTCGTAGTTGATGAAGACGTTGTGGAGGCGGTCCATCTGGTGCGCGTCCAGCTGCCCCTTGCGGTTCTTGTGAGCGATGATGGTGGAGGTGGCCCGGCCCATGAGCTCCACGAGGTGGAGGACGTAGACGCAGATGGGGGTCTGCTCGTCGGCGGAGGACGCCTCCAGGAGGTTGAGAATGTGCGGGATGGGCTCCTCGTTGAGCACCGGCGCCACCAGGCGAAGCTCCGCCTGCGGCATGAGGTGCTGCACCGTTCGACAGCCCATGACATGGTCGGAGCTCAAGGGGTCGTAGAAGATGGCCACCAACGACGAGCTTATCGCCGTTATACAGACGCCGGAAACAATGAGAGCCGCATAAGCCTGCGGTTCCATAATCTGTGGCGCACAGGCGCAGCCGCATCAGCCGAGAGAGGTGAGGTGAACGATGATGAGCTCGTAGATCGAGCAGAAAGCAGGTCGCGAGCAGAACAGAGGGCGGTCAAGTCGAAGAGATGAGCAACATACGGAATTGTCGGTGTATGCGTCCGCCAAGCCCATGTAGTTGGCGATCTGGACGAGGCCGGTGAAGTTGAGCATGAGGCCCAGCAGGGCGGCATTGCGAATGGGCATGTTGAAGTATATGGCCGGCACCATCGCGGCCAGGGTCTTGACGGCGTACCCTGCAAACATGTACAGCAGCAGCGCCGCAGACATCTTGGGGTGCGTGAAGGTGGTGAGATCGATCCACCTGCCTGCGGTGAGGTAGGTGAGGGGTATGAGCAACTCGGCGGGGATGAACTCCCCTCGTTCGATGAGCGCCGTCCCCAGCGGTGGCCCGTCGGGCACCAACAACCCCAAGTAGACGGACGCTTCCCAGTGCGACGACAGGTAGGAGTCGCTGAAGGCGCCCATGGCGATCACGGCGAGAATTACCATTACGACGTGGCCCTCCCAGACGCGGCCACCCTTGGGGGTCCGACGTACGATCCACCGTATCCATGGCTGGAACACAAAGAAAAGGAAAGCTAGCAAGATGACATAGCCGATCATCTTGCTTGCTGCTTCCAACACACTCAGGCTCATGCTTCTGGACGCCGTCACTATGGTGTAGACGACGACGTAGAAACTGCTGCCCAGGTCGGCGATCAGGGACGCCGACATGGTGAGGCGGCCGAGCTCGGTGTTGAGCAGTCGGAGCTCCGCCAGGATGCTGCCCACCACAGGGAAGGAGCTGATGGAAACGATCATGTTGATGTAGTCAAGGCATGTATAGTAGCCGATGCCCTCTATCATGGAGTCCTCTTGGACCTTGAACACCCTTTTGAGCTGGTTGAGGAGGAGGTAGGGCACCACCACACTGGAGATGGCGATGGCAAAGGCCTTCTTCCCGCACCGCTTCAGGTGGCCCGGTTTCATCTTCACACAGACAAAGAAGAAGTGCATCTGGATGCCCAAACCTGCTGCGGTGCGCATCAACGAAAGCCCTTCTGCCCGGAAAACCGCACCCAGGTACCGCCGTTTGATGTGCTCATAGTCGGGTGCCGCGCCGGCCAAGCCGAAGAGATAATGGAAGAAGGTAAGCACTCGAGTCACTACGTACGGCAGAGTCGGCCCTAAAAGAGCACCGCTCTGCAACAACGATACCAGTCGACGTACGTACGTACGCAAGCCAAACATTAAACGCCGCCTGCATCGCTAATCATCGGAGGAGAGAAAGAGAGGGGTGCGGGGTTTTACGATGATGTCAGACACGACACGGGGCTGGTTGAAGCGGCGGAGGAAGAAGTAGATGGCGTAGGATGTGAAGACCATGATGACTATCTGGAGCAAGAAGAGGGGCAGCGCATGGGACAGGGGTTGCTCGTTATAGAAGACGCCGTCGGAGAAAGGGTCGGCCGGCCGGGTACAGGCTTCATAACTGAGCACGGAGCTCGCCATGCTCCCTCCCCCGCCGCCTCCCTGCTTCTCCTGCTCCTCTAAACTCCGAGCTTTGGCTAGTTTCTGAATCCCATACGAGGGGAAAACAAGAGAAGGAAGAGAGAAGGATTTGGAAGATCGACATGAGAGGAGGGGAGGAAAACTCGGCCTCCAGCCCGACAAAAGATCCTTCGAACTATATTTGTCCCAACAACAAGAACCGATTTCTCTTTCTTGTTATGAAACAGGAAACCAAGAAAATTATTTTTCTTTGATACTAATTATTTGATGATGATGATGATAATAATAGCAACAATGATAACAAAAACAACAACAATAATAATAATTGTTTGATGATGACAAGATTCAGGTTGTCTTTACACCAAAAGAGGTCAAGATGATCATTTTTTATTTTTTATTTTTTCCTAAAAATATAGGAAGATGGGATAGATATTGTCATGTGTCAACTTATGGCTTTCATTTTGGATGCACCTGCATACACAAATCCAGATTGCTGTATGGATCTTTGAACTTGATGCAAGACAATAATTGTCTAAGTAAATGAAGACAAAACCAAAGACAAAAAAAAAAACTGTGAGCTGTTCTTCACTTTTCACTAAATAATAGCAGGAGTACTCATCTCCTCATAAACCATTCCTTTGAAGGTTTTGTTAGACTACATCTTTGGCCGTCTTCTTTTTCCAGCATGAATGCCAATTGCCAGTTGATGCCAATGCAGGTCTTGTGTTTGGGCTCAATTGATTGGCCAGCCATTGCACAGCACTGGTGTTCTTGCAGAGGTCATTTGACTTGTTAGATTTCTTTCTCAGCTAGGCGACTGGCTTCCAGGGTTGTTTGACCCAGATCCTCAAACCAGCTACATGTCATGGTCGACCATCATGAGTGCTGGAATCTGCCCATGGTCGACGAAATCGATCCTGTTCAACCTCACACAACAGAGGAGATGCTCTGGTAGTTCCTCCTGTTTCTGTGCCTGCATCAATTTCTTTGATCAGATGAACTCACTGAGAACCTCATTTGCTGAAAACTTTTCAGAAATCCCAAGATCTTGATGCTCGATCTAGCGATGTTACATTGGTGAAGTTGTTCGACATGTTCAGAGATAAATGTAGAAACATGGCATGCAATGGACTATGGTAAGTCGCATCACTATTTCATGTATGTTCGGGAGTGTCATCAGATTTGAAGTTTCCGCGTGATTACTTCTCCGTTACATGAAACTAAATGATACATTTGTAGTTCCAAATTGATTTTTTCCCAATGAGTGCAGCAATAAATTTATACTACTGCAAGAGTGACATTAAGCAATGAGCCAAAAATATGAATGTGTTACCCATGAAACTGCGATTTCACATGCACACAAGTCAATGTGATAAACAAGGTCAAACTCATGATCGTGATTTGCCAAACTAGCTAACAAGTTAGAGCAACAAATAGGAGAAAGACCCATACGACGAGTGAAGGGTAAAGATTTCAAGAGCATCATTGCAACAACAGAAAGCAGGACAAGTAGGGGAAAAACTGAGTGTTCATTCGTACCTGAATCGTTAAACCCAGATCAAGTATTCCATGTTTCAATCGTTCTCTAAATGCTTCGAATCCCTTTCTTGATATGTAGCTAAACCGGTGAACATCTAGGTCGATTTCAAAGTAATTCGAACCCTGTATACAGAAAAAGAAAATCCATAACCATGCAACCACAATATTACTAGATCGTGGTCGAAAAAGTTCGACCCGATGTCACTAGATAATGATAAATCTTGATGACATGGTTACAGAAAATTGTTCACTTTCAACTAGGAGATGCACTTGACATCAGGAATCTAGCCAAGGACTTCAATTTCATCCGGAGCGTTTGGTACCATCCAGCCGTGAACAGCGAGGCAGGCCACCCCATTTTAGGTGATTCATCCTTTATTTTTCCTGTTTTTCTAAACTCCAAGCTTAAAAGCCCCTAAAGCACTCATGAGCACTCCCTGGTCCCCCTGTGGTCTCTATCGCCCTCCCCGCTTCATCCTCAGTCACCCACCAACTGCCAGCCTCCCACCTGCCGCCATCTCCTCCTCCTGCCCTTCTTCTGCTCTAATTCCTCTCCCCCTCCTCGTTCTACCAGTATGTGCTGGCATACCATGTACCCGTATGCTGATATGGGTCTAGTACCAATTGCATTCCTCGATTCTAGCATTAGCATGCAACATGTAATGTAAAAGAAAGGCTAGTATGTGTCATCCTGCACCTGAAAAAAATTGTGTTGAGGGCGTGAAAGCACCGGCTTCGCATTGTAAGCATGGACAAGTTTCTTTTCCGCACTATTCAACTGGAGATCCTCAGGGTTGGCTAACCCAGCCAGTATTTTAAGCCTTTCTCTGTAAGGAGTGGTTGAGTCCATCGGAAACCCTTTAACCTTCTCTATTTCATCATTTACAAATCGCTGCAGAGGATCGTGTAGCATGAGCACAACTGGAATCTAATGAACATTGACTAGCAGTGATACTACTGTAAGAAAAAAAGTTGAAGCAACTTACTCTAATGCTATCCTGAAACTGGGGAGAAATTTCTTCGTCGAAATTGTCAGATATCTTGAAGTACAGTACAAGACTCATCCCTTCACCATCACCATCGCCGAGGAACATAGCAGCAGGATAAGTAGGAAGCTGTCAAGTTTGAGGAAAGTTTTAAGATGAAACCAAACAAGTTAGCCATAAGAAATGTGAAAAATACCTGAATATTGACAACCAGCAGAGAGGGCACTTTCTCCCGTGCCTTAACAGAAGGAAGCTCAATGTGCTGAGCAATGTGATTTACTTTATGTTGGCATGAAAACAAATCTATACCGATTGGAGTGTATGGGGTATGATGTGGAGCAGGCGATTTTTTCTTGTCTCTGAGTAAGAACATTATATAACTTACCAAAACCAACAACGATCAAAAAAAGGAAAAAAAGTTTAAGACTGAATTATAAGCATTAAAAAATACATGAACTATTCATGCCTGAAATAGCTCTCCCCACGAAGCTTAAAAGATGAAGGTTCAAGAGCAGACCAGCATTCTTGCGCTGGCTTTTCGCTGGTTGAACATGGAACTGACAAGCCTGCTATTGGTCGATATAGGTATTTCTTTGAAGCACCTATTCCAAAAGTTGCCATATCTATCATCATTTTGAATTTTATAGAGTTGTAAAGCACAAAGCACACTAGATATGAAACCAAGACTAGAAAATGAAATTGTCACAGTTGGTAATTGAAAATGGAGTTATAACTATCACAAGCGTTGTACGCTGCCATGAACTTATTTAATACATCTACATGAAAATTTTAAGGGAATGAGAATAAAATCTCAAAGTAAGTAGTGCTTTGAAGGAGTTGAGTCAGGAGAAATCAAGCATCACAAAATAAAATTCTGCAGTTTGCATTGTCATTTTGAATTTTGAAGAAGGAAGTTGTGTATAGCACTGATGAAACAGCTACATTTATATTACACTAGAACTTAATGCAAAGAAGTGATTTAAGGAGCAGACTGATGCGGACAAATTAATATATAGAACCCTCAATAGAAGGTCTAGGCAATTTGCATAAAACAAATGACCCATGTGGTAAACTGTTGTCACTCGAGGACAGAGATTACAAACTTCAGCCTTAAGACATCAATTTAGAATAAAAATCCTAAGTTGATATATCCATACATCTACATGTGTCTATAAGATACTATGATAGGCGACAAGATTAGATGAAAATGAGTAAGCTGCAGAGGTTTCTAGGAATGCAGTTGTTCTCATGCATCAAAAGGAAAACTCATGAAGCATAGGTCCTTACTCTGACACTAGATATCTTGACAACCATGGGAAACTAAATAGCAACATAAGCAAGACTGTGTGCGGGCAGTTTCATGGCAATCAGACAGTTCCATAGCAACATGTGATATATCCCAAAAGAAATCCATGATCATTATAAAATAAAGCAGCTGCATTTTGATCAGCTTGAATATTAGCTGTAATAATAGTAAGATTTAATAATAAAATAAAATGAACAAAAAGAGACAAAATAAGTTTACTTACAAAATTCAGCAGTTTCATCTCCATCTTTGGATTTTCGCTTAACTGCCGACCTCCTCTTTTGACATTGTGGGCTAGTAGTAGGAAACTGTTGAGTTTTACAGTTAAAGCTGATGGAAGGAACTAAATGAGGTGCACATGATGAAGACAACTGCATCAATGGCGTGTCACGAAAATTTTCCTCTGTGTCATGTCTTATTTCCTTTAAACCTTTAAAGCTACCGCAGATATCCTCTAAGACCTTTTTCATTTTGGTACAACTTTCAGTCTGGTTTCTAAGCTTTGCTTCATCAACCTTTTCCAACTGAATATAAGACCCTTGTGGATTTACAATCTCAAGTCTATCTGCATCTTCACATTCATCATTGCTCAAAAGCTTTTCAGTTTTGCCCCCATCTGTTTCAACGTGTTGTTCAACTGCCATAGCGGTTGGGGTGGTATCAAGAAGTTCCTCAAACTTGCATACAGCATCCACTAAGAGTGAAGCATTTTCATATTGCAGCATTTGGGTCCCAATCGAACCATTTATTGAGGAAAGACAATCTACAGAAAATATAAGCACCAAGAGATACTGCTTATTTGAAGTCACCATTGAATGATTGAGATGAAGAAATTAATTCCATACCTCCACAAACACTACTGAAGTCATCATCAGATTCAGACTCTAAAAAGCTGACAGAATCAAACCATACTTCTTCTTGGCATAACACTGCAAGTATACATCATCATCCAGTTATTTAGTGTTCCCAATTATTCTTTCGAGAAGAGGGAGTAAAGAGTGAAATTAGAAATGAGGTGAAAACTGTAATAACAAAAGCATGACTGGCTGAAGCCATCTGAAGGAATCCCATACCATTTCTCTCCATCTGGCTGTGATGCCATTGCAATTGAGTAAGATGGAATGCAAGATTTGAGACCTCAGATTTCCGGCTAGTTGTTGCAGCAGTCTTAACACGAACAATCTGACTGCAAGCGAAACGATTTGGTAAATCACTTTTCCTAGTGGCAGGTGCATCAGGGACTGATGCAGAAATCTTCCTGCAGCATTTTCTTGATCGGAGAGAATACTTCCGAGATCTAGGTCTTCTGTTTAATGTCGATACACAGGCACCCATGATACTGCCGAATAACAGAAAGTGTTCACCGAATCACGCCAACCTCTTTAAAAGAAATGGACACAAATTTAATGCACGCTAAGAAAAAAGGGCAAATCTTCCATATGGATGCTCGAAAATCTCAGAATTGGAAACCGCAGGATCCTGTAAAATGTGATACATAAAACTTATTTATCTTAATTCAGATACTTTTAGCAGTACGTATTAACTTGCACCAGTAAATGCTAAGCAGAATGTATCAGGTTAAAATACACATTAGTAAGCGCAATAATATATGGTCTTTGCACCATTGAACACATATGTTAATCAGCAAAAGAGATATTGATGCATTAAGATACTGTTTCAATAATGAAAACATCATGTAGACATAGAAACTGTGCTAATTCTGTTAGTGGACTACCCGCCCTCATCGTTGTGAGAACCTTTTTCTTGACAGATGCATTCATGGCCTTGCCACGGACAATGCTCTCACCTTCGATCATCACACAGAATGGACTACACAATGAAAGATGCTCCTAACTAATAGCCCACATTACCATTCAAAGCCCTGTCCTCAGTCAAATTTCCAGAAGCAAAAGCAGAAATATGCCAATGTCAAAACCAAACTCCAAAAAGGCTGCAGATCATATCTCAAGTTGGCAATATTATCTAGAGAAATCTCATTGAAATTGAGTTATTCAACATCTTTTACCAGCAAAACCATCTAAATGATGCAAAATAATCCTGTGGCACTGCCAAAACACACATCTTAATTTAATATACGCGGAGAACAATAGCACATTATCAGATCTTGTATGCAAGACTAGCAAAAAACAGAAAGGGGATGCAGTGAAAAAATCTACCTTGCGATCAGGAGAAGCAACCAGGAAACTGAGTTGAGATAGTCTGAGAGGAGAGCTAATGCAGTGTCCCAAGAGCCAGAGAAGCTGCAAGTTTTGGCCTCAAGAGTTAGTCTGCTCTATAGAAGAGCTCCGGCCTTCAACGGCAAACATCATCTAGTAAAGAAAAAGAATAAGAAAACACTTGATGTGATGCTTGTCAACAACCGAGTAGATTTGACGTCCGCGTGAAGAGGCAGAATCCTAATAAAATGCACAATAATTTGGAAAATAGCGGCACCAAAGATTTGGAAATTATCCTAATAAAATGCACAATAATTTGGAAAATGGCGGCACCAAAGATTTGGAAAAATATCCTAATAAGATGCACAATACTTTGGAAAATAGCGGCACCAAAGATTTGGAAAATATCCTAATAAAATGCACAATGGATAGAAAAAAATTCAAGAAGACCAAACAAACACAAACCAAGTCAAGATCCAATTTTTAGGCCACTGAATGTTCAAACACATTAGTTGGTATGAGTAAGAATAAAAAAAAATACATGTGTTTGATCAAAAAGTTGACTTGGCATTGTCATTGTACTAAAATTTGACCCATCAGAACCGCATGCCAAGTTTGTCTCCTGATTAAGATAGGAGATAGCAATGGGAAAAGAAGAAAAGATGGCAGCAGTGTGGAGCGAGTGTATGACTTGGACAACAAAATCACACATCAAGAACACCAAACACAATGGAGGGACAAGAAAGAACCCCAGGAGGAGCCACCGGTGAAAAAAAGACGAGATTTTGATGCAAAACACGGATCGGCATCAGAAATTTCTCCGGAAACAACCATTTGAATGGAAAGAAGGAGAGATTTTGACACCGATGATGATATTCTAAGGCCGCCGATGATCAGACCTCGAAGCATTTCGATTCCAGGTCACGCTCTGCCACCTAACAGGGAAGGAACCCCCCCGCCTGAAGCCCGCCGCCGCAGTTTACTGCCCGCCGCCATTGGCGTCTTCCATATCACGTGGGGAGAATTGAAAAGACGAAGAAAGCTTCCACCTTATTGCTTATCTAGTCTTGTACCGCAAAAGAAGCAAGCGCTGGTGACGAACAAGGAAGGGTTTACTGTTACAACCCATCACAATCAGTGAACCTACCCATTTCAAGAGGGGACAAGGAAGGAGATTAGCTTGCTCCAGCGTGGTGATGGATCCCAAACTCCCGGTGCAAGGCTCCTTCCTCCGTTTCAGTCTTCACCGAGTTCCATTGAAGTCTATCTAAAACAATACAAGTTTCTATAAATCGATAACCCTAAGTTAAGGGCATACAATTACAATTGTCAAGCTCGTGCAAGAAACCACGAGAGACGGGTTACTGCGAAAAGAGCAAAAGAGGATGCGAGGCAAGAGCTGGAAGCCTTCACTCTCGAGGGGATAGCGGAGCTGGGTTCTCTTCATCGGTTACCTGAGAAGGTGGAAGACCACGCAAGGTCCCATCGAGAGACCAATCAATGCATGGTGGCCATGTTTGCGTTGGGGGAGGTGATGATGATGATGATGACCGGCTTTAATGGAGTGCCTGCCATGAATCCAACCCCTCCTTTTCCCCCCAAAAGGACTGCAAGAGCAGGCCCCATGCAGCTCTCGAAAGGTGGCACAAGTGCAGGAATCCCATGCATCCAAACCTCTACTTTTCTCTCAGGAGCTGCAGCGGGTGCAGGTCTCATGACATTATCGATCGCTGTGGTTACGTCCGAGAGGAAGACGAGACGGTGCACGCCCACCTCCCTCCCTGGAAAGCTAAACCAAGACTGCCTGAGCTGTGAACTCCATCGGTGGAAGTGGGACTTTTTGTGTTGTTGTACCGTTCTGTGCAATGGAAGTGACGATTCAGTGGGGCTTCTGAGTTGCTGTACTGGTTTTTCTTTTTCTTCTTCTTCTTCCTCCTCCTCTCTCTCTCTCTCTCTCTCTCTCTCTCTCTCTCTCTCCAGCTGATCTATGGAGTGCTGAGGCAACTTGTGATGGTAAAAGAGGACAATGTGTTTGGATATCATGGGGCAAATCAAATATCAAATAGCAGAGGATTCAAAGAGGGCATTGACTTGGGTCACATACTTTTATGTTGAACATAACATGGATTTGTTCATGTAATTTGTATGAACTGATGATGGGTGAAGGGTAGGCAGTAAGACGTTCAGCTGCCCCCATCCAAAGGGATCACTGCTGACTTCCACCTGAGGTGGTTGACCTCAACAACCCATCCAGAGAATCCACCTAATCCAAGTCTAACTGGTTGACCTGCTTCAAGAGCAGATATGAAACTGGTAGGATTCATCCATAGAGATAGAAACATTTTAAAACTCTCAGGGTGACTTATGGATCCATATCCATGTACCGATTAATTGTTGATACAATAAATATCGAATCATACTGAGTGCACTGATAGATGAGGATATACCTGTTATGGGTATTGAATGTGACGTGACGCCGGCTCCTGTGGACCCTGCCTCTACGACGTCATGGCCCCTTCTGCTCCCCGCTGTGACCAAGCCGTGGCTGAGCCCGATGCCCAGGCGTAGCAGCCGTGGGTATTAAATGCGACGTGATGCTAGCCTCCGGGGACGCGACCCCGATGACGTCGCAGCCATCCCGCCTTGCCGCTGTCGCAGAGCTCGAGCCTCAGACGGCACCTTCCTGGGCCAACCCTCAGGTCCACGCCCGGGTCAATCACAGCCTCGGCCTGCAAGGTCAGTCCGTCTCCATCCTCGAGCGCGACCGGAGACCCCTCATTCGCCGATCTCAATATAAGCCAGGGAGGAAGGTGAACAAGGGGGCAACACTAGACCCGGATCATTCTCTAATTATCTACTTATCTTCCTCCGAGAAGAAGCGACTTGGGCGTCGGAGGGGTGGTGAGCTCCATCCGACCCGCCTTAAATCGTGCAGAGCCCTGGAGAGAGGCGACACTCGGCTCCCTGGACCAAGGACGCCGGGAAGAGCTGGCGATCTCGACAGGCCCGAAACTAACTGCGACGACCTCGGAACCTCGGGACCACAACCGCCCGCCTCCCTGGTCCACGGTAAAGGTTGTTTTCCATAACAGATTGGCGCTAGAAGGAGGGCCATGTCGAGAGATCCTTGGTCGACCCCAATGATCACCGGGCCGAGGAAATCCATCGGGGGCAGGCTCTGTCGGAGGCCGGCCTCCCCACCCGATTCAGGACGGAGGACCCCACGTTAACGACAGAGAGATATTGGCGTCTATTCAATGACCCAGGACTCCCCCTTTGAGAATGTCCCCACCGCCTCTCCTCCCACCGTACCACGAGCCTTCCAAGACCTCGCCTGATGTGTCCGAACGCTATCAGAGACGGTACAGGCCGTCATTCCCCTCCTTCCCCGAGTGACGGGGATCCCGGAGAACCAAGGGCCCGAACCATCCCTCCAGGTTCGCGGCGCTCCCCCTACGCGTCCATCTTCCCCGGCGTCATTTCCGGTCTCCGAAGGAGTTCGACTCGTCGGAAACTCAGTTACTCCACCCGAGCCCGAGGCGGTATCCTCGGAATCGACGGGCTTCTTCCGAGCCCAGCTCCGCTCCGTCTGTCAGCGCCTTGATGAAGTACAGAGAGACCTCCAAAAGTCAAAGGAGGAACAGAAAGAACAGGTTTGTTGGGAGTCCCCATTTGTAGGTGACATCCGGACTACCCAAAGGTGCCCCAAACTTCCGCCTCCCCTTCCGTCGATCTTTACGATGGAGCTAGTGACCAGCGGACCACGTGGCGCCTTCGAGCCCAGATGTCTCTATACGGCACCTCGGACGCCCTGATGTGCCGGGCGTTCCCCACCACGCTGAAAGGTCCTGCCCGCACCTGGTACAGTACTTTGAAGAGCGGGACGATCGCCTCTTTCGAGCAGCTCGCCAGAGACTTCGAGCTACAATTTCTGGCATTCACACGCCCCAAGCCGTCCATCGCCCTCCTCCTAGGGTTGAATCAAAAGGAGGACGAACCACTATCTCACTTCGTACGTCGGTTCACTACGGAGATGCGGGAGTTATCTGATGCTCACCCTACACTGCTAATGCAGGCATTCATGATGGGGCTACGACCCTCGAGATTCTGCTGGTCCCTAGTGGAACGACCTCCCATCACAATAGCGGAAATGCTCCAACGCGCAAATCAATATGTCTCGGCCGAGACCTGGATGTCAGGAAGAAAGGAAGAACGACAAAAGATGCGTCCAGAATCCTCCCGGACGGGAGCAGCGCCCAGACAGTTGCCCCCACAACCGAGACGCAAGGTAGATCACCCCGACATCCCCATGTCGGGCTCTCGCTTCCCTTAAATGCATCCCGGACGCAGTCTTCCTTCGATCAAAGAGAAGGGGATGCTTAGGCCTCCCCGCCCTATGACCAGCTCACGAATGTTGGCCGACCGCACCCGCTACTGCCACTTCCATCGACAGAACGGTCACGATACCGAGGAATGTTATGAGTTAAAGCGGCAGATCGAGGAGTTGATACGTAGGGGCCATTTAGGCCGCTACCTCCAACAAGAAAAGGAGTCATCCCTACGTCCCGAAGGCCCTGTCGAGCGTCACATTGACGTAATCACAGGGGGGCCAGCCTCCGGAGGAAACAGCGCGTCGGCACGGAAAGCCTACGCCCGATTCGCTTCGAACGAGGAGCCGCAACCTGCACTCGAACCACAAATAACATTCCCGACGGAGGACTCGGGACAACCGGAGCATGACGACGCGTTGGTCGTCTCGGCTAGGATAGCCAATGCGCAGGTAAGGAGAATCATGATCGATACAGGCAGCTCGGCCGACATACTCTACTTCGGCGCCTTTCTGAAGCTGGGGTTACCTGACGATGCCATGAGACCCTTACAAACGGCACTCACCGGGTTCACGGGCGACTCAATCTCTCCGCGAGGGGCGACCACCTTACCCGTAACGATTGGGGACTCGCCAAGGACGAAGACGGTGATGACGACTTTCCTGGTGGTCGACCTCCCCTCGGCGTACAATGCCATCCTAGGCCGACCTACCCTCAACAAGATAAGAGCAGTCATCTCCCCTTACCATCGAACCCTGAAATTCCCGACCCGTGTTGGGGTCGGGGAGGTTAGGGGAGATCCTCGGGAGTCCAGGCAATGTTACCTGACGGCGACCTCACTGAGCAAGAAAAGGAAACCGGAAGGACCCCCCGACGATCCCCGCGAATCCAAGCATCCGGTACAACGTCCGGAGCCGACTAGACCAGCCGTTGAAGTCCCCCTGCTTGAAAGTCAACCCGACCAGACAGTCGGGGTCGGGGCGGAGCTTGATGAACAAGAGCAGGCACAGCTCATCAACCTCCTGCAGGAAAATGCCGACATCTTCGCCTGGACCCCAGCCGATATGCCCGGGGTCGATCCCAAGGTATCTCAGCATCATTTAAGCATCTCCCCGACCGCCCGTCCGGTGAAGCAAAAACCCCGACCTCAATCCCTGGAACGCCAGCAAGCCGTGCGGGAAGAACTAAAGCGACTCCTAGCTGCCGGCTTCGTCGAAGAAGCCAAGTACCCACAGTGGCTATCAAATGTAGTCCTGGTAAAAAAGCCTAATGGAAGCTGGAGGATGTGTGTTGACTATACCGATCTTAACCGTGCCTGTCCAAAGGACTGCTATCCCTTGCCAAGGATCGACCAGCTGGTCGACTCAACCGCTGGGCACGCCCGGTTCTCGTTCATGGACGCCTTCTCCGGCTACAACCAAATCCGAATGGCCCCCGAAGACCAGGAACACACAGCCTTCTTCACTAATCAGGGAGCCTATTTTTATAAGGTTATGCCGTTTGGGTTGAAGAATGCCGGGGCCACTTATCAAAGGACTGTAAGCAAGATGTTCGCTCATCAGATAGGGCGAAACATGGAAGTATATGTCGACGACATGATCGTGAAGAGTCGGACGGGGTCAGCCCATCTCGCCGACCTGAGGGAAACTTTTGCTACTCTGAGAAGATATGGAATGCGCCTCAACCCGACCAAATGTGTCTTCGGCGTGACGTCGGGTCGATTCCTCGGATTCATCATACACGAAAGAGGAATCGATGCCAACCCAGAAAAGATCCATGCAATTATCGACATGCAGGCCCCCCGAACGGTCAGAGAGCTCCAGTGCCTTAACGGAAGGATTGCAGCCTTAGCCCGATTTTTATCCCGATCGGGAGACAAAAGCCTCCCCTTCTGCCGAGCCTTGAAGGACCCGAAGAACTTCCGGTGGACCGAGGAGTGCGAGGAAGCCTTCACACGTTTGAAGCAGCATCTGTCCACCCTACCTCGCCTCACCTCGGTCTCCGCCCCGGAGGTACTCTATCTCTACCTAGCGGCCTCACAAAGCATGCGGTGAGCTCGGTATTGGTCAAAGAAACCCCGAGGGCAACTCCCGGTTTACTACGTCAGTCACGTCCTACGAGGAGCGGAGGAGCGCTATCCCCCTATTGAGAAGTTGGCGTTCGCACTCGTTCTCGCGGCTAGGAAGCTGCGTCCTTACTTCCAGGCCCACGCAATTGAGGTAATGACTGACCAACCACTTCGCCAAGTTTTATCTAGGTTTGACGCGGCCGGGCGTCTCCTCAAATGGTCGGTAGAATGTCCGAATTGACCTACGTTATAAACCGAGAACGGCCATCAAAGCACAAAGCGTTGGCCGACTTCATATCGGAGCTAGCCCAACTAGAAATGCAAGATCCGAATCGAACAAAAGGACCGGGTCCTCCGAAAGTTGACGGATCGTCCGGCCGAAGGGTGCCGAGCCGACTTATATTGAGGCTCCACGACGGACACACCTTCAACGCTCCTCCGCTTTCAACTTCGAGGCCACTAACAATGTGGCGGAATACGGCGCTTCGTCGCCTCCGGCTAGCGGCAAATGCAATTAGGAGCTATCCACCTCCTTACCGACTCACAACTCGTGAGCGAGCAACTCAAAGAGAATATCGAGCTCGAGATCCGAAATGTCAAGATACTTGACAGCAGGTAAGGGCCCAAACCGCTAATTTCTCCCGCTTTACCTTATCCGTAATCCCCAAAGTGTGCCGTAACATGCACTGGCCGCGGCTCGACTTGGGAAAATATCCCGAGGTCGAGGAGCTCCCACCAAACTATAGCAACTACACACCTTGAGCGCTCTCATGCATATATCATGTATGATTATTTAAGGTTTTGTTCGTTGATTATCTTTTTGACATGCTCAAAGTGATAATGCAAGGAAAAATGCTGTTATAAGATCACTCGTGGCCTTCTTTATGTGTTGTGTCCTCAAGTCTCAGAATGATGGTCATATGCAGACTTCCACCAATATGTGACCTGCAGAGGGTCCATGCAAACAACCTCATTCCTGCAAGCAAAGAGGTTATTTTTGTGACTTGGTTCCTAGTCACTTGGATAGCATAAGAGCTATCAAACTGCAGCCCCAAAGCTGAGGTTATAATTTGGGTCATTTTGGGCAATTTGTATCCTTCTGCCTACAATATGCTAATATTACACTATATATTTTATTATATGCAATATGTGATACATCACTAAAAATCTATTGTTCAAGTTATTCACCCTTAGCATATAAGTTATACATAACATGGTTCACCTTATCGGTCCGTCTTGATGTCTTGACACTGCCCACAGAACTTGGTTTTGCCTAAGTCATACGCACATTTGCATGTCTTTCTGTAAAGGGTCAACCTCCTCGAAACCTTTCATGGTCCCTCGAGGACCTACAAAAGAGAAGACGGACTAAAGGAAGCGCTTAACTCGAGATCCCACAAGTAATTATTTCAACAAGCACTTGATAAATAATATAAATTACAAACATATAGTTTGCAAGCTTTGAACGGTCGCGTGACGAAGAGTCTAAGGTGGTTTGTCATGGTCAAAAGTCCTTATAAGTGCCCACATGACTTTGTTATGGAATAAGACAGCGAACCGGCCCTATACACTACCATAAAGACCCATCCAACCATGTATCACCTTGTCACGAACTTAGTTGGAATTGCCTAAGTTGTGAGGCATCCTTGTGGCAAAGTCACAGACGTAGCTGAAGTTGCTTAAGTCGTGAAACATCATTGCGCCAACTTTGATCAGACTTAGCTGGGATTGCCTAAGTCTTGAGGTGCCCTTACGACATATGCGTCCACTAAGGGTCAGCCTAGTTGCAACCTCATACAGACCCCAAACTACTTGTAAAATAGAAAGTTGATTAGTTTGGAAACGAGTGGCGGACAATTCTCAACGTCTCACGAGGAGGAAAACTTTACAAGCAATTCAGCAAGCACTTGGAGTGCATGAGAGAAAAGAGAGGAAGGAGGAAAACAATGACTTTAGAAAGGTGAACGAATAGCTACAAGTTCGCAAACAATTGCTCCCCGGGTGTCGGGCGTGAAGGCAAGTTTTCGTCAAGTTGACGTGTAAACTTGTGAAGGTTGTTCAACGCCCGACACCACCCCGAAGCCTCATCCCTCATGGTGCCACCCGAGAGGTTCGAGCGCGAGATGGCTAATGTTTTGTGGGCAGCGAGTTACTGCGAAAGCAAGCCATGGCATGCAGCGGAGCCATTTTGGGATAGTTTTGCCGGTGTGGCGGCGATGTACTACAGCCTTCCTGCAAACTATCGTTGCTTACATTTTTACAAGCAAAACACACTAAAACTAAGGCAAAACAGGCTGCCAAGGATCTATACAAGCATGCAAAAGCGACGAATGGTTCGTTGAACGAAGTTGTTGTGGGTGTGCGATGACCGTTCGTGACAACTTGGGTGCTATATTGGTTGACACTCCACACTACTCTGCGGAGTTAGAAGACCCTCAAAATGACTGCCTGGATGGCTTATTTTTGAGTAGTTTTGCTTATGTGCGACGATTACACACAACCTATTTCTGGATATTTTTTTCTACTACAAGCCCTCTACATGTTGTGTAAATCATGAACAAAACTGTAAAACATGAATATACACAAGCATTACATTGAACACCTTGTTTACAACTTTGTTCGTGATAGACCAACCGTCTGTACGGTACGTACCGATGCACCGACACACGATATGGTGGGTTGTACTGATAGATTGGTATGTACCGCCTATATTGATCCCTTATTGGATCAGTACATATTGCTTGTACCGAGCGGTATACCACGGTACGGTGAACCTTGATACATAACATATAAATTTTATATCATATATTGTAAAATATGATTTATATTTAGCATGATCTAATAAATTATAGTCTGGTTGGTATGTCTGTCCTGGTTTGTACAGTAAAGTTATGCTATATTTTTTAGTTCTTAATTCTTATAAATTTACTGATTGCAGGACAGTGTGGTCAAAGAAAGTGTACATTATCGCCATTTGATTGTATTCCAATATGGTTCTGCCGTGTTGTTCAACATTGCAGATCATGAAGCTGAGCGGTACCTAGATATAATCCGGAAGCATGCATCTGGATTGGTACCAGAGATGAGAAAAGATGGTAAACTTATACAAGAAATCATCAGTCTTTTATTTTCATGAATGTTTGAACTTATAACTAGTAAGTTAATTGCTGTCATTGGTTGATTGTCATTCGACATGCATTTTCTATGCCCTCCAGTGACATATTTAGTATTTTGCTTGAAAAATTGATTAGCCTTTATTGAAGCTAAAAAGGTGATCAAGTATAGTGGTTGATTTTAGATGTTTGTGGAAAGCAATGGGAGGCCAAACATCTAAGGTCATTCAGTTATAGGCATATGTTCATATATGGGTTGAGAAATAATGTAGACTCACAACCTGTTAGAGTTATCGAAGTGGAGTGTAACTCATGAGATGAACACTGTTAGAGCTTTAGACAAATTGCACGCATATGTGTGGAAAGGCAGGAAATTTGGTTTGAGTTGGTTAGTGAACCATCTTAATGAGACATCGAAAGTTATTATTATATTAATAGTAAGAAAAAATACATGACACCTTTCTATATAGCTTGGCATCACATCTTTCAGCTCCATCCGCAGCTGTCGTATACTCTTCTTTGGTAGATTTGATTCTGGGTGTTTTACAGTGCATATTTTGTAAAAGACTTTTAATCTTGTTAGATTATTCTCTTCTTCACTTTTCTCTCTTATGTCCATTTTGGTTGGAAACAATTTCCCTAGAAGTGCAAATATCTATAGAATTACATCTTCAATAGAATCTGGAAAAGATTTTTCAGCTTATAAAGGTTAGCCACTTTATGTTGCATGATCAGATTATGCTGTAGTTGAGAAGCCATCATTGGAAGCATGGATGGAAGGAGGTCTGGACTATATAACTCTAAAATGTTTGGATATTGATGGAATACGCATAATTGGAAGTGTACTAGGTCAAAGCATTGCTCTTGATCATTACGTACGACAGGTACTCATGCATCACAAGCCCCTCAAGTCTTTCAGACATCTATTTTCTACTAATTTTAGAATGATGTCTTGCTCAAGTAAGTTAGGTAAATTCATTTCTTGATTGAGTGAAGAAAGTATGGTGTGAAGATTTTGATGTTATATCTCTTCTTTGTTTTTGCAGGTCGATGATATGGTTGAGGAATTTACAGACATTAATCGTGGTATGGAGAAGACTGGAACTTTTAACATGAACAGGAATAAACTGTTCCAACTTGTTGGAAGGGCAAATTCTAGTCTTGCTGATGTGATTTTAAAGCTGGGCCTTTTTGATAGGTAAGTGCATTCCAATTGAAGGAACTTTGATGCAAGTTATACATCATGGATATTGTTCAAATATCATAAGATACAGATACACATTCAAATACACAGATGTTGCAATATAGATACAATATCCTGGATATAAAATGTTGTAAATATTGTAATTCGACATAAGTTTTTATTTTTGGAATAGATAGTTCATGACAAGTAATAAGTAATTAACTAGTGCTCCTACCTTTTTCATTATTAAAGTTAGGATTTACTAATATTATGTCTTAAATGTAGAAGAGATAGCGAGAACATAAGATAAGTGAATTTCATTGTTTTAGTTTTATTAATAATTGATACAAACACCATATAAATAATTGGTTTAATCGTACACCCTTCTCCATGATAAAACATTAAAGCAAGACAGTATTTTCAGGAAGTATTCATGAGTATGCTTGAAGTATCTAATATTTTTTTTTATAATAATGTAATAAACTAGATATTTGTTTCAAGTATCTGAAAAATATAATGGAAATATTCAATCTGTAAAATGTACCCGATATGGAGATGGAAAGGAATTTGAAGTATCTGTGTTACATAGGATGCAACATTGAGATTTGGTATAGCTTTTTAATTGCTAGATCTCATGGAGGAATTAGCATGACAGATAATAAGTTCTGCTAATTTAGTTTCATTGTGTTATTGTATTTAAACAAGCAACACGATGTGCATGTGGATGTATCTCGATATATCGGTTGTCAATACCATGTACATGTATCTACATCTCTGAGAATTTTACATATATGACTGAAACATATCCAGATCTTTTAAAGTTGCTTCAGTGGTTTTTCTGTCTCTATTTTTGCATACTACTCCTTAAGCCTAAATGAAGACAATCCTTGGTATCAATATTCCTTTTGCATGTGAACTGGGATTTTTTTTCTTATTGTCATGTTGGAGTTGCATGTTAGTGTGTGTGTGTATATATATATATACATTCTTATTGTCACGTTGGAGTTGCATGTTGGTGTCTAGCAATCTTTTAGCAAATTTCTTTTTCAGATTGAGAGGGCAATATTTGTTTTTAAAATTTTAGGGAAAAAGAATGGAAGATCTGATTATTACCGTATTACATGACCCTTTTTTTGCAGGTCCGAAATTGCTTGGAAAAATGCGAATTATGCTCAAATTCTGGAGTATCTAAGAGAAGAATACGAACTGGCACAACGTATTGGAAACCTCGATTTTAAACTGAAATTTGTGGAGGTACTGTCTTTTCTACTTTTTATATACCATCTATTTTGGTTTTAATTGGAAGAACTCGTCTCCTAGTCAAGTGTCGAAATCGTCGTGGCATGTGCCCCGATCATTTTAATGTTTGTTTTCAGCCGATACACGTTCAAATCGTCGTGGCATGGTTTTAATTGGGTGACATGACCGATCCTATCAAATTGTCGTGGCATGTGCCCCGATCGTTTTAATGTTTGTTTTCAACCGAAACACATTCCATTTTTCAGACTAATCAGATCCCGATGTTGTCAAATGTGCACTTTTACCAATAATCTCTGGTTGTCTTTGCAGCACAACATCCATTTCCTTCAAGAAGTCCTCCAGAACCGAAAAAGCGATCACATGGAATGGTTAATCATTATATTGCTAGTAGTGGAAAACATCCTTTCGTTCTACGACCTCGCAATGAAGGTTTAGAAGAGGCAGTGGATTGCCGACCAGGCCGACCATTTCATGAAAATGCATGGCTGATGCAACTTTTGGAACCACAACTCTGTGCTCCCTTCCTAAAATGCTCACCATCGCCCCCTCCCTTCTTGGAGTTGGATGCAAAAATCATTCATTCCATTCCATGTAGAACATCATTCATTATTTGCACATTTCTTTTGGTCAGATCCTACACTTCTTGTGGGGTGATGAAATGAAGAGGCAAAAGGCACCAGTATCTCTCATAGCCGATAAATTGTTATACTGGCAATTTTTTCCTGAACCAGTTTGCATAATCTTTGAGATAATGTATACTTGTTTATTTTTTGCTTGTCATACAGCATATGAAAACAGATGCACGCAAATAACATTTTTACTCGGTGCGATTCAAATCATTGGTCGGATGGATGTTGGAAGAGTGCATATTAATGTCAGGCATGCAGTGATGATTTTGATCTTTGCTTGCATGCAGTGGATGGCTCGTTTTCCGTCAAACATATTGTTGGACTACAAGAACGGAGAAGGAGGAATCGGTGAATTCCGAGGAGGCTAACATGTCCCCCACCATCCCCAGCTCCGGCGACTCGATCCACTCGTCCATTACTTCACCCAACCACGAGCTAGGCCCCTGGCGCCGCCCCACCAGCACGAGGTCGTACGCCTTGTCGATGGACTTGATGAGGCCGATGGTCTCTTCCACGTTGCTCACCACCACCTCCTCGATCGCCACCCGCTCATTGTCGGCGTTGTTGATCTGGAACTCCCGGAGGAGCTCCTCGTCCCAGATGAGGTCCTTGTCTCTGTTGCGCTCCGTCGGCGGGAGGACCCGGGTGACGTCGACGCTGACGCCGGCGTGCAGTGCCATGCGCGCGCCGCACGACAGAGCTTCCCGGTCGTCGGCGCCGCCCCAGAACAGGATCTTGACGTGGTACTGGAACTGCCCCGGCACGATATGCCCAAAGCCGGCGAGGGCGTGGTGGACGAGGATGCCGACGGAGCAGGGAGCCTGCGGATGCAAGTCACGGATCATCATCGTGCTCCGGCCAGAACTTGCAGCTCATCAAACAAACCATGGATCGAAAGGTTTGCGCCCACCTGAGTGAGGACATTGGAGATGATGCTGCGAGTGGCTTGATAGAGCTCCGCATTGGCCCCCAACTCCTTCCTCGGATACGGGACAACGACGAAGTGAACGTTCTTTTCCACGGAGAGCGAGCAGATGTCGTGCTGCATGCTCTTGTAGGGGGAGACCGCGGTGAACGGCTGGACGGCGACGATCCCCTTCTTCGTCTGCTCGTAGTTGATGAAGACGTTGTGGAGGCGGTCCATCTGGTGCGCGTCCAGCTGCCCCTTGCGGTTCTTGTGAGCGATGATGGTGGAGGTGGCCCGGCCCATGAGCTCCACGAGGTGGAGGACGTAGACGCAGATGGGGGTCTGCTCGTCGGCGGAGGACGCCTCCAGGAGGTTGAGAATGTGCGGGATGGGCTCCTCGTTGAGCACCGGCGCCACCAGGCGAAGCTCCGCCTGCGGCATGAGGTGCTGCACCGTTCGACAGCCCATGACATGGTCGGAGCTCAAGGGGTCGTAGAAGATGGCCACCAACGACGAGCTTATCGCCGTTATACAGACGCCGGAAACAATGAGAGCCGCATAAGCCTGCGGTTCCATAATCTGTGGCGCACAGGCGCAGCCGCATCAGCCGAGAGAGGTGAGGTGAACGATGATGAGCTCGTAGATCGAGCAGAAAGCAGGTCGCGAGCAGAACAGAGGGCGGTCAAGTCGAAGAGATGAGCAACATACGGAATTGTCGGTGTATGCGTCCGCCAAGCCCATGTAGTTGGCGATCTGGACGAGGCCGGTGAAGTTGAGCATGAGGCCCAGCAGGGCGGCATTGCGAATGGGCATGTTGAAGTATATGGCCGGCACCATCGCGGCCAGGGTCTTGACGGCGTACCCTGCAAACATGTACAGCAGCAGCGCCGCAGACATCTTGGGGTGCGTGAAGGTGGTGAGATCGATCCACCTGCCTGCGGTTAGGTAGGTGAGGGTATGAGCAACTCGGCGGGGATGAACTCCCTCGTTCGATGAGCGCCGTCCCCAGCGGTGGCCCGTCGGGCACCAACAACCCCAAGTAGACGGACGCTTCCCAGTGCGACGACAGGTAGGAGTCGCTGAAGGCGCCCATGGCGATCACGGCGAGAATTACCATTACGACGTGGCCCTCCCAGACGCGGCCACCCTTGGGGGTCCGACGTACGATCCACCGTATCCATGGCTGGAACACAAAGAAAAGGAAAGCTAGCAAGATGACATAGCCGATCATCTTGCTTGCTGCTTCCAACACACTCAGGCTCATGCTTCTGGACGCCGTCACTATGGTGTAGACGACGACGTAGAAACTGCTGCCCAGGTCGGCGATCAGGGACGCCGACATGGTGAGGCGGCCGAGCTCGGTGTTGAGCAGTCGGAGCTCCGCCAGGATGCTGCCCACCACAGGAAGGAGCTGATGGAAACGATCATGTTGATGTAGTCAAGGCATGTATAGTAGCCGATGCCCTCTATCATGGAGTCCTCTTGGACCTTGAACACCCTTTTGAGCTGGTTGAGGAGGAGGTAGGGCACCACCACACTGGAGATGGCGATGGCAAAGGCCTTCTTCCCGCACCGCTTCAGGTGGCCGGGTTTCATCTTCACACAGACAAAGAAGAAGTGCATCTGGATGCCCAAACCTGCTGCGGTGCGCATCAACGAAAGCCCTTCTGCCCGGAAAACCGCACCCAGGTACCGCCGTTTGATGTGCTCATAGTCGGGTGCCGCGCCGGCCAAGCCGAAGAGATAATGGAAGAAGGTAAGCACTCGAGTCACTACGTACGGCAGAGTCGGCCCTAAAAGAGCACCGCTCTGCAACAACGATACCAGTCGACGTACGTACGTACGCAAGCCAAACATTAAACGCCGCCTGCATCGCTAATCATCGGAGGAGAGAAAGAGAGGGGTGCGGGGTTTTTACGATGATGTCAGACACGACACGGGGCTGGTTGAAGCGGCGGAGGAAGAAGTAGATGGCGTAGGATGTGAAGACCATGATGACTATCTGGAGCAAGAAGAGGGGCAGCGCATGGGACAGGGGTTGCTCGTTATAGAAGACGCCGTCGGAGAAAGGGTCGGCCGGCCGGGTACAGGCTTCATAACTGAGCACGGAGCTCGCCATGCTCCCTCCCCCGCCGCCTCCCTGCTTCTCCTGCTCCTCTAAACTCCGAGCTTTGGCTAGTTTCTGAATCGCATACAAGGGGAAAACAAGAGAAGGAAGAGAGAAAGATTTGGAAGATCGACATGAGAGGAGGGGAGGAAAACTCGGCCTCCAGCCCGACAAAAGATCCTTCGAACTATATTTGTCCCAACAACAAGAACCGATTTCTCTTTCTTGTTATGAAACAGGAAACCAAGAAAATTATTTTTCTTTGATACTAATTATTTGATGATGATGATGATAATAATAGCAACAATGATAACAAAAACAACAACAACAATAATAATTGTTTGATGATGACAAGATTCAGGTTGTCTTTACACCAGAAGAGGTCAAGATGATCATTTTTTATTTTTTATTTTTTCCTAAAAATATAGGAAGATGGGATAGATATTGTCATGTGTCAACTTATGGCTTTCATTTTGGATGCACCTGCATACACAAATCCAGATTGCTGTATGGATCTTTGAACTTGATGCAAGACAATAATTGTCTAAGTAAATGAAGACAAAACCAAAGACAAAAAAAAAAAACTGTGAGCTGTTCTTCACTTTTCACTAAATAATAGCAGGAGTACTCATCTCCTCATAAACCATTCCTTTGAAGGTTTTGTTAGACTACATCTTTGGCCGTCTTCTTTTTCCAGCATGAATGCCAATTGCCAGTTGATGCCAATGCAGGTCTTGTGTTTGGGCTCAATTGATTGGCCAGCCATTGCACAGCACTGGTGTTCTTGCAGAGGTCATTTGACTTGTTAGATTTCTTTCTCAGCTAGGCGACTGGCTTCCAGGGTTGTTTGACCCAGATCCTCAAACCAGCTACATGTCATGGTCGACCATCATGAGTGCTGGAATCTGCCCATGGTCGACGAAATCGATCCTGTTCAACCTCACACAACAGAGGAGATGCTCTGGTAGTTCCTCCTGTTTCTGTGCCTGCATCAATTTCTTTGATCAGATGAACTCACTGAGAACCTCATTTGCTGAAAACTTTTCAGAAATCCCAAGATCTTGATGCTCGATCTAGCGATGTTACATTGGTGAAGTTGTTCGACATGTTCAGAGATAAATGTAGAAACATGGCATGCAATGGACTATGGTAAGTCGCATCACTATTTCATGTATGTTCGGGAGTGTCATCAGATTTGAAGTTTCCGCGTGATTACTTCTCCGTTACATGAAACTAAATGATACATTTGTAGTTCCAAATTGATTTTTTCCCAATGAGTGCAGCAATAAATTTATACTACTGCAAGAGTGACATCAAGCAATGAGCCAAAAATATGAATGTGTTACCCATGAAGCTGAGATTTCACATGCACACAAGTCAATGCGATAAACAAGGTCAAACTCATGATCGTGATTTGCCAAACTAGCTAACAAGTTAGAGCAACAAATAGGAGAAAGACCCCATACGACGAGTGAAGGATAAAGATTTCAAGAGCATCATTGCAACAACAGCATCGAAGGAAGGCCAACATCAAAAGCAGGACAAGTAGGGAAAAAACTGTGTTCATTCGTACCTGAATCGTTAAACCCAGATCAAGTATTCCATGTTTCAATCGTTCTCTAAATGCTTCAAATCCCTTTCTTGATATGTAGCTAAACCGGTGAACATCTAGGTCGATTTCAAAGTAATTCGAACCCTGTATACAGAAAAAGAAAATCCATAACCATGCAACCACAATATTACTAGATCGTGGTCGAAAAAGTTCGACCCGATGTCACTAGATAATGATAAATCTTGATGACATGGTTACAGAAAATTGTTCACTTTCAACTAGGAGATGCACTTGACATCAGGAATCTAGCCAAGGACTTCAATTTCATCCGGAGCGTTTGGTACCATCCAGCCGTGAACAGCGAGGCAGGCCACCCCATTTTAGGTGATTCATCCTTTATTTTTCCTGTTTTTCTAAACTCCAAGCTTAAAAGCCCCTAAAGCACTCATGAGCACTCCTGGTCCCCTGCGGTCTCTATCGCCCTCCCGCTTCATCCTCAGTCACCCACCAACTGCCAGCCTCCCACCTGCCGCCATCTCCTCCTCCTGCCCTTCTTCTGCTCTAATTCCTCTCCCCCTCCTCGTTCTACCAGTATGTGCTGGCATACCATGTACCGGTATGCTGATATGGGTCTAGTACCAATTGCATTCCTCGATTCTAGCAGTAGCATGCAACATGTAATGTAAAAGAAAGGCTAGTATGTGTCATCCTGCACCTGAAAAAAATTGTGTTGAGGGCGTGAAAGCACCGGCTTCGCATTGTAAGCATGGACAAGTTTCTTTTCCGCACTATTCAACTGGAGATCCTCAGGGTTGGCTAACCCAGCCAGTATTTTAAGCCTTTCTCTGTAAGGAGTGGTTGAGTCCATCGGAAACCCTTTAACCTTCTCTATTTCATCATTTACAAATCGCTGCAGAGGATCGTGTAGCATGAGCACAACTGGAATCTAATGAACATTGACTAGCAGTGATACTACTGTAAGAAAAAATGCTGAAGCAACTTACTCTAATGCTATCCTGGAACTGGGGAGAAATTTCTTCGTCGAAATTGTCAGATATCTTGAAGTACAGTACAAGACTCATCCCTTCACCATCGCCATCACCGATGAACATAGCAGCAGGATAAGTAGGAAGCTGTCAAGTTTGAGGAAAGTTTTAAGATGAAACCAAACAAGTTAGCCATAAAAAATGTGAAAAATACCTGAATATTGACAACCAGCAGAGAGGGCACTTTCTCCCGTGCCTTAACAGAAGGAAGCTCAATGTGCTGAGCAATGTGATTTACTTTATGTTGGCATGAAAACAAATCTATACCGATTGGAGTGTATGGGGTATGATGTGGAGCAGGCGATTTTTTCTTGTCTCTGAGTAAGAACATTATATAACTTACCAAAACCAACAACGATCAAAAAAAGGAAAAAAAGTTTAAGACTGAATTATAAGCATTAAAAAATAGATGAACTATTCATGCCTGAAATAGCTCTCCCCACGAAGCTTAAAAGATGAAGGTTCAAGAGCAGACCAGCATTCTTGCGCTGGCTTTTCGCTGGTTGAACATGGAACTGACAAGCCTGCTATTGGTCGATATAGGTATTTCTTTGAAGCACCTATTCCAAAAGTTGCCATATCTATCATCATTTTGAATTTTATAGAGTTGTAAAGCACAAAGCACACTAGATATGAAACCAAGATTAGAAAATGAATTTGTCACAGTTGGTAATTGAAAATGGAGTTATAACTATCACAAGCGTTGTACGCTGCCATGAACTTATTTAATACATCTACATGAAAATTTTAAGGGAATGAGAATAAAATCTCAAAGTAAGTAGTGCTTTGAAGGAGTTGAGTCAGGAGAAATCAAGCATCACAAAATAAAATTCTGACGGTTGCAGAATTGTCACAAAAACAATGAACAGTGAAGCATAATCTTGAAGAAGGAAGTTGTGTATAGCACTATAGTGTGATGAGCTATATTTAGTGCAGCTACATTTATATTACTTGAGAACAGAAAAATAGGAACTTAATGCAAAGAAGTGATTTAAGGAGCAGACTGATGCGGACAAATTAATATATAGAACCCTCAATAGAAGGTCTAGGCAATTTGCATAAAACAAATGACCCATGTGGTAAACTGTTGTCACTCGAGGACAGAGATTACAAACTTCAGCCTTAAGACATCAATTTAGAATAAAAATCCTAAGTTGATATATCCATACATCTACATGTGTCTATAAGATACTATGATAGGCGACAAGATTAGATGAAAAAAAGATGAGTAGCGCAGAGGTTTCTAGGAATGCAGGGAGCAATCCTGTTCTCATGCATCAAAAGGAAAACTCATGAAGCATAGGTCCTTACTCTGACACTAGATATCTTGACAACCATGGGAAACTAAATAGCAACATAAGCATAGACTGTGTACGGGCAGTTTCATATTGGCAATCAGACAGTTCCATAGGAATGAAGGTATTCAACATGTGATATATCTGCCAAAAGAAATTCCATGATCATTATAAAATAAAGCAGCTGCAGCATTTTGATCAGCTTGAATATTAGCCAGTAATAATAGTAAGATTTAATAATAAAATAAAATGAACAAAAAGAGACAAAATAAGTTTACTTACAAAATTCAGCAGTTTCATCTCCATCTTTGGATTTTCGCTTAACTGAAACCCTGATCACTGCTGACCTCCTCTTTTGACATTGTGGGCTAGTAGTAGGAAACTGTTGAGTTTTACAGTTAAAGCTGATGGAAGGAACTAAATGAGGTGCACATGATGAAGACAACTGCATCAATGGCGTGTCACGAAAATTTTCCTCTGTGTCATGTCTTATTTCCTTTAAACCTTTAAAGCTACCGCAGATATCCTCTAAGACCTTTTTCATTTTGGTACAACTTTCAGTCTGGTTTCTAAGCTTTGCTTCATCAACCTTTTCCAACTGAATATAAGACCCTTGTGGATTTACAATCTCAAGTCTATCTGCATCTTCACATTCATCATTGCTCAAAAGCTTTTCAGTTTTGCCCCCATCTGTTTCAACGTGTTGTTCAACTGCCATAGCGGTTGGGGTGGTATCAAGAAGTTCCTCAAACTTGCATACAGCATCCACTAAGAGTGAAGCATTTTCATATTGCAGCATTTGGGTCCCAATCGAACCATTTATTGAGGAAAGACAATCTACAGAAAATATAAGCACCAAGAGATACTGCTTATTTGAAGTCACCATTGAATGATTGAGATGAAGAAATTAATTCCATACCTCCACAAACACTACTGAAGTCATCATCAGATTCAGACTCTAAAATGCTGACAGAATCAAACCATACTTCTTCTTGGCATAACACTGCAAGTATACATCATCATCCAGTTATTTAGTGTTCCCAATTATCCCCTTTCGAGAAGAGGGAGCAAAGAGTGAAATTAGAAATGAGGTGAAAACTGTAATAACAAAAGCATGACAGGCTGAAGCCATCTGAAGGAATCCCATACCATTTCTCTCCATCTGGCTGTGATGCCATTGCAATTGAGTAAGATGGAATGCAAGATTTGAGACCTCAGATTTCCGGCTAGTTGTTGCAGCAGTCTTAACACGAACAATCTGACTGCAAGCGAAACGATTTGGTAAATCACTTTTCCTAGTGGCAGGTGCATCAGGGACTGATGCAGAAATCTTCCTGCAGCATTTTCTTGATCGGAGAGAATACTTCCGAGATCTAGGTCTTCTGTTTAATGTCGATACACAGGCACCCATGATACTGCCGAATAACAGAAAGTGTTCACCGAATCACGCCAACCTCTTTAAAAGAAATGGACACAAATTTAATGCACGCTAAGAAAAAAGGGCAAATCTTCCATATGGATGCTCGAAAATCTCAGAATTGGAAACCGCAGGATCCTGTAAAATGTGATACATAAAACTTATTTATCTTAATTCAGATACTTTTAGCAGTACGTATTAACTTGCACCAGTAAATGCTAAGCAGAATACATCGGGTTAAAATACACATTAGTAAGCACAATAATATATGGTCTTTGCACCATTGAACACATGTTAATCAGCGAAAGAGATATTGATGCATTAAGATTCTGTTTCAATAATGAAAACGTCATATAGACATAGAAACTGTGCTAATTGTGTTAGTGGACTACTCACCCTCATCGTTGTGAGAACCTTTTTCTTGACAGATGCATTCATGGCCTTGCCACGGACAATGCTCTCACCTTCGATCATCACACAGAATGGACTACACAATGAAAGATGCTCCTAACTAATAGCCCACATTACCATTCAAAGCCCTGTCCTCAGTCAAATTTCCAGAAGCAAAAGCAGAAATATGCCAATGTCAAAACCAAACTCCAAAAAGGCTGCAGATCATATCTCAAGTTGGCAATATTATCTAGAGAAATCTCATTGAAATTGAGTTATTCAACATCGTTTACCAGCAAAACCATCTAAATGATGCAAAATAATCCTGTGGCACTGCCAAAACACACATCTTAATTTAATATACGCGGAGAACAATAGCACATTATCAGATCTTGTATGCAAGACTAGCAAAAAACAGAAAGGGATGCAGTGAAAAATCTACCTTGCGATCAGGAGAAGCAACCAGGAAACTGAGTTGAGATAGTCTGAGAGGAGAGCTAATGCAGTGTCCCAAGAGCCAGAGAAGCTGCAAGTTTTGGCCTCAAGAGTTAGTCTGCTCTATAGAAGAGCTCCGGCCTTCAACGGCAAACATCATCTAGTAAAGAAAAAGAATAAGAAAACACTTGATGTGATGCTTGTCAACAACCGAGTAGATTTGACGTCCGCATGAAGAGGCAGAATCCTAATAAAATGCACAATAATTTGGAAAATAGCGGCACCAAAGATTTGGAAATTATCCTAATAAAATGCACAATAATTTGGAAAATGGCGGCACCAAAGATTTGGAAAAATATCCTAATAAGATGCACAATACTTTGGAAAATAGCGGCACCAAAGATTTGGAAAATATCCTAATAAAATGCACAATGGATAGAAAAAAAATTCAAGAAGACCAAACAAACACAAACCAAGTCAAGATCCAATTTTTAGGCCACTGAATGTTCAAACACATTAGTTGGTATGAGTAAGAATAAAAAAAAATACATGTGTTTGATCAAAAAGTTGACTTGGCATTGTCATTGTACTAAAATTTGACCCATCAGAACCGCATGCCAAGTTTGTCTCCTGATTAAGATAGGAGATAGCAATGGGAAAAGAAGAAAAGATGGCAGCAGTGTGGAGCGAGTGTATGACTTGGACAACAAAATCACACATCAAGAACACCAAACACAATGGAGGGACAAGAAAGAACCCCAGGAGGAGCCACCGGTGAAAAAAAGACGAGATTTTGATGCAAAACACGGATCGGCATCAGAAATTTCTCCGGAAACAACCATTTGAATGGAAAGAAGGAGAGATTTTGACACCGATGATGATATTCTAAGGCCGCCGATGATCAGACCTCGAAGCATTTCGATTCCAGGTCACGCTCTGCCACCTAACAGGGAAGGAACCCCCCCGCCTGAAGCCCGCCGCCGCAGTTTACTGCCCGCCGCCATTGGCGTCTTCCATATCACGTGGGGAGAATTGAAAAGACGAAGAAAGCTTCCACCTTATTGCTTATCTAGTCTTGTACCGCAAAAGAAGCAAGCGCTGGTGACGAACAAGGAAGGGTTTACTGTTACAACCCATCACAATCAGTGAACCTACCCATTTCAAGAGGGGACAAGGAAGGAGATTAGCTTGCTCCAGCGTGGTGATGGATCCCAAACTCCCGGTGCAAGGCTCCTTCCTCCGTTTCAGTCTTCACCGAGTTCCATTGAAGTCTATCTAAAACAATACAAGTTTCTATAAATCGATAACCCTAAGTTAAGGGCATACAATTACAATTGTCAAGCTCGTGCAAGAAACCACGAGAGACAGGTTACTGCGAAAAGAGCAAAGAGGATGCGAGGCAAGAGCTGGAAGCCTTCACTCTCGAGGGGATAGCGGAGCTGGGTTCTCTTCATCGGTTACCTGAGAAGGTGGAAGACCACGCAAGGTCCCATCGAGAGACCAATCAATGCATGGTGGCCATGTTTGCGTTGGGGGAGGTGATGATGATGATGATGACCGGCTTTAATGGAGTGCCTGCCATGAATCCAACCCCTCCTTTTCCCCCCAAAAGGACTGCAAGAGCAGGCCCCATGCAGCTCTCGAAAGGTGGCACAAGTGCAGGAATCCCATGCATCCAAACCTCTACTTTTCTCTCAGGAGCTGCAGCGGGTGCAGGTCTCATGACATTATCGATCGCTGTGGTTACGTCCGAGAGGAAGACGAGACGGTGCACGCCCACCTCCCTCCCTGGAAAGCTAAACCAAGACTGCCTGAGCTGTGAACTCCATCGGTGGAAGTGGGACTTTTTGTGTTGTTGTACCGTTCTGTGCAATGGAAGTGACGATTCAGTGGGGCTTCTGAGTTGCTGTACTGGTTTTTCTTTTTCTTCTTCTTCTTCCTCTTCCTCCTCCTCTCTCTGTCTCTCTCCAGCTGATCTATGGAGTGCTGAGGCAACTTGTGATGGAAAAAGAGGCCAATGTGTTTGGATAATGGAGTTATCATGGGCCAAATCAAATATCAAATAGCAGACGATTCAAAGAGGGCATTGACTTGGGTCACATACTTTTATGTTGAACATAACATGGATTTGTTCATGTAATTTGTATGAACTGATGATGGGTGAAGAGTAGGCAGTAAGACGTTCAGCTGCCCCCATCCAAAGGGATCACTGCTGACTTCCACCTGAGGTGGTTGACCTCAACAACCCATCCAGAGAATCCACCTAATCCAAGTCTAACTGGTTGACCTGCTTCAAGAGCAGACATGAAACTGGTAGGATTCATCCATAGAGATATAAACATTTTAAAACTCTTAGTATGACTTATGGATCCATATCCATGTACCGATTAATTGTTGATACAATAAATATCGAATCATACTGAGTGCACTGATAGACGAGGATATACCGATATACCACATGTATCAGTCTATATGATGATATACCAATATATCATATGTATCAATCTTTTGTCGAATCAATACATGCCACCCATATCGAGTTGTCATGGACAAAATTATAAACAGCTTGTGCGGTATAATGTTTATGTATTTTCGTGTCTTTTCGATTTGTTATTACTTTGTGAAGTATGTAAAGGATTGGTCAAAGGCTTATCGGTCCCATTTGAATGAGTTCGACGGTCATTATAGGCTTGTACATAAGGTTATGATGGTTGAGTTCGAGCAGTGGCTCGACGTTGACAACCAAACTTGACAGTGCTTGAGGCAAGCGGGGCGCTTAATAAAGAATGAGACCGTGCAAGGTGGAGTGGGTTGTTCAACGATCAAAAGAGTTATGCAAAGCTCACAGAGGTGAGGGGAGTTGCAAACTCAAGTAATTCGATAATCATGTAAGGGCTTGTATGCGGATGATGTATTGTTTGTGGTCATCCCAAGACGGTCGAAGGTCGGCGCCATAGAGCATTGAAACTTTTTCTTCAGCATGAGAAGGATATGTCTGTAAAATGCTGAAGTGTGCAACAGGTTCAGCATGTTGTTAGACCCGAAGGGGTGCAGTGGGAGTTGTATTGACGAATAGTTGCAATCTAGCATGTGCATTTGCAGAGGCAGAACAATGCACAGTTAGTTCAGCAAAAGGTGGAGTAGTCCAAGGGGATGGTGGTCTCCAAAACTTCCAGAGGGAAGGATGCGAAGAGAGAACTTGCTCCAACAGGACAGATATTCAGGAGGGATAAGTCTCGATCCTCCAAAGGGAGAGTCATATGCAACGAACCGCACATGTTAAGGAGGAGTACCTTAAGACAAAGCTCAGCGGACCGAGTAAGCGGCGAGGAGTCGTCGCATGATCTCGCAAGCGACAATGCGTTGGTAGACATATAGTGAGTTCAAGTGGGGGAGCGACCCAAGACAATACAAAATGAAAGTACACTTGGAGCCGATAAGGAGATCAGACTCAATAGAGGGCTGACCAGTGGAATGGTGGGCACGAGGGCCACCATTAACTCAATGCAAATCGAGGAGCGGAGCAACTTGGGGGTAACTTGGTGATGCACCCAAGCCACATGAAGAGAGTTGGCATAGAAGATGGAACATGGAGTGAAGGCTTGGAGTTTTCCTTGGACAGAGGTCAAGAACATGAACTCTTGCAGAGGCAGGAGTAGGATCATGCCATTCCATGAGTTTCTTATTCTGATAGAGCAGACTTATCTTGCATGGTGCCAAAGACGAAGGAAACTTCGAGGCACATGCACCTTATCTCGGTGAAGCATTTGACAGAGGAACTAAGGCGACACAACTTGGAGAGGCGAAGTTAGTGTCAGAAGACCTTAGCACGGGGCAAGAGGACGCAGAGGCGAGCACTCTTGAAGAATATGCCACAGTATTGCTAGTCGAGTTGTCATGAGGAAAATAGTGCTAGTCTTGGGGGAGAGACCTAAGACGATACAAAATGAAGGTACACTTGGAGTCGATAGGAAGATCAGACTCAACAAAGGGATGACTCGTGGAATGGTGGGCGCAAGGGCCATCATTAACTCAATGCAAATCGAGGAGCGGAGCAACTTGGGGGTAACTTGGTGATGCACCCAAGTCACATGAAGGGAGTTGACATAGAAGATGGAACATGGAGTGAAGGCTTGGAGCTTTCCTTGGACAGAGGTCAAGGACATGAACTCTTATAAAGGCAGGAGTAGGATTATATCGTTCCATGGGTTTTTTATTTTGATGGAGTAGACTCATCTTGCATGGTGCCAAAGACGAAGGAAACTTCGAGGCACGTGCACATTATCTCGGTGAAGCATTTGATGGAAGAACTAAAGCGACACAGCTTGGAGAGATGAAGTTAGTGTCAGAAGATCTTAGCACGGGGCAAGAGGATGTAGAGACGGGCACTCTTGAAGAATATGCCACAGTATTGCTAGTCGAGTTGTCATGAGGAAAATGGTGCTAGTCTTGGGGGAGCGACCTAAGACAATACAAAATGAAGGTACACTTGGAGCCGACAGGGAGATCGGACTCAACAAAGGGCTGACTCGTGGAATGGAGGGCGCAAGGGCCACCATTAACTCAATACAAATCGAGGAGCGAAGCAACTTGGGGGTAACTTGGTGATGCACCCAAGCCACATGAAGGGAGTTGGCATAGAAGATGGAATATGGAGCGAAGGCTTGAAGCTTTCCTTGGACAGAGGTCAAGGACATGAACTCTTGCAAAGGCAGGAGTAGGATCATGTCGTTCCATGGGTTTCTTATTCTGATAAAGCAGACTCATCTTGCATTATGCCAAAGATGAAGGAAACTTCGAGGCACATGCATCTTATCTCGGTAAAGTATTTGACGGTGGAACTAAGGCGATACAGCTTGGAGAGGCGAAGTTAGTGTCAGAAAACCTTGGCACGGGGCAAGAGGACGCAGAGGCTGGTAGTCTTGAAGAATATGCCATAATGTTGCTAGTCGAGTTACCATGAGGAAAATGATGCGTAGTAGAGATTGTGCCGGTAGGGGTAGAGGCCCAGGATCCAGACAATAGTGTACTAATTTCAACGAAGTCAGGGGACTTCAGAGGAGCTGCTAGGTAACGAACTATCCTAGAGTTATGCTTCGTTCGGGTGTGACCCAAGAGCAGGTGGACAAAGGTCGATTACCAAAGGAGCGAATAGAATCGAAGGTGGTAAAGGCCCTGCGATGTGTTGGCAGAGGTCACACATGGAAAGATCACAGTTCGATTTCATACCACAAGGACCAGAATGCAAGGAGATGTCACCAGGAGGCGACATGGTGTAGCAGATCATGGTGGAGAATAGTTCGAGGCAATGCGACAAATACAAGACTTATCTCGTGAGGGAAAAGGTCATACGGAGGTATAATAAGGAGCACAACTAGGAGCTTCACTTTGGTGAGCAACACAACAGCAAGAAGAGCTATGGATTCAAGGAAGGAATGCCATGGTACTACAGAGGCAGGTCTTCCGTGTATGCATCGAATGCTACATTGAATGAAAGCCTTGGGCATCAGCTTATGGGGGCTGTGCACTACCGAGGGGGAAGTTCAGATGCAAGTACCAGTGAGTCCCATGTGGGGGACTGGATCATGCAGAGGTATGATCGGAGCGGCTGAAGAGTTGGACTACTTAAGAGCTCACATTCACTTAAGGGACCCCGGCAAGTCAGAGGACAAAGCCGAGTAAGTGAACATTGCGACCAATAAAGCTACGGAGAATAGAAGCGATGCAAGCCCTGCAACATGATGGCGGAGGCCATACATAGGAGTTATAGTCTGTCTTTTTATCGACCAAGAGGAACTGCTCAGAGAACACAGAGGTGTTGAAGCAAGTGGTCAAAAAAGGGCGAGGAAGCAATGACGAGTCTGGAGGGACTTATGCTAGTCATATGTGCCCTGCAAACCAATCACATGAGTGGTGGCACTTGTGACTTGATATGCACTTTTTCTCTTTGCTTATTATTAGGCGTTTTATCACTTTATTTTGTGTGTTGGATATATTATGATGTCCTTGGATCTGTGCAATGGGAATCGGATCGTGATGAGATCACGATAATGAGATCGATTCACCTTTATATACAGATCCTAAATTATCCTGGTCATAGGTTACTCGAGAAGGACATCGAGATAATCGGATAAACTGGTGTGCTGTATACCCGTATATATGATGGAGTTAGCTGGTCTCATAGCTACTCGTATGGGGACACTAAGGGTATAGTGCAGGTGCTCATTGGGGAATGAGTTCATTGATTGATCTGCCTACGGAATGCTAGATGGTTATTGATACCTCACGTCAAACAGCGATTCCGTAGTCCCAGTAGTGTATCTGGTCCTTAGACTTTAGGAGTACTCCACTCTTTGATATTGGACTTATAGGTTTGGAAAGTTCCAAATCTAGTATAGCTGGTCATTGGGAGTGGTAGCCAATCTTACGAGGGCTATTGAGTGTCAATAGAGGATCATCCGCTCTTGGTATCATGAGAGGAATATCCCATGTGTTCTTGCTCGAACAAATCCTTAGCCAAGGTTATTCAGATTGAGAGAGAAAGGGTTCTCCGAGAGAATCCGATAAGAGCAAGACTCGAGGAGAGACCGTATAGGCCTAACAGCACCATGCCCGGTATAGGGTCTCTGGGATACTAGATGGATGAGAGATTATAGATACATGGTAACTGAGGACAGATAGGCCCAAAGGATTGGATTCCCTTGTATCGTTTGGGGACTACGGCGTAGTGGCCTGGTACGTCCGTAGTCGATGAGTTGGGTGAATTATTATAAAGATGATAATTCACTAAGTCAGAAGAAGTTCTGACAAGTATGACTCATGACCAGCTCGATATTGGGCCTAGAGGGTCACACACATATGGCAGGTGTTGTGACGAGTAGAGGTTCGGATATGAGATATTCGCTGAACCCCCTATCTTATTGGATATCCATTAAGCTCCTGAATTATTGGATCCTGAGATGAGATCCAATAATTATTAATAAGAGATTATTGGGTAGAAACCCACTAATCCAAGAGGCTTGGATGATTGTATGGAGATCCAATACCCAATATGACAAAAAGATCCATTAGGGTTTTCAGGGGGCCTTTATAAATAGGAGGGAACCAAAGCTATATAAGCTGAGGGTTTCTTTTGGTGGCCATCTCCTGTTCTCCTCTCCCTAGAGAGAGAGGTGCATCGTTGCAATCCCTACTGTATGGATACCGCTAGAGAGGAGGACGCTTGACCTCCTTCATCCTCTCCCACAGATCTGCCGGAATTCAGGGATATACGATCTCCCTAGGTATCTTCTTTTACACGTGTAGTTTTGCGGATTTATTTTTGATGCACCAATTTTCGCACGACGACGGAAACTTTCTACGAGAAATCTGGGGTGTTTTATTTTCTGTTCTTCCGCTACGCATGAGATGTCATTCCCATGACGGATTTCCCAACAACTTAGCTACTCAAAATCGAGCGTCGGTTAGAATAACGGTGGACTCAGAGGAGTGTCGCAGTGCTGCAGAGGTGGATCTACTGATTGCAAAGAAGGGACGCAGATGTGAGGCAATGGATAGTAGTGCCATGGGCATGGTTACGCTATGGTATTGCAGAGGTGGAACTTCCGTGGAGTCATCGATCCCTTGCTTTTATGAAGGGGGAGCGCTTGGTCGTGATATGGGCCGTGGAGGAGGAGAATGCAGTGGCAAACTCCATGTACCATGATAAGACTGAAGAGAAGAGGCCAGGGAACTTTATAAGACTGATGTCAATGGACTTTTCATCAAGATAGTCGTAAGTGAAGGACTTCGGGTCAATGCAAGAGTGCTCGACTAGGGAACGAAGCAGGTAGTACGCAGTATTGTACCTTTGCTACTCTGAGGAGTAGGCGACAGAAATAATGGAGAAGATGGTATAATCCCAAAGGCGACCCAAAATATCAGACTTACTCTAGGTTGGAGTGACAACTTCTTGTATTCCAGAAGTTTAATGACAATGAGAAGGCGAATCACAGTAGCTAACTCAACGCAAGGATTGCAAACACTTCAAGTGCTTCAGAAGTGTGAGCGAAGAGCAGGCGAAATCTAGTAACCAGCTCAACGCATGGAGTACAACCTCGAGGAGACGGGCGAAGTCAAGTAACCTTTGCTTTCTCAACTCTTAGAGAATGGGCGAAACAGAATACCATAGTTCTCTTAGTTATCTAGTAGAGGAGCTCTGCACAGATTTGAAGACCCTTCGAAGGAACCCAATGAAAGACAACGATTGTCAAGTCCTCACCAATGGTGATTTGTGCTACTAAGAGTAGATTGTCCACTTCATTTCCCAACTAAATGCCAATCAAAAGCGGAAGTGATGTAAACCTATTGGGATAAGACGATTAAGTGGAAGAAGATACAATGGGCAAATTTTGTGGAGGAATGACCTAAAAACTTCAAAGTGTGCAAGGCGATGCTCATTAAAGCTCCAACAAGAATCCATCTAGTTCAAGCGACAAGAGGCATCTGAAGACTGACGCATATCAAGGATGATCTTTTTCTTCACCTAAAGAATCCGTAGGAACGAGCGAGGATCAGCACAACTCAACCGACCTCACACCAGAGTCAAAGTCATTGGCGAGTTAAAGCAACATGGTGAATCAATACTCGACTACTCAACAACAGCGATGAAGTGTAGTTAGGAGCCAAAAAGGCGCATTGCAGTAGGAGCAAAAGATTGAAGATCCAGCAAAGGCGAGGAGTTACAGCGTCAATAAAGACTTCGACGAGTACGTCGAAGGAATAAGTTGAGGAGAATGTCACGGACAAAATTGTAAACGACTTGTTCGGTGTAATGCTAATACATGTCCGTGTCTTTTCGGTTTGTTCTTACTTTGTAAAGTATGTAAATGACTTGCCAAAGGCTTATTGTAGGCTTGTTTATAAAGTTTACGTCAGGTGGACACTTATATTAGATTTCGATCTATAGTGGACCAATTTTATACCTTTGTTGTGTAATCGTTCTGAACTTATGGTATCCATAGTTGAAATTTGCATTGATTATAAAATATTTTTGTTGTGAATCCCGTGTGAAATGATTTTTCTGTCCCGTCTTCTATTTTGCAGGTCCTAAGGGATCGTATGAGGTTTCGAAGATGCTAACCTTTACGAACGGACACGCAAGGGTGCCATACGACTTAGGCAAAATCAGCTAAGTTCATGACAAAATGGTATATCATAGTATGACGATAAACCTTATTTAATGCTAAATATAATATTTTACTCATTAAAGCTCAATCAAGGGGTTATAATTAAGTGGGGAGTTGGTAAAGGTAAATACTTGTTACAAGTTATCAGAGAATTAAGCATCAAATGGAATCTTCCTTTTCTCGCAAGCTGTGCCTTATGTAAGAATTGAAATCTTGATGAATTCAATTCATTAATTATGGACCTAAAGAATAATGATGTTAAAGATCAAGGCCTAATTGTGTACTCTTTCTTCATCATCCTCCCATTTACCACATGCTCAGAATAACTTTCTTCAAGTTCCTGAGCTGATGTGGATCAGCTAGCCCAGATTTGCAACAAGGACAACCAAAAAAGATGACCATTATTAACATAAACACTGGCAGCAGTAACAAGAACAGCAATCTATTTGGAAAGGGGATCATATGACTTATAAACAATAAAAGGTATCAACAGAGCCAATCAGGCAATGAACACTGAAACGTCCATATTACAACAGAAAGCAAAAGGAAGATTGCAACCATTCCTAGTTTACATTTCACCTTCCTTGTCAAGCAGCACCCGGAACCCTGGTGGATGACTTATAATGCGCAACAACCAGCAAGAAAGAAAGACATCCTATCCGATTTTTAAACTTTAGAGAGCAAGGGGGAACTGTGATCGTTTGAGTTTGTCGAGCGACGAATTGGCATCAGAGCTGGATCACGGTATGCGGTGACGAGTTTGTCGAAAAATTCTTCCATTGCTGGATCATTCCGATCTTCTCGATCTTCTCGATCTTTCTTTATCAAAGTCTAGAAGCAAACCATCCAAAAATATCAGTCAGGTTGAGTTCTATAAATAGAAGCAGTTGCAGGGAAAAGAACTACCATATATTCTACTTAAACAAGAGCCCTATTATCTAATAAATCATACAGGAGAGTAACAAACGATTAAGACCACAATGAGAGCAATAATCCACAAACTTCTATTACATCTTCGAACTTGAAATATCAGGTATTATCAACATATGGTCACATTTCAAAGTTAACAAGTGGTGTTGCAAGAATCTCAATCAAGGACAAAACAAGTCCATGGTACAATAACTAAAATAAGGAATACCTCACTAATTGTGCAAACTCAGTTAACTCATCCAATCTTTACAAGCAGCAAATAAAAAGATAGGTAACTCACGAAAAGGAAAAACAATTAGCAGATTCACAAGTTGTGCAATTCACAAAAAAAAATTAAACAGGTGGGCATTATTCTTGATCACATTGAGAGTGTCCGCATCATTCAATACAAAAACAAGCAGGGAGAAGAAATACATTTGATTTGATAGTGACAGACCTCAGCTGAGAAATCATGAAAAATAGGAAGAAAGCGCTTTCGGCAATAATCATTAAAAAGAAGGGTAAGCACTGGAAGTGGCAAAATTAAGGATGATGCAAGAGGAAGCTTCTTAACCCCAAATATTCCAACTGCAATTATCTGCATAAGTATAAGAGAGAATATTGTGGCGTTGTGAACAATAGGCCAAAACCTTCCACCAGTGTCATACTTTGGCTGATACACATTTAGTAGCTGCATAAAATTCCAACTACAGTTAGTTCATATCACTTAAAATAATGGTGCATCAAAATCATTGTGGCCGCAGAGCTATGGTGAGTGCAACTGTAAGAAGTACGATTCATATTAAATAAAGTGCAGAACTTAGTTCATAGCTTAGTAGAGTTATTTTGAATGTCCACGTACAAGTATTACATTCATATTAAGTATAAAAAAAGGGTTCATAACTGCTGACTTGCCACCCTTGTGCCGACCTTTCTTTTTTCCATCATTGTTTAAAACTGGTGTAGGAAGTTCGAGAATATGTACATAATAGAATGAGAAAATGCAAGAACCAGATAGTGAATAAGATACTTAAATAATTAGCTTGTAGGTAGACTAATCATAGATTTTATTCAAAAAAATAAAACATTGGACATCCTACAAGCAGAAGAGGTACATATAATTTGAATTGAGGCATATTTAACAACTTGTTGATATTATCCAAATATCCATGTAGTGTTAATTCACTTAACCCCGAGTTTCAAACGTACAGCAAAACACACATCAAACAGAGTTTATCCTCTCAATACATGTAGCACATGTCATTTATTCTTATAGTTTTTTGACCAAATTTGCACAAAGGAGAGCTGTCACATTGTGTTGCCACTAGAATACAAGAGATAGTGATATTAATCCCCACCATTATAGGTAATTTATCAGGAAAAGCACTGAAATGTCCACTTCGGTTGTCCATGAATGTAATTATCGGAACTAACCAAGAATGCCAAATAACCTCAAGCAGATCAGTAACAAGTAAATTATGCCAAAAGCTGAAATTTTTTAAAAAAATTTATGCTTATTTTAGACTCTGTTGGAGTAGAAACTCTTCCATAATCCAGATTGAGGATTAAAGCCCAATCATGGGACAAAACATCCTCAAGATGCAAACCATCAGTCAGATTTGACAAAAGCATAAGAAGGTTTCTTCTATCTTCAACAATGAAATTTAGTTTATCAGCAGTTCATAGCTGATCGCAAATAGTTAGCACTTCAAGGCTTCTTGACTTTGTAGTTGTATCTGTCCACTTCGATCTCTACAACGAAAACCATTTGTTGTCTATATAAATCATGAACAGGTCTTAGAACTGTGTAACAGAGTAGATTATTGGATGGCACCAATACATTTATAAATGGTCCTCTGCTAGTATGACCAAAGAGTCTACAGACAACAGTATCTGTGATCTGAAAGGGAAACAAAGAACTAACAAAATAACAAATTCTATGGCATGGGAAACCAAATGAAACAAAAGAATAAGAAAAGCTAAAAAAAGGAATTATTTTAGTTCTTATGACTGATGGACCAAGAAGTTGCAAAATCAAGATTGTTGTGCACATGGATAAATCTCATAGTAATCTAGATTCCTAAAGTTTTCTGCTCAAGTATTCTCATTGTATTCTTGGCCAAAAACAGTATCAGCAAAAAAGGACCCCCAATCTTTAGAAGATTAGGGGAGCAACAGATGACCATATTGGTAATCACATTCAAGTGTTATTTCATAATCCTTCATAACGGAAAGAACTACAAATCATTAATTTGTGAAGCTAAAAGTTGGGACACTTGGCATCAAAGAGGTTGAGTTGATATTCACAAACACCAAGAAATGCCAGTAAAGATTACCTCTTTCTGCCAGTAAAAACACCAAGAAACAACAAATACTGGATGCAACATAAAGGAAACAGAAAGCAAAGACGTGAAGTGTTTTACTGACCTGATTCCGGTAGATAATGTACCCAAAGCAGAAGAAGACCAATATAAATGGCAGAATTAGTGGAGCTAAAAGAAAGTAAGTAAACCCAAGGAGCCCAAATAATAGAACTCTAGGTATTTCACTATGGTATGGGATAGATGGTATCTGGAAATCATCATCATTGGTCTTGGAACAACGTCTGCTTATTAGATCACCAATAAAAGCGATTGTGCGATTAAGCTCCCAAGATAAGCTAGTCCAGGATGTTACCACATATGCAATGAAAAAAGAAGCCTAAAAGATGAAACAACTTAGTAATTTTCATCATCAACGAAATTTCATGATCCAACAGATTCCCATATTTGTAAGTTTCAACAAAGGCTAAAACATAAAGCAAGAAGTTGTGGTAATGAGAAATACTTGTTTGGATATATTTAACCAGTGCTATTGAAAGACAACACAAGAAGTAACAATATCATAGGCATCATGCAAGTTTTCTGATAGCCATGTGTACAACTAAATAGTCCCAAGTTAAGCAACTGGATGAGCTACCTACCTACAAAATCAACTGTCTGATTCCACATTAGGAATCTTTATTTGGCAGGCAAAATTGTCATAGTTTAAATTTAATATATAAAATTGTAACATTCTAAACTTTAATAACAATCAAATGTTGCATTGTTGTTCAATCCTGCACACCATACCGTATGACATTGCCATTACCAGTGATTTATTGTGTATCTATCATGTCATCAATAGTTTGGAACCGAAAATAGAAAGTAGGGTTCTAGCATTAGTGAGGTCAAAGGTTACATCGTGTTATGAATGAATGATCAATCACCTTTTTTTGCTAATTATTCACCCATGATGTTGCTCTAGAGGCATTCGTTTCAAGAGGCTTCTAGCACTTTAGTGAAATCATTCTCGTCCATAAAATGCAATGCAAAACCTTCTAGCAACTCGAAATTCTACACTTCATTACTTAAAATGCAATGCAAAACAATCAGGATGAATTCTTCAACAAATGCAAGAGTACACAGACTACAATTTACAACTGTTTCTTATCAGATGTTTAACAATAGCAGGACGATCTTACCTGCGCTGGCACAGCAACAGCTAGTCTTTCAGGAATAGTTTTTGGATCAAGGAATATCTGGAATTGACTTGTAACTGATCCAGTGAGCACATTTGCAAAGAAGAGGAACCATATCGTAAATAAGAGCATCTTATTGCATGCACTTTTCTCAATCTCACTAATGGCAATATAGCCTTGCATGGCAGAGAAAAGCTTCATGATAGGAGGCACAAGAGATGCAACAAGATGAAGAAGAAGGCTGGGAAGATAGCCTGTTACTATTTGACTGACAACTGTTCTGCAAGCATATATATTCCCAGAAATTAGTATTCAGCGAATATATCTAAATTCAATTATACATTTCAAAAAGCATTGTACAATTAATTAATTAATTGGTTATTCATCTCTTCATTTTAATTGTGTTATACCCACATAAATTGGTCAAGGAGAAGAAAAAGGAAATGAAGTTAAAGATGGAAGGAATCAAAATCTAGTTTGATTGAACATTTCATCTCTATAAAGAAGTTTCCCCTAACTACAGCAATGGAAGATTATCTTTCACATATTCTATCACAAGGGAAGAGTATTTGCCAAGACATATCTAGTAATTTATCTTATCCAATGAATGAAAAGATAAATGATTGATTAGCCTTGATGTAATTGCATTTATTTTGTTAATCATCTTCACTTTCTTCTTGTATTTGGGGCATACATAAAAGGAAAAAAGACATGGTAATTGGGGCATTAGTTACTTAGTGAATGAATGAAGAAATTTTTTCTTCCATGATATGTGGGAGTGTGTGAGGCCATAATCTCTCCCTGATGTGAGTTTGGAGGACTTAGAGTGGATCCAAAAAGTTATTTATTGCTATACTTCTCTCTTTCCCTAAATATCCAACCACCTAACTTCCGACATTGCAAAGTTCTCAAATCCTGAACTTCTAAGAGCCTAAAGTTGTTGAAGCTACCCAGTGATGGACCCTCGTAAATGAACTTTACAACCAAGTCAAGCTAGTCAAGAAGGATGGATTAATGTCTTTAACAATATTTTATCCTAATATGTATTAGAATAAATCTAATCTACATTATCATAAAGATGACTAGATGAAAATATATGCTAATCACAAATGTGATCACTGATTTTTATATGCTACATGAAGACATTAGCTATCTAACATGCAAGACTGCAAAGTGAGGAATCTAGATTTCACGATCATGAAGGCTCCTACAGCTCCATAAAAGGATCATTGCAGAAGATGGATTTTGTCAACGATTAGAGGAAACAATGTAGAAAGCACAGAGTTTAAAGAAACCTATGGTACTGACAGATGGCAGAGAATGCAGTAGACAGATCAATTGCCACTGAAGCTAATAAAAAATAGTTATTAATTTCACATAAGAGAGAGAGAGAGAGAGAGAGAGAGAGAGAGAGAGAGAGACATCTATTCTGTTAATAGCTTCAATAGAAAATAGATAATCAATAAACAAGATAGACTGAAAAGAAATTCAGTTATTGTTTTAACAAAGAGAATACTGAAAAGTTTCTCTAACTTGAAGTACCTACATTTTCAGTATGTTCTTCAAGAAAGGCAATAATGCCTCCAACTGTTCCAAGTATGTCAAACCTTGAACAAATGCAACGACTAGAAGAAACAAAACTATCAACAGAACAGATGCTACAACGACCACCAACTTAGAAATCCATCTTTGTGTGAACGATGTAGAGAAAAAGGGCCAGTAGACATCATGAGGTTCAGGAGCGTGTTCTGTTACCCATTCAGTGGGATTAGTAGATTGTCGGATATGAAGAGCCTTTGCAGCACCATACCGAGATCTGAAGCAAACAAAGGCAGCAGGGGCTACCTAAATTTTTAAATAGAAATGAGATTAGAACAAAAGCATCCAGTAGCATAAAGCTAATATTTAAAATCAATTCTTGTGGTGGGAGTATAATTGAATCAAATTTTGGCTTCTATTATTAGGTCATGTAAGAAAACAAGACCAGCAAAGGAATTAATTTTCGTGTAGAAAAGCTCAATTTGAACGATCACTAAATGGGCATTTCATGAATGCCTGCTAAATGAAGAAGTCCTCATCAGAACTTGTAATAGAAGTCAAAAGATATCAGAAAAAGACCTCATACTGGACTAGTTCATTTTGATTACTTGTCAATATGTACTTGTAGGGAATAATAGGCACACCAAGGCTCCTGCCAATGCGGATCTGGGAAGGGTCAATGTATTTGTGGGCACACAAATTCTTTTAGGATCTTGAATCCAATGCCAACTATTATCAATATAATATACAGATATGCTGTCAGATCTTAATAACAATTTGTAAAAGCAAAGCCCTATATAGGATCATAATGAGTGTTACCCAACAATTCAAGAAGATGAGAGTTGCATGAAATACATCCTGCTATCTCAGAGTTCCCAATTGAAATATTTTTGAAGATAAAGGAAAGGCAGAATACTTATCCTTAAAGTTCCTTTCAAAATTCAGCATAGTTTCTTTTGGTTTTTCAAAGTTCAACAGATCAGGTCACAGCTTACAAAATCATAATTATTTATACATTCAAATAGTTCAATCTGACCTCACAGTATGTTCACATTATCCTGTTATTTCAAAAATAAGCAACACGACCAAGAAAAAAATCACAAAAAGAAAATGCATCACTAGAACATCTCATTTGACATAAGAAGAAAGTTCTTTTGTTATTTACTTGAAAAGAGTTCAAATTCCATGTATTTTATACTGGGGAAAAACAAACAAAGCTGGAAAACAATTTATGACCAAATAAACAAGTTAATTGGAGGAAATGCATGAAATTGTTGATTTGATCAATCCTTTTTGCACTTTGGTTCTCATTCACATAAATCTAAATTGTTGATTGGATAAGAAAAGATAATGGGCAACCTTTGATTAAAAGAAACTAAGAAGTTGTTGAAAGTTAACCCAAGCTTAGTACTTCTAACCTATTGTTGCTTAAATAATCCAAGGCTATTAACATATTAAACTATCTAAACAATTGTTGCTTAACCAGTTTAGCATTTCTATTAACCTATCTAAACAATGACCTATTGTTGCTTAAACAATTTAGTACTTCTAACCCATTACACTATCAAAACAATATGTAAACAATATCAGCCTTGATACCTGATGGAGCACAAAGTAAGTCAATGTTGGGACATCGGGTTCACCTCTACTTTGGATACAGGTTGAAATTGCCTGGCTGATGCTTAATATTGATTGCACTTTTTATCTTCCACACATGGATTTTCATCATTATTTTTATTGAACTAGTTGATGGACAAAAAACACTCAATTTGTTAAAGGAATTACCAGAACCAACTATTTGCACTAATCAACCTCTTAATCAATCACTCTGAAAGCCTCTTTGTCAATTAGACTGAAATCCAAGGCTCCTTTTATGACCTTTCATGTAACCTGTCCTCTATGAATATCAATTTCATGTTCAAATTCAACAAAAATTTCTAATGGTAAAATAGCAATAAATGCATGCTAGCCTGAGGTTACTAAAAGTTAACAATAGATTTTCAAATGGCAGCCATGAGGGCAGGCCTTCATACATTGCAGGGCCCATTGTGACCTAAGTCAGAACCACCACAAAAATTATAGAATATCATAAATCTGTTTGCATGTGTGTTACAAGATAAATGCATCAGAATCTAACAAGACTGCAAAATTTGGTTGCCCTTTCTATTATGAGGCAAACCATGTTTCTTGCATTGTCAAAGTACCTATAGATATGAACTGTGAAGTGAAAAATGCTTCACTTTTATTAAGAATATAAAGTGAAAAAGAAACATCCATAAGCAGAGTAGATAAAGGAATATTAAGATACACAAACTAACCAGATGCACATCAGTCCAAGACAATCATAAGACAAAAAGAAAATGTAGCTTCTCTAGGTTTCAGCTGATCAAAGAAATATACCACCCATGCCAGGCAAGAACAAAGACAATGATAACAAGCTTCATAAGCAGAACACTGAAACCCATTGAAGCAAAAACCATGGATATACCTCTCTTCCAGCAGAAATATCTGATTGCTCTAATCTGACATTCTGCTCTAAATCTTCCAATTTTTTTGCATAGTGGCCCATAAGGTCGCCGTTTTTCCTGAACAATCCTAGAAAGCCAGTGTGACTTTGGTTTTGCGAGGAACTTGGTATGGATTTTAGGTGGGTAATTCTCCTATAGAGATTCTCAGTGTCTGTCTGGACAGCAATTTATGCAATATCATTATGACAGATATGAGTATTAGAATCAAACATATATAACATATGTGCAGTAGATTACATTCAATTGTAGAAGCACAAAGAAAACCTTTTAACGTGTTTTTGTCTTAACATTCAGCAACACCAGCATCTAAGCAGGGTTATTGCTGATTGGGAACCAAACATAGAAGATATTTTACAACAGTAAAATAAAATGCATAATAAATAACCTAAAAACAACAGCAAACTATTGACATGTATACCCCATTATCTTGTGATTTTTGTGACATTACTCCAATACAATTTGGACCAAAGTTCTTGCACTACTCAGACGTGCAAAAACCAGAAAATCTAGTTATTATTATATGCCCCAATAAATATATACTTAAAAACCTACATAGAGAAAATGACCTTTTTACCACAACTAGCAAACCTCATTTTATGGCACTAAGCGCTCCCTTTCCTCCTCGTAGATAGAACTCTTTCAATTTATTTGGTAAAATAGAATAAGTGAATGAATGGTTAATATTGGTTCCACACAGACTAACTTTGGACCTTCAGGCCAAAGTTAGCATCCTTCATAATTCTCCGCTTCTCGCTTCAAATTTTTTTCATTAAAACATAATATCTCCATATTCAGGTTATTTGCAAATGGTAAACACCACTAATATCTGATCAAGCAGACAAAGACAAGCAGGAGAAGACACATGATTCAAAATTCATTAATGGTTTTTCCTAGATTACTACTTTACTATGAGCACTATCATTCTATCTGTATATTTTTTTATATAGAGCATCTTTTCCAAAACCAAAATTTTGCAAAGAAGCAAAAAACTTATAAATATTAGCTAGATTTAAAATTTGTTTCCTGTTCTTACAATTAGACCTCGGAGCTTGCTCGTCCGGCAAACCACGGTACTGGCCAAGTAGTCTGATGGATGATAATCCATGAAAAAAGTCTCCACAGTATCACTTAAGGAACTCCTACCATGTGAAGGGATATCACGAACAAGAATGCTGAAATGATGTGGTTGTGGTTTGGAAGAACTAAAGTGAGCAATCCTCTTATTAGAGATATATTTGTACTCCTGTAAAAGAAATACACCATATGAGTCAATTGACCAATCCTCTTATTTACACTCCTGCAAAAGAAAATGCTACAAATAGCGAAACAAGTGAAACAATAAGCATGCTTAGTCTACACATCTCATAATGAAATTGTATCAATGACTTACTTCTGGACTAGACCAAATTAACATCTTTAACAAGTTCAGATATATCATCTAATACAACCTACCAATCCCAGTTTAACTTGGTGATACTTCAAGGAAATAATTAGAAAAAGCACCTGAAATGGAAGAGTTGCTACAAGCAAACATAATGTTTATCATGTAAAGAAATTGGGATAGGACAGTGAAATAATTCAGAGACAGCAACACTTACGGCGTACAACAGATAGCACACTACTCCTGTGATGAAATATGCAGCAGAAAAATGAACCCACAACCTGCCAATAAAATCTTAAACTTCTGAATAATAATCACAGATTCAACAAACGATAAGAACAGAGACTACTGTTTCTCCTGTAATGACAGCAAAAAATGACACCATAACCTGCCAATAAATTCTTAAACTTCTGAATAACAATCACAGTTTCAACAAAAAAAAAAGAAAAAAGATTACTACTTTAGACAGATTAAATTAATATGTAAACCTTGGGCAACCAGTCTCTGCGACAAAATAAAACTAGCAACTTGATAATATTGAGCATTTTCGTTGACAAGACAAGCATACAAGATAACCAACCATTCAAACATGGTCTTAGTCTAATCAAGGTTCCGGATCATGATCATATTGACAAACAATCTATCAGATTATCAGGTCTCATTGGGTTTCCTGCACCTTGAATCTGAACTTGACGATAATTATGACATCGAGTGGAGATGTTTTGAACCTTAAAGTAATAAATTGGATGGAACTAGATACAAAACATAAAAAATTAAGTCTAATTGCTTTATTTAAGGACTCCTGGTATCCTCTAGAGCATATTAGCTCTGGAATAAAATTCAGATCATATATGGGACTTAACTTCGAGTTACTTGTAAGCAACCACAGGAATAAGTGAAGATGGGATAAATTAACGGAGAAGCAATTGTTAAGGTAGTGCTAGTGTCTCCTTTTCATCAGTGTACTCATAGACGACGATCGAATCTTGCATTCAACTCACGTTTGGAACATGATACTATGCAACAACAGGAAAGCAGCAATCTTTTTTCGTGCAAACAGTGCTTACCAATTAGAGCTGTCTTTTACATTTGAGATGGTGAACAAATCAAGAGACTTGTTTGGAAGATCAGAAAAGTCAATATCCCGAAGATGGTCTCCCAAATAATTAACCGGGAGAAGAACAAATATCCCTATGATCGCAGCGACAGAAAACACCCTCAGACTGCACCAGAATCAAAGAGACAACAATCAAACAAGAACAAAAAATCAAGTCCAGAAACCCTTGTATCGTCAAAACAATATCTAGGGGATATCCGGATAAGTAGGAAATAAGAAGAAAAAGGCAGCCACCTGAAGATGAAGATGCGATTGAAGACGACACCGTCGAGACCGCATGAGTTAAGGAGCTCGTCCTCAGACGGCTGCCAGGCCCTCCGGACCCATCCTGCGGAGGGAAGGAGGGCCTCGATGTTGAAGTGGCTGCGCTGGCCGGCGCGTCCCTCCGCGACGAGGCGCGGGGCGTAGACCTTGAGATTGCACGGCTGCTTCCGGAGGACGGAGTAGAGAGCGAAGAAGAGGACGCAAAGGCCAAGATTGATCCCCACCGACGTTAGCAGAGCCGAGACGATCATCTCATCACCCAAGAACGGACCTCGATTCTCTTCACTTCACTCGATTCCCTACCTCGAGCACGAAGAAACCTCCGGGAAAAGGAACCCCACAGGGATCTTTGGAGAGGAGATTTGCGGGTGTGGAAGAGGCGAACGGAAGCTTTGGGAAGAAGGAAGACAGCAGTATCGTCCTCGTGGGCGCTGCTTCACGGCTCCGTTCAACGACTTTAGCAACGACGCAGTTCTAGTCTAACTGGGGGTTCGTGACTGAAGTCGCTAATTGAGCATTTCAATTAATAAGCGGGGCCGCCGCTCCTTAAGTGGGGCCCGCACTGCGATTGGAGTTAGATTCGACGGAGGCGTGCTTATCCGTGCCGCATGGGCTAAATTTTTATTCATCGACCCAAGAAAATACCCGACCGTTCCCCACGGAGGAGAAACGAGGGACCCGTTTCTGGGGCCTCCACTGTCCTCGTTTCACGTCCGCAAACGTGTGCGTTTTGTGTGGGTGACGGGACCCGCATGAGAAGAAAGCAAAACGTGGAAGTTGAGCGCTGTAAGCGAGCCACGTGGGCCGTATGAATGGATCGTGTCACTTCATGTCGATATGTTCGGCCACGTATACATCGATACGGCCATTATTCCCGTCAAACGGCCGCCACAGAGAAGCTTTTGGTGCAACGAAGCATCAGCGCTTCAGCTCGACATGTACGGGCACAGCGAGGTGAAGCGTAGAGTTGATAGCTCGGCAGGTATCGACCGTGAGAAGACGAGAAGAAACGGATGGAAGAGAGAGCACAGCGAGTTGGAAGGGAGGATGAGGCCCGGCTTCTAGTCCTACCGGCTTTGACCGTCGGATTTGACCAACTCGGCTGACGCCAAGAACGGAAGCAACAAAAAGCAACCACAGCATGCGATGGCGTGGTGAGGTGATGCCAAAAGAAGGTGCAGAAGCCAACAAAAGAAGGCCGAGGCTCGGCGCTCTCTCTCTCTCTCTCTCTCTCTCTCTCTCTCTCTCTCTCTCTCTCTCTACCTTCCGCATGCTTTCCACCTCCTGCAGGTGCCAAGAGTTGCAGATGAAGCGCGTGAAAGGAAGGAAGCAAGAGAGTGAGAGGAAGAGTGCTGACTTGATGACACTTTATTTGACTGACCCTTTCTTACCTACTGCTGCTGCTGCTGCTCTCCTCGTCCCCAAGTGTGGTACAGAATGGAGGAAGAGAGCTTCATGGACGTGTTGCGGACCGGAGAGGAAGAGGAGTACTTGCTCTCTCGTTACTCCTCTCTCTCTCCAACAGGGATGCTTTGTTTTGGCGAGGAGGAAGACGCAGTTTCAGCACTCCGTAGGGATCCTCACAAGGCAAACGACTCTTCTCCACCTCCCACCGCCATCGATGTATCCAAATCTCCGATCAAGGTGAGCCTGTCCCTCTTCTGTAGTTAGTCCTGCTCGAGTCTGAACAATGACCCAAGCCTTTGGCGCACGGCATCGCTTCCATCGATCACCTGAGAAGAGGGCGGCAAGCAGCTGCACCGGAAGAGGGAGGAGGCGGAGAACCGGTGTGACAGCAACCGCAACTCCTGCCACCATCATGGTATGCTGCTCGACGAGCCATTCATTACCCATCAAATTAATACAGCTTTGTGAAACGAAGCAATAAATGCATGCGAGAGCAGGCGAGGAAGGAGGTGGGGGAAAGAATCACGGCGCTGCAGCGGCTGGTCTCCCCCTTCGGCAAGGTAATGGCGATGGACGCCCTCGGCTTCATTTAACGGGCGGTCAAAGTCAAAACCCGGGATCTAATTTGACTTCGACTCTCTGCATGGGCAGTCGGACACGGCCTCCGTTCTGAATGAAGCTCTGGAATACATCCGATTCCTGCACGACCAAGTCCAGGTGGGTGTGTGCGATCTCCCTCTCCAATGAATCGATGGATTCTTGTTTCTGTAAAATATTTGAGATAAATTTATGCTATGTATAAGATTTAAATATCTCGTGATGATTAACTGGGCTCCTTTGCAGGTTCTGAGCTCTCCATTCCTGCGAAGCCTGCCTTCCTCCGCTGACCTGCAAGTATAACACTAACAACAGGCACCATCTCTTGTGTTGATGAGGTTAGTAAGCTAAATGGTCGTCTCTGTGTGGTGGTGACGAAGGACCTGAGGAGCCGGGGGCTGTGCCTGGTTCCGGTCGCATGCGCGGAGGACGTGACGAGAAGCAACGGCGCCGATCTCTGGTCCCCCGCCATGGGAAGTGGCGGCGGAGGCTCCTCCTCCTCCTCCTCCTCCTCCTCCTCCAAGCACTAAGCAGCAGCCTTTTGCGCCCTGAGCCTTCTCCTGATGTGTCTTGGTTGATCCTTAGGCTGACAGTAGCAGCAGAAAAGGTTGTGTTTCTGTGACAGAGAAGAGTAAAAAGAGTTGTAGAGGAAAAAAAGGAAGTCATGCAATGCATCAATGTTCTGTTGAAATGTCTATGAATTCCAAGACAAGCAACATATCTTTTGCATGAGAACTTGGATGTCTACATCTTGTTTTCACTCCTCTAAATGTTTAGAAAGGCTGTAAGTTTAAGAAAATTGGAAACAAAATTAAACACCGCTTTCAATGATAAAATATCTCGAATTTAATCACACATCAAAACCAAAAAAAAAAAATCTAAATTTTGATCAATGATATGAACTAATTAAATGGTATCGTACACAACAATCCAAACCAATCAAACACAATAATATCCAATTAAAGACCACAAGTACAACCCTGCTTCAATCAAAAAGACCTAATCCGATGAGTGAAAATGAGGAGACTAACAATCTTGCAAGAAGATGACAAGCTCGTGGAAGCCAAATACTCGAAAAGAGTTTGATGTTTCATGTAGTTACAGCAGGAAGAGAAGACACAGCAGTTGCACATCCATTAGTTCATTGAGTTTTCAAATGCATTTGGATGGTTGTCAATCTCCATACAACAATATAACATTAGAACCACAGTGATGATTTGTAATCCGTCGTGATGCTACACGAACTAACCGGCTTGTTCTAGATTCCAGAGTTTTGATTGGAATTTACAGCAATCTAGCATTTCTAAGCTTTCGACAGGACCACACGTAACCACATCAAAGATTCGGCTAGCAAGAGAAACTATACCTGATCCTGGTCTGTTAAACCTATATGACCTACGGTCATGAAACATGAGAGCCTAATACTTGACACAATGCTTCCCTCTCCTTACATCCTGAAGTCCATAACACAAATGCTGCTGTTGGCAAAGCATGCTGCTATCTTGTCGCCTTCCCTGTTCCAGCATACTTCAAAAATGCCACCACGGCCCTTGTACGTCTTCAGTATCCTCCCTTCTTTCACAGACCATATGTGCAGGGATTGATCCAGCGATCCACTTGCCAGATACTCGCCATTTGGGCTAAATGCAACTGAATACACGGGTTGCCTGACATTCACGGAGCCAAGAGTTCACTTAACATCAAATTTGGCTTGCCTTGATTAAGTTACAGTTTTAGAATACAAGGTGTGTTCAAGGAGCTGCAGACTTACCTATGGCCATTCAGGCTGCACAGAAGGCGTCCTTGCTCTGCGTCCCACAATTTAATAGTCGAATCAAATGAAGCACTGCAGAAGTTCCATGGTCATTGATAGAAGATATTCAACACATACTTTTGGAAACAACTTGCACAGGAAAGCAATCTTTATGAATTAAAGTTTCTCAAAAGCATCTGAAAATTGAAAATAACTTATGAAGACACCATGAGACAGGTTCAAGTAACGAAGAGTAGGCACACATGAAATATTATAGACCCAAAAAAGAGGTTGTGAAATGGTCGGTTGTCCAAACAGCCAATCATCCTCCTCTGCGACTCTGGCAGCTACCCGCTTGCTGCTTCATTGGTGTACCTTGACGTGCCCCTATGGAAGCAACTGACTTCCTGTTCTCAACAAAGGAGGGAGGAGGCTGGTTTACAAATATTAAAGTTAGGTGAGAAGCAGATTGTAATCCAGAGAGTTCTGATGTAGAAATTAATGACTAGATCCAAGTTTCCGTCATCTGGAAATAGCTCACCCACACCATACTCATTTAGAAACACTGATGAATTTTTTTGTCCTCGTGCATTTAATCAACAATACAACAAGTGTTACTTCACCTTTGCTGGCACCAAGTGCGCCATACCCGAATTATGGATTTTCCTACAATCAGTGTAAACTTTTAGAATTTATGGATAATGCCAATCAATCTGACAAATTCTCCAGATGCTCTGGTGCAATGTTTGCAGGTATTCTCCTAACATGATACCACTCATGGAAATATTTATTAATGCGCCCGCTTGAGCTCCCCTCTAAACCAACAATGTCTTCATAATTTTTTTTTCCAATGCATCAACATATTGCTACACCACCTTTCGCTGCAGTATGTGGTTTTCTAGCCTTCACCACCATAAAACCTCTTGCCACCGGTCCTTGTATCTAAGAGAATATCTTTCCCGTTATAAATTGCAGATGGTGCATTCAAGAAGAGTTATCTTTTGAATAGTTATGTGACAAGACGAAGCAGCTTCACATTTGGCTGGAAAAGCTTAAAAGACCTGGTGCATCAAACCAAACAACAAAATGAAAGAATGACGTCCCTTTTGGATTATCAGAGCAACCTACAGTTCCTATTCCTTTACCTTCTCCATGTTCTAAAGAATTTTCTGGAGATCCAAATATCCCCCAACTCACCTCAGCCTGCTAGAAGTTAACAGTGAAACACCGAACTAACTCAGTTCAGACTTTGCTGGTACGTATATCATTTTCAGTTACTAAAAAAATACTACAAATGAACAAAAACCTTAAATATCACAACACCCTAATGTTTTAGTGTGATCAGGGCTCAGTTTGACCACTAAATCAAAACTCTCAGCTCTAAAGAACTGTAATGTACCCATACTCGTGTTAGGATCCTTTTATTTTCTGAGCTTTGAATAATGTTTAATTGAGCTTGCTTAGTTCAATAAGAGTTGGATAGGGATTTATTTAATATTTATTTATCTATTAGGACTTAGGAATCCAAGTCCTGATGGACTCAGAGGCGGAACTCTATAAATATGGATATATCTGTTTATTTCCAGCTATCTATGAAATATTATTCTAGCCATTTGGCTCGAAGTGATCATCCTTTTTCTTTCTCTCCTATGATAAAACCTTAGGGTCTTATCAACTGGATATGGATTTGTATCATCTGAACTGGAGAGAGGAGGAGACGCAGAGGAAGCAATAGCAATACGACGAGGAGGATGACAAGGCAGTAGTGACAGCGATATAACAGTTTTTTTTAGGACTATAAGATTATCATAAAAGGAAAGTTTTCTTTTATTTCTTGGTAAGGCATATATATATATATATATATATATATATATATATATATATATATATATATATATATATATATATATATATATATATATATATATATATGTATGTATGTATGTATGTATGTATGTATGTATGTATGTATGTATATATATATATATATATATATATATATATACATACATACATACATACATATATATATATATATACATACATATATTGGGGTGGGTGGGGGGCTTTCTAAATGGAGACCTTTTCTCCTTGAAATGGAGAAAGCCTTGATTCAATGTATATCCTGTCAGAGTAAACCTAACCAAACATGAAAGTGTACTGTGAGTGAATGTGATAGAAGAGATACCAACACAAATAAAATTTAACTACTGCTTATAGGTAACCATCCTACCCAGAAGAATACAAAGGCAAAGTTGATACCATCTTAATGCAAACAAATCTCTTACCTTGCAAGAACCAATTGTTGATTTGGGTTGTTTGTCCCCTGACCAGTCGGCCTCCATCTAATCGTATATATTTCCTGAAAATAGTTTGTCAATATTTCTGCATGACAACATAGAAAAAATGCCACAATTTATTAAATAAAAGATCAACCTTGCTATGGTCCTTGAAATCATGCAGACACTTATCCTGCTTCAGACTCCATATCTGCAAAATTTTTATGGAATTCACATAATCTCCTTTATCGTAATAATGCATCAATTCTTAAATTAATGTTTCATGGAATTCAACATGATAAACCTATTAACAAATGGAGGGGCCACTAAATGCAAACTCCTAGGCATTAAGTTTCTCAATACAGATCCTTCCTGGCTTTAGTAAATGTTCAATAGCTCACGATAGTATGACAACCATAGTGAGGCCATCAGAAAGTGATAAATATATCGGACAAAGAACAATCAGTTCATCTAGTAATTTACAAAAAGAAAAGAAAAGGGAGTTTTCAATAAGGATTTTCAAGTATGTAAGCAGACAAGGAACAACTATGCAACCGATACTGGAAACAAAATAAAACATAACTGTTAAAATGACACCTTATAGCTTCTTAGATAAAGTTGTACAAGACTTTCAAGGTCATTACCGGGTTAACATTTATAGAAAGAGAACGGAGGAATGACACATGCAAAGTAAATTTTGACAACCCAAATAGCCAAGAGACTACAGTCCATAAGAGGATGCACTTCTTTGCACAACTGACAAATATTTACAAGTGAGATTATGCTACAGAATAGGATCCTTTCCTAGCATGCTTAGTTACCTTTGCAGTCCCATCATCAGAGCATGAAGCCAACAATGAACCAGTCGGATCCCATTTGATAGCATTTACTTCTGCCTGAAATGGAAAAAAAGACAGATTGATTTCACCCAGAACGAAGGAATTATATAATGTATCACATGAGAATAATGGTACTTTCATAGTAGGTATATACATTGTAATAGTATGGTGACCTTAGAGGAGAAACTGAAAATGGTTACTGAGCAAGGAAGTTATTTGTACAGGTAAAAACAGCCAGATAGGGAAAGAAAACCAATCTAGCTAGGTGTTATCTACAACAGTTCAGACTGCATTTGATATGGAGGATCTCTACACCATTATAGCATTAGCATAGTACCTCATCTGGTTGAAGCAAACAGATGGCTTAACTGCTTAGGTAGTTCGCAAAACCAAAGCTGACCCCAAAGCAGGTGCTACTTTGCATGACAACCTTTCGATCGTACCCTTACATAAACATGTTCTATGACTACAACCCAATGACACTCAGTTTTAGGAGAAAAGTGCTAGAAACAAAGAAAAATAGCTTCATAATTAGTTGTACTGCCAAGAAAGCAAATAAAATATAGAATTTCAGTGAACTAAGACTCCAAAATCTAAAATGAGCACTGAAGATTAAACAAATTGGACAAATCAATGCAACAAAAACAAATGTGAATGAAAAAAAAAAACTTTTCACATAATTTAACTTACTATGAACTTTGCATAAATGGTCTTGGTTCTCATGACTAACTTCAACCTCAAAAATAAATCTTATCATACAGATAACTGATTGTGACATAATACATGCAAAATACTGAAAAAGGATTCAAACAGTAAGAGCAGTACTGTGGCATTCCAGACAATTTATTGACCTATACTGCCTGGTAGCACCAAAATAAATAAAAATTCCATGGTCAGACCAGTATATACTGGTTGAGATACATACTGCTCCGACCACACTTTGAAACCTCGCATGTGCATATCAAACCTTGCATTTGAAAAGCTCAGAATGAATGTTGAGTCTGGAAGATATTGCTTCGTGAAATAACTGGTCATTTAGTTGTACCAAATGAGCCAAAAGAAAGTTTATTAAAAAACAATATTACAACTTATTTATGCTTGTAAGGAATGGTAGTAATATTTCCTTTACAACAAAATGAAATGTTCATGCGAGTAACACAACCGTAGCTACTAAATTTTGGGTATCTTGCACCAACTCTAAAAGTTCCAGCTGAACTGTTTAGCATTTCTTTTCTTCAACTCATAATGGAAGCGTCAAACCATATATTCCATCATTCTAAAGTGTTTGGCACATTAAACAGACAGTGCACAATTAAATGCACTTACCACTATTATTAAAGGCAAATCCAGAGGACAGACCATAAAAGGTAAACTTATGACTATAGGACTGACCTTATGCCCAGAGAAAGCTTTAACTGGGTGAGTCTCGCCAATCTTGCAAACATAGATCATAGTGTCCGTAGAGCACGTTGCAAAACTATAATTATTTCTCCAATCAACATCAAGTGTTGGAGCTGGAAAATTAAAAAAAGATGAAGTATGTCAGCATTAACTTGTTTAGATGGTGTTAATACTTCAAAGGTCTATGCAAAGCAGAGTCCAGTTAAGCAACAAATACCTGAATGATATTCAAATTGTTGCTTACATTCCCAAGTCTTTGTATCCCACACAATAGCAGTTTTGTCAACACTTCCACTGAGGAGAAAATCACCCTTCTTGTTCCATTTTAGCGAAAAAATTGGTCCCCTATGTTTAACTAAGGTGTTCCTCAGTTCTCCTGTTACCATCCACAAATCAAAATCCAAAAATTTTATATAAAATCCAAATATGGCTTAACACAGTTATATAATATTCAGTATGATAATTAAGAAGATTATTTTAATGTTTCCTTTTAATTCAATTAACCTTTACTCATATTAAATAGCCCATCCTCGTGCCAACAAATCAAGAATGACAGTTATAGAAGTCTCAGCAACCATACCCTTGAGTTTATTATTTAAAAAACTTGAGGAAGAAAGAGCTTATCTTGTCACCCCACAAAGCCCAAGTAATAGAGGCATTTACAGCTTCCAAATTACTAAGCTTAATAAAATAATAATAATTTGTCCAACCTGTATTATACCCATGTAGGATTCTAGGACGCTAATTAAACTAGAAACAGATCTCTTTTGACCTACTAATTAGCTAATCAAATTCGATCCAAAGACAATAATCTGCTAGCACTAGGACTCAGCAACCCTTTTCAGTCGTATCCTTTCCTCTCAGAATTTTACTTTGGATGGTTGGATAGATCTTTCCCACTCAAATTCTTAGGCTGACCTTTGCTTTCACCTTCTTCTATATCAAGAACTCTTTATTGAGCTAGAAAAGATTTCTACAAGCTGGACCAGGCTTTTGCCTTGCTTGAACAAAGTCCCCGCTGAACTGGGATACCATGAACTGTGCAGTGTAGTGTTTCAACAGCTGGCAAATAGGATTGTACCAAAGTTATCCAAGCCTCCATAAGCAGCTAGAAAAGGTCAGGGACTGATCATATGGAAGTTGAAATGGGTTTTCCAGTCTACAAATCTCTGCCACAGGATCTACTTCGTTTCCAAGTTCAAGGATCAAGGTCATGTTGTTGAATTTCATCATTAGCCTGCAGCACCAGTATTTTCGTCTTTACATGTTATGGGATGATATAGATTACGTAGTGTCATTGAAGAAGAGAGTAATTTGGACTCTATATGGCATCTAATTTGATTGCCCAATCAACTTCCACAACAATTAGAAGGTGAGATGAAAAGCATAACCTTAGAACTTAAGCAGAAAAGATCAATAAGATAAAGACACATGATTAAAGAGCATATAAATACTCACCGTCTGGACTCCATATTCTTGCTTGCCCATCATAGGAACCAGTAGCAAGTAATGTACCTTCACCCTATGTCAAAAAAAAAAAAAAAAAAAAAAAAAAAAGATCTTAGAACTGCAGCATTCCTCAAAGTGAACCTTTATGATCAAAGAACAATTAGTTGTTCATGATAGAAGAGAAGAAATGAGTGTAACTGTCTGAAGTGAAATGCCAAATAATATTGAGTTCTACAAGAAGTGAATCTCACATTCCAATCTAGAGTGGTGACATCCTTGCTCTTCTCATTAGTTCTGCCCTTAAAATGCTTCAGGACATGTACGTTTGGAGGTAAAACCTGCACATCTTTACCGCAAGGACCATCAGGAATTTTCCAAATTCTTGCAGTTGAATCTCCAGACCTACCATTCAAATAACACTATCATATAAAATGTACAAGACCTTTGTATAACTCAAAAAAAGACCAAACAAAAAGTTAAGCAACGTCATAAGGCGTATGACAAGATGGTCCATGTATAGTTAATAGTCAGATTTAGTTCAAGCACAAAGAAAGCCCAACTCAATATGATGAAAATTGGGTGTACTGTATCCCATTTTCAGTGACATGCTCATTCTTGCTACTTGAGCCAATTAATTCAATCTCTAATTCTGATTTTAGGCACTTAATTATTCAATTTTCCAGGATTTTTAACAAGGCTAAAATAGTGAATAAAATGTATTAGCTGATTGGCATTTAACTATTGACGGCCTAATACTAATGGTTAGGCACTTAGTATTCTATTTTAATTAGCTTGCTCCAAAATTTGAGTCCAAACCAAAATTGCTAATTACCAAGGTTTGTCATACGACCAGTACCGCCCTCTACCAGGCGATACCATAACCTGACCTCGTATTGGGTGATAAGAGGTCTGCACCGGGTAATAACGATCGAAATCCGACCGTTACCAACCTGTACCAATCAGTAACGCTCGGATTTCGATCATTATCGATCGAGGGCAAAGATCGCCCTATTTTAAATGGTTAAATTGATCGTTTGAGCCATAGGAAAGAGTTTTTAAACCCTTCCCTCCCCACTCTTTCAACTCATATCACTCTCTCAATCTCTTCAACTCTCTCAAACTCATTCTCACTCACATCTCTCTCTCATTCTCATATTTTCACTCTCCTAAACTCAACAAAGCTATAATTTATGGATTTGATCAAATTTGGGAGGATTAAGAGGAAGATCCCCCTCAATCAAAATGTGACAAAAGGAGTCGAACAACATCGAGTCAGACTAAGGAACTAGAGACACCCAACCATCACAATCATCTGCCCAGTGTGCAAAAGGAAAGGCAAAGGGGAAGGCAGCAGCATCAGTCGCACCGTTGGAAAGAATCGAGTTGGACGACGAAACACCTTCTCAATCGCATTCAACTTATGTCTCAATCTAGAGACATAACAGTGATGTGGATAGAAGTGCCTCAACCGATGATAGTGACGACGTCGACGAGTCGATGGTCCCGTCTACATAATTTGAGTGTGGTGCATGGATCGAGGAGTAGCATTTTACACATGTCACCCAAGATTCAAATCATGGAACTCGACGAGGTACTCATCAAGTTTCTACACAGAAGGGGAAGGGGAAGGTAGTGGATGATTTTAAGCAGATGCAACAGAGTCTACACGACGTAGACACAGAGTGAAACTCATTTTATTCATAGTCGTCGTATTATAGAGAATCTTGTGGCCAACAATAGTACAGTGATAGTTGGTCATACTTCTCCGAGCAGTAGTACGGTGATTGATCTTATGATACAGAACAGCAGATTATTGACGAAAGTAGAAGTTCTAACATTCTCTATGCTCCACACCAATACATGCCACATTCGTCCTTGTCTTAGGAGCTACCTTAGACACATGTGATTCACGATAATCAAACTACGACCATCACCACATTGATGCACCAATGACATATGGTATATCAGTACACTATGTTGTGGGATCAATTTCAGAATTGAGTCTAACAAACATATCATATTAATATACAAATACATAGAATCGAGGACCCCGATCCATCGCCAATGGAGTCCATTCGATTTTTTTTTTTTTTTGGTAGAACAAAGTATATCTATCGATTGATTACTTAATTCATTTAAATCTTAAAGTTAAAGTTGTTTAAAAAATAATTTAACAATTCAAATTATTTTTTTGTAGATAATTCAATATTAACGAAAGGACGATCTGAAACGTACCACAAAATTACTCTCAAAGCCCGAAAAAGATATATGTCATTATTCTTTCCTAATTTATATTATTTGTATTAAAATTATATTAAATTTATATTTATTTCTAACTTAAAAACCCTAATCTAATTTTTTTTTATTTTCAGATACTTTTGGAGCTATTTTCGATGATTTTGGGCGTAATGTATCAACGCCTGGTCGTTACATTGGTATGGACAGAAATTGCAAACCTATCTAATTAGTCATACAATCGCAGTGAACCAATGGATTAGAAAATGAGTGAGTTGCCTTATTACATTTCCATTTTTTTATTATTTTGAGTCCCAATTAAGGTAGTAACATAACTGGGTTCTATATATCACGAGTGGGAGTACTTGATGACAAAACAAAACAATTCTCCTCTCTTTCTCTACTTTCCTCTCTTGTCCTAGTCACTCTCTAATGTTCATTGCCTCTTTCCTTCCACTGTCTACCTTAAACAGTCACTAATGATGTTGTTTTCTTCTTAATAGCAAGGCTAATTCTTCAGACTTCTTGGACAACAGATCAGAAACAGGTTCAGAGTGCCCTTTATTTTGTTTACATCCAAATCTCAGATCATGTAGTCAGCATCCAAATGTACCTTGGCCATATCAAAATGATTGCTAAGCAATACCTTACAAAATCTGCAGAATGACAAATCATTATATCAAATATGGTATGCAGTTTCGACCTGTACCGCCCGATACAGGCGGTACGTACCGGTCCGACAGGATACCGATACGCGGACCGCCCTCTACCGGGCGAAACGCCTAATATCTCCCGTATCGATCGATACGGAGATATATCGGGCGGCCCGGCACAACTCGATAACAGTCGAATTCGATCGTTACCGATTGGTAACAGTACTCCAACGGTCAAATTGACCATTGGAGCCCTTTCTCATGTCTTTTTAAACACCTCTTTCCCTCTATTTCACTCCATTTCATTCTCCTAACCTTTTTTTTTATTTTCAGATATTTTCGGAGAAATTTATACCTAAATTAAGTGTACCGCTCGGTACGTCCCGGTATATCGCTTGGTACACCGTACCATACCGTACCGATCAACTCTCGGTACACCAGTATGGTACGGTATTGCGGACCTTGATATCAATAACTTTTTTCCACATACTGATGGATTTCAGAGCCATGGTAATGTAAAATCAGGAGTTTATGTTAGACTTCATAAGCAATTAACTCTAGTAACAATTCAATTCCAAATAATGACTACTATCTCTAGACAACACTGGACAAAAAAATAGTTTGTTCTTAGAGATGCATTATCGGAAAAACATAACTATTTAGGGCGAAGAATCATGGCAAGATATTGCGATTAACAAGGAACACCATTTCTGTAGACATCACTGGTTGGACCGATATGTACTGACCAGTACCGGAGTAAAGACAGATGGTACACCAGTAAGTAATGGTGACTCAAAGATGAAGAAGAAGAAGGCGAAGAGGAAGGGTCGGTGGGGGAAGAGGAGGAAGGAGGAGAAAGAGAAGAGAAAGAAGAAGAGGAGGTGGTGGAGGGAGAAGGAAAAGGAAGGAGAGGAGGTGGTGGAGAAAGGAGGAAAAGAAGGAGAAGAAGAAGAAAAGGAAGCACATTTATCAGTGGTGTACAACAAGTGGCAGGTGGCGCCGACAAGCAAAACGCATGAAGAGGGCTCACAACCACGAGCCCTAAAAAGTCTTAATTAATATTGTTTTAAAATATATCTTTAATGGGTTGGAGCAGACTAGCCGAAACAAGGGTGATTCATGTACCATGCCCAAACCGGCACATACTCCTCGTTTTGTACCGGTCCGGATGAAGAACATCCCGTGGGGATTAAGAATATGGAATAGAGATAAAACATTTATCCTAGTATATACCATAATCAAATACAATTTCTAGCTCCATAGTCATTATAACCATTACAACGGTGCGGCTGAAAATTTTATAGCAACCTCATCTCTATGAGATAAAGATCAAATCTTTACCCAGACGCTAGGAGAGAACCTGCTGGGCTCCATGCACAAGCAAAGACCTAAAAGAAAATATAAATGTCTCAATTAACAGAAGTTAATATGATAACAAATTAAAAAAACAGAATGCTAATTATATCTATGTGACCAGACCTCAGAACTATGTCCTTCCAAAATGGTCACCTCAGAGCGTGAGATCTCACAAGCCAAAGATTGAGAGCTAGGGGTGATATCCATTTGCTCAGGTCCTATTAGGATAAGAAAGCAAAGTGGTTAGTAGTATAAGAAAATGCAAGTCACTGATTTGCCAACAAATATATATACATATCTAAACATGAACACATATAAAATGCTGCCAAAAGACATCCATCAATAACAACCATTACATCCAAACACAAGCCATAATGCCCCAACTATTTGCCATCAGCTACATGGATTCTTTCCTACTAATGAGCCCTACTTAGGAAATATCATTTGACAAAGCAAGAGTACTTTAAGCTTTTTTTATTATTTCTAATAATTTTTTTATATATCTCCCTCTACCTCTCCTCACACCACTAATCATAAGATTCACCTTGTCTAACTGGAGAATCTAGAATTCTCCTTTTGGATATTGACCATGTCGATAATATCTTGATTGGTTTCCCCTCTTTTTTTTCTTCTATCTAAACTATACCTAATTGTCACCAAATGCAGTACCAAAAAACTATGTGATGGTTTCCATTTTGGCTATTGGTCATTCAGCTCTATGCGATCCTCTCCAGAATCAGATAACTTGTGTATGCCTGTTTTTAGTTATTTTTGTGTACACAACTTGAAGGGGTGTGAAGTAGTGTTGTCAGCCCCACTTTGCTTTTTGTGGCATTTTTGTTGTGTTTCTATTTCATAAAATTTGCAAACAATGTAGGCTATGCCAGCATCACATGGCATCACAAATCTCATGAACCATTTTTACAAGGTACCTGTGAGTATGGTATGCAATTTCGAATCATACCGCCCGGTATGGGCGGTACATACCAGTCCGATAGGATAGTGGTACGCAGACTACCCGTTACCGCTTGGTATCGTATTTTTTATTTTTCAATAGAAAAAAAAATCATTTTTTTTTTGCTCGGGCGACGTCACCGAGGCTCTTTAATAGAAAAAAAATCATTTTTTTTTGCTCAGGCGACATCGCCGAGGCTCAACGACATTTTTTAATAGAAAAAAATCTTTTTTTTTTTTGCTCAGGCAACATCGTCGAGGCTCGAGCGACGTCGCCCGAGAAGAATATGTCGCACGGGCAACGTCTCCCGAGGCAACGTCGCACGGGCGATGCCGTTTTTTTTTTTTTAATATGCGACGTCAACATCGCCCGAGAAGCGAGACGGCATCGTTTTTTCCTTTCCTTTTTTTTTTTAACGTGCGATCCCGAACGGTATACTGAAACGTACCGTTCGGTATACCGTACCATACTAGAGAATTATTAAAACTCCAATACGGTACGAAATTGCAAACCTTGCTTGTGAGGTACATGAACATCTTACTAAAAAGCAAGGTGAAAGAATAAACAAACATTTAAGAATATCCAAATGCTAAATAACATGTAAGTTCAGTGGCATGCTATGAATACAACTATTTGGTTTATGTTGTTCATATGGTCATATGTCAACTCAAAGAAATATCAACTATAGATCACCTCTAGAAACTTCAGGCTCATCAAGCTTAGTCTTATCTTTGGACTCCATGTGTTGCTTTTCCTTTTCCTCCTCCTTCTCCTTCTCTCGCTCTTGTTCATTATCCACTTCCATCATTGCTTTTTCCTTCTCTTGAGCTGCATCTCTGTCTTGCCTTTCTCTCACTCTCTCACCTTCAAATTGTTGGTCTCGATCTTGAGCAATCATGCTATCTTTATTTTTTTCCTTATCACATTCCTTCTGAACTTTCTCTTTCTTCTTTGCTTTTATGATTTGCTGTAGTTCGTTGACATCCTTCGTGATGAGATCCAAAGGTTGTAGAAAAGAGAAGTCATCGTCGGCATCTACATCAGCCTAGCAAATTTCAAGAAGCAGAAAGACCAATGAGAAGATTCTTATACATATGTATAAAAAAATTAATGATGCAAGATAGAAAAGGGAAAGTAAAAGGCAGATTGTGGCGAAGGAAATATTTACATTATCCAGGTTAGCTTCCAGCTCTATATACTGTAGACCTTTCTGTACAAGTGTAATAAGGGCACCTGGTGGAACTTGATTCCCATCAATGGCACATTTGTTAATCCCAGCCTCATATCCTAAAGCAAATGCTGCATGAGTCAACCCTGGTACAGCTCATACAGACCCATATTAGCAGTTGCATACAAATCAGTCGTTCTTACAAACATGAAGTTTAGAACCCATCAAGGGTAGCACTCATTAAAGAAGGTAAAATGTGAAACACAACCGCTAATAGGATGTAGACCACATGAAACTTCCGTTATAAAAAAACAAGCAATATAATCACACACTATATCAACCAAGTCAGACCAGAAGTAAGCCTCTGTCATGATGAAAAATGAACCTTCCTATCAGGATATCAATATAACAGGTGTGATTTTCCTGAAAAATTCCTGTTATCAGACGGAATTTTCTCTTAAGATTAGCAGATAGTTGCCGGTGGTGGTAAATACGACATGCTGCTTCCAAGTTATCATGGATGGGAAGAATGGGAGCGGGAATCTGAAACAAAACTTGGCTCTCCTGGACGAAAAACCCCAAAGAGGCATCTAGGTCACATCGATTATGAGTTACGCATATATGAAACAACAAAACAACTGTTTCCACGAGCACGAAAAGATCACGAACCACCATGCCCTAATGGCCAAAAGCTACATCGAATAAGAGGATTCCAAAGCACCATCTTTTTCCGTTTTCCGCACTCAGCGGAAACATGTCCTAGCAAAAAAAAAAACCCCACAAAACAAGGCACTCCGAATTCTGGTAGCTCCAACAGGGAGAGGAAAAGACACCAAGAAGGGATCCAAAGTAGCAAGGGAAGAGAAACAACGACCAAGCCCGGCGAACGAAGAAGACGGAGATTGAGGGGGAAGGGGAAGGAGGGGGCGACCTGATTCCTGGAGGTACCGGAAGACGAGGAAATTGAGCTCGGTGGAGGTGATCGTCGAATGCGTCATGGAAATCTCCCTCGCGCTCGCACGGCCACGGACAGACGACGGAACCTCTTCGGCCGTGAACACGGGCGTTGGGGTTTATTTATTGCGATCACGGCGTGACTCGGGTTCGGGGTCGCTCCTTTTTATCTTTACCGGGTTCAAGGTAGTACGTAGTCGGGCTGAAACCCGAACCCGAACCCGAAACCGGGAAAACTAGATCGACATGGATATCTTTAGATCGTTGATGATAGTTGATATTTTGTGCTGAGTCAAAAATGGGTGTTGGTAACTGAGGAGCCAACACGGCTATCTGTTTTGAGCAGCATCACCGTCATAAGACGGGCCTTGCAGATCGAGCCTGTGATACCAGAACGTTAGTGGATAAGTTATCTTGGGTGAACGAGAATCTCCAAGCAAGGATCATCGAGCTAGAGAAGAGGATTCCCTCAAGTCACTGGTGATGCCCCGATCACCAAGATGATTGGTTTGTTGGGATGAACCCGACAACAGCTAGAAGACGTTGAATAACGTCTAACGATCCTAGAGCAAAGATTAATGGATGCCCATGAGAGGGGAGACCAATTAGAGGATAAACTGTAGATGTGCTTTAATAAGTTGATGGCCACCAAGATTGAGGCCTATGAGGCTTAAGAACTTGTGGACGAGGAGTGATGCTGAGCTCACGATCTAGACCGGGGGGTGATCGTGGTGTATAAGGAGTTGGTGGGGCTTGTTGAGATCGAGAAGGGTGTTGCATCGATATAGATACCTCATTGTTTTGGGGCGCTTTAAGGCTGAGTACCGATGAATGAGTGTTGAGGAGGATCTTTCACTCTACAGCACAAGATTTTGATGTCCCTGAAGCATAAGCCCCTTTCGATGATAGCCCTGACTCATCCTTCTCTTTCGATTAAATGCTTCGGCCTCTCTCTCTCTCTTGTCCTTTTTGAAGGGTTTCATTCTTAGTCTTCTAGGTAAAGCCTTGTCTTTCATAATCTTAAGGTGATGAATTCCCTCTAAAGTGTTACCTCATCGAAGAGTCTTTTTTTAGGGAGTTGGAAGAGTAGCCTTAGGTATAAGGATCTACTCGAGTTAACTTTAGGAGTGGCTTGGCATTTAGTCATAATACCTTGGGTCAAGGATATCTCCTCTCGGGGTGATCTCGAAGTTTATACCGATGAGGAGATACCTTCCTGTTGAAAAAGGGGGTGAAGGAAATGTGTCCTTATTTAAAGGAGTTGAGTGTCAGACGAAGCAACTCCTGAATAGGGTATTTGTTGGGAGGAGTCATAGATGGATGTTCTCGTGACATTCGAGTCCTCTTTCTAACATCAATCTGATACGTCACATGTTGTCCCGAGTCAAAATGTTATTGCATTGGTACCGTTGACTGAGGAGCCAACATGGCTTGGTTTGGTTCTGAAGGCGAAGATCCATCTGAGGGATCCCTTTGGGGCGAGAGTGAGACCCATTGTAGCTGATAGGTAAGATAGCAAGTGTGAACTCCCAATGTATTACTAGTTCTTGGTGATGGTCCTATGATCGCCTCAATGTGTGACTTGCTTATTGAAGGGAGCTTGAGGTCGTCCCGAGGTGTAGCTTGTCTTAAGGAGGCTTCGGGTCATCTCGGTGTGCTTCTTAGATGAGTTGAAGTTCTACATAAGTGATCAACGACCAAGAGGGTTTCTCGCCCCAACCCCTCTCACGCTCAAGTTAATATCTGAGGTCTCCAAATATAAGTTCAAGCATTTTAAAAAAAAGTGAGTCTTCTATTTTTTCTGTTTTAGATATGTTTATGCCTAGAAGAAATTTTATGATGTCATTCTTTGTCACAAAAAGAAAAAAGAAAAAAATTTAGAATAATTTTTCTTATCTTAAACAGAGACTAAAAAATTTGTCATTATCTTACTTTTCATAATAACGAAAAGAAACCTATGTTTGTCAACTTTAAAACTTTGTACACAAATGTTTGTCAACCGTTTTAGCCACCCACTGGAATTGAGTTTGGTCATCTTTTATTGTTGGTAAGGGAGTTTATATATCTATTTAAAAAGCTTAACGATTAATAAATAATTTATTCCTCCAAAATCAGTAATTTTTAAATTCAAGTCTAACAAAATTTTAAAATGACGCACATTATGTGCAAAACTTCAGCCAATGCCAAAAGTGTCAATATAATTAATTGTAACCTAATAGAGAAGTGTCCCTTTTTTAAAAAATTATCATTTTTTATTTAAGTTTAGAAAATAAAGAAAAGGCATGCAACATGTGCAAAACTTTCACCAATACCAAAAGTGTCATTACATAATTAATTTCAATCTAATAGAAAAATTATTTTGATTGTCGGATAAACTCGGCCCCACAAAAATTATTTCCATAGATCAATGAAAAATCAAACAATAAATAAAAATATAAAAGACGTATTTAATCTTTAATAATTTTCAACTATTGACTTCAGCTTGTTTGGATGAATACACACCAAAGTATCATGCAAGGGAATTTAAATATTTAAAGGGGTTCACATGTAATATCAAAACATGATGATGACTGCTCTAAAATTTGACAGTGATAAGGTGATCTAAAGTGCACGTCTGAAGAGCATATGCCTCATCAATCCAACAAATAAGCTAAGTGGCACAACACAACAAACTGTCACATTATTATTATTATTCTTTCTGTGTTTTTATGCTACCTTGATATCATCAGAGGAGTTCTTATCAAGCACACACATGCTAATTTTATTGAACCAATAAAACAAGTTCCCTTTTATATAATGTAACCTACCATTTATAAGCAAGCAACTGTCATAGAACTAACACTCACCCTCTTTTCTTATCTATGATTGATGCTAACATAAAAATGTTCTAATCATGACCATATTAAAAATCAGACAATCATGATATATGTACAAAACAAGATTCTTATCTGTATGAAACAAAAGCATGTGCTTGGTAAAATCTCTGCACAATCCTGTGATTTAATTACTCAAAGCGCAATAACTTCTAACATTGTCGATATCCTAGAAATTTATAAGCCTTTTACATGATAGTGAGCCCGTAGATATTGAAGCATTTGGAGTATATCATTACAAGAGCAGGTGCAATCCTAAGCAGTGAATGATGCAATAGTGCAGGAAAAGAAAAGCAATCCAGGAATTGTCCTAAAATGAAGTTTCTTTTCTTTTTACTGGTAGACATACATTGTATAGGTAGCAAACTTCAGAGCTGCTTCTCGGATACATCGAAATCCCCACCATCATGTTCTGATAAGGAACTGCAGCGAGAAAGATTTCATGCAACAGGCGCGAGAATTATGTACATCAAATTCTACCAAAGAATGTCAGCAAAGTTTAAGACATTCATGCTTCTACGTGAGTTCAACATAGTAGACATCATCCATGAGTAACAGGTAGCAACGGAAGTTATTGTAGCACACAGGCAAACAACCATTGAATGATAACCATCATCTCTTGTAATATATTCGACTAGGCCTGTTTATGGGGAGTTTAAGCATCGGTCTGGAAGACAAAACACCATTAAGGGTCCACCAAAAGTATCTTTGACGACGGTCCCTTTCATGTTAAAGTCGAGTAGGAGAGGACGGAAGTAGAAGCTACCAAGTTAGTGATTAAAGAATGGTCGAACGAAGACTTGTATACGTTGGCAGGTTAAAAGAGTCCCACTTAAAGGGGCTGTGGATGGCCAAGGAGTGGCTGACCATCTATTTTCCAAAAGGATTGACAATATTAAATGGTGGAAGGAGATTACTACTTTACAGTGGACATCCTACGTTCTACAAAAAAAAAAAAAAAGGAAATCTACTTGAAAGAAAGGATCGCTGCTTAGGAAGCTGACCTAAGATGGAAGGAAGGAAAGGGCTCCTATGCTACCCCATATTCTCCCATGGGTTTGTCAGCTCACAAATCAGCCACCATACTTTGATGTCCCTCTGCATCAACAAGTTTGAATTGAGACTCAAAGACCTTGATAATCCTCATTCTCGCAATCGACAGTCTGACCTAGCAAAAGGCACCTCCAGTTTGGTGGGCAAGTTGCATTCCACAAGGACATTAGAAGTTGATGAAGTTGGTCTCTATCTTCTCATCCAAAATGACTCGAAAGGAGTGAGACTCGATCAGATAGGACAATAATCAGCCATGACCTCAAACTGACCTCTGTAAGGTTAACTTTTCAAAGCTCAAGGCTATCTGATAGCTTTTTTAGGGGTAGACCACTAATGAAGCACAAAAACACAAATTTCCTCCAATCAATCAAAGAGAGTGAATTTAGGAAAAAATAGAATCCATCTCCATCTTCTCATCCAAATTGACTCGAAAGGAGCGAGACTCAATCAGATAGGACAATAATCAACCACGACCTCAAACTGACCACTGTAAGGTTAACTTGTCAACGCTTAAGGCTATTTGATCGCCTTTTAAGGGGTAGACCACTAACGAAGCACAAAAACACAAATTTCCTCCCATCAATCAAAGAGAGTGAATTTAAGATAAACAGAATCCATCTAGCAAACAGTCTCCATGAAACCACCAAATAAACCAGTATCCTTTGGAAGAATGAAGGCAAATAGACGTTTCAATTTGCCAGAAAACCCACTTGAATTGCATTCCCTTGAAAAAAGAAGAGATCCAAAATCCAAAAGAGAGGAAGAGAGCGAAAAAGGTAGAAAGAGTGTGACTGAGTGTAAGACAAGGGAAGCGGACACAGCCAAGAGTGGGTTAAATAACCTGTATACATGGGCCAACTGTCAAATTTGGGTCAATGTTGACCATCGGCACCTTGTTACGGTTGAAATTGTACCAATTGGTATCCATCGGTAACATGTGACCATACCACACGGTACTTGTGTAATGCCTGGTATGCTTTATACTGGGCAAATTTCAGCCGAAATAGCATGGTCCATGAACCAGGGAAGCAGTCAGACCGCTAAGTGCCAGCTGTACCATAACATTTCAACCGAAATTGCAGTATGATCAACCATGCTAATTGAGGAGCTGTTGAGACAAGTCCAACCATAATAATGCATCACATCAAGAGTTGCACTGAAAAGAAATTGACCATTCACAAAAGAAAGCACATGATTCAACAAAGAAATAAATTGGGAAAGTTGCCATAATCTAACTTCATCATCCAGAATTTGACTAGAGTCCTAGCTTACAGGGTAGCATATTTGATGTAATTATGCTGAAAATGTTCTCAAACAGGACCAGGAGAAGAAAACTAACGGCAGTCCATATAATGATTCCATCAAGTTGTTGGCATATTCCAATCAACCTCAAAATGATGGATCTGAGTAAAACTTAAAAAATCAATTGAATGGAAAAATAATGAACATAAAGCTACCTAATAAGAGAAAGAGGAATCATATGACATAAAGATGAAGAAAACGAGAGACGGGGGGGAAGGAGACAGAAAGAGAGCAGAGAGAGAGAGACATGGAAGGCTTGCAATCACTAAGAATTTCCTCTTAATTTTTAGGAAAATTTGTAGAAGTCCTCCCTTTGAGGAAAGGGATCAAGGAAACATACATCATAATGAATTAAATTTGTTAGCGAGTATTGTACACTATCAAATGTCAGTATCATTTTCCCCCACAAATAGACCTCCTCTTCAAGTAGCAGTCTATATGATCTTCATATCAGATCTAATCACCGACTCCATATTATATCATAATGCCTAAACCACTTGTTTGCTTTTACTTTTTTTTTTTTTTCTCTTAGGAAGCAGTGCATCATTGGACACCACCCTCAAACCTAATATTCTATGATGCTCTTAAAATACAGCAAGCAACTTCAACATGGACAAAGGCTGTGGATTTTCAAAAACGGATTTACTTATACAACCTATTGCTGATGGATATTTCATAAAAAAAACAGGATTTTTTTTAAAAAGCATTACTGTTATGCTTATGGAAAAAAATTTCTGAAGCAACATTAGGCCATTAAGAACACAAAATGGATTACCTGGGAATCTTCAACCTTTGGGTTTTATGTTTGACTATAGGAAGATTTTGACTGATAAGATTTGGATCCGCATATGCAGCAGAACCAGAAGGAAAGCCTTGCTGCATAATTTAAAGCAACATAAAAATATTAGTAAGGTACATGTTTTCTTGTATTAATTAGGCAACTAAAAAGCAAAATTTAACAGGCTGTCAATCAGATGAGTATGCAATAGAACATGTATGTTAGTTTTAGAATAGTATGTAATCTGAACATGTCCAAATAAAAGATAACCTTTTGGTAAGTCTACAAAGAAGAGGTTGGGCTCTTAAAAAAGTTTGAAGGCAAAAAAGAACTGTTTGGTTATGCAGCAACATCTAGTGAAAAGAAAAGAAAACTTTCCAATTCCAATTTGCAGCGTTTAAGTACCCTGCCAACTAGATTATCTTACACTAGCTAGACAGATATTTGTGTGCAAAAATTGTCTTTAATGATAATGCACAAGCTTACGACAGATAAACTTTGAATAGTTGCTTCTCTCCAGCAGTTCTCTCGAATGATGATAGGCTTCACTTTGTCATCGCTAGCAAAAGAACAATAAACTCGAGTATCCCTTAATCTCATTAATACTCCATCAACTCTAAGCTGCATTGAAGATTGCTTTAGTAGCCGGAAGAAAAACCAAAATTTGGAAAAACAAGGTCCTAAAGTATCATTCGTAAATACCAAAATAGACAACTAAAGTTTTTTCAAACAAAGGTAAACATGAAAATCTTCCTTATATTTTCAGGTAGATATTTCACAAGAGCACTGCTTATGGGAGGATATGAAAGGAGGCTCATAGACACTTACCCATTCAATTTACTGTCATATAATTCTTTCTAGCGAGAAAGATAATACGGTCTTAACAGAAATAATAGTCAGGGGGCATTGTTGCTTACTAAAATAAATGTGCAAGCTTCAAAATGGGTTATATAATAACATTGTCGTGTGATCATTTACGAACACATCTATTCTTTACATTTGAAAAATTAACTTGACCAGATGCTCTGAAATGTAAGGATATAAAATATTGATACCATAGGATACATTAAATGAAATATTTCAGGGCATCTAAAATATGTGAAAGGTAAATAAATTCGTAAACTTACCCAGTAACGCAGGAGAAGAAACCAGCATCTAGGCATGACTCTCTACAAGTATGGGGGAAAATATTATATAAAAAGTGATATTCCAGTGCACGTAAAACAAGGCCATTCACAAAATCTGATGACCAAAAGAATAGCCTTTACCACTTTCACAGTTAAGAGTGATACTCCATTATCAGCCAACTCGTCCTCATATAGAACTACCTAGAGAAATTACAAATCAATTGTTAAAAAATCAGCATTATCCTCAAAAGGTAACATATATTTTAATATTCACCAAATTTTAGTTACCAACCTCATCATAGAACAGGATTGGTTCTTTCATTGACAATACAGCCAGATCAATTCGCTCGTCACAGTCCTCCCAGTGAAGACTGCAGCAACCATCTTCTAGAATTGTCTGAGTTACAATATAAATACAATGAGGATGTTTTTTAGTGTACTTGCAAACTTGTGGACCTTAAAATCCACTACTGTAGCATTAGATTTATTATGCCATAAGCCACAAAATCCCAAAAGAAATGCTACTTACTATATATATCCAGATAGGAACTAATGCGTATACCTCCCTCAGTCAAAAAATGAGGTTAGATGCATACAAAAGAAATGTCGGAAGAAAATGGTCCTCAAGTAGCACTAGCATGACTATAAGTTGCAACTGAAAGCATTACATAAGGTCTCTAATTGAACTATAGAATATATTTCTTTAATGATGAGAAAAAATAATGATTACTTTACTTCAATCAAGAGAACTTAATGGACTAGGCTAAAGGGTTTCGGTTCAAAGGTATAGGTCTTTTCTTTGAGAAGGTACAGGCCTTAAAAGCCTCTAAGAACTTTAACTTCTCACTTCAGAAGCCACATGACATACAACATAGAATAGGTTCCAGAAAATGAGACATTCTTTTCAATTTTCTTTCGGTCAAAATATGATTGAAGGTTTACAGAAATGTATACGTAGAGGTCTTGACAGAAGGCATACTACAAACCTCATAATGATTATCATATGCCAGATAATCCTTAACTAAAAAGAACTTATTAATAGATGACAATTTTCTACAGATTAATTGCAAGATTTTGGACCTTGAATCACTGTGATCTTCTGGATACATACAACTCTAAGAGGGAACCAATAAAGTAACCAAGATTTGATTCCCTACTTGAATATCAGTTCCAAACAATGCCTATTCATGTGAGTCACATAAGCACCATCTCGGTATATTGTTTGATGGACAACTTTTCATTAGTAACAGGTGTAAACTTTAATGAGCAGCAATTCTTCAAAGCTGACTTCGGCCTTGACTTGAACGTCCTCAACCTACCAAGCCTAACACATTATATCATGTCCAGAGAGCTCATCTTGCATTTAACCAAGATGACAAGCAATAGAGTCAGTCAAAAAATTATGAGATATTGTTGAAGACTAAGGGCTTAGGCCCCAAGAAAGCTAATATCCAGTTGAACCTTGCCAATGTTAAGATGATCTATGTTTGCAAAACTAAAGAACATTTGAAACTATGAAGTCTACTTTACAACTCTTTGCTCACAGTGTTCTCTTTTCTGATACCTTCAATCCCTTTGTTTTAAAATTAAATTAAACAATACCAAACTAGTTACGTGTTAACAAATATTAATCGTGTTACCACTTACTAGTTTCATGTTAATCGCTACGAATTGGGCTACCACTTTAAAGCCATCTCAAAATCAGCCCAGACCAGTTTATACTCTAGTTAAATTTTAGAGATCCATATGAAACTCAAATGTAAAATCCTAAAATGTCTATTCATCACAACTTGTCATTCATGTAAAATCCTAAAACGCGAATGTATCAAAGTTGGAACATCACTAAATGTTACTCATGAGTATATAGACTAATATATATATATATATATATATATATATATATATATATATATATATATATATATATATATGAAACTCTCATCTTCCCAGTAAACTTCCTATAAGTCCAAAATCTTGATACTAATCAAGTAGAATGTGGTAACAAACATGAAATATATCCCTGTCCAAGACCAACCATGGAAGAATCTCCAGAATCACAGAATAAGAAACACCAAATTAGCTTGTTAATAGAAGCAACTTCACAAGAAAAAACTCAATGACGAAAAGCATAATCCAACATACTGGTAAAATTCTTAAAGCAAAAATAACCAAACCTTTTCTAGTTCTGATTCTGATGTTTCACTGCCACAATATGGTGTTGTAAATGTGTAATCATAATCGAGAATCACTTGCTGTGAAGGTTTGCTGAGACCAAAGACCATAAGTAAGATTGATATCCAATATTTTACCTTGAACATATATCAGGTAGAGATATACAATTTGCAAATTACATCAAGCCCTTTCTCCTAATTGGAAAATTGATTGACACGTGCTTCAGTGATTACATAAAACACAATTTGACACTATAAATGCCACAAAAAGAAAAAGAATATCTCCAGAATTAAAGATTTTACCATCAAAACCTTTATAGATCAACAAAATGTTTTCTGAACATTGACAATGACATTTACTATTGAAGCACCAGTTGCATGAAGACAATGATGCCTTCTAATATAAAAAATTCATGATAAACCTGAAATTTCACAGCCTGTCCAAGTGAAGTATTGAAGTAAACTGACCTTCTGAACTTCCATTTTGCGGCAGCAGGGACTTCAACCGGTGGCAGTGCTTCTTGCATCCAACCCCTTAGAGCGTCAAATGCATTGAAGTGCAATTTAATACCAGTTCCCACATGTAAAAGAAATAAAGAACTATCTCCAAACACCATTTCAGGCAAGTGCGATGTTCCTAGCTTTTCTTCCAGCCTGAAGCAAAATTTAGCAGCAAAAGTTCAATCGTAAGTACACAATAGAAATTATGGATATCTCAAAAAAGTATCTGAAGGTCATTACCCTGAAGTTACCAAACCACTATGAACTTTAGCAAATTAAAAATTAACAAATCATTAACCCTTGAAAAGCTATTACTTTGACTTTCATATTTTCTTTCTTTCAATAATGTTGATGAGACGAGACAACCCACCAACTTACTGCCTGACAACAAGCTTGCCCATGTTTGAAAAGAATTATAGGATATCATGACAAAAAAAGGCAGCATGGAAACCTTAAAATTCATGGCTGTGATAACCTAGATAACAAAGGGTTAAATCAGTATATATAAATTGATAATTTAATTACTGAAAATTTATGCTCGAGCAAATTGGTCCAAATGAAGAAATTCATTGCATGCAAGTTTAGCGTATCATCAGACCACCTAGGTTGCAATAAAATTGTATAAGATTATGTGAACTAAGGTTTTTGATGACAGTATTGGTAGTTTGGTAGTAGCTGTTCTAGAATCTTATCAAATTGGAAGGTACCGATCTGTACAATATGCCTTCATGCACACTAAAAATTGTTTAGTATGTCAGTTATAACCATTACATTCGGTACACCAGTGAATTGATACAATATGGCTGATAAGACTGATATATTATTGTTTAGTATGTCAGTTATAACCATTACATTCGGTACACAAGTGAATTGATACAATATGGCTGATAAGACTGATATATTAGTGTACTTGGAAACCATGCTGTGAAAATTTCCATGTGAATTGACATAAACCACGATCGGAGTACCTTGTGATCACCATGATGAGTGCTGACTCAAGTTGGTTCCACATGAAAACACAAAAGTACAGCAACAACAACAAATCCATAATATCCTAACTTACTAGGGTCGGCTTCATGGATCTTTTGTCATCACTGAACATGATTTATGTTCATGAGATCTAACATAAGCTGGTTATTACTTATCAATGACCTGATGCAACTCCTGAAACATGACCAACAATCAAATATCGATCCTAAGATCACAAGCTACTTTTCTAGACACACCTTTTACTGAACGTTGGTGCTATATAAAGAAGTTACTACTTACTGACCTAGGTGACCACAGTTCCAAGTCATAGAAACAACCTCATTGCTTGCAAGGATAAGACCAGATACATTAACACTCCCCAAAACCCTGCATTAGCAGGGAGTCCAGCACCATCCTACCTTTTTTATCCTTAATAAACACCAATACATATTTACTAAGATTCCATTGCATAATACCTACCAATTTTCACTTCTTCTGTACTTATATCAGCTGAAATTACACCACTAAGCTTCCCCAGGCAGTAGCCAATATCCTGAAAAAACAAATGCACCATATTCTAAACGCAGCACTTTAACCGGTATAATTAGATATTAAGAGAAGACTCTTCGAGTTGTTCTTCATAAATCCAAGTAGATCATAGCCCAAATTCATCCTTCACCGTATCTTCTTCCAGAGACCGAGTGATCTTTTCGAATTTCTCGGTGTTCCTAAACATTTCGAACCATTACATGTACCTTTGTCCTATCACAACTAATCAAGATTTACACATGTTTACATCATACCAAAGAGAAACCAGAATACACGAGTTGCAAGAACATGAACAATTCAGACTCGTACGAGGGTTCGGGGTGAGGGATCGACGTACTCTTGGCGGGCGAGGGAGCCGAGGATGGGGCGCTTAATGGACTCGATGTGCCAACCCTTAAGCCGCAGTCCGCGCCGCCCGTCCGGAAGCGGCTCCGCCCCCGCCGCCCTCAGATCGCTCTCCGAAGCGCCGTCCCAGTCCGCCATGTCGCGGCCCTCCCCCGACACCGCCACCACCGACCGATGAAACCTTGTAACCCTTTTCCCCCTTTATTCCTTTTTTTCGTTTTCCTTTTATCGAGCCCATAAACTCGAAGCCAACCGTCAGCCATTTTTATGGCACGTGCATTGCGCGTGCAGTTTTAAGCCGTTGAAGCCACATCGCCCTCTTTTGATGTCTCAATAAATGCTAAGCTCTTATATATATATATATATATATATATATATATATATATATATATATATATATATATATACACACACACACCATTAAAATCCACGGAGAGTATATATGAGATTATTCTCACTTTATATATGCATGTATAAATGGGGGTCGTCCTTTCATTAAGGATGGTTTATGGTTTTGGACATTGTTTATTCTAATTACAACAATGTCAATTTGTTATGATATATATATATATATATATATATATATATATAATGTCAAGTCTAATTCTCTTAGGTAATATATCACTATTACCACCTATTGCTTCAATGATACAGATTTGGCAAATCTTCCTCGTTTTTTCTCCAATAATAATTGCTCTCTTCCTCCTTTTTTTCTCCAACAATAATTAGTCTCTTGTTTAAGTGAGTTGCATTACATATATTTAGATCCAAGAAAAGTGGAGGAAGTGATGGGAATGATTAGATGGGTATCTACAGAGCTTTTGACTTAAAGCCATCATGCATTTAGGTGCACTAATAAGCTATCCACATATTATCAATAAATTATTTCATATTAACAATATCATAATCCTGATGGGACAATTAATTTAATAACTTTTTTGAATATAAATCATTATTCTAAAATATTTAAACTTAAATCAATAATAGTATGTTAATTAATTTCAGTCTTCGCTTATTTTCAATATGAGATTAAATGGAGATATTAGAAAATATAACCACACTCACTTTCCAGATATAATATCACTAGAAACGTAACTCTAAAATACTTTTGTTCTAAAATAAGATAAAAGGTATACTCAGGTGGGGTGGGGTAGATGCATGGTGTTTTATTACATTGAATCTCGAATTTTGATAATGAAATTAATTGATTATGTTTTGATAATCTAGCTATGTTTTGAGTGACGTTGGTATACTCTCGATCAGAATTAGATAATTGATGCAGGAAGAATTGATATTGTGTCGGACGAAATTACGTCAGGAGATTGGACGTCGAGCTAGAGGTCTGATCGACGATCGACAGAAGGCATCGGACAAAGAAATCGAGCATCGAGCTAAGAGAAGCAGAGTTACACCAAGAAGATCGGGGCTGTGGAGGTCAACTATTGATTGGGCAATAAGTCGCAAAAGAGGACGATGCGCCAAAGTATCGAATGAAGCGTCGATAGACCAAGGACATGCTGAGCAACTAATTATGATTTGAGTGGTAATAATTATCTAGATCGAATTAGGATTAATTTAATTGGATTATAATTATGCTAACCCAATTAGAAGTCAACAAGGCCTCCATTGGGACTGTGTTGGGCCGAATGAAAGGCCCAAACAGTGCCCAAGTACCACGTCAAGCGGTGGCATCGTCAGAAGGCACAATCTTCTAAATTGAGTATAGGCGGTGCTATTGTCTAGTGTCAATGTACCTGGGTGATGTACCGCCCAGTACACTGACATGTCAATGTGCTCAAACGGTGGTATCGCCGAGTATACTGACAAAACCAGTGTGTTAGACGATAGTATCGTCAAACTAGGCGATGGTACCACCAATACCCGGTAAACTCGAGATGAGAAGGTTTTTGGCTCCAAGTTTGAATCAGATTGAAATCTATAAAAACCTCTCTCATCCTTGGGTTGAATACACAAGCACATACACTTTGAAAATAGAAAAACGTTGTTCAAATATCTAGAATTTTCCTCCTCTAGTATTCACTTGTATTCAAGTTAAAAGAGATAAGAGAGTGCAGATTACCTCCCAAGCCCATCAAAAGGAGAGAGCACTGTAAGGGAGCTTGTCTTCCATATTGGAAAGAAGATAACTAGTGAAAAAGTCGATAGCCTCAAGAGAAGAGGAATCGGGAGTGAACGTAGGTCGTATAACCAAACCACTATAAAAAATCAGACTTACATTTACTTATTGTTCTTTATATTTCAGCAAACCTTATTTACTTGCTACTCCATTTCCTCATCTCCTTCTTAAGAATTATTTTAAGTCTAAACATACTCGAAATCGGATTTCATCAAACTGAAGTTTTCAACGTACGAGGTTTTTCGAAAGTGTTTTAAATCGTTAAAATTTATTATACTTATTCAAACCCCTCCCCGCTCAAAATCCCAACATATTATTCATTTGAAAATTAATAGTAACCAATTGACATCACAATACAAGAATTAGAGAGTATAAGAAGAATCTTATAAATAAATGGATGACTTTAATAGGTCAAGTTGACCCAACTCTCCCAGTTTTCCCATTTGGACTGTTGGTTGTAAGCATTTGTGAAAGAAAAAAAAAACTTTTTTATAAAAATAAAATAAAATTTAAACATAGGATCTTACGATAATCGTCGAAATCTTTAACAGCTAAAATAATTGATACATTCAAAATGTGTTTAGGTGTCTTTGTTGAGTGAGGTTGAGAATAATTTTGAAGTTTCACCAAGAATTATTCTCTTTTCTAGATAGTAGGATTGAATATATTCACTACCCCAAAATCAACATTTAAGGTTCAAAATCAATCACCTGCACAAAAGAACAATAGCTATTGTCCAAAGGAAGTCAGAAAGTCCATCATCAAAATTATTATTTTGTCCCAATTCCAAACATGACTTTGCAATCAGACTCTGTTCTAGTCATCTTGATTGTTGAATCTTGCATTTAACAAGGTCAAAACTATTAGGCAATAAAGAAAAAAAATGCTTTTTGCACCCACAAAAATTTAAAAAAAAAAAGCATACTTGATAATTCAGATCATCTTCCATCCTACCACTTACCACATTGAAACCATAATGATCACATTTTATGTATGCTGTGCAAGCTCCTTTTGTGAGCATGTGAAGCATTGGTTCAGATAGAGTCAGCCTTAGAAAAGTTTTGAATTTTAAAGTCAATTTAAGAGTTGAAAGGTGATGATACAAGTAAGCCCCATGAAAAGGAGCTTCAATTTTTCCCTTTTAGCCACCTTCACTCAGTTCAACAGAGAAAGGCCAAATCTTAGATTATAAATTTGGAACACATGTAGTCATCACACCATACACTCACAGACTTGGACCAGCTAATATATAATTTCATGGATGTGCTGTTGGCCAACATTAGGATACTTTGAACACACAACAGGAATATATGCATACTCTTGCTTGAAAAGTTCCTCAGCCCACCAATAGTCATTATAAAGTCTGAAGGGGCACAATAAAGTTCATGTTGGTGACCAAAGTCTGTACTGTCTGCATCATTACCCTGGAGAAGAACCCAGCTTTACTTGAGCTGGGATATTATGTGATCTTGAATATATAGATATATATTTGGCTACTAGTTTAAACAAAAGAGCAAGCATTTTTCTTCTTTTATGAATCTTTCATAGTATATATACATATTTAGCTGAAGTTATGTATACCCAAAAAATTATGCTACACTTTCCAACCATGTGAGCACACTAAATTACAAGTCTCTGTGACAAATCAAGCTTTATCCAATACATGTTTTAAATCTTTTTTTTTTCATAATATAATTTATACATTTCTTACCAACCATTACCTTCTTTTGGCTCTTTCCAATTCCTGGTTGATCCACCCAATTTAAATTAGCAGCAATGACAATAATAATAGGAATGGTCTAAGCATCAGAAGCAGCAACAAACAACAACAATTAGAAAGCGACAAGTAACAAAAATAAAAAGCAGAAACACATTCTACCTTGGCTTGTTTTAAGAAACAACCCGCTCCGCCAGCCGGCGTGCATCAGAGCCGTCCATCTTCGGAGGCGGCCGTTCTTGTCGCGAACTTTTAAGTCCACGTGAACGCCAGCGGGCTCCCGACCACGTGCTTGCCGTCGGACCACTCGAGGCGGCCGAAGGCGGCCGTGCCGGACGGCTGCGACGCCGCGGAGAAGGCCACCGTGTAGCTCTTCTTCTCCCCCGCTGCCGCGAAGCTTAGCTCCGATGGCTCCACTGTCACCTTTGCCTCCTCCGGCGCCGACACCGTCGCCTTGTATGTGCCCGGCGCCCCGACGTTGGTCAGCGTCCTGGTGTGCTTCACGGTCGTCGTGGCCGAACCTCCGCCGCCGGCGCCGCTCGCCGTCGCGAACGCCACCGCGAAGGAGGGGTAGTTGAGGTCCGACACCGCGTAGGCCTTCTTGTTGTCGCAGTTGAAGATGGATCGCCTGGAGACGCTCGCGATCTGGAGGGCCGTGTAGTTCAGGGCGCAGAGGAAGTCGAGGTAGTCGTCGACGGTGAGGTCGTAGACGAGGCCGGGGTCCAGAGCCTTGGGTGGATCCACGTGGCCGGCGCCGAAGTCGAAGGGCGTGGCCGGCCGGCCGCTGGCCACGTCGAGGATGCCGCCGCCGCCAGGGTAATCAGCGTAGGCGGTGGTCATGAGGGCAGACTTGATGGCGCTGGGGCTCCAGTCCGGGTGCGCCCCCCTGAGGAACGCCGCCAGGCCGCTTACATGGGGGCAGGACATGGAGGTGCCGGAGATGATGTTGAACTCCGTCCGCCGCGGGTCCGCCGCCTGCCCCGTGGGCCCAACTGACCCCGTCCAGGCGGCGAGGATGTTCACCCCTGGGGCGACGAGATCCGGCTTCAGGATGTCCGGCGTGACGGCGTTCGGACCGCGGGAGGAGAACGCCGCCACCACCGGTGACGGCATGACCCCGACCTTCGTTCCACCGAAGGCGACTGTCGCCTTGGGGTTCGGATCGGAGAAAAGGTAGGACTTGATGGCGTCCCCTGCCTTTTCTCCGACAGCGGTGGCCGGGAGGAGGTGGGCGTCTGCGACGAGCTCCTCCCCGTTAGCAGCGGTGTTGGCGAGGATCATGCCTGCCCCCCCAGCGTCGCGCACGACGAAGCCTTTCTGAACGCGGGCGTTGATGCCGCGATCGCAAAGGACGATCTTTCCAGATACCTTGTCCGGCAAGAGGGTCCCCACCATGCAGAGGTTTCCGTTGGTAGCGTTGGTGGCGTTACCGGCGTAGATCAAGGGGAGCGGGGAGGAAGGGAGGGGCTTTCCGCTGTAGAGCGAGACGCCGGTGTAGTTTTTGCCGTCGCCGAGCACGACGTAGGCCGGGAAGTCGCGGTCGATCGTGCCGGCCCCGACGGTGGTGATCCACGGCGCGACGTTGGAGAGGGTGGACGTCCCTGGTCCGGCATTGCCCGCCGAGCAGGACACCACAACCCCCTTCGCCATGGCGTTGAAGGCCCCGATCGCGACGCTGTCGCGGTAGTAGTCTGACATCCCACCGCCCAGGGACAGGGACAGGACGCCGCAGCCGTCCTCGACGGCCTTATCCATGGCGGCGAGGATGTCGGAGCTGAAGCAACCGCCAAGCCAGCAGACCTTGTACACGGCGACACGCGCGCGGGTGGACATGCCGCGGGCGGTGCCCGCAGCGTAGCCGAGAAGGTTGGCGTCGGACACAGCAGAGCCGGCGGCGGTGGAGGAGGTGTGAGTGCCGTGGCCATCGTTATCTCGGGGAGACCTCGACTCCTTGGTCTCATCGATAGGGCCCATGCTGGCCTCGTACCCCCTGGAGAAGAACCGCGCGCCGACCAGCTTCCGGTTGCAGGCGTCCGCGGCCTTGAAGTCCTTCCCCTCCTCGCACACGCCCTTCCAGCTCGCGGGGACCGGCCCGAGCCCAGCGTCGTCGTAGCTCTTGCGCTCCGGCCACACGCCTGTGTCGAGCACCCCGACGACGACGTCGCTCTCAGTGTTCGACTGGGGGATGAGCCCCTCGCTGCGGTCGAGGCCGAGGAACTCCGGCGTGCGCGTCGTATGGAGCTCGTAGCGCTGCTCGGGGACCACGCCCAGCACGCCCGGACGGTGCTCCAGGGCGCGGGCCTCCGCCGGGGAGAGCCGCGCGGAGAAGCCGTGGGCAACGGTGTCATAGGCGTAGATGATCTCGGCCGCGTCGGAGACGGACCGCAGGGAAGCGTCGTACCAGCGACGGTGCTCCGTGAACGCGGGCGGCATCTGCGACCTGGCCATATGAACTATGTAAGTCCGCTTCTCGGCCACCGCCGCAGTGCTGCTGCAGCAGAGCATCAGCAGCAGCAGCAGCAGCAACCTCAACGGCTCCATGGCTCCTCTCATCACCTCCACAGCCTATTCCCCTGAGCTTCTTAACCTTCTTTTAAGCAGGCACACACTCTTACGATGCTTTCTGTGGTGGGCAAGAAAGGAGAACCAATGATTGCTGCTACGTTTTGGTTAAAGCACTGGTTGCTTACACAGAACAACAAAAGAATATACAGCAGACAAGAAAGGGAGAAAGAAAGAGAGCAGAGACGCTAAGCGGTGGTGGTGGTGGTGGTGGTGAAGCAGCTACCACAAGGGGGCGAAAGCAAACTAGAGGAAAGCTTATAGATTACACGATGTGGAGGAGGGCGGCCGATGAGAGAGAGGCGGTCACATGTGTTTCGTCGTCTTTTGTGCTGCTTGCTTTATTTATTGGACGAATGCCCAAAACTCTCTCTAAATTTCAGATTTTTTTTTTACAAAATAACATCTCAAATTCTATATGCGTGATGTGACCAAGGGTTAAATTATGAATTTTTTTGACTTGAAATACTATTTTAAAAATTCTGAAAATATGATTTTTTTTTTCTTCTTCTGAATTCGCCCTTATTTATTTCTACATGCCATGCATGGTTTATTACCGTGCTAGATTCTCCTGCCACCGTACGTCTCTCTTTTACCTCCACCATCTCGTGTCCTCCTCCACCGGAGAGAAGGAAGGACGGTGGGAGGCACATCAAGATCCACGTTCGTGAGCTTCGTAAAAAACATATATAAGTCCCATCAACAATATTTCTTTAACTTACTTCGGAGGATGTGCAAAACATAGAATAAAGGTGGCCGTGGGAAGTGAGAGATAGGGAACAGCTAAGAGTAAATGTGGTAATAAACTCCGAGATAGATAGACTGGATCATGATCTCGGTGGCATGGTCCTCAGCGGCACACTTCTTCTCCACATACTTGGGAGAAGAAGAAGAACGCAATGTGACCTCGTTCGCGTAAACGGAGAAACTTGAACCTACTTGCAGGCGGTGCCGCTGACGGAGCTTCTCGGTGGTAAATGAATAAAGCTCGGTCGCCTCTCGCTCGGTTGACGGCGGCTTCGCACCAGCACATGTGGCGTCACGAGATTTCCAAAGGTGATGAGACCCGATGTCAGCTCCGTGCTGTCTGCTTCCCACCTTAATATGTGTTGGTGAGAAAGCACATCACAGAGAATAATTTGTGAGGAGGGTTCGGTCAACTCAAATGGCATTTTCTTTACGCACGAGGAAGAGGGGTGATGGAAAAAGTAAAGGAGGGATGCAGCTGCCGCTGCTGCTGTGTTTTATCATCTTGTTCATCACTCTCGATTGGGCCATGATCATTTTGACCAAGGTTGATCCAAAGAGGATGCCAGTTCATCATAATTGGTCTTTCTTAGGGAAGAAGAAACCGGTACGTGCTTACAAAGGTTGCCATTACCGAGCTTTCTTTTGTCCACTCCAACAGTCTGGTACAGCTTGTTCATTTCCCGTCGCTGTGTTCACAGCACCACTGTACTTTGCGAGAACAGATGAATGGATGTAATCCAACAGTAGGTGGACTGCCATTAGAACCATACATCGACTACTGCACCGGACTACGCAAGAGTACAGTTGTTCTACACTTCCCCGCTGTGATCCATATGGAAGAGGGTTGGAAGTGTATTCTCTAGCCCAATCATAATTCATGGTTTGGTGACCGGTCGCAGTCTTAGGGTTTGGGGGGTGGGTGTTTCTTCTGCTGGGGGAAGAAGACATAGCCCTCTCTTCCACAACCATGAAACCCTGAAAATGATTGCTTACTTTAGCTGCCAATTCTCTCTGTGACACCATTCACTGCACTCAAATACTGGTTGTCTCACAAGTGTTTGACCTTTATGGCGTAAATGTGTAGGAAATGTTCTGTTGGGCTGGCGTTTGAGTATTATGTGCGGTAGGTATCTTGTTGCCAATCGAAATTTAATGCCTCGATAGGCGTGAAAGGTGATACACCACCTAATCGATCGCTGTTCCATCGTCGTACATCCGAATCACAAGGCAAGCAAGGAGTTGCATGTTACATCCGACTGCTATACACCATCTTTCGTGAAGAACTCATTTTAGAGTTGAGAGTAGTATGTAGTGATTCCATGACGTACGTCCTTCTACCGGCAGCTGCCGCACGTCGGGGAGCGCTACCACCACTCCGGATAGGAGTTCGATCTTCCAGCCTAATTATTGCTCGGGTTTGATGGATCACAAGCCTGAGCTGGATTTCAATGATTCGGTGCTACTGTCCAAGGAGATGGACCCTCACAAGCGGCGTGAAAAGTGAGTTGATATGTATCAGCAGTAGCCAGAGGTGAATGATGAGGTCGGGAGCAGCGCAAGAAGAGGACATGGTTGCCGCAGAAGAGGTCGGCCTTCGTCGTGGAAAAGAAGACCTGCACGCCAGCAATTATTGGAGAGAGCGTCGATCATCAATCAAGTCTTCTTCTCCTTCTTCTTCTTGATGCTCTCGTTGAGCCGAGGGAGGCAGAAGAAGCACACCGGCAGGTTGATCACTGTTGTGCTTGTTTGGTGGCGTAGCATTCGCCGTGAATCATGGAGGGGCCATGGCTGTTGCTTTGCACCGTGATCGAGTGCTGTTCATGGACTACTAACACGCTTGCGCCGGTCACTCCTGCATCTTTGGCGTATCGGGTCCACATTCTATCTTTGCAATCTATCAAATCAATATGACGATGATGATTGAATGATGCATCAAATCATCTTCTTCAGATCTGTGACCCATCTACATGTCCACGCTCAAGTAGAACAGCGTCCTGCTAATGTCACGACACCATGAGAGGCAGCATTGTAGCATTTGGATCATTCGAACAAGCCGACATGAAGCAGCAATCCGTGTCAATTAGCTGGATGGCCCTTCCATTTGCACTGTTGACCGAGAGTAGCAGTGATCGTTTGATGTCCACAGCTGTGAGATCATCCATGTATACATATATTATTTTAATATAATGTTTCAAATTGTAAAAATCTCATTAATGCTCATATGAATGTCGACAACTTTTATCTTCCATATATGCTCAGTTTGTTTGTGAGATCGGCAGGCGGAATTAGATTCGTGCAAGCTTGATTCGATCCCAATTCCCCAGCCATAACCTCCTCCGTAGGATCCGCTCGATTTCGATTACGGGTGGAGTGAGTGGAGTTTCTCTTTCATGCGGGACCCGTATGCGGGACCAATGCTGCGTCCAATGGACATGCGGGTAGGCGGTGGGGGGAAGGGTGACCGAGCAGGAAGAGCGTTTTCCGCGATGTACGTGGAAAGATCCAAAACCGTAACGGCTAGTTTCGATTTCAAAAACTTGACGGTCTACTCCCGTTCCTTGCGTTCATCTCCATTTCTAGGGGTTTTCAGGAAGACGGTGCCGATTTCTGGCTCCCATTCGACTTTTGAACTCCCCTCGGCCATGGAATCAGGCGGTGAACGATCGCTCGATGCGGCGGTGGCGAAACCCTCTGCCGATTTCGAGAAGAAGGGTTCGGATCTTGAAGCGTCGGCGTCCGCCAGGACCGGCAGCGGCGCCAGAAAGGTTCTTTTGGCAATCCAATCCAAACCAACCCAATTGCAGTTTTCTATCATCTTTTTCGTTCAAGAATTGCACTTTGATCCTTTCTGTGGTGTTTGGTTACCTTATTTGATGTGATTTCTTGGTTTAATCGTCTGCCGTAATGATGAATGGTGTTTCAGGCAGTTAATCCCCGTGATCATCTGATCACGTAACGTCGTTCTTTGTTGTCGTCTTCATCTTCAGAAAAGCTTAAATTCTTGTGGAATATTTGGGTTCTCGATTTGAGATGGGCATTTAGGGGGGAATTCTATGACATAACCCTTCCAGGCCTTAGGTAAATCATAGATGATTGTGGCTGCTTGATTAAATTGAATAAGTAATTTGGCCACGATCCTCCTCCATTGCTAGTTGATACTTGAAACATAGGTACTATGAATTATATCTTCCCATCCTACCTTTTTATATTGATTATAATTTCAAATATATCACATATGTTTTTCTGTTTTAGGCATCAGTAGAGCCTTTGTTTTAAGTACGCCATTAAATATGATGCAGAAACGAAAAGAAAGGTTTAGGTAATAAATCGTGGTGGTATCAGAGCTGGAAACTGATCCAAGGCAAAAGGAATAATAAGTTGCAAACAAAACATGTTCGCATGAATTAGGGTTTCTTTTGTGCTCTTCTGGGGACGACGACGGCAATAATACCCTGTTAGAATGCTATCTACCTTAGTTTATTTGTAAATAATTGTGAAATATGATTAAATTGATTTCCAAATAGACAGTAGGTTGTATTTCTATTTAAGCTGGGAAGAAAAGGTTGGGGCTAAATGCGAATACCGATCGGCAAGAAAAATAGGTTCACATGCATTAAGTATGCTGTTTTAGGTGATGAAGAGCACGCCATTGCGTACTGCCTATCTATCATATTTGATTCTCACATTATCTTGTTAGTGCTGTTTTTTTGCTTGAAAAATAAAGTTGCATAGGTTTCCACATTTGCTTTTGATTAGTGATTACTAGCTATGTTTGCATATGCTCTATATGTTCAATTACCATGTACCTCTGTTGGTCATTTGCATGATCTCGTGCAGGAGCTTGCAAGGATGATTTGCTTTTGAACAATTGTGGTTATAGGCCTTGTCCCTGGGTAACCTAGAAGGCAGGAGCATATTAAGGGAACCATGAATTATGTTATGTTTTGGTAATGTAATATATGCATGTTTTATCCTGATTCGTAAGAGAATTTGTTTATGGTCAAATGTGTGAATGATTTTTTCCTTCTTGTTGAACTAGATAGACCTCATTGATGACCTGCTGAATTTTCTGGTCATGCCCTCCCAGAGATCACCATCATGCTTGATTTCCTTCTTTCTGTGATGTTTGACACCATGTCAAGAATTTTGTTAGTAGGTTTGCTCTTGATCATTGCTACCAGGACATTATTTATGTTCGAGCTCTTTGCCGAATCTCATGTTCATCAATAAAGTGAAAGAGAATAATTGGCTGAAGCATTGTGTTTTTTTCATCCTTGAATGTCAATATATTATGAAGGATTGCAGCATCGAGCCATAAAACTAGCTTGTCATTAGATTTAACATTGAAGAAGCAAAGCTTCTACACTGTTAATGTTGCATGAACAACTGCAAGCTGGTGCTCACCTCTTATTGCTCATGCAGAGTGGTGGATCCAGGGACACTGGACATTCAATTCTGTATTCTGTCAACAAGTCCACATCACAGATTAAGAAGAACCTTCATCGGAGAAGCGCTTCTCCGCTTAACTGGTTTCCTCGAAAAAAGACTGATTCATTCTTGAAGAGAAAAATAAAGCATCTTCAGGTGCTATTCTCTCTGTTTTAACACCATGCACACTTAGATGGCTAGTACTTAATTGTTAGTCTAAGATAATGAATCTTTGTGTTTTCACGTAGGAGATTGAAGGAATGAACCTTTCTCTCGACGAAACACTCGGAAATGCCAATCCTCACTACACTAGGATTGCAAGGGAGAAGATTGCAGCTCAAGAGGCAGCCCGGAAGGCCATGGAAGCCAGGAGAGCTGCTTTGATCGAAGCCTCCTGGTGTCGGATACTTTGGGCAGCCAGGTTCTTACACTTGTTGAGATCTTGTATCAATATGCAGGACCATACTAGTCAAAGTGAACCAAAAAAGTTCTTGCTTTTGATCGCAGGATTAGAAGTAAAGAAGCAGAAGCACGACTGGAGAAAGCTGAGAAATGTGCGGCAGAAGCCTTCGAAGCAGCAAGAGCTATGGGAGTGATGATGTACGATAGGCCGGATCGTCAAAGGAGGCAATGGGAAGTAGAAACATCTCTAGCCATCGGAGGAGGTCGATCCACTCACAAAGTCACTACCTCTTTCGAGACCGCATTTGAAGTGGACAAGGAGGTGGCAGCAGCAGTCAAAAGAGCATTCGTACGGCTTGCAAATTGTCCCTCGTCTTCAAACAAAGAAGAATTCAAGGATTTACTATGCAGAATCAGTCAAAATCCTGATGCCAATGGCTCCATGGAGGATCTACCGGAGAAGTTTTCAGAATGTGAAACTGATCAAGATTCACATATTAGTCGTGACACAGTCAAGAAGCATGCCACCAGAATAACACAAAGAAAACAGAAGAACAGCTTGCTTCCGACTGTTGGTGGCAGCAGCAGTAGCTCTACGTCACCAACGAGGCTCATCGATTCAATGCTCGACAGGCTTACAGGTTTGCATGAAGATGAGCTTGCTTCTCTGGCTGTTATCGTTGCAACTCGTGGCCTGAATGCTGCCCTTCGGGAAACGGAGAGCAGCAAAGAGAATGATGTTGATGAGCCCATCAGCAGCTGCACTTGCACACTGAAGAAAGAAGCTCTTGCCGAGGTACCAAGTCTGGACAAGTTTTTGGTGAAACATGTATCGAGACTCGAAAGAGAGGTTCAAGAAGCAAGGAGAAGTAATGCAGAGATAGACAAGCAGAGAACATCTGACACCCGAGTTGTTGAGAGCAAGAAATGGAATAAAAATGAAACACAGGCAGAGTCCAGTTTGGATTTGGGAGGTGACATCGTAAAACATGTCTCTGAACTCGGAAAAGTGAAAGATGGAAGTGTGACGGCCAAATCCAAGGTATGCAAACAGTCGAGTAGTTCTAACAGGCTGACCGAAGAAGTAGCACATCTTGACTTGATGGTAATGCCTGAGGGAGTCCAAAGACGGCCTTCTGATGGTCGAGGAGGAGGCAAGGAGAATGTAGACCTCGTTCCTGCCAATGAGATGCAGAAGGCTGGGAAACGCATGTCTCGAGTTGAAAGAGCTACAGTCGAGGTTCTGAAAGCATTTTCCGGCCAAGAAAGAAATAGAGGTGGTGACAGCACACTCGAAACAATGGGCCTTGATAAGATCTTAGTCAAACCAATTCACAGGTTGGAGAAGGAGAAGATGAGATCTGTGGAGCAAGGGAGGGACGAGGTCGCGCCAAGAGACCACAAGAAGCAAGGAGCCGATGTCGATGCTCCAGAGAGTCTAGGCATGATCCTGGTAAAGCATGTCTCCAGACTCGAGAAGGAGAAATTGACAGTCGCAGCAAACGAAGGCACAAGGTCAGCGAAGGGAAACAATCAGCGGCGGCCCAGAGACTGCGCGGAAGGTTTAGACGAAATCCTGGTGAAGCATCAATCCAAACTGGAGAAGGCCAAGCTGGCTGCAGCTCGACGACCCGCAGATTACGTCAAGCACGAAGCTCGTAGGGAAGCCAGGGAGAGAGAGTTGCAGGAAGCGTGGGGAGGCTTGAGCTTGGGGAATTCATTGAGGCCCCATGTATCAAGGATCGAACGGGACAAGGTCAGCATCGCTTCACGCTCTAATGCTTTCTTTGTTTGCGAGCCGTAGGAAATCTGATGCTTCTTTCAGGCTGCTTGGAGGAAGGCCGAGGAGGAAGAAGAAGAGCACACGCGGGAAATGGAATCATGAAGCGCAAACACAACACTGCTGGTGCAGTAAGTTTCATTTAGTTCTGTCGACTCTCGTCAGTAGTGGTTGGAATAAGGACATGACCGCAGACTGTCCTCTAGAACACATCATATGAAGTACACATTGCAGACACAAAATGACATGATCTTTTGATAGGTTCTGATGACACCTGCAATGTCTTCATCCACACACAGTGATTGCCCTCTGCCAACCACCTCTTTGGTCGTAGATGCTACTTTATTCCCATCACATATCCCCAGCCATAGAAAGATCACTCACGGAATCTGACTTTGTTGACTCCGGACCTCCCCTCTATCATTTCAAATTAGCAAGAGATTCTTACCTATCCTTACAGAGTTTGAAGACAGTCTCTCTCTCTCTCTCTCTCTCACACACACATAAATATAAATATATATATATATATTGATGAACTAAGATTTACTAATCACGAGAGATGCAAAATCTACGCGCAAAAAAAAAAAGAAAAGGCAAAATCGGACGGATCCAATCGAGGATCGCGTAATCTGCCAACCAAATGCTGACACGTATTAATTACTGAACTCATCCCAGCCGTCGGTCACCACCGCTCACGCCTTTTAAAGCCTGCCCTCTCTGGCGTTCCTCCCCCGCGTTCTCCGCTCGCGGGTTCACACTGACATCCTCGTTCTGCCATCCTTTCTCGATCCGAGGAGGAAGAAGCAGCAGAGGTGCGGAGATGGGAGGCGGTAATGGCCAGAAGTCCAAGATGGCGCGCGAGAGGAACCTGGAGAAGAACAAAGCCGCCAGGGGTATGGTTGCTGTTCCTGTTCCTCCCCCGATCTTTGATTTCTTCCGTTGATCTTTTGGGAACTCCGAAGAATCGTGTGCTGTTCTCTCACCGAGCGGTTGCTCGATCGACTTTTTCCTTGTTTCTTGGGCGCAGGGAGCCAGCTGGAAACCAACAAGAAGGCCATGTCCATCCAGGTTGCTTCTTTACTCCTCTTCCTTTTTGTCTCGCGCTGGATTTTATGTTGGAAATGACGATTTTGGGGTCAGATGGGAGGTATTGGTTGGATCTGTGCTTCTTGACTGCATTGTATGGTTGCTTGTCGATAGATCCATTGAGGGTGGAAGGGTAGATGATCCGGGAAGTCGGGGTTTTTGTTTTTGATCTGGTCCTTTGCCTTCGGAAAAAGAAAGAAAGATCTGGCTTTGGGCTTTAGGATGATAGGGAACTATTTGGATGAATTTGTTTATTAGTGTTCGTCTTTTTGGATATAGTTAGCTAATGATTTGATTTGGAGTACATAGTGATTCTTGAAGAATTTGATGGCGATAACTTGCAAAGATTAAATTACAAGATAAGCAATCATGTGCCCATTGGAAGATCTGGTTCCATGTTCCACCCTCTTGATGGTCTTACTTGGTTTCTATTGAGGCGATTATTCATCTTCATGGATGCGTCGATGTCTTTTCAACTAGGCACCTGTTTTTTATGGGTACTTTTATCTGCACTTGTGTGCATATAGAATCCAATTTTTGTCTTCAGTAATCTTTGTTAGGAGTTCCATCAAGGAATTCTGATGCCCATAGGATTTTTTTTTTTCCCCTTGGTCTTCTTGGACTAAGGTTTGTAGGAGATTTAGTACTATCATGAAGCACATTTGGTTTGTCAGCAAGCAAATTCGGGTTCCACAAGTATGCTGGATGGATTTGTTTTGTTCTTTAGCAAAGCAAAGGCAGTCTATGGGTAGTGTAAAGTTTTTCTTGTGCTGTTCCAAATTTTATCCACGGATCTTTCACCTGTAGAATAATAGGTCAATAATTGTTTACATTTGCCTTTAGGGAGATGACCTCAATAAGATAGGAAAGGATTGGGTTTCGAAATGTGTCTATCGAAAGGGATATATTCGCACTGGAGAAAGCTAACTGCATCTCATGAAACCGATACGGTATTCAGTTTCACCAAATAATGTGATTTTTCTACTTACAAATGCGGAAATGACGAGATGATGCTCTTGTGCGTATTGGTGATCTGCCCTAACAAGGCGGTTTAAGCGTTTGATACAATCGGCACATACAAGTTATATCGGTTGTAGATCACCCGAGGGGTCTTATACCCTCTATCTGAAATTGGTGTCCTCATCACTCCTTTGTATGTATGAGATGTACCCTTTCTTTCTCCTGTCATTCTCTATTAGTTTGCAGTGTATGTGCCCAAAAATTTATGCTTCAGTATATGTCATTGCTGGATATACGGAATACGGAAGGCTATTGCAATGAAAAGAAGGAATGACAAAGCTACTAGACCAATTTGTCGATCGATAAGGAAGAACCATTTTGTAGACTTCCTAAATATGTGTACCTTATCAAATCATATGTCCTCAGCACTTTGCTTGCCATGTTGCCGGTCAAGGTTCTCGGGGGTGAAGGTATTTTCTTTTGACCGAGGTGTATTTTCTGAGATCCTATGAATTTCCACTGCTTATTCTGCCCAACATTAGATTGCTTATAGCTGCTGGCTTTCGGATCTCATTATCAGAACTGAAAAATAATTTTCGATTATAGCATGATCATCTTCTTTTATCTTAAAAATGCTACCGTATAGTTAGTTAGTTCCTCCACTTGATATTTTACCTGATTCACTTTTCTCTTGCTGCTCTCAATTCAGTGCAAGGTATGCATGCAAACTTTTATGTGCACCACATCAGAAGTAAAGTGCAGAGAACACGCCGAAGCAAAGCATCCGAAGTCCGATGTTTCCCAGTGCTTCCCCCACCTTAAGAAGTAGTAGCAAGCCAGCAGATCTAAATTGTAGTTATTACTAGGTATGGATAAAGCTCTGCTGTATGGTAATATAAAGGGTGCAGACTTCATTGATTAAGACTGTTAAAAATGTGTCGTCGTCCCATCGGTTGTGTTTGGAACTGAAAAAACAAAGTGCCGCCTGCTTCTGTGCACCAAAATGTTGTTAGAATGATCTAATATTCGCTGTTGAGAACATGTCATTGTGGTTTTCCTCTTTGTAAGCATCAAATTTGTTGTAAAGGAAGCCTTGTTAAGACTTCAGTTGCCTTCATATATCTAACAAATTATCTTGGGAAATAGCACAAATTATCTTGGGAAATAACAAATTACCTTGTTAAGGCGCTTCTCTTATTCCTTCACTCCTCTTTCTCATTGCCTCGGATAGAGTAAGTTGCCGGCAATCACAAACAAAGGAAGACGCATGACTTGTCCAGGCCCTCCTCTCTTCTTTGCAGGTTGTTCCATTTCTTCTCTTCTTTGCAGGTCAAGAATCACGACAGGCATCAACAGCCTGGAACAATCTTGGTGAAATCACAATAGACACTGAAGGTTTTGCGGCATACCATTCAATATGTGGTAATTCACAAACTAGCTAGAATCGACAAAAAGCACACCAGGCGGTATACCATGAAATTTAAATCTATGATACCTACATTTCTTGACTTCTTGGCACATCTCTTTCGATGTGTTTACTGCTCAGAAGCTGCTTTTCTTTTTCCTAGAACTAAGCCTTCAGGTCCGAACACAGTGTCCAAACCTAATATGAAATTTAAAAACCTCGCCATGGATTATCTAATTTTCTAATTATTACCAAAATATTATATACTTGTTGAATACTTGTGAGAATGTCCCAAGGTTCCCAACAATACCTACCAAAAGAACATTGTTCACGATGGATATAAGATTTCAGTTATGATGTTTCATGTTGTTTATAACAAGCATAAGGTTATTCTCAACGAAAACTAAGATGGTGATCTTATCTTACTCCTTTCATCACTAATTTTCATCTTTAAATACATTTGTAGAGCATTTGGATACTAAAGATAACTTCTTCATGATAAGGATGCTCCTCGATTGTTTATTACTCATCATGATCTCTAGCTACAATTTTATGATAGTCTAGTAAATACAAAATGATTTCTATACACTATATTTGCCATACATATTCCATATCATTTCCTATATCATCAAAATGATTTTGTTTTTGACAAGTTAGTTTATCCGCAACACAGGTGTTTATTTTCAAATATAAGCATCCCATATCTGCATCAGTTCTTCAAATACAGTATAATTCCAATATTTCAATGTTGACTTCAACAACAATAATAAACAAGATAATTCCCATGGTCTGTTAAATGCCCAAAACAATATATGGACAGTTAAAGGCTTGATTCTACACCATGTTCAATTAAAATTTGATAAAGCATGGAAGGTTAATGAATCGTATCTCACTTTGTAAAGTTGATAAAAGAAAGCCTTGTTGTAAATTGTAATTGTAAAAAACGACACGACAGGTGAATAACTTCATGTACAAGCACAAATCAAATATTCAGAAATGTCTGAACTTTATTTCTTTAAAATGAATAGTTACAAATTGGAAAATTTTTACAACTAATAACTAGGATGTAGATCCATCACGAGAAATCAATAGCTTTAGAATGACCGAACCTATCAACGGGAAAGTGTATCTCTTTGTCCTCTGTGACAAATGCTGGCATGATGCTTGATGTGTAAGTTCATGGTGTCCTGAAACTGAAATATTCTCTTTCCATTCTAGATTCTTCGAAGAACAATAGTTGCATATTGTTACTTCAACAGTATTGAAAGCACCAAGAGGCACAGGAACTTTTAATTTGTAATGAACATGAAATCACAGCAACAAAAGGGACTGAACCATGCACAGGTCATATTTCATTAATCCGATAAATGCAAACATATTTTCTCAAGCTGCTGAGGCCAATCACCACCAAGCAATTCAGGATTGGCTTCCATGGCCAACCGAAAATCAAGTAAAGAAGCATGGTAGGACTCATTTGATGTTTGCACTTGATCCAGTTGCCATAAACCTTTCGTGTTTGGAAAAATATTTCCATTCACGCGAGTCATCCTAATCGAACTGTGCCTTGCTCTAGCTAAATCCATACAGGGTTTTATCAACCTCCTCAAAAGTGCATCTAGTCCATGATTTAAGACATTTGCACAGTCGATTGGCAAACCAAAGCCCTCAGCCTCCAACTTACGCTCCAACCAACCCATCAAAGTCCTCGTATCTGGCAGTTGAGAAGTGCGATGACAGCCAACAATCGTGTTTGACCGGACATGTCGAAAGCTCGAAGCAAATCCACTACGATATGATTTGCGAGGAAGATCACCAGCAGCCATCGGAATGCCTAGAGGAGGCCTTAGAGGGCTTCTACTTTGAACACTCGGGCTATGTCTAAATTGTTCGACCTCTTCCCCGTCTTCCACGGATGCTAGAGCTTTGCTACCAATGGATATCAACTCTGGAGCGCTTTGCTGCTCTCTCGACCTTTGTAGATCACAAGAATTTGTGACTTCTTGTACATGTCCAGGAGGAATCTTCCCATAAGGCCCTAGGAGGCTTGCTCGGTCACCTAATCTCCTGTCCCTGCTGTTTATCGACCTTCCCCTCCTGGGTGATGTCGGGAAGGTTTCACCAAAGCTCGACATTTTAGATGTCCGCGAATTTCCTGTGATCGTTTCTCTGCTAGGTGGTGCAAGTGCGAGACAAGCATTGCTAAGGATCGATCTGATGAACAAATTATGAAGGGCAAGATTTTCCTTTCCAAGAATCCCATAGCACAACTTCTCGAACGCCAACTTGCTGAGTTTCAAGCTAAGTAATCTCTTGAGGTTATAAAAGTACCTCTCAGCTTTTTGGCGCCCAAGCTTCTTAAATAGCTGAGACTTGAGCTCAGCGGTATCGAACCGTGAGAACTGCCGGCAAGACGACATTTTGGCCTCCAAGCTTTAAGACAACACCAAAATGCACCTCATAAAACCTTGATGAGAGAAAACCCAGGCCTTCCGGAGTCCACTGAGACGCGAACCAAACTCGAGTCTGCAGAGTTGCAGAGGATTAGGTGATAGAAGCAAAAGTAAACCTAAAACGAGGTCCATCAAGAGGCGCAAACAGAGTTATTCAAGAACCTCACCAATCAACCAACGAAAACAGCGATCGATCTCGAATTCAGGGATAAAATAAATAAAAACGAAGACTAAAACGAGATCAGCCGCCGAAGATTAATACGAACACGCAAATCGCTCGCAATTTGGAAGATGGAAGTCGGATTGGCACAGGAACCCTACTCGAAAGAACCGGAGATACGAATGGAGCAAAGAAGTGACGAGCAAAGAGCAACAACAGTCAGTGGAAGTAAATTGGCGCGATGACGAGGAACGGCAGCAGAAAAATCTCACCTTGTCGACGAAGATCCTCGGGATTCGGCAGTCGATCGCCGAAATTGTCGTCCCAGAATTTGCCCCCTTTTCGCCGGTGCTATTTAGTTATGAAGTATTTTGCATAATCCCCCCCTAAATGACCACTTTTCACATTGCAAATCCCCTCTCGTGGACTTTTTTACATTCCACTCCCTGTATTGTCGACGAACTAATTTACGCCCCCCGAGTCTGATATCAATAATAAGAGATCCATTTTTGTCTTCCTCACTTATTTTTACAGAAATAAAAAAAAATCAATTCTTCATTAAATTAATACAAATAAAATCTAAATTATTTGTTTTATTAGAAGATACACAGTCAAATCCTACTGCTCTTCTTTTGCATACATTGATATCATTATCATTTAATCTGGTAACAAACATTATTATACTCCATGCTCATTATAAATTATTATTATAATAATTAATATTTCAAGTAAATATTATTATATTTTATTATTTTAATTTTAACATGAATCTGAAGGAGAGAATAAGCTCCCCCAATTGATTAATATCATGGCAACAATATTAGTTATATGATAATAACAATAATAATAAAAGTTCATCCACACTGCCTATTATGTTGTATATATTTTTATTGTCTTATTTATCAACTAAATAATAATCTACCCCAACATAAAAATATATATAGGGTAGGTTCAAGAATATTTTTTATGTAATTATTATTATTATTATTATTTGCCTGCATCTCCTTATATTTAGTTTGTCATGTAAATATTAAAGTTAGGGGGGCCTTAGTAACAAAAGTATACTTCTTCACAATAAAGCAAAGGAGAAGGGGGCTTTAGGTAAAAAGAGGATTCTTCGGGTCTGTGATGGCGGCGGTGTGATGGCGGCGGAGCTTCGAAGCTTCCCTCTCCGGCGGGCCTGAAAGCACGTGTTGTTTGCAGGCACATCCGTGTAAAGAGCGTGTCGATGTGTTCTTCGTCGCACAAAGCAAGAGCGAGGCATAAAGGAATTGGTGAACTCGTCGTGGTTTGATCCAAACAACGATGAGAGATCACCGCTAAATGCATCAGCGGGAGTCGCATTGATGCCTCGATGTGTCATCGAACTGCTGTGTTAGCTTCATATCAAAATGATGACAAATTCTTCCATTTAATCTACCTGATGATTGATTTGTATTCTTTGTTCGATTGAAAGATTTCTGCTTGTTATGTTCCTTGAAGGTTGTGAAGAACTCAGGTTAGAGGGGGAAGAGGCAAATGACAGGTGTGTGTGAGTATCTTTCTCTGGTCTTTTGCTTCATTAACGTCGGTATTATGAGTTTTATCTTTAATCTTGTTTTGGAGACAAACATGAGGAAATCGAGAAAACAATAAGAAAAAAATATGGAAATCTTTTTGTGGGTTTAGCAGATCTTTACAAAGAATCTAATACATCATCCATCACGCGTCGCTTTCCGTAGGGAAAATATCCAATGTGCATGGAGCCAACCAAGGTCGGGAATCATGTCGAAGTGATCCGTCCAACAACAAAAAACCAAGGTTTTCAAGCATGGAAGAGTCGCACTGCATCGTCATCAACTCATCATCATCTCGAAGGAGGCGAAGGAGCTGAAAGGGTCAGCTGGTGCTGTCCTCGAAGACGACAGCTCGATTCATAGCACCGGTTCATCATCTCTGTGTTACAGAAAGCCTGGGCAGGGTGTGGCGCTTGGCCGGGTAACTTGCAGGCGGCCATGGCTCCTCTGACTCCGAGAGTTGTGGTGCCGGTAGACGTGAAGAAGAAGCCCTGGGAGCAGATGCTTCCCCTCCACAACCGATGGCACCCGGACATACCGGCGGTAGCAGATGTCACAGAAGGGGAGGTGTTCCGAGTCGAGATGGTAGACTGGACTGGAGGTCGAGTCGGCGATGACAACTCCGCCGAAGACATCAAATCCTTGGACCTCACAATTGTAAGTGCAAAGTTACTAGAAAATTTGTTTGTGCCGTATGATCTGTGATTCGTGTGAATTCAATGAACTGTAGCTGAGCTGAGGAGAAATATTCACAGAAACAATCACAAGCTCACTCATAGTAGGCACTGTAGGTAGGAATGGAGGAAAGATGATGTGAGCTCATCAGAAAGAAAGATAGATTGATACACGCAGGAGCAGATTTAAAGGAGCTGCCCTGTTGTTCATTTCTAGCATATGAAGAATTTGAAGCCTGCCTATCTATTCATTGAATTGCATAACATTTCTAGGGTTTCACAGGACATGAAATAAATTTTTGTTCAGTCCCATTCGTGCCGACGGCGAAGTAGATAAGCATATCTGCCTCTGTAGGACTTAACAAGCGGAAGATATGAGTGTTTGTAGATAGATGATGAAGCCCTACATTTGTGTTAGTCTATCAGCCCCTTTTAGGAGCTGCAAGAAACCAAATGAATAAAAGAATATTAGGTTTCAAATTTTTGAAACCTACTTCTTAACCTCTTTGAAATGTTTCTGATTATTTTCATCAATAAAAGTAAAAAAACTCAGATTCTCATGAGCTTATATCTCATATTCATGAACTACGTAGATTCGAATACTTTTTTCGGTATGATTACAAAATGAGCAACCTGTATAGGAAGATAATTATTTTCAAAGAAATTATTAATCACCTCAAAGCCCGATATAGGACACACTGAACTTTCTGAGCTGTATCTTCTCAAACTATTAAGATTTGACTGAAGAAGCATTAAGAAAAATTGAAAAAGAAATCTAAAAGCTGCATAAATTTGCCACTTGCAAAGAACAAAAAAGAAAAAAAAATTCTGAACTAGAGAGACAACCCAGCAAAGTCAAGAGGATACTTCATGCAAATCAAATTTTTTTTGTATATATCTCTCCTATTTCAATCAATGGCTGATAAATATAAAGCCTGGTCACTATTCTTATGGCCGATAAATAATCAAACGCATGAATAAACATTTTGGCACTCTCTGAGGTCAACTTCATTTTAATTTGATGCAGTTTGCATAGAGCTACTGATAAAACAATTTGTCACAGACTCATTATCTCAGTGGCCCTTTAAGAGTGGTGGATACAAAAGGCATTCCCGCCAAGCCTGGTGATCTTCTAAAGGTTGAAATATGCAACTTGGGTCCACTTCCAGGTGATGAATGGGGTTATACAGCAACCTTTGACAGAGAGAATGGTGGAGGGTTTTTAACAGATCACTTCCCCTGTGCAACCAAAGCCATTTGGTACTTTGAAGGAATATATGCATACTCACCACACATACCGGGTAAAAAAAACTTTTCCGCATTATGAGCTTCTTTATCTGCATTTTTTTCGATCTTCCTCTTGTAAATCTATGCACAGTAAGTTTTTAACCTTTACAAACTCGATATCGGATCTCTAGGAGTTCGATTTCCCGGTTTGGCACACCCGGGGATTGTTGGAACTGCACCATCCACGGAACTTCTATGCATATGGAATGAGAGGGAAAAGGAATTGGCAGAAAATGGCATTGGATTGCTGAAATTATGTGAAGTTCTACACCAACGCCCACTTGCAAACTTACCGACTGCCGAGAATTGCCTCCTCGGAATGGTATGATGGATGCAAAGTACATTTAGATGTTTTTTCTAAAGATGTTAGTAGCTAAATTAATTAATTTTAAGCTACAATCTTCTGATCTCGGACAAGGTTTCAACATCTGACATGCAAAAATATAACCGTATGAACTTAGCGGTAAATACTAATCTGAAAAACTTAAAAATGCATCTAAAGCATAATCTCATTTTAGGATTTAGTTTTATATTCTAGAGGAGACAGTAAAAGCCACTCAAGAAAAGAGCAAGAACACAAAAAAAAACATCCAAAATGCGACATGCATATCATAAAACCATTAAGAATCTGAAAAAATTCTTTGAAGCAAGAAGAAAAATAATCACAAATGCATGAACATACTAATCTTGGTAATCACAGTAAAGAAATCTTAACATAATTAAAGAAAAGAAAGTTACTCACAAATATATGAACTTGTAATTAAGAACCAGACTACAAACTACTGAAAAACTAGACTACAAACTACTGAAAAACTAGCTGCTTCTTTATTACATAACTGGTGAAATTTCGACCGCTACCGATCGATTTCGATCGTTACGCCGGCACAGCTGGTAATCGATTTGCAGATCCTATAACATAACCGTGCACGGTGAACATAATGTGATAGCCACAGCTTTGCAACCAAAATATTACATCATATGCTCAAGCTTAGAGATATAAGTAGTAACACAAAAACCCAACCACATTTTAGAATCATTGTCACTATGGAGATATAAGTTGCATATGGTTTGATAATGTTGTTAGCATCATATTGCTGAAGATTAAGTGTATTGTTCTTCATAGACTGCTTTTAGAAATATGTTCTTTATTACAGTGAAATGGCACCATATCAACCATAATGTTGACATATTTTATTCATGAAATTTGCAGATAAAAGAAGGAACTCCTGAATGGAAAAAGATTGCAGATGAAGCTGCAAGGACAATTCCCGGAAGGGAAAATGGAGGGAACTGTGACATCAAAAATCTCAGCAGAGGTTCTAAAGTATATCTACCAGTCTTTGTGGAAGGGGCAAATCTCAGCACTGGTGACATGCACTTCTCCCAGGCAGATGGAGAAGTTTCATTCTGTGGAGCGATAGAGATGAGTGGATTCCTGGAACTCAAGTAACTTCTCAAACTCTGTCAGCTTCATGTTCGTTTCTTCTCGTCCATTACATGATATAACAGAGCCGAACTGATCAAGGTGAAAAAAAAAATATATTTGACACAAAATTAGGAAATTCTTAAAGTTTGAACATTGCGATCAGATAAACATGTCAATGAAAAGAAATATTTAGATCACAATATAGATCCATGGTAGGTACCGCATTAATCCTACCTTGTAATCATATTTTCAGTCAATCATCTATTAACACATACAAAAAAAGCCAAGATCGCTATAAAAAGGCAGCTACCAAGTGGAAAAAATTGCATCATGAATAGTTTGCGAATACGAAATGTTCTTAAATATGATTACATGAGATGCAACAGATGGAGTGTCGTTTTCGCTTTACGTTGGGACAATCTCGTAGTTCTGATATCTTCTCAAGAAATTCTGAAAATGTGTTCTCCATAGTCCATATCATGATCAGAACAAAGATTAAAAAGGCTTGTTATGGCTTAATTACCATGAAAATGGCAGAGAAACATGGCAACCAGAAACCACTTACTATAGACCTTTGTCGATCACAATTTTCCAGACACAAGCAGCATTCGAAGCCCAAAATGCTTGGTGATTATCAATCATTCAAGTGAATAGAAACTTAATGGTCCTAACTGATACTTATAATCTGGAATGAGGAAACAAGGACAACATATGTGCTTTGCAAAATTACCAAATATCTACCGAAAAATCTGACAGTCACAGTTAGGAAATCTGCAAGTTCTAATGTTGGATGACAGTCTGATTTGGTTCTAGATTCAAAAGTTAAGATCTCTTCATGTTGTGCTTTGCAGGTGTGAAATCATCAGGGGTGGAATGAGAGAGTACCTGACACCGATGGGTCCCACAGCTCTGCATGTGAACCCAATCTTTGAGATCGGGCCGGTGGAGCCGAGGTTCTCAGAGTGGCTGGTCTTCGAAGGCATCAGCGTAGACGAGGCAGGGCGGCAACACTTCCTCGATGCAACAGTAGCCTACAAGCGAGCGGTCCTCAATGCCATCGACTACCTCTCGAAATTTGGATACTCCAAGGAGCAGGTTTGGAGGCTTCTATATCACACCTTCCAAGCATTTTCATCGTAATCCTATGATGATGATGATGACAGCTCCAAACCATACAAGCAAAACCAGAATGAATAGATACACCTCGATGCAGGCGTATCTGCTGCTGTCGTGCTGCCCCTGCGAGGGAAGGATATCAGGAATAGTAGACTCCCCAAATGCTGTAGCGACCCTTGCCATTCCTACATCCATTTTTGATCAGGTCAGCAGTCTGACTTCTACAGATACTCTTATTCAGATTTGATTCTCCCTTTCGTTCTTCTCTGGACAGAAACCAGTGTTTGCACCAATGTCCCAACCTTCTGCTAAAAAGTATTCTTTTCAGGCTTCAGCTGATCGATTCCTTGTTCTTCTATTTGGTTTTTTTGCATGGATACGATGCGACGGGAGCGAAGGATATAAGGCCAAGATCTGGGAAAGTGCCGGCAGGCCCGAGAGTGGTAAAGAGACTTCCGGACGTCCTCAGGTGCACGTACGATGGGAATCTGCCGACGACACAAAACCCATGCAGAAGCTTGTGAATGCGATGGGGATCTCGGTTCATGGTGTTCTTCGGGTTCTGCCCCAGCTCTTCAGCTCCTAACCATCACACAAGTCTGTTGTTTTCTTGGAGTTCTCAAAGACTACTTCAATGTCATCTGCTGTTAAAATTTGAAATATTTAATGTTAAAATATTTATTTTAACAGTTCCATAAAAATTTAATGTTAAAATTTGAAATCAAAAATTTTATGATTAATACATAAAAATAAAATTTGAACTATTTATTTTCTATAGATTATATCATTCGTTAGGAAATAAATAAATTAATAATTTAATTGATTGAAAAAATTTCTAACTTATCCATATAATTATAAAAATTAATTTTAATTATTTTTTTTAACTATACTATATAAACAAAGAAATTATTTTTTTTATGCGGATTGGGTTTGATCAAATTGGTTACAGATTATTTTTTTCCATCATAACATTGAGAAAATTAGTAATCATAATTGTGAAGATGCTTTTTAAGATTATCTTAAACTATAATTATGATATAAATTTCATTGGTGCTAATTTAAACACATTTAAGAAATGTAAGATGTATTTAAATCAATTTGAGTCCACAAAACATGTGAGGGAAAATTAAATACCATAAGGACAAGTGGTGCATTGTAGAGAGAACCTATTGAAATCAAATTTTGGCCCATAAAACATACAAAAAAAAAAGGGAGTTCATAAAACCCAGAGAATATAAATTTTACAAGAGAAATTGAAATTATCATCTTTTAATTTGCCCAATTTATTATTATTATCGCTCCATGTCTTAACCTCTTACATTTGCCCATGTAATAATTCTAAAAATCTTAATCTTAAACAAATCGAATTAGCAATCAATTAAACATCAAGACAGATTATAGTGGTAGCCCCCTACCAAAAAAGGTAAAAATAAATAAATTAAAAAAAAGCATTCAAAGGGAAAACCAAAAAAATATCAAATTTTTTTTCTCTCTCTATTTTATTTTTAATATTTTAAATTTATTACATTAAATGACGTACATGACACTCATACTTGAACTCAATTGATTATATATATATATATATATATATATATATATATATATATATATATATATATATATATATATATATATATATATATATATATATATATATATATATATATATATATATATATATATATATATATATATATATATACCTTCGTTCTTTGATGCCCCGTTCTAGCGTCCTATTTCTATGGCCTTTGGGCCTGTCCGCTCCTTCTCCCTCCTCTCCCGTCACCTGGGATCGCTTGCTCCCCTTCTCCGCTTCTCGTCCCCGCCCGGCGCCCACCCACTTCGCCTCTTCCACCCCTTCGTCGCAAGCCCCGGAGCTTCCCAGGCCGCCTCCGCCCCTCCGCAGCCGGAGCCCTGGCGCAGAAGATCGGAAAGGCCGTCCGCAGCCCCGGCGCCCCATCCCGGGCTCGGGTCTTCGCTGATATCAACGTCCACCGCCCCAAGGATTACTGGGACTACGAATCGCTCACCGTCCAGTGGGGGTGAGGGCACACGTGATCTTTCTCACTCTTCTGAACCCATAAAATTTTGAGATTTTTTTTTTTTTGCTTTTATTGCAATCAAGGTTTCTTGGTTTAATAAATTTTTAATTTTGTGCAGGGAACAAGATGATTATGAGGTTGTTCGGAAGGTCGGAAGGGGAAAGTACAGCGAGGTTTTCGAGGGAGTGCGTGCCACGGACAAGGAGAAGTGCATTATTAAGATTCTAAAGCCAGTAAAGAAGAAGAAGGTGGGATTTAAATCTGATCTGAATTTGAATTTATACAAGATTTTTATGTCAAAGAAGACTCTATTACAAATTAGGCTTGCTGCGACAATGCATTATAGATTTAATTATGTTTCTAGGTTCCCTTGTTTTATTGGATGGTTTCGGTTACTTTGTTGCCTTTAATTTCTTGCTATTGAATTTTAGCTCATGTAGCAGTGCATATTTGGTTTAGGGCTTGAGAAAAGTTTCAAATAATTAGGATGAAGATGCTTAAATTATACTAAATACTGCAACAGTTGTAAAAAAGACTTTTTAAATGAGCGGCTTTGACTCCGACATGAATATTGCATTATACTTGTCCGGAGATTCGCTCCGGGAGCGTAGATCTAATGTTTTACGATGTGATTTATGGGGTAGGATGAAGATGCTTAAATTATACTAAATACTGGGAGCATGAAGAATAATCCATGCCTATGAAGCAATTTAGGAAGTTTAAATTCTTACTAACTTCTATTTGGTTCTGTTGCTTAGGATCTTTTCTATTATATGCTTTATGTGGTGTTATCTCTCTAATCACTTCCTTCATCATCTACTATATCACTGTCAAGCTTGTTTTAGTGCTGTAGTGAATATACATAATTCAATACTCGGCCTGTTTGGCTGTTCAAGAGCTAGAGATTTAATCAGCTGTTGATGAGCTGGGCATCCAAGATGTTGCATCACCTATAAAATGGCTTCAACAGGCCCTGTTTGCTAGATAGTTTGGCAAGAAGGTCTGGCAACTAATTTATTTATTTTTGTATTTTTTTAATGAAAGGGTCTTTCTTGCATTGGTTGTCTCAATAAGATTTTTTTCATATTTCTCTTTCATGCTTGTGCTATTTCTTTCATTGATGCTCTAATTTTACTGACTCAGTCATGGATTCCCTTATGGATTCAAGTATGAGGTTTTCTTGATGTCGTGACATCTCTCTTAACTATCTGCTTTTGCTTTCTATTCCTTTTTTTTTATTTATCATTGTTTTCTTTCAATGCAGATCAAGAGAGAAATAAAGATATTGCAAAACCTTTGTGGCGGACCCAACATCGTCAAATTACTTGATATCGTCAGAGATCAGCAATCGAAGACACCTAGTCTAATTTTTGAATACGTCAACAGTACCGACTTTAAAGTTCTCTATCCAACTTTGTCAGACTACGATATTCGATACTACATATATGAACTATTAAAGGTAAGGTTATCTTCCCATTTGCAATGAAGTGAAGAATATCAACTTGTTGATTAACAATCCAGCTAATTATGATTGTCATGACACTTTATGTTATTGTTATTCTTATAACAAGCACTTATAAAGTTAGTGTATATAATTTTCCACTTTGAGTAGCAACCTTGACTTCTAACTCTGATTGCCCTCTGAGTGTTAAGTTTTCTGTTTTTTTTATTATATATTGAGATGATACTTTCCTTCGCACATAGTTTGTAAGATTGGAATTGGGACTGACCAACAAGAATATAGTCAAAGATCGGTGTCATTAATTGCAGGATTGGAATAAATTGAAATAATAATTAAAATAAAAAAAGAAAATCATAAAAGTGCATGAAACTTTCAAACATTATTTAAAATAAGGAATGTGGATAATATGTTTTTGCAATTAAGAGATAGTGATGGCTCCACTTGGGTTTGATTTGTATCATAGTTTCTCTTCCTACTAGACACCCACTATTGTCACCAAAGGAAACAAAGAGAAAATTGTGAGACCCTATAGCTTTAAGTTCTACTTAGTAGACTTAGTGAGGTGAGATGTTGGACATGTGTGGTCAAGTTTTGAGCACATTTGGGGCTTTCGGGTTTGGCTATGTCTGTATATGCATTATCTATGTGGCTTTTGCTGCCACGTGCATAAAAAATGTGGGCAGATTATGTAGTTGACCATGCACTGCTACTGCATATGGCTTATTAGTGCAGTCTTGTGATTGATGCACAAAAGCAGCTGCTTAAACCACTTCTTAAGTAGTGGTTGTATAGGTGATATACAGCTTTCTTTCTGTGAACCGTAAAGTGATAAGATGAAGGAATTGAAGAGACCCATCCGGCATAATTCTTTTCGACAAGATTTACTTATGAGATCCTTAGATTTTGCTTATGTTTCTTTATTGCTAGCTTTGAATCATGTAGCTTTTGTTATTTTAGGGTTAGATATGATAATTGTTTTTTCTCTTTCCTTGGACAGATCCCGATGTTTCTTGAATTATGGTTTTGTGATTTTTGTGGACTTAAACTGATTATAGGATTCCTGACATTGATTTTTGGTTAAGTTTCAAAAGACAGAATATTGAATTTGGCATGTAGTTTGCACATTTGATGTGGATCAACAAATTGGTGTTTATTGGTGATTAGCTTATTATGGACTTTTTGGGAGAATGGATGGTCAAGCTGTTGACCATACTTCGTATACTAAATCTCTAGAAAAGGATCTGTTGGATTGGTTATCAGTTAGCTTAGATACTTTTTGATCCATCTATCAGATCCCTTATGCTTTCAGGTCATGCTGAACGAATTTTCAAATCTCGATTTGTTTTTCACTGAAGATATGTAACATTAGTTTTTTCAACTCGATATATTGAAAAACCTCTGGTGTGCATCTGCTGAATGCATGTGTTTGTGTATTTTGAATTTGATATCTTGTGGTTCTATAATTAGATTTCATCAAGTTTGATTGCCTTTTAACTTTTCCAGGTTCTTGTGTAGGCACTAGATTATTGCCACTCTCAAGGCATCATGCATCGAGATGTAAAACCTCACAATGTTATGATAGATCATCAACAGCGCAAGCTTCGTCTTATTGACTGGGGCCTGGCAGAGTTTTATCATCCAGAAAAAGAGTACAACGTTAGAGTTGCCTCAAGGTACGGTGTTGAAAAATGATCCCTTGTTGAAGAGCATTACCTTCTCTCTCGATTCTTCGATGATAAAATTATTTTCAAAATGTGAACATTTCGTTTTTAGGAAGCAAATTTTCATTTCTACCCTTTTGTAAATATGGGCAGCTTTTCAGATTTAAAGTTTGTTAAGTAACACAGTATAATATCCTTTTTAAATTTTTAAAAAATCATTAATATTCATTTCAGGAACGTGTATCAAAACCTTTCTCCTGCATCAAATTCTCTATAATAGTTTCTGAATTTTAAAGGGAAATCATATTATATTTAATTTTGGTAAATTTGAATTTTCGGATGTATGTATGGACACAAATGAGCCCAATATCAAAAGCATGGACTACTGTACTGCCCGCTACGATATGAAATGGGTGGTATGCACTAGTCCGAAGCTGGCCAAGACAAGGGTCAAAATTTGACTGATGTGCATTGGTTGTTAATGTTTGAATTTGACCATGTCACCCTCATTTCGATTGATGAGGGCTGTTTTGGGCTTGTAAAAGCCCCACCCTCTCTCTCTTTCACAGACTTTCATCCTCACTCTCTTTCTCACTATTTCTCACACTTTCTCACTCTCATTAAACTTGTTTAATCTCTCTAATTGGTGATTAGTGGAAATCAAGCTCTTAATTTGGATAAAAGAGGGATTCGAACTCGACGTTGGGGGGAATTTGACTCTAATTAAAGGCATTTATTTTCTCTCTATGTTTTCAAGATCATGTCATGTAATTAGCAAAAAGAATATTGATAATTCTTGATTGATTAGTGACTAATGATTAATTGAGACCTAATTAGAGGTTTTTAAGAATAATTACCCTAGATTTGGCTATGTATTGACTTACTTGCATGATTTGCGAGCTTATTGTACCATGTTTGATGGTTAATTAGAGGCTTACTAATGCATGTTTAGGTCCTTAATTGTATTTATATACCAATAAATTAGATTAGGATAAAAACTTTGAAATAGGATTTTCATTATAATTTTAATTGAATTTTCTGCTGTTTTTCGGTTTATCGACACATACCAGTATATTGACACACAACATGACACGGCAATATCGACCAGTGTGTACTGGTTCAACCAGGGCGGTTTGCTTGAACAGCACAATGCGGTGAGGGTGGAAAATTTTCTTTGGTTCTTCTAATCAAACGCGGAGTGAGTCAGATTTTTTGGGTAACAGTGTATGAGCATTTTGGTATGGCTTGAACTGGAAGAGCTTTTATGGTGACAGTCATTTAAATTTAAATGTGTATATGTCTGTTTAATTGTTGACTTATATTACTGTAATTCAAGTAGGCCATATCGAGGAATAAATGGATGAGTAAAACCTTCCCTGGATGAAGTTTGGTTGATTTACTGATAAATCTCATGTTTTTGTTTGGATGAAGGCAACAGATCACTGTTGGTATTTGCTTCTCATTTCTTTTATGGTTCCTGACCATATTTCTACCTCTTTGCCTTGTAAAAGGAATCTTTGCATAGTTCTCTGTTGATTTATATCAAACTCTTCTGCAGGTACTTTAAAGGCCCGGAGCTCCTAGTTGACTTGCAAGATTATGATTATTCACTGGATATGTGGAGCCTTGGTTGTATGTTTGCTGGGATGGTATGTGATTTATATAGTTATATTCCCTGGACACGTTTTTATCTACAAAATCTTGCTTTCTGTTGATTGGCAGATATTTCGGAAGGAGCCATTTTTTTATGGACATGATAATTATGATCAATTGGTCAAAATAGCAAAGGTACGATTTAGTTCTCAACTGAGGATGAAAGTTAATTAGATGTTTTGCTGGTTGATTTTGTTAATAACACCTGGAAAGGACAGAGCTAACTATTTAAGTTTTCACCAACTTGTGCTTATCCTCTTAGATTGTGCTTTTTAGACAGAGATGTTACTTGCTTGCATCAATATAATTTATGTATTACATCCTAGGAACATATGGACTTCTTCTGGATTGTGTAGAGCTAATCATATTGGCATAAAATTTCAACCCCAAGGGATCTCATGCTGGCACTAGAAAGATGGAGTAGTTGAGGAAAAAGAAAATCATTACCGGATTCCACACAACATGCAGATGGGAATCGTGTGGTACAAACCACGAGTATTTCTGGGACTCAGAAAAAAGAGAGAAAAAAACTTTATACACATACATATGTATGACGGTCAGTTGAGTTTCAACGTTGAGACAACAATGGCTTTCCATGAACATCTTCGGCGGGATGTCTATGCATTGAAATAGTAGAAGAGTCATGTTGTCATTAGTTCTTCGGGAAAACAATCTGGATAAATTAGCATGATTGACAGTCACCGTTTAGTCCATGTTCTTTCTCCGCTTATTTAACCGTCTGAGGAATTTGGTATCTGGTTTAGGTACTTGGTACAGATGAGTTGAACGCTTACCTGAAAAAATATCAACTAGAACTCGACCCGCAACTCGAAGCTCTCGTTGGAAGGTTCCAGAGTGCACTCTGTGAATTAACTCCTCTGGGTTTGCATTCCAAAATGTTTTCTAAAGTCTGGCAATCATTGTCGCAGGCATAGCAGGAAACCATGGACAAGGTTTATAAACGCCGATAACCAGCATGTGGCAGTTCCCGAGGTGACTGTTGCAGCATGCACGTCGAGGTTCCGATCGATGTATCAGATAATTTACTTATTTTTCTGTTATTAGGCTGTTGACTTTGTGGACAAGCTGCTTCGGTACGATCACCAGGAGAGGCCAACAGCGAAAGAAGCGATGGTAAATGCTCTTCCTATAAGCTTATTCCTCCATAATTACGAGCTTCAGCAGCTAAGAGGATTGCCACTCTTCCCTTGCAGGCTCATCCTTATTTTAATCCGGTGAGAAGTCCAGAAAGCAGCAGAACTCGTGCTTAGAAATCCAAGTGATGAATCCCAGCTCCCGTTTCTGTTTCTTTACTTGCTGCATGTATTTTGTCATGCATTTGTCTGTGTTGGATTACTGTTTAATTATGAAAGTGTTGCAACAATTAAGCTTGAGATTTTGGCCATTTTCTGGAGTCAAAATCTCTTTTTTTGTGTGTTCGAATTGAATAGTTTATGTGCTGAAATCCATGTGAAGGGGAAAGAAGGAAGAGCTTGCAACCTGTAGCAACCCATCTTCCAAAGTCTCACATTCTTGTAGTTGACCTACTCATTTTGTTGGGAACTTGAACAATCTTTTTTTCTTGGAAAGATCATAACATTCTAACCATGGATTGCATTCTGCAGTGTGTTAACTCTAAGATTATAAAAGGAAGCTGTACCCAAATCTCATCCCATCCACTCCTTGTGAAAAAACCCAAGGAACATTGGCACTCATTGCACCCTAAATAAGCTTCTCTGCAAACATTACTATCAAGCCGGCAGGCAGGCAGTGCAAACGTAAATGTAGCATCACAAGATTTAAGCCAGAATGATGGGAGAAAAAGGGAAGACAGAAGAACGAATACAAAGCTGGTATAGACATTTTACAGGCGAAGAAGAACGAGATCGTTCATCCAATCTTGTTTCTGTTGCTGCGGCTGTCGGATGAAGAATTCGAGGGTTACATCTGATAGAAGCCAGGACTGAGGCAGCAGTATGATAGGGTTTAGATGACAAGTATCCTCCTCTTTAAATCTGCATCGAAGACAGGATGAAGAATTCGAGGGTTACATCTGATAGAAGCCAGGACTGAGGCAGCAGTTTGATAGGGTTTATGGAGAAAGAGCACATGATGATGACAAGTATCCTCCTCTCTAAATCTGCATCGAATGCCGTCCTCCTCTCCAACGAGATTCCTGAAAGAAAGACCTATTAATTAGCTCATGGAAAATAGCTGCCTTTAAATCTTCCATCCCCTTATTTGCTTGAGGTCCGAGAAAGCCACCAATCAAATCTGGATCGGCGCATGTTTACGAAACAATAATCTTTGTGAAACCGTGCTTAAGATGCTCAGGATGGTATTGATGGCCCAATCTAAGGACAGGCAAGTCTCTATGTTCTCATCCTCGGTGCCTCCCTGTCTCAATCATCTCCTTGGCCAAATGATCTGTATGTTATCTCGAGGCAACCGAAATCTTTCTCTTCCACTCCCCTTTCTCCATCCCCATTGCTCATCCATAATCGAACAAAAATATTAGAGAAGGAGAAGGAACTGAGGTGGCATGCGATATTGTCACAAGCTAGACAGATAAAGCTTACAAGCAACATTGACTATTGGAGACTACACAGCAATTTTGTCCTACATGGAATTGATTATCCACTCCAAACAGTGTAATTATTTTTCTTCCATAAAATGTACTTTATCGTGACAAGGAAATTATAGGGAAGGTCAATGTTGTAAAATGGAGACTGAACATCCTCTCAACTCCTGTTTGCACATAGACATAGCTATAAATGGTCAGCTATAACTATCTCTGTACCATGGTACACAATGCGAAGAATAACAAGATAATAGATGATATTGTCAAGGTGAATATTTTTGTTCTTTGAAAGGTATATATGATTTCTATATGTTCATTTTATTTAACTTTATTCATTAACTGAATTGTGAGCATATGAACTCATGAAGGAACAAAGAGACAGCTCAGCTGAAGGTTCAAAAAGATGCATATTTGTTACTTGGTGATAGATACTCTTGTTCTCTAAAAATATCACCTGACCATGTCAGTAGTCTGGAACTTAGACCCTAATCCAAGGCATGCCACCTTAGTTATATAAAGTTTCATGAAATATCAAAAGAAGTTACGAGAGATAACTAAAGAAGTTGAAAGAAAAAGTACATAATCAAGAAACATGATTATTGGCACTAAAAAATATTTTTTTATGCTAAAAAAAATCCTATCCCTAGGTAATCATAGTTTTCTAAATTGTAATTTTCATCATTTTTTTATTTTAGGATGTACTTGCAAGTGGATATTACCTTAAAAGCTTTGCATGAGATAGATAAATATCATTTCGCACAATCCATGACATATTATTTTTTATAGAGTTCAAATCATTTGGTGAAACTATTGTTTATATATGTTGTTCAACTACTTTGATCATTCAATACAACTGTTATGTTACTACTTTGATAATTTAATATATATGCTGTTTTACTACTTTGATAACTTAATTCATATACTTTGATAATTTAATATATGTGTTGTGTTGTCCATGGCATCATTTATTTTTCATTGAAAACTCTACTCTTTGAATATCTCCCGCTCCTTTGTATCAGAGAAAATGATTCTCAGTAATTCAGTGTCGTCAAGTTGATAACTACAGTTGTATACTTTGGAAAGCAAGCTTCACACATATTTACTCGAGAGAAATCTCTATGTTTTCTTTTTGGATTAAGAATCATTAGTACGGACCAACAAGTTAAAAGCTCTTTCAATTGCAGAACTGCCGACTACCAAGTTGATTCATGTAAGTCGGCTAATATCAGAACTACAGCATGGTTCAGTTTTCGACAAGCAAAGAAGATATTTTTAGCAAAAGTTAGGCAATTGAAATTTTCTTAAGAAACAAAGAAGAATTGTAGACAAAATGGTGGTTGTTAGGGTAAGTGGTGGTACAACGTGATGTACCTCATGTTGCCTATGCATAAACCGGGTGAAATCGACCTGAGCTCTTCATCTCTGCCAGGTGCTTTGCCAGCTGCGCAGTCAGCACTGGGTGGCAATAGTCAAATCCTAAATCTGTGAGTGTTGTTGGGAGTCCCTTCTCTGGAAGTGATTGGATCTGTGGACAGTGACTTACAACCAAAGCACAGAGGGAAGGAAGGGTATGCAACTCTGTTGGCAAGGACTGGAGATTCTTGCAACTGAAGAATTCAAGGCGCCTGAGAGCTGTGAGGCTGTGCACCAATTCCTGCTCCTCCTGGTCAAACATCACTTTCTGAGGAGACGACGTGATTCTGAGAGAATGGATTAATGGTAGTGTATTTTTTATAAGTGAGAGTTTAAGTAGGGCTGTATTATCTACCGATAATTCAAGAAGTGACAAGACCTCCCCTTGCTCATCCCCTTCATTTAGCAAAAGCCTGGGACATCCTACGATTGTCAATCTCTTGAGTGATTTGAGAACCTGTAAACCCTCTATTGATCTCAGCCCATCACAATTATCGATCCATACAATTCCAAGTTCCTTCAAGTAAAGCATTACTTCCCTTGGAAAGGATACCATGTATGGACAATTGGATATCGCCAAATGAGTTAGTGAGCTGAGGTTGTGTAGGCATCCAGGCAGCGATTTCCCAAGATTTCCACAGACACCCAATTCTAGTATCTTGATTGACGGCGGGAGGAGGAGGTCATTCTCCTCACACAGTGTCATGCTCATGAGCTTGGGGCACTCGTGTATTGACAAGTACTCAAGGGTGGTGAATTCTCTAAACCTCTTGACAGGCAACCACAACAGTTCAGCACATTCCCATATCCGAATAGAATTGATATGTGGCAGGTGGTTTGATAGCAACCCTTCTTCCAGATTTCTCAGATTTGGACATTTAATAATGTTCAAGAGTGAAAGAGAAGCAGTTGTAGTGCTGCTACCTCCACCGATTCCTTTGCATAATCCTGGAAGTCCTGTCAGCCCAACTTGCCATAATTCAAGTTTCATGAGAGAATAAGGGATGGGAGGCACGCATTTTAGTTTGGGGCATTGTTCAATTTTAAGTCTACGCAAGCAGGAAAATAACTCCTCCCTTTCAGCCCACGACCACTCTTCCCATGCTGGCAAGTCTCTTAACACAAGCTCTTCCAACCTTGGAAAACCCTCTCTCTTACAGGTAGAATCAAATAATCCATGGGCTATCTTTTTCACTACTGGCAATCCCTTGATGCGGAAAACCTTGAGACATGGCAGTTTTTCAAGAGAATGGAGTTCCTCAAATGTCAGCATGCCCTTGATTTCTAGCTCTTCTAGCCTAGGAAACCATTTATTCCTTGTAGCACTAAAGAGTCCATGGCCTACCTTCGACACCTGGATGCGAAGAACCTTGAGACATGGAAGTTGTCCAAGACTTGGGAGTTCCTCCAGTGCCGGCATGTTCTTCAGCACTAGCACTTCTAGCCTAGGAAACCAAATTTTCTCCCTAGAACCACATAATTCACGACCTATAAGTTTCAGTGCAGACATGTTCTTCATGTGAATAACCTTAAGATGTGGGAGTTGTCCAAGATTTGGGAGTTCCTCCAATGTCAGCATGTCCTGCAGCACAAGCTCTTCTAATGATGGAAAACAATTGCTCTCTATATCACCATATAATTCACGACCTATATGTTTTACTGCAAACATGTTCTTCATGTGAATAATCTTGAGACATGGAAGTTGTGCGAGATTTGGGAATTCTTCCAATGTTGGCATATCCTCCAGTACTAACTCTTCTAGCCTAGGGAACAACTTGCTTTTCATACAGCCACATAATTCATGACTTATTTGTTTCACCACAGGCATTCTCTTCATATGAAGGACCTTGAGATGTGGCAGTTGTCCAATATATGAAAGACCCTCGAGTCTTCTACAGTTCTCTAGTTTAAGAGTTCCCAAGTTCGGTAGCATTTTCACATCCAGCCAACTGGGTACTGTAGCACCACCGTACCCTCTGATCGTCAAACTTTTGAGGAAGTGATGTGGTTGGAGACCTAAAAGTACTTCCTCCGAGACAAGTAGCTCATGCTCCAAGCTGGAAACCTGGTCAGCTGCCCACTCTAACTCTAATGCTTCGAGATACTGTTTGCTGTGCAGTTTAGCCTTTCTTGCTTCTTCTTTACTCCCAACATTTTCAAGATTTGTCATTCGTAGAGTGCCGTGGAGTTGTGTCAAACCACTTAGTTCTGCAAGTTTGTTTCCATGATTCTTCAGCACCTTGAATGCAGACAATTCTTGCAGAGAAATCAGCTTCCCAACCTCATATATCTTGGAAATTATCTCATCTTCTACATGAAGTTGCCTCAAGTTGATCAGCTTGCTCATGCCTTGTGGGAAACTCTGCAATTGACAGCCCCACAGCCTCAGTGCTTGCAGATTGTAAAGGTCGCACAATGACTCGGGCAACCTCTGAATGCGAGCATTGTAGGATATGTCGAGGTACCGAAGTTGCATCAAGTCACCGATGATATCAGGCAACTCTTTCATGCCACATTTCTGCAAAACTAAAACATGGATTCTTTTCAGTCTTTTGAACAAGCTCTGAGGCAACAAGCAGCCGTTGACTTTAGTCACACATGGATACTGATTTCTCTGATTGTTGATCATTAGGGTCCGCAATTTATCGTAACCTGAAAAATCCACCAACTTCCTTTGCTCAGTTAATGTTACCGATAGATGACGGGCCGTGCTAGGGGTCTCTTTGGACTTGTCATCATCTATCCTATGACACTCTCCCACCGATATAAATTGGGCAAGATCGTGTAAGAGGTCATGCATCACGTATCGCCCTCCCCACCGAGATTCCTGAAAGAAAGACCTATTAACGAGCTCATGGAAGTAGCTGCTTCCGACATCCTCCACCCTCTTGTTTCCTTGAGGTGCGATGAAGCCTTCTGCCATCCAAGTCTGGACCAACTCATGTTTATAGAATAAATAATCCTTGTGAAACACGGCGCAAAAGGCGAAACACTGCCTGAGATGTCCGGGAAGGTGTTGATAGCTCAGCCAGAGAACAGGCAATATTTCATTTTCAGCTTGCGGCAGTTGCCATACCTCACTTTCCATTATACTTCTCCAGTGTTCTTGGCTCACATCGGACCGCAACAAGCTTCCTAGTGTTTTTGCTGCCAGCGGTGAGCCCTTCAACTTGCCGGCAATCCTTCTACCGATAACCTCGAGCTCTAGATGCTCCTGGGGGTTCACAGAACCAAATGCACATTTCTTGAACAGCTCCCAGTAAGCATCATCCTCGAGACCATCGATCGAAATTTCCTTCATTGTGCCAATGATGCTGGCAATCCTTGCGTCCCGAGTTGTGACGACAACCTTGCTGCCCCTCGCTGCAAACCTCAGCGGTGCGCACAGCTTTTCCCAGTCATCCCTGTTCTCGCTCCACACATCGTCGAGGACTAGCAGAAACCTCTCTGAAGCAATCTTCTCCTTGAGGATCTGTTGCAGGGCGTCCAAGTTCAATCTGTCAGATCGTTCCACCTTGGTAGCAGACTCGATTACCTCTTTGGTCAGTCTCTTCACATCGAAATTGTCGGAGACGCAGACCCAAACCTTGAGGTGGAAATAGTTGCCGACACGATCGTCGTTGTACACGAGCTGGGCCAGAGTCGTCTTCCCAACCCCTCCGATTCCGACGAGGGGTAAGACGGAGAAGCTGCCGGTGCCAGATCCTGAATCCAACAGCAATTCTACTACTTTCTCCCGTTCTCGGTCCCGACCAAACACGACGTTTTCGGTCAAGAAAGAGCTCGTTTCTCTTCTCACCGTCTTCGAGTCGAATTGTCTCCCCCCATCATCGGGCGCCAATAGCTGCATGACATCCATCATATCAGCCGCAACGTCGCACAGCTTCCCCTGGATCTCCCTCAATCGAGCCCCAGCATCATCACCATCGGCACCCAACCACTCGGTCGCAGCACTAAGGGAAAAAGAAAAGAGGTCGCTTTTCTGGTCTCCCCGCGTCACGGCTTGGTACTCGAACTCCTCCAGTAAGTCCTCGGCGTCGTAGGCGGCATCCTTGAGCTGCCTCACCAGCTCCACCAAGCTCGTGTTTTTATGGTTCCACCTCGTCTCTGCCTTGTCGAGCACGGCCTGGATCCTGAGCAGAGACGTCCGCAGCCGCCTCAGGTCATCGTGAAGGCCGCGGCGCCGCGCGAATTGCTGGATCGCGCAGTCGCTGGCCTTGTCGAGCAACGCCTGGATGAAGCCTTGCGCGAACCATCCTCCGATTACTAGCGCCGTCGACATAGAACGGCCGTTCCTTCTTCCTCGCGCTTCAGAAGGGCAAGTAAACGGGACAATACTTTTCTGATAAATATAAATTAATTATATCTGAATTAGCAAAATCTATTACTTTAATTGTAATAGTCCAAAAATGAACGAAGCTCGACTGTTAATAGTCAACTCATAATTTTGTTGCCCAGAAGTGGAAGCTGATGTAAATCAAACCAACATCTTTTCTTCGAGTCAAGCTTTATCGACATCGTTTGAATTGGCATCGGACTCCAAGTTTTTGGATGAGTCAATCCTCATCGTACCACTAACAAGTAGTAGTATATTCATCAAATCTTTACAAGTCAACTTAACTCTTTACTATTTTCAACATGCGACTAAACCGAAGTGTTGGTTAGTTTCCCAAATAAGAAAAAAAATCTATCATTTAGCTTTAATAAATCTTCTTCTTGGGTTCATTTCAACACATCGACAAGATCCAGCCCAGAATCTTAGAGCCGGCCCAAATGGATCGACCCATCTGAGCCTAACTATGTCCAAAATACCAAGTGTTAGGCATCCTATCTCTATCGGATCAGTAATTTAAATGAATCTAGTTGCATTCGGGTTATCCTAAGGAAGCACATCGAGATTGGACTCACAAGTAGACCCATCAATCATAGATGTTGCAGATATTGTCACAAACAAACAACATAGATTCACGGAGACTTGCATAACAACAGCTCATATCTTAGGATTCTTTCACTGTTGTTGTGGGGTCTGGAGATCTTAAGATTAGTGATTCGGATCTTTGCCTGCCCTCCATGAGATGGACACCTTGGTCCCATGCTGCATGCTTTCGATGGGGAAGAAGATGAGAGAGGTTTGGTGTAAACCACTTGACCAGTAATGCATGGTCAAACAAGAGGATGAAGCAAAGGGCAGCTATGCTCATTCTGATGGCTATGACATTGTCTCTTTAGTCTTGTTCTTGTGAAGAGATCTCCATGGAGACTTTTACATGACCACAGACAGCAATGGCCAGTTGAAGAATTGGCATCTTTCAACATCTAATCCAATGGGAATACCACTATGTTGTGGAATAACAGAGTTCTATCGGATGGCAGTTCTTGCAAGCCAAAGAATCTGGAAATGGCACAAGCAAAATGGAAGAAAGCATTGCGAATTGGGCAACTTCACAGGTTGAGAGTAACTGAGAGGGGGATGGAATCTGCAGGTTATGCATTTGGGTCTTAATCTCTCCATGTACAAAGCTCTTTAGATGCTCAGGAAGACAGCATGTGTCAGAAATGGCTTGTGACAAGTTCAGTAGAGCCTCAGAAGGCAGCTAGCTGGGGACATCATGTGAGATAGCAAGGGCAAGCAGTGAGTAGAATCCATGAGAGGATGCACCACCTCTGTCAGGCAAGCAGATGCATGATGAAATGATTCTTGATGCTTTGGCTTTCTCTCATGCCCAGATGCAGTGGAATGTCTCTTCTGTGCTGCTCACAGAAATGCTGGATGTGGCAAACCTTGGGATCAGAGGCAGCAGAAAGCTCTGAAGGATGGCAGCAAAATGTTCTGCTTGCAAGAAGAGAGAAGCTAAAATTGCTGGTGCTGACAGACCAAGCTTTGTTGCATGGGCTGCTTTGCAGCACACAAAAGAAGGTGTGGCAGGCAAAGGACTGGCCTGAAGGCATCACCTGAAGCCATATGAATTCATTGAACATTCACAAGAAAATTCTGGCTTCATGAGGAGACAAAAAAGATTGATATGGAACTATTGGAATCAGCAGCAGATGCAATCAACAGCAGCAAACAAAGTTTTGGCAATGCTTCAAGATCCAATCTTGTGGAAAACCAGCAGACCAATATTATGGGGACTAAAACTTACAGGAAAATTGAGGCACTAATGTAGGAAAAGCTGCTTAAAATCTCATGTGAGGAGAGCACCGGAGAGTCTTCTCCAACCAGCAAAAGCTACCATTGACTCTGCTCCAAGTACTGTATCCACAAAACTCTCCACATCTCTATACATGGGAAGTACTATGTCAGTCTCTTCACGATGCTCCTAAAAGCCTCTCTCTCTCTCTCTCTCTCTCTCTCTCTCTCTCTCTCTCTCATATTATTCTTCTCCGATCTCACAAGCTGCTTTCTTGTTTACCGAGTCCAGCAGCAGATTCTCCTCATCTCCAGTTGTGGCACTCTGACTTCCCGTCTTCTTCCTCGCAGCAGCTATCTCCAGCAGTCGGAGAGACGGCTCGGCGGGCATCGGCCAACTGAAGAGGGCTTTGAGGAGAGCCAGACTGGGAAACACTCTTCTGTGGTGGTGCGGTGTGGTTCTCGGGAGGAACCCACAAGCCTCCCAAAACCACAACCGGTCGGCTAGCGGGAGATGCGGCGTTAGGCAGCTTTCGAGTGTGCAATCGGTATTTCTGCAATGGAGATCGAGAACACCCACGTCAGTGCAGACCAAACAGGAGTAGATCGATGGAGATTGATAGTTAGGAAGCCATGAAGCCACCTGCAGATGGCTCTTCACTTCGTCGTTGGTGAGACCATCCACCTTCATCAGTTCTCTGATCTGCTTTGGAGTTGCCACTGCACAAAGAAAAAGGTCTATTGAGATCGATTTCAGCTAATCCGCTTCCTTTTTCCCCTCTCTACCTACGACAAAATCCATTGTGGAACGAAAAAAAATTGGATCTTTGTCCCTTCCACCGAATCATCGAATCCAATTCTGCGTATTTGAGATACGTTAAGAAGCCAATCTGACCTTGAGCGCCACCGAGCTGCTGGAGAGCTAGGATGAACCGGCGGTGCAGCTCCGGAGACCAGCACCGCCTCGCCTTCCTCTGTTGCTGGAGCTGCAAGCTAAGGTGGGCACCTGCCGTCGACGGCGGTGCTCGACCCACGCACTTGGAGACCGAGCCGCTGACAGGATGGTTCCCAGCGACGACAGAAACGGGGCAAGAGGCGATCCCGAGGGTAGGTGAACGCAGGGCGAGATCAGACAGCACCGCCGTGGGAGTCACCTCCTGCTTTGAGCTCATCACCAGCGCCGCCATGCTCTTAAATGGCACAAACGTGTCGGCGCCACCCGTGGATTCCAAGCACAAGTTCTCCTTCTCCTCCTGGCGATCCGGTCCTCCATCTCTCTGCCACAAAGGAGGAGAAACATGGAAATATGAGAAAGATGCTTCGCAATCCAAGAAAATAACGCACAAAATTCCTCCTTTGTACCTCATCCGCCACGCTCTGGTCATCATCGTTCCTGTTGTCGTCGCTAGAATAATCGCTCCATAGCTGAGCGGAGCTCATCCAGTTCTTCTTATCCTTGCAGTCGAGTTCCAGCTTCGCCCCACCCTCCTCTTCGCACCTTCTCCTGATGGGCATTAGCTCTTGGAAGACATGCACGAATCTATCGCCCCGGCACCTCTCGAGCTCCTTCTTCAACCCCTCGATCACTAAAACCCAAGGAAAAATTCGCACAATTACCATAAAAATTCGTTTTTTACATGAAAACTCGATTCTCAATTGGAAAGAAATCCCCAAAATGGGAAAGAAAAAAAAGAGTCTCCACCGTCGGTGAGGAGAAGCATGCAGAGGGGGAGCTCGCGCTTAAAGGCCTCGATCTTCCTCCGCTCCTCCTCCAAGCTCCTCACGGAGTTCTCCAACTTCGCGACCCCACCATCGCTGCTCTGAACAACCGCCGCCGCCTCTTTTAGAAAGCCACCGACGGTCCTCATGGCGCAGAGCTTAAAGTCCAAACCGAACTCCGCCGCCGCAGATCCCATCTCCAGCTCCACCACCTCCCTCCCGATATCTCGCTCCGTTGCAGATGAGAAGGGGGGACGGCACGTCCATTTTATACGTACAACGCACAGGAGGGAGGAGGAGAGGACGAGGAGGGAGAGCGGTCCGGTTCAATTGAACCGGCGACGTGAGAAGGCCGGCGGGGGGCAAAAACGACCGGAAAAAAGTGTCGGGCTCGAGTCGTCACGTGCGAAACGCGTTAACGCTAGAACCGACACCGAGACGCAAGTGGCGATTCCGCTTCTTGACGCGGCGGTCGGACTCGCCGAGTTAGACTCTTTCCAACTATATCGACTTTTCTGGTCACTTTTTAATGGTACATTTTATTCATTTCATTTTTCTTTTACTTTTATTCAATGAATTATAATATAAATTTCGAGCATTACTATGTGGTGTTGTGTGATTAATTAGGTGCATGATAAACGCATATACATATGTTTGATATCATGAATTATCGCACATAAACCTTAAAATATTATGGATTATTTTAGTTGTCCTAACTAGATAAACGATGATGATATGGGATATTCTGACACTATCCGCGTGGCAGTAGTCAGCGGACACGTCAGCACGAAGGCAAGACCCACGTAGGATGTTATGAATTATTTTAGTTGTCCTAAGTAGATAAACGATGATGATAGGGGATATTCGGCAGTAGTCACGACACGCATGACGAAGACAAGACCCACGTAGGATGTTATGGATTATTTTAGTTGTCCTAAGTAGATAAACGATGATGATAGGGGATATTCTGGCACTATCCGCGTGGTAGTAGTCAACGGACACGTCAGCACGAAGGCAAGACCCACGTAGGATGTTATGTCGAACCCGCCACCTCGGGGCAAAGGCGATAACACCTCCACATTGCCTGGAGCCACACGGAGCAACATGTCCTCGAAAACCTGAGACGGAACAACATAGGGCAGCCCGTCCCTGAAAGCCTGGGACGACGCTGCACATTGTCACCCTATACGAAGCAGCCTCGTACAAGCCAACAGCCATCTGGGTCAAGGTACGCATCACCGACCTCGGGCATGTGTATAAAAATCTCCCGCTCGACTTCAACGAGGGAGGACCATTCACATACACTGATTTGATTGTCGAAGGGAACAAGTCGGGACCAAACTCGACTCAGGCCTTTTTGTAGGTGCCGAGAGCTCAAAGAGACACATCAACCGTGAACTAAGTCGGGACACCCTCCGGAGCATCGACAAACGAATCAAGCCAACCCGTCATGTCGACCGATAGCCGTTTCAGTTCGACAACAAATGAGAGCATGCTATTAGATGGACATTATTAGTGACTAGAACATTAACAATAAAACTATGATTAATTATTTTTTTATAATCATCACATTGATGTACAATAATAGATTTTTTTTCTTTTTGATGCTAGATATTAGTCCTTAGCCACAATATATGTTTGACAACAACATTAATTCTTAGAGCAAAACAATATTAATGTGTGACATCCTTTAGCTAGCTAAAAAAAATAAAAAAAAAAGTCTTATTTCTAAAGATAAACTTTTATTATTATTATTGTTGTTGTTTGTGTGAGGGACAAAAGGCTATGACTTCCACTTCAACCAAAAGGTGCCATTTGGTGAACTTAGCATGTACATATTTGTACTACTAGTAAAATGAGGGTGTGTGGTCCTCGGAAGGGACCTCTCTTCCATCGCAAGAGGTGGAAGAAACACACACCCTTAATCTCCCATGGTGTCTTCGATTGACTTCAACGTTTTTTTTTGGTTGCCTCTCCTGCGTGCTCTCTCTCTCTCTCTCTCTCTCTCTCTCTCTCTCTCTCTCTCTCTCTCTCTCTCTCTCTCTCTCTCTCTCGACCTTTAGTAGTAGACTGTGGTCAACCTCGACAAAGGCCAAGTGGTGTTCTCATGTACATCGATGGTAGAAAACGAAAGGCTTTGAGATTGGACCACCATTTTTAGGTTTGCATGTGAGCACAACATCTTTTATCTGACCTATATACGATAGGTTGGACCCAAAACCTAGACGAGCAAGAGAAGGTGGACGCTGTGCACTCGCTATGCTGGCCAAGAACGACTCAAGAACTCCCTCCTCTCCTCCATTTCCATGGCTCTAGTGTCTCTGCGTGGGTGGTGGAGCAGTTCTCAGGACCCTCATCATGTTGCTACTTCCATGAACGTTCAACTTTTGAGCGAAAAGGAAACATGTGTGAGTGACCTACTTACTACTGTTGTTGTTGTTGTTGTTGTGACTCGTTAAAAGTCCTTGGTGTTATCATCATGTTTATACCTCGGTTGCCAGTTTCAACTCGAGGATAAATAGCTCGATGTATATTTATCCCTTTTTGAGTTATACATATATAGTATAATTTTAATTTCCCTATAAATTATACTCTTCGACGGATTTTTTTTTTATTTGTGATTTTTAGTTTTTTTTTCTTCTTTTCCTTCATCCCGCAGGATTTTAGCTTTCGGAAAAAGAAGTATATTTAGAAGGGCGGGAATAAAGCACGAGTGGGTGGGTGGGGTCGGCCGCCTGGTGGAGGATGACGCGGCCCACTCGACTCGGTTCGCCGCGTTGGGGGGTGCGGCCTCGCGCGGCGAGTCCACCGCGCCGCTGCCGACTGAGACCGCGAGTCGAGCCACGATCGTACGACGGCCCCGGGAGCGCTCTCCCATCGCCCGCCGGCATCGAACTCCTGCCGTGACCCAAGTCGGGTCACGAGGCGTTCCAGCGCGGTCCGAGCGGAGAAAGGGTCCGATCGTAACACGCGCCGGTGACTCCTTTATTCTATAACTCGGGCCCCAGAATTGGAACCCCGGGATTCTCTCACGGACCTTTTTGCCGGACCCACCGTGGCTGACGTCGTTGCGTCCTTTGTTCCCCATTTGGGTGATACATATACTGCCGTGAAACATTTCATCGGTAATTAGAGTCCACGGACACGTGTCGAAACATCATCCACTCATAAGCCTGGGTGTGGGCCCCACAGGTGAGGCTAACGTGACCTCCCCCCGAAAGCCACGTAGGATGAAATTTTTGATGGGATAAAAAGCTGCGGGCACGAAACATGACAACCCACCGATGGAAAAAAAAAAAAAATCATTCCTCAACTATCACTAAAATTTTCAGATAAATAGAAAAAAAATATATGTAAATAAATAAACAGACAAAGATGGCTCAACAGATAAATACGTACAATGGGATCTTAATCTTGCCTTGGATTGATTCTTTCAAATTGGATCAACATGAGATTAGCTTCTAGTGCTTGTGACCTGTAAATGTCAACCGCATTCAGCTCATGAGAAAAAAATTCATTCCTTAACTATCACTAAAATTTTCATATAAATAGAAAAAAAATATATGTAAATGAATAAAGCAAACAAAGATTGCTCGACATATACAATGGGATCTTAATCTTGCCTTGGACTGATTCTTTCAAATTGGATCAACATGAGATTAGCTTCAAGTGCTCGTGACCTGCAAATGTCAACCTCGTTCAGCTCATGAGAATCCAAAATATTATAAATTAGATCATTGTCCGTTCGAAAAATTCAGCTGGCTACACATTTTGTTTCAAGTGGATAACATTGTTAATGACCCTAACAATCAACAACAAGCAAGGCTAGAGAAGGAAGAATGGGAGATAATATTTTCTAGCCTCCATTATTTGGGTGTGTTAGGCTAATGGGGTGGACAGTAGCAAACTAATTCTTCTACTTAAACATACGATTGTGGTGACTAAATAGATGTGTGCAAAAAGATTATTTATCAAACATTTTTATCGGTGGTTGTGAGGTCAACTTTGGAGCATCATGATGTGACAAGGAGATGAGAGGAATCCTTTCCGCTACTCTCCTCATCTACAGAATATGGATAATTAAAGGGAAAGGTTGATGTCATTCCATCAATTGCCCTGCCCTGGGTTCTTTGTTCTGGTTCCCCCCTCATCGAATATTAAAGCTGTCCAAGAAGATAAGGACATGATTAAAGGGTTGTCTTGTTGAAGATGTCATGGTTGGCTTCCCACTAAGAGGGAATCCTACAGCATTATGGACATCTTAGTCATCTCCTCAGACCATTGGATTCTAAGGCAAGCAAGGGAGGGTCAGATGTGGGTTAAGGAATCTGACCATCCCACCATGCCAGCTTAAAGGAACAAGGGGACTCTGTCCACAAACTGCTGTCAGTATTCTCAGGGAGATTCCATGATAATTTTGAGTCCTAGAAAAAAAAGTCTATCCCCAGCTTGCTAGATTATGATTTTAATGGAGGCAGAGATGGGATCTGGTAATCCTTAAAAACTGGATGTAATGTTATGAAACTGATACCTCCACTAGTGCAAAATGGCCTGTGCTGTTGTAGAGTGCAATCATTACCAAACAACTTTACCATCAGCTTTTATTGACAGGCTTTGGAAGTGGGAGTAGCAGTAGCTGTAGCTGGTCACCGGGCCATGCTACTATTACTCCAAAAGCTTAAAAGCTAAAGGATTTGCATACATATGTCTTGCAGGGACCATGGAATCAATTGCACAACAAGAATCCAAATCTGTCATCAGATATATCCAAACCCTCACTTTCTCCAGTGTATTAAGTGTTCTAGTTTCATTCTGTTGAGGCCCTTTACTTTACAAAAGATGAACCCTCAGTCATACTAGCAGTCTATCTATGCAAGGAACTTTCAAATCTCAGATTAGGTTCTTCTTGGATCCACAAAAAGGGCAGCTGTAAACGGAGAGACTACTTTTATCACTCATCCTATGGTATCCTCTCTGCAAAATTAACCAAAGAAAGAAGAACTAGAAGACAATTTTAGAAACATGGTCGATCCACCTCTTTCATGTTGATAAACATGTTGAGCGTGCCCTGCCATGCTCAATATCACTTTCCTCCATGGTCAACGTCACCCTTGGTCATGGACCTCATGACCATTCATGGCTTGTAGCCACAGGCCTATTAGTGCTGCACATATATCTATCACCCACTGTTTAACACCTTTCTCTATGAATAGTACTCGGCACTAGATACCACTTTCTACCAAGTCATCAGTAAATCGAAGGCCTTTTCCTATGTCATTCATCAAATAAACTTAGTCTACAACAAAACGTAGAAGTTCCATATCAAAAATCTAATCTACATGATTTTTGACAGATACAAATCATCCTCATAGCAAATTTACTAATGAAACTGTCTCAGTATTATTTCATTGGTTTAACAACAGCTGCATGCAAGTTGAGTGATCCTAAGGCACTGAGAAGAATGTTAATAAGCATATATTAACATAATGAAAGAATAAATCATTCTTTCCACTTAAAACTCATGGAAACACAAAAAAGATATGACGTCTTTATAACATACCCTAGCAGTGCATAGAAGTAAAAAACAGATCCCAGCCAACAGCACTATCCAAGTCTTCTTCACAAGGAGAATCAAACTTTCAGCCTAACAACAGTTTCCAGTTGGTAATTAATTTTCCATGTTAGAAACAAGTAGATTAATAAAATAAACCTGTATAGACCAGAAACTCATGGTAGGGGACCGAGGAAATAGAAGAGAATATCATTCTTAAATAAACCATACGAGCATATATATCAAAAGACAAGCTATATGACTGTGGAGTTACTATGTGACTTTCACCTGACTTCTGAAGCACTGTTTGGCTTTTGGAGAAAGGAAAGCACAATCAATTGTGTGAGAACCCAGAGACAACGTTATCCACAGTGCACATCTCCACTGACTTCTGTCCCTTGTGGTTTCCAGAATCTTCCCATCCACCACGCACCTGTACATGATCATTAAACACCTGCGATGTGTTTTGTCCTAAAATCATTGAGCTATTTTAATCCTAATGTTTCCCAAGTTTTTTTTTTTTCCTATTCCATCGTGGTGATAACAAGTATATAAAGATCTATCAAATTACTTACATGTCACCATTCTTAAATTGATGAGATTTGACAGCGAGTTTCCGTCCCTTTTGTGCCATGGAATTCACATGGTGCAATGGCTCAGCAGCACCAGCTTCAACACCCCTTATCAACCGTCCATGGTCATGCTAATTGCACCCGACCAAAATAGCATTCATGTCCTTTCACTGGCTGTGTGGCTCAACTTACCCATCTTGATTGAAACATGGTTTGGTGCCTTCCTCTCGCAAGAAGTGGTGGGCTTCACCAGGACAAAGACGAGGAAAGCTGATTGAACCTTGTTTGAGGGTCTCTAATAATTCCTCCATCTCAATCAACCACTCCGATGGATTCCATTCAGGACCCACTTCACGTGGAACGGAATCTGCATGCTCCCTTCTCTGTCAAATCCTAGCATCACCGATCTGGAAGAATCAGATAAATGAAACATCAAGATCTCTGGTTGATTTCGAATTAAGGTCAGGTCCAAAAGATGCATTTCATGGTCGGAACTATCATGTCAACATGAACAAATGGACCGAACGCAGCAAGAATCTAAAGCTAAGATCTATAGGAAAATGTGAAAAAGATCTAAATCATATATGTCTCTAATGCCTTTGAACCACTGCTCATTATTTAAAGAGTGATATTGGACTGGACTGTCAAAAGATTCTGTAAAAAGTTGGCATGAGATTGTGGTGGTTTGATACCACATTCTCATATGTTTGTAGTAATTGGCATCAAGTTTAATCAACTTCTTGAAGGTTTCATGAGGATACATGTCAGGATCAAATGCAGAGCTGGAAATCCACATGCTGCATTTACATGGTTTAGCTGGATGTTTGCAGAGGAGAGAGATTTTGTGAGCCCAAAATATGACCAACATTGTTTATTAAGGTTGTGATGAGGTCCCTCATCATCCCCTTTATTTCCTGATTCTGCAAGTTAAGAGGAAAGCCAACATATTTAGCAGATAATACAGTTGCAAAAACTCATATATTTTCTAGATAATGTAAGAATTATATCGGTGTTAAAATTTAACAAAGTCCAGTACCGTGAGTATGAATACCAGCCAGATTTGAGTTCATAGTGTATAAAAGAAAAGAAAGAAGCCTATTATCTGTAACGTGTTATTTATAATGCATGCAAATCCATTCAACTAACCACATCATCAATTCCTCCCTCGGCTAAAAATAAGTTCTGTGATTTTTTACATTGTTTTTGCCTATTAAGAACAACCACACAGATCCTTACAACCTGTCATATTCAATCTAATCAAGTAGTTTCTAGCAGACACAGGCAGATACTCAATCTAGATGAACCTGTTATCAGGTCATAACATATCATTCTTTTTCTTTTCTTTTTTCTTTTCTTTTTTGAGAAGAATGTTGCAAATACAAGAACATACATCAACAAGCAGCAGGAAGAGCAGACAAATTGTTAAGGAATCATCGGCTAAATTGTCAAGAAAGACATGCGGAGTTATTCCATAGCATTTAACATCCAATGAAAAGCAACAGGAAAGCAGACAAAAACATGGAGAGAACTCAGATCCACAACAACAATTTTCATCACAAACAAATCATCCAAGACTTTGAATTAGAACATCTGCACCATACATCAACTGAACAATTGCACCTCTACCAGCAAGGAGGGGCTTGAAAAAATTTTCATCAACTCACCTCTAAACAAATGGCTTACCTGTTGCTTACATGAGAGCTATTACTTCTTTGAGTTGATGTACCCTCGCATATTCCCTATCAATGGCAGAAAAATAGAGGCAACATTTAGAAATGAAATTGCTGACAACAACATGTTAGTTTCTTGGAAGCTATTAAATGAGGTTGTACCAGAACTTTTTTTTACACGTCACTAAAGCAATCACAAAATGGCATGATTAAACCTTGTAGACTCTTTGCACGAATTTGAACTCTAAAAGGAACTTGGATCCTACACTACTAAGGAGAGAACTGGAGTAAGGAGATCAATATATAATTAGATAAAGGTAATGAAACAATTATAATTTTTAGATGCAATGCCTTAACATAAATAGTTCAAGAAGGTAATCAAACACAACTGTATCTGATAGAGAGAGAAAAAGCTACATTCATTGTATTTTTTCATTAAAATATTGTCTTTCTTGCATAATGATATTGCTGAGGTTTAACCTCACGTTCCTGGCATCTTCAGGCATATTTCAAAACATTAAATCAATGTCAATTAGAATGATATTTAACCAAATGGTCCTACGGTTGATGGCCTGAAACTGTTCGTTTTCTTTGGATGAACTATGGGAGGTTAGTCTTGAAGGAATAAGACTCTCAGGCTATTGTTTGACAGAGAATTCCTAATGGATTATTGGGGTTTCAAGGCTGATGTTTTTGTTCATCATCTCTCAGACATTCATCTTGGGAAAGACAAACAATGCCCTTCTTTCTAAGAAGAGTGAACTTTAAATAAACACCGCTATCATCAGATTAACTTGAGTTACATTAATCATTCCTAAAATCTTTGTTAACAATCTCAACTTTTTATTCTAATTTAATAAATCAATCACAATGACAAGCCTAATTTGCAAAATCTTTTACAATGTAAATACAGAGTTTTTCTTTAAGATTTTGGAACTTCATGGATTTACGATAAAAGATTGAATGGGTCAGATCTCTAATGACTACTAGCAAATTGTTTGTTCGTCCTAATGACAATCCAAGAAAATGGATATATTATTGTTGCTGGTGCAGATATGGTGACCCGTCACCAGATCTCTCCATCCCTTTTATGGATTTACTCCAAACCTGTCTGCAATTAAATTGATGAAATCAGGTGTTTAAGGTCTAGGTATTGATAAGTTTCATATAAAATTTAAGCTAATTCCCGAGACTTTCAATTATGATATTGGATTCAAAATAAACTTTTATTGACCAAGTCTTCCAGATGTTCACATGTTTGCCAGTATGTGTTAATGATAATCCCCACATAAATGTATATGGATTACCAATGAGTGACAAGACCTCTTCATAAAGACTAGATGTATATTACTGTCCAGAATCATACTTAGCCAGCTTCTCATGATGCAAGCTCATGGGTGATCAGACAAGGTGTCACACGAACATAGATAGTAAGAAAAAAATGACAACAGCATATTATGCCATATTTATGTGCTAAAAACAATTGGACAGTTCTATAAGTGAGTACATGGAATTTGAAGTTGAACTAATGATTTTGATATAAGATTCATAATCTTAATAAAAATTAGGATCACAGTTGGTCGGATCAGACTTGTCAAATATACATTATAGTAAAAATAATTGAAAATTGAAAAAGTATAAGAATAAAAATAAACCAAAAATAAGAAGAATTTTCTAGAATCATAAAGTCAGCTAGGATTCAATTAGAAGCGACAATCCTAACTGATTCATTCACAATCAGCTGATCCAGACCGATCGATGGAATTGGTGATGCCATATACTAGTAAAGGTCTAAATTAAGCAGCTTCAATCCAACAATCCATCTCTCTTGCTGAAGTCTTAGATAGATTAGGCTTTTTAAATTAGTTGTTAATTGATGCAATGCTCCAAAGATGGTGACTACTGAGAGTGGGAGACACCTAAGTGCAGGCTGCAGGCTGCAGGCTGCCGAGACACATAGCTCATTCGTATATTTTCCATATAGGATATGATGACACTGGTCAAGAATGCCGCAAGTTAAATTTGAAGCTAGTTCAAAAGCAACCTCAAGCTTTCCAGGCTTTAGCAATATTCTCGTTGCATACTGTTATCAACAAAATATGGTCAGTTTCACACATTAGGAAGACACCTACCCGAGAACTACATTGCAATTACACACACCAGATCCAATGTTTCTCCTCTATAAGCGAGTTCGGCAATCACTATTTAATTATAAGCATAGAAATTTCCACCATGCCCTCTCACTATACTCGTTTACCAAGAAAAGATGCAATTTCTAAGCACCATCCTTTGGGCCGGATACTGTTTCCAATCCCTAATTAACCGTGATCGGACAAATTTGCTTCATCAAAACGTAATATAGCGAAGAAAAGGAGGAGGAGAGTAGAAAGTTCTCACCGTTTCATTCTGCTGCTCCCACCAGCAGCACTCCGCCCATCCTCCTCGCGTTCCCGGAAGCCCTACTCGCCGGAAACGTCCGCCGTCGCCCCCGGCACCTCTCACCCTTTCTTGATGCGTCCGGTAACTGAATCAAGCTCGACCCGATCTCAGCTCCATCAAGTCGCCTCGAGTCCAAAACGGCAGGTGGGACCCACACTCGTGGCACGTAAAACCACTCGTGAACATACCAAAACGGCTTCTTCCCCGGCAATAAAACCCCTGCCGTTTCCAGCGCAAACCACGGCGGCGACGACAGTATCTTGAGGGATCAAAGGAAGAAGAGGTCGCGGCACGGACCGATCACCGTGACAAGGAGAGAGAGGGGTCGGCGGGGTCCCCGCGTGGGTCCTGCGACCAAGGTCATGCCCCACGCTGCCCACCTCCGCTTCTCCTTGCTTCATGCCGGAAAGTGCAATGAGTACATGCGTCCACCAAGGTCCCAGTCTCCGTAAGGCCGAAGGAAGCGTTGCATGATCACGTCGCCTTTTGCAGATCAACACTGCATGGTATGACACGAGTGAGCACTGAGTGGCTTGTAGTTCCCTCTCAAACTTGGTATCATTACCTCTTTGCCTGTATAATTTCGTGCAAGGATTATGATTATTTATATTATTATTTTATTTTACAAGTGTTGTGAGGTCGAAAATATAGAAAGAAGGAAGCCGAGCCCAAGCAAGACCCGGCTGTAAGCCACCTTCAAACAAAGCGTGCTCATTACTACGCCTCTCCCTTTTGGCAACAGCTGCAGTGCCTCAATTTCCGTGCTGTCCGCCATCCCCGGTGGAAAACTTGGCAAAGCCGTCCCCGCACGCGACCATCACGCCGTGGAAACCATAGATCACGCTGTTCGCCATTAACTACGCACTGCAAGTCACCGAGATGGAGATGAGGAGGTGGTGGGACTTCGAGAGCTCAGCTTGATTCATATGAGCCTTTTATGCTTCGTTTCACGGACTTGTGTTTGTTCACAGCTCAGTTACCACTCACCATTCATCGCTACGCGTTAACGCGTTCGATCCTTGTAGCTGTCGCCACGGCTTTCCTGCTTATAAACCCACTCCATCCTCCTCCTCCTTTCCCCGTCCGACGCTGAGAATGACGAGGCTGGTCTGTGGAGTTTTGGTGTTCTTGGCCTCAGCCTTCGTCGCCGGAGCTGACGACCCCTATCGGTTCCTCACCTGGACTGTGACGTATGGGCCTATCTATCCTCTTGGAGTTCAGCAGCAGGTTTGTTCGTTGACTGCGTTTTGATTCATGCTTTATAGAGATGGAAGTAGATGGTGATCTTGGCTTTGGTCTCGAAGGGAATCCTCATCAATGGCCAGTTTCCTGGACCTCGCCTCGACTGCGTCACCAACGACAACATTGTCATCGACGTGATCAACAAGCTCGACGAGCCACTGCTCTTGACATGGTAGCGACGGCGCTTGTTCTTCCTTTCTGGTCTGGATTTGGGTTTCCTGAGAGAGGGATTTGTGTGCAGGAACGGGATCAAACAGAGGAAGAACTCTTGGCAAGATGGAGTGCTGGGGACCAACTGCCCCATCCCCCCCAATGGCAACTTCACGTACAAGTTCCAGACCAAGGACCAGATTGGTGGGTTCACCTACTTCCCCTCCACCGGCATGCAGAGGGCGGCGGGTGGTTTCGGCTCCCTCAATGTGTACCAGAGGCCGCAGATCCCGGTGCCGTACGCGAAGCCCGCCGGCGACTTCAGCTTGCTCGTCGGCGACTGGTACAGGGCCAGCCATAAGGTAACAAGACTGAGCTGCAGACATTGCTTCTCCGAGAGTGACACTGAATGCGTCTTCGCGCTGTATGTTGCAGGCGTTGCAAAAAACTCTGGATTCAGGAAGCCCGTTGCCTTTCCCAGATGATCTTCTCATCAACGGACAAAAGTACACTACCTTTGCCGGAGATCAGGGTATCTCTGCTTCACCGATCAGCAGCTTCTTCTCCATTACATTCCTAAGCAAAACATGGTGCATTGTGCAGGGAAGACTTACCTCTTCAGGATCTCGAATGTGGGCATGACGACCTCCATCAACTTCAGGATCCAAGGCCACCAGATGAAGCTTGTGGAAGTAGAAGGATCGCATACTCTTCAGAACATCTACGATTCCCTCGACATCCATGTCGGTCAATCCTTGTCCGTGCTGGTCACGCTTGATCAGGCTCCCAAGGACTACTACATCGTCGCCTCCACCCGGTTCACCCGGAAGGTCCTGACCGCGGCCGCCGTCCTCCATTACAGCAACTCTAACTCCCCTGTTTCCGGTCCGATCCCCGGCGGTCCGGCCTACGGGCTGCATTGGTCCATGAAGCAAGCTAGAACATTCAGGTACGAGTCGCTCTAGCCATCTCATGATCGATGTTTTTGGTGACAGCTTCCACGTTTAATCTGATCTTTTGTTTTCGTTGGCTGAAGGTGGAATCTGACAGCAAGCGCAGCCAGGCCGAATCCGCAAGGTTCGTACCACTACGGCAAGATAACCAGGTCGAGATCGATCGTGTTGGCCAATTCAGCAGCCGTGATCGGTGGGAAGCAGCGCTATGCTATCAATGGCGTCTCCTTTGTGGTGCCCGGTACGCCCTTAAAGCTCGCCGACAACTTCAACATTGCCGGGGTCTTCACTTGGGACAGCCTTCCGATTCCGCCGGCCGGAGGTTCCCCTGTTCTTAGCACGCCGGTGGTCCGGTTCAACCTCCATGATTTCGTCGAGATCATCTTCCAGAACACCGAGAACACCATGCAGACATGGCATCTCGATGGCTACGACTTCTGGGTCGTCGGGTGAGCTCTTGAAGCACGTTGCTTGGTTGCACTAGATCAAAGCAAGCTTGCAGCGGCAATATGGATCTGTTTCTTACGATCGATTGCATGAATGATGCAGCTATGGCTCTGGAAAATGGACAGAGCGACTCCGAAGACGGTACAATCTAGCGGACGCTGTCACCAGACACACAGTGCAGGTTAGTAAATGCATCTACCGTCATCTCGGAATGCAGTGTCTCAAATCTCTTCATGGTCTGCAGGTTTATCCAAATGGATGGTCTGCGATCTTGGTGTCATTGGACAACCAAGGAATGTGGAACCTGAGGTCTGCAATGTGGGCAAGACAGTACCTGGGGCAGCAGTTCTACATCAGAGTGTGGACTCCGGAGAAAAGCTACGCAAATGAGTACGACATGCCTGTAAATGCCCTGCGGTGTGGGAAGGCTGTTGGCCTTCGCTAGTACTCGGAACAATAAGAACCTTCGTTCCACCTCTTGAAACTTGTGTCACGAGAGGGTGGCTGCAAAGCAACAGAGAACAATAATGAGAGAGTGCAAGAAACCATCTTTACTATGTTACATTTGTATCTCCATTTGTTTTCTTACATGTATCAACAGATCAATTGCAAAGATCATTCCTCCATGTTGATTTCGCAGATTGAAAAGATCTCTATGAATAAGACTAATTGAAAAGATCTCAGCATTCCTTAAATGAAAGCTCCTGAATGTTAGAACATTAAATATTTTACTTTCTTATATATATAAGAATCTCAATATTATTTTTTAAATATAAATATTGAGATACTAATTACAGTTAATTATAAGAGGTAATATATAATTATCCTAAAATATCTTAATCAAAATAATATTTATCTATCTTTAATTTCTTGAATTACCTATAAGTCTACAGTATGTTTTTGTATTAATTTATTTTCCTTTTATTTATTTACTATGGCTGCGGTTTTAGTTTGTGAGGTTAAAATGATTAAAGCATTTATAAATCATCACATGTCTTTTAATCAGTGTATTAAAAATTATCATGTATCCTCATTTAACATTAGTTTAATTCCTCTTCTTGTTATGCTGTATCTTTGAAATAAAAATGAATATATATTTTCGGAATATGCCATCTGTATACATTACTAGGTTCATTTACATAACGGGTTTGGATTCGGATCTAATCCACAAGTACGCGATCCGCTATTTGTTGCAACGTCCGTTAAAATCATTGTAACGGGATGGAATGAGGCACTTGATCTGTTAATAATGTTATAACTAGTTGATGGTAAGCACTGGTTCGTTATGTGGCGCATTCTGAGCCGTTTGATCTCCATGTCCTTCGTCATCTGTCGCGTCGGAGCAGGATATGGGAGACCGGTAAACGTCACCGCCGTCGCTTTAAATGTGCAACGCGAAGACCAAATCGATCGAAGAATGCGAAATTGGGGGAATTAAATGGCGATGCCTTCTACTGTTCTCGTCGCCGTCTTCCTCCTCTTCCTCGCCGCCGGTTCCTCCGATTCCTCCACCGTATCCCTCCCCTTTAACTCCTCCTTCACCCTCCTCCCTCCCCCGCCACCGGATTCCCCACTCCCTCGACCGCTCCTGAGGGAGGTGGTGAGGGCGCTCGCGGCCAAGGAGGGGTGGGATCCGGCGGGTGAGGTTAGGATCGCCGATTTCGACGGAAAGACCGCCAGGGCCGGCGTGTCACAGAGGTATGAGTTTCACGTTAGGGTCGGCAGGAGGGCCATGATCGTGAGGTTCTACGATGAGGCCGTCTCGTGGCGAAGGGCGGATGGGGCAGTTGTTGAGTCTGGGTCGGACTTGGTCGCTGGTGATGGGGTCGCAGGGCTCATGCCGGCCGTCAGGGCTTTGGAGTTGGTGGGGCCGCTCGATTTGAGGGTTGACGGCGGTGGTGGAATTGCTGATCTGATCTCGCTGCATTTGCCCACTGTGAGCTATCTTCCCCTATTGCTTTTTTCTTTACACTTACTTGTTTTCTGGACGCAATTTATAAGGATAAGGTTCTTTACGTTTATATTTTTAGTTCCAGATTTAACATGCGTCTGAACGAATTGTTGAATGATGTGATGCGGTGGTAATTTAACCCTTCCTTTTTAAGAATCGTAGTTTTGCATATCTGACGGTTTGTAACTTCATTTCTTGTAGTACGATTGATTTAATTGGGATTGAGGTCGTCGATTACAGATTGATTTGAGTACAAATCGGTGTTGTTCACTTGTTCATCAATAATGACGATCTGTCCTACCTGCCTATTGATTGATTGTAGGCTCAACAAGTTTTAGCCAGGACTTTACTCTTTTATGATGTTCTATGTTCATGTCATTTTAAATGATTGATCTGAAGTTCCAAATCACCATGTATCATTTGGTGAAAAGCAGTAAAAGGGAAACGGAACAGTGGGAAGATAGAGTTGAAGTAATCCCAAATTCTTCCGTTAAAATGATAGCTTAAACAAGCGAGAATTGTGTTGTTGGATACTGAAGGCCGGTGAAATTAAAATTAAAGGTTTAGAAAGCATTACATTATGAACTTGTGCAGCCGTCTTGATCTGCTCCATCAAACTTGAGAGTGAAACATGTGTTATTGCGACTTTCATTCATAACTGAAGTCGAAGACTTCAAATATTACGTAATATTTTAACCTGGTGGTTCTTATATTGTTTATGAAAATTTAATCTAATTCCTTCTGGTTTTGTTTTCTACTTATGCAACTAGCATTTTCCATCATCTTCTTCTAAATCTTCTATATGAAATTACGTATTGTTAATTGAAACCCTCATGTAGGCAAACCTTGTAAAATAGGCTTCTGTAATGTTTATCGTATTCTATTTTTGTTTTTTATGTGTATTAATTAATATATTTTTTGTGATATTTCTTTTAGCCAGCATACGATCTCATGTATTATCGTTAACTTTAATTGTGTGCAGCTTAAGGTCTAGCCATGGTAATCTGGATCAGGATTGTCCTGAGAAGATTGGTGAACTGCTTTTTGTTGAAGACAATATAAAAGCTCAAACATTTGTAGAAGAAAAAAATATAGAAAATGGAAGATGATTAAGAAATTGATGGAACATATTCTTATGATCACTATAAAATCTACAAAGCATCAACAGATTTGGTCTGTGATCTTGCGCAAATATTATTATTATATGCATTTAGCAGTGATTTTACTTTATTAATTCAAAATAGTCAAAATTTGGGAAATGGATATCACATGGGGTAAGGTTTTTTAAAATGAACCCATGGAATACGTCTTCCTCGCATGTGGCTGCAGACATGTAGGGGACATTTCTGGTATTCTCTTTTTTTTGCATGATAGGAAGGGATCAAGATCAGTTGATTTTAGCCTGGATCAGTCAAGCCAGATAGGAAATTGGTAATTAGGATGTATTCTAGTTTCTCTGGTCAATTCAAACAATTTATTGTAAGGATTAGTATCGGAAGTTTCGAACAACAACAATAACAAAGTCGGAAGTCTCGACTAGTATTAGAAGTCTCCTTAGTAGGGAAATCAACTGATCAGAATTGGCCATTATCAACCTTAAAAAGCATTGGTTGTATTATAATATCACAGTTTGTCTGTCATTGATTTTTTTTTTTTCTTTTCTTTTCATATAGATCCTAGTGTCATTTTTTTTGAAAAACTGAAGATTTTCTTTCAAGTTAAGAATTTGCAAATTACTGAACACAACTCTTGTTGTCATACTATCAAATATTCTATAATAATTTTTGCTTTTATGATTTGTTCAAACACAGAGATAGAGGAAGTAATTTCTATTTGGAGTTTTCTTGTCCAAAAGTTAAAAAAACACTAGGGAGTTTGTAATACGAGCTTTCTAGAAATTTGACATTCATTTAGATTCATATTGAATCAAGAAGGTTACTGGATTAAGCATTGAATCCAAGAGTTCTGTGAATGATCAACACGGTGGGATCTTAACTGGAGAGAAATCTTTCAAAAAAAATTGCAAAACTAAGCACATATACATTGCATTGTCTTCGACATGTAAATGAAAGAACACATTGCTAATTTGCTATTCATTTCATTTTAGTTTCTTCGCTTGGGCATTCTTATGACAAATCTGATTTTGAGCAAGATTTTTGGACTTTGTAAAAAGGAGAAATGCTGCATCCACTTGGTTTTGTTTATAGTGCTTTGTAGCCAAACATGCTTCATACAGTATGGTTCATGATGGTTATTCTGCCTTTAAATTTTAGTGTAGTTGATTTGCATATGTTGGTCCGACAGTCCCTTGTTTCAATCTCTCTGTATATATATATATATATGTATGTGTGTGTATATATGTAGATAGAGAGAGTGAGAGAGAGAGAGAGAGAGAGAGAGAGAGAGAGAGATTTGCTTTCCAAGTGCTATTTATTTTAGTACATTATGAAGAAGATGATGATTTTTTTTCTTTTGCAGTCAAACATCACCCATAGTAGCTTAAGGCGGATATTTGTTGGTACTGGTGTCAGGATAAAGATAGAGGGTGCCCGAGGAGTCTCTCTCAGCCACCCTTATGATATTGGGCTTTCGCCTAATGGAAGCTTAGCCGCACATGTCGAACACGATAGTAAGTTTTGGCACCTCGGCTACTCCTCTTGCGCACCACATCTCTCGGTACATGTTGTGGGCTCGGTATCGGTATCAGCTTATGGGTACCATAACACCGTGGGTGACATCGAAGCTGCATTCGAGACGGATGATACTGTTGAATTGCTACCTGCAAAATGTTACAGCAACAGCCATGCAAAGCAGATGTCATCCTGTTCGTTTTGTCTTGCCAGTTCGAGGTTGAGCATGGTAGACAAACTGGTTGGGGGCTTGCTCGGCTCCGATGTCTCTCCCGACACATCCGTACGATTCACCAAAGCAAAGATCACATCGGCAACTTTAGTCAAGTTCCGGTTGCAGCTCGAAAGAGACATCACCGAGAACAACAACAACGGGAGCTTGGAAAAGGTGCCAGAATGGAAGCAGAAACCCAAGGTTGCACAAATCTGGTTGGAGATACTGGCCAGAGTGGAAGGAGAAGGGCGGCTGAAGCCTGTGTTGGTAAAAAAGCTGAAGCGACCTTACACCATCGCCGATTCTATTTCTTTCAGCAGTTTGATGTTGAATGTTTCGTTCACAAAATTTCCATCCTTCGTTGTACCTCCCGAGGCTCTGACATTGGACGTAAAGTGGTAGGGAGGATGTACAGTTTCTGTCCGGTAATCGTTGGACTTACAGAAAGGAGATGAAGTGCACATAACTTATATCCGTCGGCTGCATACATAGAGGCCACGGAGAGTGAGCATTCATGGTAGGAAATTGCTTTCTTTCTACAGAGGTTGTAAATTAGTAGAACCCGTCATTCTGTGACAAAATAATGTGTTGGATTACCAGAATATGCATATTTGGTCTGTTCCAAACTTTTGGGATCGGAGTTGGAACCCATCATCCTGTCATCATTTGTTCTGTTTTTTGGCTATTTGGGAAAAAATTGTCTGGTTTAACCCAATGCATGGACAGAAGAACATGGATAGATGCTGTGCTTCTTTACAGCTCTTCCTTGTTTTCACCGTGTAGCCTCGAGGACTTTTGACAGCTAAAATTAATACACAGGACATCAATTTAGATCGGAAAAAATACTAATCAAAAGTTGAGCTGGTCCACACCCTTGTCAAGTGAACAGCAGCCAACTTCCGACATTGCCTTAGTGTTCGTTTCATCGAGTGGTAGAACAAAAGGAAGCAAGCTTTCAGATTTGGCTGTGGCTAACGTCTGGTCCATGGGTTCAAACTTGGTAATGCCAGATACCAAATGTTTTGACCCACCCACCATTCAACCTCCATTAAAGGATTTCATGACAGGTCAACCAGGATCATTATTAGGGTTCACAAGAACCATCATACCGAGAGTGTTGGCATTCCATTCATGATTCCTAGAACATGCATCAGAAGCAAAAAAAAAAAAAAAAAAAAAGGTTGGACTCATAATATTTGTTCATGGTGACACAATAAAATTCATAATGCAAGTAATCTTGAAATAGTTGTCTAAACTACAAAACCTGTGTGTCTGCAAAACATTAATGATATGACACGAAGCACCCAGATGGAGAAGGCTAAACATGGCAACCGGTAAGTAGTCGATACATGCGGTGGAAATACCTCAAAGCTCCTTCACCAAATATGCCGGTTTCCACCATGGCCACTTGTTACATCGATGGTCTCTGACAAGCAGCAAAAAGTTGCCAGCTGATGAAGGCCATCACCAGTGAAGAAGCCAGTTCAAAGGCTACTACCTTGGGCGGGTGCCACCCCAAAGCTCTTCTCAGGTAGCTGCAATGTTTATAATTTCTTTTAAAATAGAATGTCCACAATGAAACGGTTTGCGTTCAATGTCATTTAAGACCCATGCGAAATTTTATGAACCAACTGAAATCGAATTGGTTGGTGTTCATAGCACAAACACAAGCAACATTGGATTTATCATGCACATCCGTGTAACGATTACTTCACATCATCAACATGGGTTGCTGTGTCAAATCCATGTTTAGAACTTGTGATAGATGGCTATAAAGCTAACAACATGAGTTGAAAGAGAGGTAAAGAACCTTGTGATAGATGGCATCGTTGCAAGAACACCAGCACATGCATAAATTATTGGTATCAGAGTTCTGGGTTTGTTCTTCCTAAGCCACATCAAGGACCCAAGTGCAGCAAGGGAGAGATTTAATACCTAATACCAGGAAGAAAAAAAAAAACAACAATAGGTTATTATCAAGATAATTTAAATAAATTAAGCTCATGTGCTCGTACAAAATGAATAACTTGCTATCCTAATTGTATAAGGATATCGAAAATAAATCATAAATAATACGAAAAGAGTTATAATATAAAACTTTTTTCTAAACTATAGTACAATTAACAACACTAAGGAGAAGTCTGGTCTCCCCAATGAAGAAGGATTTGGGGAGATCAATCATATCAAATAAAATTAATCTAGCCTTCCAACTCTAGGAGTTGGCATGCATTGCGACTAAGTAAGACAACAGCAGATTACTGATTACCTATCACTCGTAAATTGTTTCTTTTAGTAGACACTAGTTTGACAATCAAAAGTAGTGCAGATAATTTTGCCAAACTCAAGCAAGAGAATTATAGATACCAGATTCGCATTTGCTTCGATGCCTTGAAAAATGTATTCCCACGTGAATTCTAATCCTCTAGCTCCCACCCAAAGAGGTGCCAATCGGTGCAGCACAGAATCTGCAAAAGCCCAACCTGCATACAACGAGAAGTCACATCATGCGAAAAAAAAAACAATATAATAATATAATAAAATGGCAGTCACACACCATCACATGTTTGAAACCGGTAGGAAAACGCTAAAAGCAAATTTAGAAGGTGGAGATTTAAAATTAACTAAATTAAGCTCCTAGCAATATATGCTGTGTCAGATACTACTGACATCAGATTCTAGAAATATGAAATTCAAGAAAATTAAAAAAAGCAACAATAAGAAGGCCAACAAAGTAATGGACATGACAATGAAGATTGATCTGTCGATAAAGATGTCAACATGCGAGCTATCGTAAAAAACATAAAGAACATAGTTCCAAACATTTAGGAGTACAAAATTAAGCACTATTGACACAATCCTCGAATGATGATGACACTGTGGGATAGGCATCTCAATGACTAGGTTTTCTGATCTTTTGTATACAGGAACACGTATGAAAAGATAACATGCACAACCGATCTATATAAGCTCGGTTTAGTTGTATTTTCCTCCATGGTTCAAGGATATTTAGAACCAAGTCCCTTGGTCAACATCATATAGGGCAAACACAAAATGCAAGCTGTGAAAACACAGGTACTGAGAGAGTTGAAGTACAAATGTGAAAAACTGATTGACCTGTGGGTGACTCGTCTTATTTCCTAAATTATTACATTAGTGTACTTTCACTATGAAAACAACAGAGATACCAGAAGAATCGAATGCCCAAAATCCAGAAACCAGGAAACAAATAGCATTACTTTCTTACCGAGACCAACAGCCTGGAACTTATGATTTTGAGAAATGTTTCTGTGAATCAGCTGCGTCAATGCAAAATAAAGTCCAGCTACATCTATGAATCCAATCAAAGCTTTGAGCAATTCCTAGTGAACCAAATGAATAAATTAAGTATTCGTAGCGAGAGAAACCTGGACATGCGTATATTTTTGGAAACAAAAACTCTAGATTGAGGCATCTAAAAGACATGCAGGGAACCACCTGGTAGGGATCAAAGCTGTCATTCTCGGGTACTTTAAGAAATGTTGCCAGGCAAATAAGCTGCAGGTAAACCATGCTGAGGTTAGGAAGTGAAAAGAATAATCACAAGAGTGTAGGAAGTGAAAATCCTAACTGGAACATTCAGAGGTCAAACTTACAACAATAATAATTTCATATATCAAGAGAATAAAAATTAAGAATAAGTAAGTAAAATTAAAACTAAACATTTTATCCTTCTAGATAATTGAACAATAGTGCATCAGTTTAACCAAGAGTAAAGGACTAGAATAATCTACAACGAACAATAAAAAGACTCCCATGCAATAAATTTAGTTACGACTGTGCGAAGATATATGAAAATTTTACCCCAAAAAAATCCACATGTTTTCTACGAGTAAGGGTTTCTCCGAATAACTCAAAGACAGCCAAAGAGGTATCACACTTTTGTGAAACAAAAAGAGGAAATGAGAAAGAAGAACAAAGTAAAGGAGAAAAGGTGGAGCTTGGCTAAAAGTTGAACTAAAATAAATCTTTTTTTGTCATAACTTCCATATGCACGTAATCTGAAGAAAAGTAGACTGTTGAGATCTAAATTTTAAAATGCTATTATATGGCTGAGTTTCGTGGTAAACACGATTAGTTTCATCCAAGGATTTTAATTTCGAATAATACCGCTTATACCGGGCGGCACATACCGATCCATCAGTAGACCGATACACGGACCGTCCACTACCGGTAATAGTGGTGAGGGAGAAGAAAGAGGTTGGTGACGGAGAAGAAAGAAGAGGGAAAAGAAAGAACAAAACCTGGAGATCCGGCGTGGTGATGTCACGGGGAGAAATGATTTCTTCTCCTCAATAGAAGAAACCGAGTGAGGCGAAGCTTTTTTTTTTATCATGCGGGGAAACCGAGCGACGTCACCGAGCCAACGCCTTTCCCTTTTTTTTTGTGCAAGGAAACCGAGGTGACGTTGCTTTTCCCTTCACGTGGAGAAACCGAGCGTTCCCCGTGTGTTCCGTCGTTTTATATATATATATATATATATATACCGAGCGGTATATCGAAATATATCACTCGGTATATTTATACCGTATCATACCGAACTGAACTCAAAACTCTGTTACGATACAAAATTAAAAACCTTGGTTTCATCTCCCACTCTAGTATCTTTTTGGTAGGTATTCAATGCCACAAATAATGTTAAATTAAGAATGAAATCATACAGCAAGATCATTCAAATTAGACTTAAGGAAATACTTAGATAATTTTTTTCACATACAAAAAAGTCAACTGCTGTAAATTAAATTTACAAACCTTTACTAATGTAGTTCCCAAATAAACTATAGCAGCTTTAACAGAAGTTCCAATTGTATCATACTCTGACCTGCACGAAGGACATGGAATGAGATATGATCTATAATATGCAGAAGCATGTGATATTTTTATGAAAAGTCAGCTTTGGTTCTGATAACGTAAAAATGGCAAAATCTCCATCAACAATGATTACAACAACAGTCATCTAAAAATAACCATACAAAAACATGTCGATAATTGGACAAAAAGTTCTGTAAAGTCAGCTAATAGTAAACTAGAATAAGTTAGGATCTGATGCAACCATCAACTTCAACAAAGATCATAAGCAGGTTGAAGTTGCACTTCTAGCCCCAACATCCACATGTACCCTTTCTTGTGGTACAGAATTTTTTAGAATTTAACTCTGTTATTTCTTGTCATCTATAACTTGACTCAATTCCCTGCTGCAACATTGTACATAATGGTCATTTGTAGACATATTTAAACAACTTAAAATGACTTAGAACTGAACTTATGGACAAGAACATCTTCAAATAATGTTCTCTACGCCTATCTATAGTAGCTCCTTAGAACTGTTCCTCGCATACAAGAACTAATCTCATGTACAGAATCTTACCTTGTGTCATATACTCAAACAATATGCCATTACTAGATCCAACCCCGATAAATCTAAAATTGGATGGTTGTTCACAAAATATATTGTTCCGTTACCAATTTCAGTAACCTATCAGGCAGATATAGTGCCGGTATACATGATGGTATGTAGACCCATATCATCCAGTTCCACTCCAAAAAATAATAAAAAATTAAAATGAATTAATATGTACCAGCATTGAGCTACATGTTTCGATACCACAGCTTGACTGGACAAATAAATCCCGACCTGCATGAATTGGCCCGACTGATATCTTAAATCTTAATTTCATGCATTCTATTTCTAGCAAGATGAAAAGTTCAATAATTTAAACAGCTAAACAAACGAAAGACTAAGATCTGCATTCCTTCAAAAACAAACTAAGCAAAGATTACAAACTTTGAATATTTTCAACAAAGTTCAGCAAGTCAGAAAAAGGATGACGCCTTGCACTGGGCTCCGGCCAACGAGCATTCTTCACTTCAAGTATGAACGGAAGGTTATACCCACAACATACAGTCTCCCCCATTCCTACAGACATTCCTTGTCCCCAGAGGTGAAATAGAATTGTGTAGCACAAACATTAGCTTCCAAAAGACACTTAAACTTAAGCGCAAACTTATCCATCGTCGTCTTCGGATTTACCACATTGTTAAAATGCTAGCTCGACAAGCAAATCTAAAGCTAAAGAAACGTTAGCGAATTCTCTTCTTCAAGGCTCACAAATAGCTCCATCGTCACAAAGAAACACCATGACAAGCCCCGACCTGAATCTCGCCAAATAATTTGCTAAGTAGAACAAAGGTGAGAATCCCTACGCTCGATGAGAACAAGGATCATTAACAAACTCACAAACAAATCGAAGCGAGCGAAATCTAGGGTTTCTGGAAGTAGCTCGGGATCGGATCTGAACACAAATTGCACCTCAACAATCCCGCCGACGAGGAATCGGAGGATAAGTGCGGATCGGCGACGGAGATCGAAGGAATCGATGGTCAGAGAGGAGGAATCGGAGCTTACAGGGGAGTGGCGGAGTAGTAGACGGCGTGAGGGCCGAAGGTGAGGATGGCGCAATTGAAGAAGTGAAACACCGTCATCTTCCTCCCGACTCCTCCCCCTCGCTCCCGCTCTCGGTTCGTTCGCTAACAGCCTCCTCCGCTGCTTTGTTCGACGGCGGCTGTTGCGGAGACCACGAAGAAGACACTCCTCCTCCTCCTCCTCCTCCTCCTCTTAATGGGGCGATTACGAAGTCGACCACTATTAATGGGCTTCCTGATTGGGCCTTACTTGTGGGCCGGATTACATATTATGAATGATCTAATGGGCTTTGTAGTGACTAAAAGCACAAAAAAATATATATGCTTTTAATTAACAGCTAAAAAAACATTTATGAAAAGGTTATGAGGGTTTTATGAGTTCTCCCTAAGATAGTTATTATATTTATTGTACTTGATTAAGTCTATAGAAAAATGGATAGACTCTTTCATCCCTTAATTTTTATTTTTTATTTTTGTCAGATGCATGATTTATACTTGCTTTCTTAGAGTAACAGATTGATTCAGACCAAACATGAAGAATTTAAATTTATCCAAATCATTATTTATGACCAAACAATATACTTGAACATATAATATCTCACCCTGATTTTATTTTAAATTTGTTGTCGATGTTATTATTAACTCAATTCTAGCTGCTGGACGTATGCGTTGGGTTCAAAAATAGGTTTATTTCCAAATCCGAAGGATTGAAAAGTTGGTTAAGATCATATAAGAGGGTATATTTAATTTGATAATATCCCTTTGATACTTAAATTATCAAAATATTCGATTAATAACGAAGTTAAAAAAAAACATACGATAAAAGAAAAGCTCTCCTAATAAAATCTATCAACACTATAGCATTGAAAGTAAAAGATTTATCGAACTAACTTTTTTATTAGCATTATATTATCGTCTCGAGAGATCAAGTCATCATCCTCGTCCACATATAACCCACAAATCTCATTAAATCGAATATCAAACGAGTGTTATGTGACATCGACCTATATATTATGCCTTAATATTAATTATTATATTTAAAAATTAAAATCATTAAATTAGACGTAAATTATGATTTATATTATTAACAATAGAGGTAAATCATGCTCATTGTCTTATGTAGAAAGGATGTCTTTATTATGTTATATGTGTAAGGGAGCATTCAAAATAAAAAATTAATCTAAATAAAATTTTCGTGATCAAAAAGTTTCTCGATGTATTCTCAGAGGATTTATTTATATTATTTCTAGACAGAAAAGATGAATTTACTATTAATTTAATTCATAAGACAATCTCAATATTTAAACCTTCCTACTGAATGACACTACTCGAGCTAGAGAAATCGAAGAAATAACAAGAGCAAAACGTGTGCAAAGAAAAACTATCACAAAGGACTTCATGGATTCAATCATGAAACAAGAGAGTGTTTTCAGGTGGTATCACAAACATTTGAGGTCAAGAACAGCGCAACACTATGAATGCATGGTATAGCCAACAAGTGTGCAGCATGAAACATCTCTCGATCGACACATCTTCAATTAGATGCCATGAATTGTGCTCTAATAATTGCCAATCTTATCCAATAATTTTGATGTGCACCTCAACGCGATTTCTCAAGTCATAACGGGCGGGCAGATCCACCCGTGAACGTACCTCAAGTTGTCCCCCACACACTCCAAGACACAGCGTCAGGATCGCGTAGTCCAAAGCGTGCAACGACGTCGTGCACCGCCGTCGCCCTCGAGAGGGCATCGTTACCACCTACCAAATCGGGACGTGGCGGGGCGGCACCGTTTGCTTGCAGCAGTGGAAGAAGCTAAATGATCGAGCTCGAGCCGTCGTTTGGTCTCTCATTCGACCTAAACTTCACCTACCACCTGCAAACAGTGGCACAGGTGGCCTCCGAAGGAATCCATTTTGCAGTCTTCCACGCACAGATGGCACGTTGCATGCATGCGAGGATTCGACGTGCTAGAAACAAAAAGGTCTTTTAAAGCACGCATATATCCTGTGAAAACACGCTTACTTGGTTCATACACTGTTAAATCCAGTGAATATTTTCCATGAATTTTATACACACGCACAGCATCAAGATGGGGACAATTGCCGTAACACACCCTCCACCCTTCCCACCTCCTTTCAAGCGTCAGATGAATACGTTTCAGTCTCCATCACTCAACTCGACCATGGAAACTGACACGCAGAAGTCTTCTCTCATCATGCCTCCACAGTCCTCTCTCTCTCTCTCTCTATTCTTTTACGTGTCCATCTTACAGCAGTTCTTCCAGATGAATCATCGTCAAGAAAGGAGAGAAAACAAGATTTATGTTGCAGATAATTTGCATTGTGATTCATGTGTTGGAAGAGTGAATGAAACACGTTAAACCGTGTCCGTAAGCTCTTCTAATTCCACTTGATCTTTGTTTCCTTCTTCCTTTTTACCGTTGACCACATCAGCAAACGTCGACGCTCGTTTGTTGACCACTTGTCGCGAAAGCATTCGAGGGCCCGGTGAGTTTTCAAAGACTGGTCAACCGGTTGACGCGTACTCGTATTCCAGAAGCAGTCAAAGTTTCGGTAGTTACTGTGCGGATCACCTGTTTGAGGATGGCCAGGGAACAAAAAAATCTCTCTCTGTCGCACGTCGTGGGCCCCAGCCAAGTTTGTGGGGTCCGGACGTGGTTGCGCTCTGATGGCTACCGTGGCTGTAAGCGCCCACCAGGCGCTGGTCCCACTGCATACTGCGCCCGAACGGCTTCCGTGAGTCCGAAGTGATCTTCCTCCACGTGGCGTGGCCTCGTGCGTTCCTTCCTCTTGTTTAGACGTCCCCCGCCTCTTCCGTCGACCTTTGGATGTGTAGATGCAATCTTGTCCTTCTACAGCTCTTCATCTTTCAGCTTTCTTCGCACCACAACTTCCTCCATATTCTCTCCCCTCTCTTTGATCCGACAGTCGTCTTTGGAGTTTATATTATTGGATCGACGATGATGAATCGAAAGGGAGACACGGGAAGCCCGCAGCGCAGCTGCAAGCTGTTCGACCTGCTCAACGCCGACCCCATGATCCAGTCCGAGGACGAGCTCTGCACCGGCGGCATTGCCCCTTCTGCCGCCGTCAGCCCCGGGTGCTACTCCGACCGCAACCAAACCAGCACCGGGGCTTCGCCCTACAACCTGTCCCCGTGGAGCCCCGCGGCTGTCTCCCCCTTCGCCAAATCACCGTGGGCCTACCTCCCCCTCCTGTCCGAGGAGGCGCTGGCTGACCCCGCCGCCACCGGCCTCGTCGGATCGCTCGTCCGCGAGGAGGGTCATGTTTACTCCCTCGCCGCCTCCGGGAACCTGCTCTACACTGGCTCCGAAAGCAGGAACATCCGCGTCTGGAAGGGACGTCGAGAGATGTCCGGGTTCAAGTCCAGCAGCGGCCTCGTCAAGGCTATTATAGTCGCAGGTGACAGGATCTTCACCGGCCACCAGGACGGGAAGATCCGGATATGGAAGACCTCGTCGAAGAACCCGACCGTCCACAAGAGAGTGGGGACGCTCCCAAGGCTCAAGGACTTGTTGAAGAGCTCCATCAACCCGTCCAACTACGTCGAGGTGCGGCGGCACCACAAGACCGTCTGGCTTCGGCATTTCGACGCGGTTTCTTCTCTCAGCCTCGACAAAGAGGCGGGAATATTATACTCTGGGTCGTGGGATAAGACGGTGAAGGTGTGGAGGGTGTCGGACTCCAAGTGCCTAGAATCCATCAAGGCGCATGACGACGCTGTCAACGCGGTGGCGACGGGGTTCGGCGGGTTTTTGTTCACGGGGTCGGCGGACGGGACGGTGAAGGTGTGGCGGAGGGAGGAAACGGGGAAGGGAGGACCAACCAGGCACGTGCTGGTGCAGACGCTGCTACGGCATGAGGCCGCGGTAACCTCGGTGGCGGTGGCGGAGGCGGCGGGGGCGGTGTACTGCGGTTCGTCGGACGGGGTGGTGAACTACTGGCGGTGGGAAGGCTGGCGGCCCCAGCTGACGCACGGAGAAAGGCTCCGCGGGCACCGGATGCCGGTGCTCTGCCTCGCCGCGGCAGGGAGCCTGGTGGTCAGCGGGTCCGCGGACATGACCCTGTGCGTCTGGCGGAGGGAGAAGGCGGGCGGCTGCGGGGCCCACGCGAAGCTGGCGGTGCTCGCGGGGCACGCTGGGCCCGTCAAGTGCCTGGCGGTAAAGGCGGAGGACAACCACGCAGACGTGGCCTGCGGTGGGCCACGGTACGTGGTGTACAGCGGGAGCCTGGACAACTCGGTCAAGGTATGGCGGGTGTCGGAGTGGGACACCGCGCGGGGAAAGACGCCGGAGCAGGCACCGGCGGAAGCGGAGCCGTCGTCTCTGCGATCGAGAGGCGGCGGAGCAGGGGCGCCCCTGGCGCAGCGGCGGAGCTACGGTGCGGTTAGAAGCCCGACGGTGGGCCACGCCGTCGAGGGCGGGCCTCCGCGAGTGCGGGCGGCCGCATGAGCGCACGTGTGGACAACGTGGCCCGCTTGATTTATGTACATCCCAATTCTACACAGCAAAGCATAAAAAATAATTTTTCTTTTTTGTACTTGAGAGTGTGCGTCGTCTACAGACCAAAGTATATTTTATGTTTTGGTGTTGCCAGCGAGTGTAATTAAAACTACTTTTTATAAACAAAAGGGTATTAATTACTCGATTTCTTGTTTTTGTTTCACCTCAAGTAATATAACGTGCACGTATTCCGACCGCAACGGATCGTATTATTTACATGGGCATGGGAAGAGAATCTGCGTCAGATTCATTTGCGGCACGTCATTGCCATGGCCGAAGATTCCTTCCCTGCGAGAGCGGGCTATATGGATGGCTCGAGCGTGCATACGTCGCTCGATTCCGTTTAGAGGCCACAAGCAGTGGCGGCCGGGGCCGGCCGCCCATATCGGAGGGATGTGGACTCGTCCGTGTATGGCCATCGGAGCAAGACACCGCCGAGCCGACAACGGAGCCGATGTGTGATGTGGACGTGGGATCACCGAAGCACCATGCACATACGTTGACGACAAATCTCACTCTGCAAGTCTTGTAGGTAGTAAAAGTTGGAGAACTTCACAAAATTCCTGTGGTAAACATTCTAAATTGACGTTGACTGAATGATTTAATGGTCAACATATTGAGGCAACATGACAAGAAGGCCCACCAAAAGGACGGAATGAGTCCACAATACAAGTGGCCATCTTTTGTGGGCCACATTCTGCAAAATGGACAAGCCCATGAAAACAAAATGATGGGGAGCAAGACGAACAAACTACCCGCAATATTATTTGCTAGCACAATGGGTTTTTTGTGGACTCGACATTGTTAGCCAATGGAGAAGCAGGTGTGTGCGCGGGTATAGCGGTAAGGACAGGAAGGTTAAAGGAATGAGTTGATAGAGTTCCGACCTCCACGTTTGCAAGGCCAGGTCGACGCGGGCCCCATGTCTTTCGATTCGATCGCCTCCGTGTCCTCGACCGGTTTTAAATCTTTCGTTTGGAGCCGTTCTCCAGGGAGAGTGCAGCTGAGATGGCGGAGGAGATGAGGAGCGGGTACCTGAGGATGAAGACGGATGACTACGCTTCTGTCGGCGGCGGCGGCGGCGACGACCTGATCCGGTCGGACCTGCAGGAGCTCGGCGTGGCCGCCAGGAAGCTCGCCGACCACGCCTTCATGGTCGTTGGCGGCTTGGGTTCCGGCGCCATCTTCTTCAAGCTCCTCGCTTCCTTCGCCGCCATGTCGGTTCTCCTCGATTTCGTTTCTTTTCTTTTCCTAAACCCTCTTCCTCCTTTTGTGCGATCGATTTGCACCGGTGATTTATCCGCGTCCTGCCCGCTGGTCTCGGCTCTCTTTTATCCTCTTGGCTTTCTTTTCTGTGGGTTTACAGTTGCTTTTGTGGTATCTGATCCTGATTCGGAGCATTATGATCTATTTTTTGTCCTTTGCGATCGCGGGCCCTTTTGATGGATGATGAAACGAAAAGTTTCAGTTTTTCCGCATTTTAAATTGCTAGATCTTGGAGCTCGTGCTGAATTCGACCTATTGCTCTCTCAGAATCGCCAGATTAGAAGTCTTATACTGCGCATAAGAACATTTTACTTTGACGAATTTATTTGATTCTAAATCTGGCGGCGATTTAAAGTTTGGTTCCTTTCTTGCGGTAAAAGTAACATAATTGATGGCTTCTAAGAGGAATAAGTAATTAAACCTTTTCATGTGGGCTAAGCATTCTTCATTTGATACCATATCATATCTTACCAGGTAAAAAGATGGCGACAGCCTCAAACACCAAGTGAATTTTGTCCAAAGACTGATCTTTAATGACCTCTGATGCTCTTTGGTCATATCATCATTCATTGGGGAACTCCTCCTTAGTTAAAGAAAAACGATGATGTCAAAAGCTGTAGCTCGCATCGTCTTAACAAATTGATCGCTTTTAGTGTATATTTCATGTCCTCTTATTTATATTTAAGTCAATCACTATATCGAAATAAAGAATAAATAATTAAGATGCTATCCAATCATAGCTACAATTGAATTATTTGCTGTAAACCCAGGACACCAACGAAATAGTATCATCGATGAAATAAAATCTTCATATTTGTTAGGTTTAATCTGTGATTAGCCCCCCTTCCTGCTCTGGGAGCTTTATTAGTTTGATCCTTTATCATGGAGCTTATGTCAGTGAATTATGTAATTCTCTCAGCAACTTTATTTATTCACCATGATGTCATGTGATTGCCACTGTTATTTCAAACTGCATGATCTATTCTGAGCTCTGGAAGTTTTGCAATATGACTTCTAACTAATGATGCATTTAGCTTGAACCATATGATTGTCTCTGAAGCTAAGCTGTTGCTCTGATTGCATACTTCAGCTTAAATCACCTTTCATTTTTTGTTCTTTCTGCAGATATCTGTTGATACTGGATCGAACTAACTGGAGAACAAACATATTGACTTCCCTTCTAATTCCATACATCTTCTTGAGCTTGCCATCTGTGTTGTTTTCTTTGCTAAGGTGATTACTTCCTCTGTGTTACTGTTTGGAAGTACCAGATTATGAAGTAAATATCTGTTGGACCAACCAATAATACAGACAGCATGTTGTCTTTGTGCCAACATTACAAAATGGTAGCTAGCACAAAAGTTTGGGGTTCCCCTTATGATGTTTAAGTAGTTTGGAGGATCCACATATCTGAATTGTTAGTATGTATAACAGCCCATAATAAACTGCTGGGGAGAATATAAGGATCAAATCAGTAACTAGCATTACTGGTGAAAATTTTGCTAATTTATATAGCTTAACTCAGCACTTTAGGCAAAAAAGATTGTTGTAACAGATGACTTGGTCCTTGTTAGGCATCTTGTTTTCTTACTTTTTCTTGGATCAAAAGGGTCTTCTATACATTTTATCTCATCCAGACATGTAGAAAAGGTTTTATGTTGTTGTTATGGCAATTTCTAGATTCTCTTCTCCGTGACATCTGTTTAAATGTCTTTGTAATGAATTGCAGAGGAGAACTTGGGAAATGGGTTGCATTGATTGCTGTCATTCTGCGCCTTTTCTTTCCTCGGCACTTCCCTGGTACTTAATCCAAAAGAATCCAGCTTGCTTTATCATGTTCCTAATGTCAACTGATCTTTCTTAGTTTTGTGATAGGATATGGTATATCTACTGAATGCACTCTTTTGAATATGCTCCAGAGATAGTGTTTGATGTCTCTTAACTTGTAATTCTGATAAATGATGCTAATAGTGCGATACTACATATTTGCAGTGGTAAAATAGTTTACACTTCAAATTTCATATCAGTTAAATTGCTCAATTACCCTTATTTACCTACCAGGAATTAAGCAGATCTACTCTTTTCAACAAATCCTTGATAATTCTTTTCGGCAAATCCATTATAAGTTATAGCTGCTTGTTTCTTCGAAAAATAATCCTGCATAAGAGTTTGACAGATACACAAACATATCTATCTGACCCTTTTTTTACCTCATGCTTTCCTTAGCTCTAAAGTTTTCGAACTTCTTATTTTGGTTTTTAATTGCAAAGTATTACACCATGGTGTGATTATTATTTGGATCGGTGTCTTTTACCTTTCTCTGGCATATGCTTGCACGACATTGTGTGTGCCAAGAACAGTAAACATCACAGTTTAACAACTAATATGAGAATAGATGGCTTCGTCATTAATTGCTATGAAAAAAGGAATTTATCACAGAATTGCATGCTTAATTTATGCAACAGTACACTTTCATCGAGCTACCATACGATGTTCTTGTCTGTGTACACTGAAAATTATATCGGCTGCTAATTGCCTGAATGTGAATTTATCGGTATAGGATTAATGTCCATGAATATGAGTAAACTCTAAGCTTGCCTTGTGCCTTGCATGTCACTTTGCAGACCGGTTGGAGATGCCCGGAGCACTAATCCTCCTGCTGGTGGTTTCTCCTGGATTCTTTGCTTACACAGTAAGAGACAGTCTCATTGGTGTTATCATATGTCTGGCTATCGGCTGTTACCTGCTTCATGAGCACATCCAGGCATCGGGTGGCTTCAGGAACTCATTCACAAAAAGCCATGGCATTTCAAACAGCATAGGCATCATTCTTCTCCTGGTTTATCCTATCTGGCGCCTATTCCTGCATTTCCTCTAGGGTTCCCACTCTCACCAGGGCTCCAAGAACAGTATTGTGTGTTTGAGTTGTGAGTTGGAGCCACTGGTGGCCTATGTCTTTATTTGTTCACACATTCTGTTCTTCATGTTCCTTCCACTCAAACATCTATAAGACCTGAAGACTCCACTTATACCATTAAATGTATTGAGCTGAGAAGGTTTTCATGTTATATATATATATATATATCTAAATTTATTGACAATAATGAAAATTCAAGTATTATTTTCATTATTGTTTCTCCAAATTCAAGTCATAAAAAGATATATTTTATCTGAAAGATTGATCCTCTCTAACGCTGTACTGCTCTCAGGCAACTCGTTGCTGCAACAAGACGCCGAGGGATGAAGATTTTAGTCAGAGAAAAAATACTTAATTCTTTTCTAGAAGAGTGGAAGTCAATGAAACGCTTCGTCCTTTGACCGCGCTGTTGCAACGTGGATCGTTGCTGGCCGTTGCCACGGGATCACATGCTTTTGATCGAACGTTCCCTGACCACAGAAAGTGGGCACCGGGGGGGACGCGGGACTCTTCACCCGTCGTTCGTTCCCACCTCACTTGCGACCGGAACCAGCAGTGGGTCCCCGGTGGGCCCCTCGCTGCGCCGGAAAGTCACGAATTGGTGGCTCGAGCTGACGGTGGCCCACCCTGGTCAGCTGGCGGTCGGCGGCTCGACACGTCGGATCGTGGTGGATGTGGGACCCACGGGGTCTTTACGAGAGGCCCACTTGGTGGTGGTGGGCCCCGCCAGGCAGGTGCAGGTGCATGCCACGTGACATGGGCATCGAACGTGGGGTTGAAAGTGAAGGAAGAAATCGAAACAAATTCCTCAACTCACTTGAGGAATCCATTAATTGGACGGACGAGATCGGATCATCAGATGACGTTTCGCCGCCTGATCATCCCGCGGCCGCGCCTCCCCTCTACCACGTACGACAAAAATGCCACGTGGCCGTATGCTGCATTGCTATTGGAAGAAACAAGAAGGAAAGCCTCGGCACCTCCGCTCGTCCAAAGCGTTGCGTCGCTCCCCCTCCGTCCTTGTGATCTGATTCGATTCGGGGAGCGGAATTGAAATAAGACGGAAGGTTTGTGGGAAGAGGAGGGGAGAGGAGGAGGCGGAGGGGGAGGGTAGGGTAGGGTAAGATGAGTGTTGGCGCCGGCGGAGGCAATCGGGGCCACCCATCTGATGCGCTTGAGCTCCTCTCCTCCGTCCGATGGATGAGACGCCGGGGTCCGTCGGTACCACCTCCAGCTTGTCCTTGAGGCTGGGGCAGGCTCTCTTCTCCTCCGCCTCCCTCCTCTTCATGTCCGTCGGCGTCGAGTTCTATAGCTACACCGCTTTCTGGTATTTTCCCTTCCCCTGCTACACCATCAAAATCCGGCGAACTTCGTGTCTTTGTGCCTTAATTTGTTCTATTTATATGCATAAAAATTCATAATTTTACTCCGTTTGTGTCATAAAAATCGTTACTTTATCCCCCTTTTGTTGTTTAGTGATTTAATTTTAATTGTTTGGGCGTTAATCGTAACGTTGGATATCATTTGATCCTTTGTGTTTCCTTGCTCTGTTTGGGACCCTCAAAGTCTGTCTAATTAGTTCTTTTTGCCCCTCCATGTCACCTATTTGCATTCTTGATGATTGACCCTACCATGATGTATTCCTTTGGTCTTTCCAACCATTGTTAAGTTTGGATAAGAAGGTAGCTCAACATGTCGAAAATACCCTGCCGTTGTTGGTTTTGATGATGGCAATCTCACTAGACAAGTTCACATATGCAATGCCAGTGATCATGATGATTTATAGGTGCAAAGACATCAAGAATGTGCAAGTGGAACTCATTAGATGACTTATAAACCTGTAGATAATTTTCTATTGCTATTTGGTTGGTTCCAATTCATCCAGCAAGCTTACTGGTTGTGGCTCTCAACTTACAAATTAGATTATACCTGCCACTGTAATCTTAACTTGAGTCATTGTTTTTTATACATCTCCTAAAATTCAAGTCTTCTTGGAATTAATATAAGAATGATGTTGACAGCAATTTGATACCTCATATATGTATATATATATATATATATATATATATATATATATATATATATATATATATATATGTATGTATATATGTATATATATATGTATATGTATATATATGTATATGTATATGTATGTATATATATATATATGTATATATATATATATATATATATATATATATATATATATGTATATATATATATATATGTATATATATATATATATATATATATATATATATATATATATATATATATATATATATATATATATATATATATAGATAGATAGATAGATAGATAGAAGAATCAGTGTCATTGACGTTTAAGTTTTAAGAGTTATTTTATGTCATCTGGCGTATATGCCACTCTAAATTTTGTTTGTGATTCTCTAGAGTTTCACTTTGAGGTGTTGGAAAGGGTTTTTTTATATTGAAGAGAATAAAGTAATCCTAAGGCATAAAGGACTCTGATACTAGAGGCACTAACGCAAGCATGTAAACTATAAGATGGCATATATTCCATTTCTTACTTCTGATAGTAAATATGCTATGATGTAAATTTTCTCATTCTAGCTATGCAAAAAACCTGTGTTTCATTTTTTGATCCAAGAAGAGAATCTCCAAAGGGTTATCCCCCATAATATCGGCAGTAAGCTGCCACAACCATGGTGCATCATCTTTAGTTACCTGATCGATCTTTTAGTCTTAGGCACTTGTCATTGACAAATCAACAATTTGCAGATTCATCTATTTGAAAGTTTAAAATTGAGATGGACTGCCACTTCAAAATTATTTGAAATTGGCAACAAGGGTGAAGAAGCTAGTGACCAAGTTGCAAGAACATGGGCAAAGCAATCAAGACACAAAATTATAAAAAAGAAAACAGGAGCAAAGAATTTGTCGCTCGTTCTTTGTCAGTCATTCTTTGATAAGTTTCCTATCATTTTCTTGCCAATTTTATCTTAGTTGACAACCTTCTAAGACAAATACAACAATCATCAATGTTAGAGCCTTCTTTCTTTTGCATGAACAGTTCCTGTAACTATATGGTTTACAAATTACTCCTTTGCATGCATCACTGGATTTTGTACTAGATGATAGACATTAATCCTCCTTAGCGCTTGCATTAGTAGGAGAATTGTGTACTGGGCTTCCCTGTAATTTTACTGGAAGATGAACAATCTCTTTTATCTTCATAATAATGTAAATTATGAGTCAATTTCACTTGTGTTTTCCACTTAACAGCTTTCTAGTCACAATAATGGGATTGGTAATTCCTTGGAGCTGTACGCTGGCGATGGTAGATGTGTACTGTATTTTTGTTGGTTGCTCTCTACGACTTCCTGGACTAATGGTGATCGTTGTTGTTGGAGATATGGCATGTATCTGTAATCTAACACTGCACTTTGCTTCAAGTCCTCAGTTGCTTTTATTGATCATACACCGTGCATAATGTCAGGTATTGTCGATGCTGTCGCTTGCGGCTGCTTGTGCATCTGCTGGTGTCATAGATCTTCTCTTCCACCTTGATGGAAGCTACTGCCCTCCAAAATTTTGTGGACGATACCAGCTATCAACTTCGATGGCATTCTTATCTTGGTTTCTGACTGCTGCATCATCTCTCTTCAACTTGTGGCATGTTGCTTCCTGGTGATGTGATCTAAGCTATTCTAGCTTGTAGAGAATGGAGAATAATATTCTCAAGACCCATAGAATTCTTACTAAACTGTATTTAATAGTTCTCTTTGTTGGATAAGTCCATGTAACTTATGGAATGTTGAAAATGTCGTGAGGCATAGAAGATCTTAGCATACTTGTATGGTCGGTCATGTTCGATTGTAACGTCGGCTCGACTTGACGAAATTGATTTTACCTGCTTTGTTTTCTGGGGGGGATTGGCATATCTGAAACAGAAGAGATCTTTGAGTACTGCCCTCTCCGAAAAAGAAGAGATAATTAAATATTTGAAACTTAGATGAGAGAGAAATTTTCTTGAATGTAAAAAAAATGCCTTGCCTGCACATCGTATTCTTTGTCTCATCCTAATCTAGTCTATGGATTGAAGATGTTTGTACATCATATCTGTATTCTCGCTACTGATTCTATGAGATGTTTTTTCTTACAAGACCTCTTCTTGAAAGTGCAAAAAATCTGCAAGCATTTGTTGTTTCAAATGAAAATGATATCTGTGAAGGCCATGTTATATATAAGAAAATTAAAGAACATAATTTATTTCTAAATCACTATAATAGAAACACAAGAAAACTAAATAAAAAAATAAAAAAATTACATACCTCTAGTTATTGTTGTCGAGAAATTTCTGTAATGATTTCTCCTAGTATTTTAGTTTTTCTCGGTTCAAAACTCTCACCTTAGATGGTATAAAAAATCTTGAAAACTTGAAAGAGAGATAAAGTCAAGGAATCAAAACTTTTCTTTATATAAATGTTCTCCCATCAAAAATATTTATTATCATCAAATTCATAATGTTCAAAAATTAATTCAAGTTTGTAACGCTTGGACCATAATTAAGAATTTTAACGATAATAAATAAAAATTTAATAATAACGATTAATTTATAATAAATAAAAAATCGAAATATTTAAATCATAATAAATGAAGAAATGAATGATAAACTTATTGAGAACGGTTACATTCTCTGAAATCAATGAAAATCAATAGTAATAAATAAGGAACAATAATAAATAGAGAAATGAATGATAAACTTAATGAGAATGATTACCTTCTCTAAAATCAATGAAAATCAATAGTAATAAATAAGGAATGATTGCATTCTCCCACTTGGTCCATACGTTTAACTTAATAACTTGAATTAATCTTATCGAATAATTTTCTTAAGAAATAAATACATGAATCATAGCGATAAGTCCTTTAAGAGCGAGTATTATCATCCATGTATCATGATGTATTTAGTTTCTTAAGAATTAATCTTAATATGATAATATTACTTAATGAATAAATGTTATGTTTATTCTTGGCCAACATAAACATATTTTCTCAAATTAATGTGCACATAAATAAGAAAATATCACAATATATATAAAAGTTTCAATACAATTACAAAGTTGAACCAGATCCCATTTTCTTTATATGATCCTTGAATTTCAGATGTGGCATGTCTTTAGTCAAACGATCAGCAATCATCAATTCAGTGCTAATGTGCTCAATGATCATTTTCTTTTCTTTTACACGTTCTCTTAGGCTAAATACTTAATGTCGATGTGTTTACTTCGACCTTCACTTTTATTTTTCTTAGCCATAAAGATAGTAGTTGAATTGTCGTAAAAAATTCTTAATGGCTTAGAAATATAATCCATAATTCTAAGTCCTGAAATGAAACTCTTAAGTCATACACCATGTGAAGTAGCCTCAAAATAGGAGACAAACTCAACTTCCATAGTAGAAGTAGCAATCAAGATCTGTTTGACACTACTCCGAGAAATAGCTCCACCAACTATCATAAAAATATATCATGATGTTGATTTATGAGAATCAACATAGCCGACGAAGTCTGAATCTGAGTAGTCAATCACATCCAGATTATTTGTATGTTTATACATAAGTATGTAATCTTTAGTTCCTTGAAGATACCTCATCACTTTCTTTGCAGCTCTTTAGTGGTCCATACCTAGATTACTCTGATATCGACCTAGCATCCCCATAACAAATACAATATCAGGTCTAGTACAGACCTGGGTATACATAAGGCTTCCTACGACAGAAGCATATGGGATGTTTTTCATTGATTCCCTCTCAAGATTGTTCTTTGGGCATTAGTTTAAATTGAACCTATTACCTTTCACAATGTGAGCAACACTTGGTGAATAATCCTTCATCCAAAATCTTACTAAAAGCTTATTGATATAGGTTTCTTATGACAGACCTAAAATATCTCGAGGTCTATCTCTATGGATTTTAATGCCAATGACATAAGATGCTTCATCCATATCCTTCGTATCAAAATTTTTAGAAAGGAATTGTTTCACCTCATGCAGCAAACTCTTACCATTGGTAGCAAATAAAATATCATCTACTTATTAAATAAAAATATATATTTTACTCCCACTGGCCTTCTGGTATATACATTGATCTATGGGATTTTCAACAAATCCGAATGAAGAAATCACTCCATGGAATTTAAAATACCATTGGTAGGAGGCTTGTTTTAAATCGTATATAGATTTTTTAAGCTTATAAACCAAGTACTCATTAACAATAGAGGAGAAACCTTTAGGTTATTTTATATAAACCTTTGCCTCCAGATCTCCATTAAGAAATGCTATTTTCACATCTATTTGTTGCAATTCAAGATCAAAATGAGCAACCAATGCCAAAATGATATGAAGGGAATCTTTCTTAGATACAGGAGAAAATGTTTCTGTATAATCAATTCCTTCTTTTTTAGTAAATTCTTTTACAACAAGTCTTGTCTTGTATCTCTCAATGTTACCTAATGAATTTTTCTTGATCTTAAAGACATATTTGCAGCCAATAGTCTTTCTCCATTAGGCAACTCTAAAGATCCCAAACTCCGTTGCTCTTCATGGAATTTATCTCCTCCTTCATGGCATTGTACAATAAATCTGACTCTTTGCAACTCATGGCTTGTGAAAATTTTTCAGGATCATTTTTGGCTCCAATATTATAATTAGATTCTTATAGATATACAACATAATCACTAGGAATTGCTGATCTTTTATTTCTAATAGATCTTCTTAATGTTGTACCAATATTTTCCTGAGGAACTTGTGGTTTAACTAATTGTTCAAGAGCTTATTGTAATTCCTCAACTGCTTGATCTATTAGAATACTGTCAGTAACTTGTGAAATCTCAATGATTGGTTGTTCAACACCAGTTTGTACTTGAGGAGTGCTATGAACTATAACCAATCTTTCACTTGATGTGGAAGGTTGAAATTCTATATGATTATATGTAGAAACTATGTTCCTGAATTAATCGCTCTCACTGATTATGTCATCCTCAAGAAACTTAGCATTTCTTGATTCCATAATCCTAGTTGTATGAGATAGACAATAAAACCTATAACCTTTGGACTTTTCAGCATATGCAATGAAACATCCATTGATAGTCCTCGGGTCTAGTTTCTTCTCTTATGGATTATATATCCTGACCTCAGACGGACATCCCCAAATGTGCATATGTCGTAAATTCGGTTTTCAACCTTTCCATAATTCAAATGGTGTCTTTGGGATAGCCTTGGTTGGAACTCGGTTTAATATATACATAGTCGTCTTTAGTGCTTCAGTCCATAAGAATTTAGGAAGATTGGAGTTGCTAAGCAAACTCCACACCATGTTTAATAATGTTTGGTTTCTTCTTTCTGCAATACCATTTTGGCCTGGAGAACCAGGCATGATGTATTGGGCAATAATCTCATATTCTTGAAGAAACTTAGCAAAAGGACCATGTGCTTGTCCATTCTCAGTATATCTACCATAATATTCTCCACCTCTATCTGATCTTACAATTTTAATTTACTTATCACATTAGTTCTCAACTTCAGTCTTAAAGACTTTGAAGGCATCTAATGCTTCGTTTTTATTATGAAGCAATCATTATATATATATATATATATATATATATATATATTATGAGTAATCATCTATAAAGGAGATGAATTTCTGACCATGTGCGTCCACGTCTGGACAACATATATTAGTATGAATGATCTCTAATATGTCTAAACTCCTATTAGCACCTTTCTTAGACTTGTTGGTCTGCTTTCCCTTAATACAGTCCACACAAGTCCTAAAATTAGTAAAATCAAGAGTACTAAGTACATCATTAACTAATATCTTAATTCTCTTTATGGAGATATGTTATAATCTCCGGTGCCTTAACATAGAGGAGTCTTCATTAATATTACTCCTTTTAATGCCAACGTGAACATGCATTGAACTATAAGTGCCATTATTTTGTAAAAAAAACTACAATAAAGACCATTAGACAAAATACCATTCCCAATACAATCAAATTTATATAATAAAATAAATGATGTGTCTTGAAAATTAAAAGAATATCCAAATGGTATGAGTCTAGAAATAGAAATCAAGTTTTGTGAGAAACTTAGTACATAAAAAGTCATTTCTAATTTGAAAATAAAACCAATATTTAAAGTTAAAATACATGTTCAAATTGCCTCCACATGTGAGCCCATCTTATTATCTGATAAGATGCTTTACTCACTTCTCACTTGCTTCTTTAGATTTTGCATACCCTGCAAAAAGTTTGCAATATGGATTGTTGATCCAGAGTCAATTCACTATGTGTTAATATTAATATTAACCATATTAGATTCATAATACACAAACGAGGTTGGTTTTCCTTTCTTTTCAAGTCATTATTGAAATTTCATGCATTCTTTCTTCATGTGTCCCTTGTTTTACAGAAAAAAACACTTTGCTTATTTCTTGATATAAGCTTGGGGTGGTATTTTACCTTTTCCCTACTAATTGGCTTGATTTTTGTCAAATTTATTCTTCTTGTGAGTGGTTACCACCAATGCACTCTCACCCAGTTCCATCACTAGCCTCTCTTCTTCTTGAACACACGATCATTAATTCATTAATTGACTATTTGTCCTTATGTGTATTGTATGAAATCTTAAAAGACCCGTATTGATGTAGAAAAGTGTTCAGAATGTAGTACACTATGAAGGATTCTGGCATATCAACCTCAAGTTTCTTAAGTTGAGCCGTAATATCTTACATTTGCATTATATGCTTGCGCACACCCTTTATGTTGCTGAGTTTAAGGGATGAGAATTTCATTATTAGGGTACTTGCTAATACCTTTTCTAAAGTGACGAATTGCTCGTCGATAACTTGTAGCAAGTCTCGGACATTCTCGTGATGATCAACAGAACCACGTATACTAGTAGTTATTTTAGTCTTGATAAATATTACGCTGAGTCGATTGGATCACTCCCATTGCTCATATAGCGCGACCTCAGTTGTAGTGTTGGTATTAGTGACTGTAGGTGATTCGTCCTTTCTAATAGCATAATCAATATCCATCCACCCTAGATGGAGGAGAATCCTCTTTTTTCAAATCTTATAATTATCACCCATAAGTTTGAGAATGTCATATCGGATATCAAAGAAATTAACAGTTTGAGAAACTGCATAAAATAAAAAATATTTATGTCAAAATTTGATGCTTAATAGTCTAAATTACATGCTTTACCAACATAAAACATGCCAAAAATTGAATCTCATGACATAAAAATTTGTTTGTGGGCTAAATTTTTAATTCAAATAGATTCAAATGGTCTTTATGATAAAATTATCAAATTACGTACCAATTCATAATCCCCGTAGGTAAATTTTGAAAATAATATGATATTTTATCATGATTAATTATATAAATATAATAAAAAAATCTTATGGGATAATAATTATTATATTAAATATAATAAATCATAATATAATGTTTAATTCCTTTTGTGATCCTTATTTTAACTTTATATATAATTTTAATCAATTAAGGATGCTATGACTAATCCTCAATTAATTAAGATTATATAGATCATTAAACATTTTGAATAAAACTGGCTCATAAGTATAAATTAATATGGCCAAATATTCATATAAAATATGAGCAATTTAGCAATAATGAATGTTTCATTTCATAAAAAATATTAGAAATATTATATCTTCAGATTTTCAATACTAAATATATCAAAAGTTTCAAAAGAGAAACCGAAATCAAGCCATATTCATGGTATACGATAAAAATCTTTTCCATATCAAGGTAGAGGTTAATCAAAGCTCTAATAGCAAATGTAAGAAAACTGAAGAATATAATGTGTTTCTAAATCACTATAATAGAAACATAAGAAAACTATATGCAGAAACAAAAAAAATTGCATACCTCCAGCCATTGTTGTCGAGAAATTTCTACAATGATTTTTCCTAGTATTTTGGCTCTTTTCGGCTCAGAACTCTCACTTTAGATGGTGCAAGAAATCCTGAAGACTTGAAAGAGAGAGAGCCAAGGGACTAAAATATTTCTTTATATAGATGTTCTCCCATCAAGAATATTTATTACCACCAAATTCATAACGTTCAAAAATTAATTCAAGTTTGTAACGTTTGAGCCATAAATAAGAATTTTAATGAAAAAAAATAAAATTTAATAATAATAATTAATTCATAATAAATAAAAAATCGAAATATTTAAATCATAAAAAATAGAAAAATAAATGATAAACTTAATGAGAACGGTTATATTCTATAAAATAAATAGAAATCAATAGTAATAAATAAGGAACGATTACAATATATTGTCACTGTTGTAATAGTCAATTTAATGATATATTCTCTGAAAGCTCTTTCATCGTTTGCGATAGTTTTAACAGTATTAGATTTCCCTCGTCGATTGAATAGACCGAAAATAATAACAATATCACATATGTAAATACTTGTGAAGATAACCTAAGATAGTTCGAACGATAACCGTACGTATGAAAAAATCATACAACAAAAACAAAAAAACAAAAATCGGAGGGGAAAAGTTAAGATCCGACTAAAAAGCAAAAGAAACAAAAAATAATATTCTCCAAAGAAATATAATTTTTTTAAAGAAGAAAGAGGTTTTTTAATGGATTTTTGACTTATTGAAATAATGGTATTTATGCTAGTACAGAAAATTGGCTTACATACAACAATTATATATATATATATATATATATATATATATATATATATATATATATATGTATGTGTGTGTGTGTGTGTGTGTGTGTGTGAGTGAGAGAGAGAGAAAAAAAAAGGATGAATAAAATAAAATTAGAAACAATTCAGAAAATTTTCCATTGCCGGGATTTGAACCCGGGTCGCCTGGGTGAAAGCCAGGTATCCTAACCGGACTAGACGACAATGGAATGGTTGATGAAGCTCGCTAGTTAACTCTAATAAGCCTTTGCCTGCTTCAATCGCTATCGTATCACCTTCGTCCTCCTTCGCTCCAATCTTATTCCTCAGTACGGTGCATGGGTTTGCCCTGTACCCCAAATCATGGATGGCGAAAGAACAGAGTCTCTCTAAATTGAAGCTATTTGCACAAGGAAAACTTATCATGAGAAAAAAAATTGTTGATTTTGATCAAACAAGAGGTGATAAGTTGGCTCTTTTGCTCGGCCACATGGTAGAGCAAACATGGGTCCTTCTTCGTCTTCTTCTCTGGGGCATCTGCAAGCTCCATTACCAGCAAAGCATTGATCGTGTCAGCTAACGCCAAAGGAGAAGGCAGTGTTTGGTGGTGGGCACCAAATCTCCAACATTGTGGTCTCGTTGTTTGTGTTCGGTTCCTCTGCCACAGCAGGCTTTGTCTCTCCTCCTGCAGAAACCAGAGAAGCTGTGTATGATTCCAGTAACATGCAGCACAAAGGCATGAGCTTTATTTAAAGGCAGAAGGTTCCACCTGGGGCCGATGGCTGCTGCTTTTGTTCTCCTCATGTCGCGAAATTTCAGATTTGAATAAAAAGAGAATTAATCACTCGTGATCAACCCCACCTGTTCCCTCTTGCTCACCTTTAATTTGGGGGTCTGAGGAGCTCCATGGATGGGGATGACGGAGGTTGGGGATGCTGCTGAACGACGAGTACATTTCCAGCGAGCTGCATGAGTAGGGTCACAAGACTCTGGTGAAGCAGGGGAGTGCAGCTGCTTTGGCACGCCATGAACAAAGTGTGCATGCCTGATGCCGGAAGATGATGATGGCTTGGAAACTAAAGCTAAAGGTGTCGTCTTTTTCACGCCTTGGATCTGAAGAATGATTTGAGGAAGCCATCATTTCTGTCTCCTGATTCCACCCATCCCCTGTTGTCTCCATTGGACCTCGGTTCTGGATCATCAGAGCCCCCTGGAGGAGACGGAGAGGAGCTGAGGTAAGTGGATCTCTATGTCGCTGTTGTTGCTCTCTCTCTCTCACTGTCTCTGAAGCTCCGAACCAGTGTTCTTCCCAGGAAGGTTGAGAAGAAGGATTGAGCTTTGGTTCCTGAAGAACGTAGCAAGCGTCGGAATGGCAGATTTCACAGTTCGAAGGCTTCAACAGGGTCACACGAGGATCAAAACTGTTCCTATTGCGGTAACCCCGGAAGGGTTCTGGTGTTGCCCCTCCCCTGCGGCCATCGAGAAGAACCTCAAGAACCGATGCCATCAAGACAAGAGGAAAACAGCGTCGCCGCCGCGCTCCAAGGCCTCATCGATTCAGAGATCGTCGCTGCCCCCCGTGGACAAAAGATCAGTCTCGGCTCCGCTGAGGTCTAAGCTGGCTGATGATGACCACGGCCATCTTAACTCTGCAACCGCCGCTTCGATCTCCTCAACCTCCGTCGATCGACCACGAATGCAGAGCGTCGAGACCAAGCAACGTAAGATATACGCTTCCTTCGGCCGGCCGGAGAGCAGCGACATGAATGTTACTCTGCATGGAAAGGAAGGTTCCTCCGTGAGGATGAGTGTCCACGGGCACATTCTCGCAGAGCATAGCAGCTTCTTTGCAGATGAGCTCTCGAGGCTGCCTCCCGCATCGGAAGTCGACATTGCAGACTGCGAAGACATCGAGATCTACCTCGAGGTTGTGGGATTAATGTACTGCAAAGAAATCAAATCCAGATTGATGAAGCGAAGCCTTTCGCGCGTCCTTCGAATTCTCAAGGTACGCAACGTCAGATGCCAATTCAGACATTGAGTTCTTCATCCTGTTCGATCCCATTCTGCAACTATGATTGTTCCTGAGATCCCAGAACTCGGTTTGCAGGTTGCTGAATCACTCGGCTTCCGTGCATGCATCAAGTCGTGCCTGGATTACCTGGAAGCAGTTCCTTGGGTGGAAGAAGAAGAAGAACAAAACGTGATCTCGTCAATCCGACATCTTCGGGATGATAGCTATGGCGTCGGTCCGATACTGAGCAGAGTAGCTTCTGATCCATCCAATCCACCAACCGATACGCTCGCCCAAATAATGGATCTCGTCCTCGGAAGCGGTGAGGATCGCGGCCGGCGCGAGATGAAATCCCTGGTGTTGAATCTTCTGAAGGAAAGTGATGGTGATGGATCCGTTGGCATCCGCACCGAAACTTTGTACGGTTCGTGCCGGCATTGCCTGGAGTCGCTGTTGAATCTGTTCAGATGTGCATCCGAACCTGGGTTTTCGCATGAATCTTTGGGAAGCAGGGATCGAGTGGGGCGGCGGATATCTCTCGAGGTAGACAATCTCCTCTGGTTGGTTGAGATTTTAGCAGTCGGGCATGCAGCAGATGAGTTCGCATCGATGTGGGCGAGCCAAGATGAGCTCGCAGAGCTGCACTCGAAGCTGCCGACCATGGCGCGTCACCAGGTGAGCTGCGTGACCGCCAGGCTCTTCGTCGCCATCGGGAACGGGGAGATGCTTCCTCGGAAGGAGACCCGCAAGCTGCTGCTGCGTGTTTGGTTGCAGCCACTGATCGACGACTACGGCTGGTTGCGGCGCGGTAGCAGCAGGCCGTTCGACCGGCACGCCGTGGAAGAAGGAATCGACCGAACGATCACGACGCTTCCCTTGGAGGACCAGCAGAGCGTTCTGCTGTCCTGGTTGGGGACCTTCTTGAAGGTCGGCGACGACTGCCCTAATCTTCGGGGAGCTTTCGAGGTCTGGTGGAGGAGGACATTCGCGAGGCCTCATGTCGAACACCTTGAAGGCAGCTTTCGATCGGAGAAAGCCGGAGGCGAAGGTTGAAAGAGCGGAATTGGTTGTTTAGGTTTAGACGCGTGTCTGAAGCAAGTCGTGTGTGCGCGTGTTATCGATCATGTTTGATTAGCATCAGAATTGATCATCGACCGTTCTATTTATATAATGATGAGAAAAATATTCATAAAATGATTAAAAATTTAAAGAATAATTTTGATGTGGTGGTAGTTTAAATAGATAATTAGAAGCACTGATGTATGATGAGCATCAACTACAAGGAATTGGCATTACTATTGCACAACATGAACATCCATGCCTTATTATGATGGTTGCATGGTTCTTTCATGGCCTAGTCATAGATTTGGGACCTCATAGAGGACATGTGGATGGTAGCATGGGATGGTAAATGATGTAATTAATATGGCTCTTTGTGCTTTAATGTGACATGACATGGACATGCACTTTGGCCATGAGATTCCAAGCCACATCATCATGATGGAGGAACAAAATGACAAGATGTTAAAAGTAGGCACTCATTTGCTTCTCTCAAGGCTCAAATTTTGAGTTGGTGTTCTCTAATGATCTCATCCATCTTCTCTCTCAAGCTACTTAATTCTAGTGGAAGGTTCCTATCAAGTTTTTATTGAGCCATCAAATATATTGCCCAATTTAAAGCATCAATAGGGTTTAATTGGAGGTTCCTTCAAGTCATGACCTACATAAGCTTTTCATGTAGTTTTGACATCATGATTGATTGCTTTGACTTGCTTGAGCCAATCAAAGTGCATATTAGTGCTTCTTATAAGGGAAAAGAAAAAGAAAAATAAATAGGAAGTGGCAAGTAATGGCTTCAATTTTCCTTTATTAAATTTAATATTTTTTAGATTATTTTTTTCTTCAATCGAGTATACTCGATAAATATCTTTTTGATGTTTAAGTTAAAAAGAATTATCGAACTAAAATAAAAATATAATAATAATTATTGATGCCTTTCCTTCCTACATTCTTCTTGTATTCTTGCCTCTTGAGACACATTAGAACCAAAAATTCATTACATTGTGGTATATGATTCCATTATTTCATCATTAATATGCAATCTTAGTTATATATGGCTTCTTAAGTAATCTACATTTGACTAAGAAAGGCTTAAGTAATCTACACTTCCTTAGGAAAGGAGAGAAGAAGGTTGTAGTGACATGGAAGGGAAGAGGTGAAGTTTCGGGTCGGGTCGGGTGGGGTTGGTCCATCATGGTGGATCCGGGTCGGATCAGGAGTCGTCGATGGGGGACGTGGCGCGGAGGAGGAGGTCATAGGGCGCCCAGATGGCGTCCACCGGGCACGGGCGCCCGCCGTCGAGGCGAGCCCACGGCTTGCCCTTGCCACTCCAATGCAGCAGGCTCACCGGCCCCGGGTGGAGGTCGCGGCACAGCCCCCGGTAGTTGTCGCCGCCGAGGCCGTGCTGGTTCCACCGGTGTTCCACCGCCGCGATCCGACCCGCGAACACCAGCAGGAATGGTGGCAGCGAGCCCAGCTCGTAGATCCGCATCCGCTTCTGGAGATCCATCCATTCCTCGATGCGCTCCGTGTACCCGCCGTCGCGCCACCGGCCGAGCTCCATGACCATGACGCCGGTGTTGAAGTAGCAGGCCCGCCGGCCCTCGAAGGCCATGGAGAGCGCCGGGTTGGCCCAGAAGGTGGGCGTGAAGTAGGAGGTGAAGTTGGCGTTGCAGTACTCGGGAGCCGCGAGCGCGACGCCGTCGGGGATCGGGGTGGAGGCGAGGCCGGCGATGTCGTCGACGAGGACGAGGTCGGAATCGAGGTAGACGACCCGGCGGACGCAGTCCGGGATGAGGCGGGGGAGGTAGGAGCGTGCGTAGTTGAGGGGTCGGTCGAGTGCCGCCCGGACGGAGGTGGAGATGAGCCCCGCGACGCTCGGCTCGTCGGCGAAGGGGTGAATCCGGAATGCGAGGGAGGGGAAGGACCCCGCGACGGTCGCGCTGAGGTAGCCCGCGGCGGAGGTGGCCACGAAGTGGAAGAAGATCGACTGGGGGCAGGCGGAGTGCTGGAGGACAGAGAGGACGGCCGCCATGGAGCCGCGGAGGTAGGTGACGTCGAGGGTCATGGCGACGTGCACCAGCGCGTCAGGGGAGCAGGCGGAGTCGGGCCCCGGAGGCAGGGGCGCCGGGCACGAAGGTGCGTTGTAGAACAGAGGCGCCTCGCGGAACCTGGACGTGCCCGAGGCGGGGCCATCGCGCTCTCCGGCGGCTGGCGGCGACGAGGTCAGGATGGCGAGCAGGAGCAGAAGGGTGGAGGGGAGCGGCAACGGAGGCATTTCGAAGCGGGAAGTCAAAACTGCGGGAGAGACCTACGGGGAGATTTATCATGCTTTGCGAAGTGGGATTGTGATGGAACGAACGGTCCTGATGGAAGACGGTGGGAAGCCAAAGCCTATATACCAAACCAAATACGTACTACCTTCATATTTACCCGCATCCTTTACCTGTCTCCACAAGTGGGCACCATATCGGCGCGGATGTTGTAGGCCAATAACAAGTCGAGTAGTTAGTGCGGGTTTAGAATACAATCCTTCCAGAGATTAGAGTTACTCTCATGAAGCCCATGCTTGGAGAACACCAAGGAATGGCTCCCACGAAGAAGAAGAAGTGGCCATATTTCTACATGTCTCTGTCTCTTAAATTTGCTGGAGGTAGCTGCACCATCAGCATCAGCATCATTATCATCATCATCAAATAACCCTTTCCTCTTCCTCCTCACCTTTGCTTAGAATTGTTGTTAGTCTAAGCTGCTGTTGTTGATGTGTGAGGGACAAAAGGGTTGATGTGGATGAGTTGCTTTGCATGGGGGAAACCTCTGCAAGATGGTCTACTTCTCACCAACTCTGTTGTTGCTTCAGGTGTGGAGTTCATGTTGGCACTCAACCAGTGATATGTGACCTGTTCAGCTCATCAACTCTGGTTACATACATCAGCAGAGATTGTTCTTCAGTAGAAGCAGAGCCTAAGAAGAAGAACATCTTGTCTTGTGGGACAAGGAGGCTCCTTTAAAGCTCTGCCTGTACCCAGGAAGTGGATCTTCATGGAGGAGGCATGTCCATGGCACTTACTTGGGCTTGGCTTGTAGGCATGTCAATGGCAGTCAATGACCACAGTACACAAAGCTGCAATTGCCATACTTGAGCTGGTGTCAGAGATGGGAAAAGCTTCAACAGGAAGTGAGAATCAAGTAAAAGTTGCACTGGTGAACATTTTCTCACCATCCAGTACAAAAACATGATCAGAGTCCTCATGTTATGCTGTCAATGCTGACACAAGTTTTCCTCAGTTTGCATTGCAGAATGACTTCAAGTTTCTTTCTGTAACTAAGTTGACAGAATGGCTCCATTATTTGGATCCCAACCTCTTTGGGTTCAAACTTGGCAACTGTAATGATGCTGCTTTCCTCTTCTGTTCCACTCTGCCCATGCCTTATCACTGTTCCAGAAATTAGGGTTGAGTTGTGGTGGTCACCATCCATCACACCAGCCTTCCTAGCACTGAGTTATTGATGACTGATGTGATAGTGTGAAGGAAATTGGCCTTTCCTGTTACTTCAGAGCTGTGCTGAAACAGGTTATGAGCTACAAAAGTTGCAACACAAGTTCGAAAGATAGGTATTGAGAGCTATTGAGAAACAATGGACAATCATTAATGAGTTTGTACTAGGAAATCAAAGCTACAAAACAGTAAAGTAAATGCTTGTCAGAGAAAAAGTGAAGACCTTTGCCTTGAGAACTGTAACAGGTCATGTCAGTGGCAATACACTGCATGCATCATTCTGAAGATCACAATAATTTTAGTATTACTTTCTGATCAAGCAAATTAACTTAGATTATTGCCTTCCATGCACCAGATTCACCAGAAATTATCAATTACAAAGTAATGGAAACATAATAAACTGTCAAATTCTATTGATCTGTTAATGCTGCTATGAAACAAGAGAAAACTTCTCTGTGCTCTTCTTGAGTTGGTTGACTATGTGGCAAGATTCATGCATCATCAATTCAATCCATATTGTAGATATATTCTTCATAGGCATAAATCTGAGAAATGCTTCATCTGCAACAAAGAATTATGTAGGACCCAGGAATTAGTCTACTAACATATATGCTGCCACATCATTGCAGTTAACAGCAAGAATCACTGTTCCATCCAATAAACTCTCTTATCAACTAATAAAATCTAAGAAATTGGAAGACTAACAAAAAACAAAGGTAATGTAAGACTCCTAAGTCCAAGTACCTGAGACAATGATCGTTGTCGATTTCTCAGCATCGTTCTTTCCTTTGGATCAGCAGATGTTAGCGCAAATATCTGTATGCACAAGATGATTTAGGGAATATAAAGCATTGAACATAAATGTGAAGGTCAAATGTCATTGGACAGAAAAAGAATAGTGAATATAAATGTTAAATGACATGAATTTCTGCAACAGTCTCACCTTTTCGACTCGGTGATTTACTTGAATTACTTCTATGAACTTGAATATATCTTGAAGTCGCTCATTGTCCTGTACTTAACATAAAGCTCACTATCAGTAGTTCTCTAATATATTAAGCAAGAGGTAACTTCTTTCATATGGAAAGTTAAAAAGAAAAAAAGAAAATGGACATCCAATATTACTGACCTTCATGTGCTTTGAGAAGCCACTTTGAAGGAAGTGCTTAATGTGCCTCATCTGCAAAACCAAATACTTTAGAAAGTGAACCATTTCCCAAAGTGGAGCAGAAAGAACACGGGAACTCCAACCTGTATCATTTGACTCCACTTTGACACCTTTAAAATCACATCTTGACTAGAAGTCTTCATTATAACTTCATCAAATACACCAGTCTGGAATGAAATATCATTTCAATAGAAGTTATCAATTGTACGGAAACATGTAGAAAAGAAAAAAGAAAACTACCTCAAAATACTGCAGGATGTTTTGCAAGAATTCTTTATCATGGATTCTATCCTCACACTCCTCGTAGAGCTTCTTGATTTTCTCACATAACCTGCATTTTAGTGATTCAACAGAAGTCGCGCATGCTTCTTCAGAAAAATTATTTATTCTATCTATTTCAGAAATAAGGGCCACAGCTTCAGCAACAGCCACACAAAGAGAATGCTGATCTTTTTCCAATAAAGTCGAAAGGAACAAAATAGACCTGCATCAAAGTATAATTAAACAAATTTAAAGAAAGAATAAACATAAGAAAAATAAATTGATTGGATTCTGTATACCCCTTCCAATACTCCGAATGTATCCTCCACCCATCAATGGCTGAAAGGAGAAATGACCATGCAGATAATGCTGCTGCTAACACAGTGTGGGTAGAATCTGCTGAATTGCATGTCTCCCATATATATTTCATTGAAAGCTGCACCTCATCTGGACTACTTGCACCAACAAAGGTGACAATAGCCAAACATTGTAACACCTACCCAAATTACAATTATTAGTATCAGTAAGCTCAATCAAGCAAAAGCTGATAGTCAAATATTAGCATACATACCAGTATTTTGAATGCATTGGAGCCAGATTTGAAAGCTTCACAAAGTTGTGGAACTGATTCTTTCATTATCTCATGTGCAGCATTGCTATTGTAAACAGTGAGAGCCAGTAATCCTTCATACGCAAGAAATGGGTAGATAGTGTCATGTTGTCGATCAAGCATAAATAAATATTATTTGAAAGAGATGGATACGAACCAATGACACGACAAGCTAAATAAGCTTCAGTTGTGGGACCCTTTGTCATTAATTTTAAACATCGATATGTTAGTGTTATATATCTACAAGGCAGAGATAAATCATCAAAAAAATCACAAGTTGGAAGAACAAATTTCTAATAGTATCAGATAATGCTACAGATCAGAAACTTAGGCAGAATGTGGACATCTAAACATAAAGTATGTACAATTGGGTATATGAAGTATAAATTTACAAAATGTTATAATCTCATTGAAAGAACAAGCACTAGTTATCATGCAAATTACACAATATTTCAGAGACATATCTACAAAATAGAAAAGTCAAGACAAAAATTTGAAAAACACTTAGATTGCATGTCTCATGATAGCCTCCACTTAAGATGTAAGAAAATGAGTAAAAGGACATTGAAAATCAGATCCATAAGAATGGCATTCTGAAAAATAAAGAAATAATTCATTTCTAAACTCTCAAATGGTAATAGATTATTAGTTTTTACAGAAGGTTTATGTGAACCATTACTGTGAGCAATCTTTTTAACATAATAAAATACAGCAAAATTGTTTAATAATAATACCAATTAACTTCAGCTAATTATAAAATTTTAACTTGCCTGCTTTGAACAAACTCATTCAGCACATGCTTTTCAAACTCCACAATAAGCTTTTGCAAAGCTTCCTCTCTTATAGATTTCCTACATGAAGACAAAATAGAAAATTTAAAAGTTTGATATTTGGTAACAATAAAATGATTATAATAGTTTAATCTTTGAGAGAGAAATCATAGCAATCATGCAGAATTAGTATAGAGACTCCCGATATCAACAAAGCTAAGCACAGATCAGGTATGATGGATATGAATATCACAAGCATGAAATCTATGCTTCATAAGTGTGAAGGATGATTTTATGAAAATAAGCCTCTTCTTGATTTGGGATGGTCAGAAACAAGAATGGAAAGAGCAACAGTTTATTGTGAGTGTAAACAGAGGAAGATATGAGACAAGGGAATCAATATCATTATCGAATTATAGATTACCTCTTATGGCATAAATCTTCTAAGTAATTCTCACATAGTAACGAATTGGTCGAGGAATTGTGATCAACAACATATCCAGACGGAGCTGTTGAGGAAGCGACACCGAACTCTTCGCTATATGTGAGCTCATTACGTTCTGAATTAAAGCAAAAAAATAGAAGCAGCCATAAGAAATACCAATAAAACAATAACACAGGAGGAAAGAAATAGGAAAAAAACATACTCACCAAGCCTGGATTGATCTTTGTTGAAGAAATCTTTTTGTCTTTTCAAAGCATTGCTCTTTAAACCTAATCTGCCTGTTGGGAAATATCTTTATATGGAGGATGCTACAAGATAATGTAAGCACAATTGAAGAAGTAGCTGGAATTCATCTTACTCTTGCCCATGACGCTGTGAGCTATGAGAAACTGTGATGCTTTAGGCTGAGACCTGCAATGCTTGGTTTCATATCGATTTATACAAGATGGAGGCGGTGTGGCTTATATGTTATAATCAGCATATTTCTTTATTATTTCCTAAATAAATAATCCCTTAATTACTAATTTGTCATATCCCAGCATTTGTTATCTAATGAGTGTATTATAGAATGGAAATAAAATTTTCAGCACCAAGATTATTCCTTAATTTAAATAAGCAATAATGGAACAGTATAATTAATTAAATACTATTTATGAAATTAAAAATTAGGATTTATAACATATATGACATCTTGACATCTTTCCTCCTCTCCTATTGAAAAGTATTCAAGCTATGTTTTAATTAATACATTTTTTATGAAATCTAGAATTTTTATAAAACTTGAGATACATAATAATTTTTTATATTTTAATTGATAAAAGGATTTGTAGGCATTAAGATCCTAGGATTAATACGATTAATGCATAATGTATAATTTCTTATTGGTTGATGGGGCCTACTACGATGCTCTAATGCATAAAATTGAGATGCTGAAACTGTACATTACATGTTCATGTATCGTTCTCTTGCATTTCTACGACCCTCCTCGATTGCTAATGTATCACACTATAAAATGGATATGTTCTTAGTGAACTTGCACCCTGTAACCATACGATGGCCATCTTCATCCCTTAAGATGTATTTTATCCATCCTACACATGGTTTTCATCATTTAATTATGATATGATTGTAAGGTCTAATCCCTTCATATTTGTGGGATTGTTAGTGGAAAATAGACCCTTTCCATTTACTTTCATCTACATAGGATAAGGATAAAGATATATCCCAGTGGAAATAGAGGCAAGGTACAGACTTCAAAATGTCAATGAACTACAGAACATGCAACAGAACCATCATTAACCGACTTTGCTCCCAAAAAGATGTCACGCATGCAGTTCATTGCATGCTGCTCCACTAACTGGCACTGCCATCACCCTCCTTCACTGCCATTGCTTGCTGCTCTCAAGAGGCGGCCCAAAAATTGTCATCCCGGAGGCCACAACAATCCTATAAACAATATGTCGATCCAGAAGTAATAAGTAAATGAGCCTGTTTGACACATAATAGTTACTTTGTAGGTATATTTCATGCTATATTTCTTGTAGCTCTTCGGTGACAGAGAAGTCCCATGTGATAAATGAATTAGGTTCATAAAAGCATGCAATCAAGTTCAAATTTACAGTCAATAATTTAAAGTACAGAGCTTGGACAGTCGCACTATGTTCCAACAGATGAACAAATCACTGGAAAAGCTAATGCAATGCAGTAATATAATTGAAGATAATACAACAGAAGCATTATCTATCAATTTATATCAAATTAGTTCTTCATAGCTTCATTTCATTCTATCAATTTATATCATTATCTATATGCTCCACATTCAAATTAGCCTACTGGAAAATGCATGGTTAGAATAGATAGGTTCATCAAACTACAAAGAATGGTTATGGTTTTCTTGTCCAAAATAACTCTTACGTGAAGTAGAAGGCACAATGAACTCCAAATCAATAAGCATTGGCATGTGTTGCATAAAAGACGTTTCCCAAACAGAGCATCCGACGGTTACGATTCACAGATCAACACAACTAAGTCGAACTGAAAAGAATCCAAGATCCGCCGTCCGATCATAGATGGACGGCAGATCTGCATCAGGAAAGAGAGCGGCGTACCTCCGGTTCCCAAAAAGACCAGAACCCTCGCCGTCTTCCTTCACTCGTCTTGCTCCTCCTCCTCCGGCGACGACGGCGGCGCTTCCTTCTCCTTCTCCTCCTCTTCCTCTGCCGCTGCAGCTCCGTATCCACCCCCCATCTCGCAGATTCTCTCCCAGATGCCCTCGGGCACGGGCACAACCGACAGTCGCGGCTGCTTCAGAAGCGCGAACCCCTTCATGGCCTCAGCCTCCGCCTCCGCCTTGATCTCCCGGAGCTCGACGGGCTTCCGCATCTCCCCCAGAGACCGAACGTCCACCGCGCCGTCTTCTCCTCCGGCGGCGATAGTGTACCAGGGTTTGACGACCTCGACGACGCCCACGACGCGGCGGGCGGCGGCGCCGGAGTGGTAGAAGAAGCAGCGGTCGCCCGCCCGCATGGCCTTCATGTTGTTGATGGCCTGCCGGTTTCGGACGCCGTCCCAGGTCGAAACGCCGCCGTTGGACCGCTGGTCCTCCCACGACCACTCCTCCGGCTCCGTCTTCAGCAGCCAGTACCTCCGCCGCCGCTTCCCCATCGCCTCTGGCCCTCCTCTCGAGTTCTGGAATCTCAAGGGCCGGTGAAGGGATAGTGCCGCCCCGTTCCATCCGTTTCTTACGCGCGTACTAATCAGCCCCCTGAGTGGTAGCAGATGAGGTAGTCCAAGGGGTCCCATGATCGCTTCCAGTGCTAAGCCAGGTATTCGAATCGACAACTTATAATCGAGTTAGAAAAGTACTACTCTTATGATCATTTGGCGGGAAAGGTGCTGTGCTCGGCCCAACCCAACACGGACACCCCCACCCAAAGTCATGACTTAAGTCGTGTGTCGCGCAAGCACCGAGTGGGTATTCCTTCCCGAGGCTGACATGGCTCCATGCTGTCGCGACTTAATCCACGCTAAGAAGTATTTACCTCAAGAATATTATTACTTATTAGGAATTAATAAGTATATTTAATTTTACTTTGATTGAGAAATAATAAAATTACGAATTAATAAATTTATTAAAATTTTCTTACTCTTAGAGATACATTTTGGAGGCCCTGAGCTCCAAATAAATAAAATCATGATGCGTATGTTCTCTATCCAAAATGAATAATTTTTTATAAGTTTATGAATTATATCAATAAAGATTGATCAAATATTTTATTATCAGATTGATGCTAAAAGGAGGATATGATATTTAATTTTATATTAATTAAAAAGTAAGAAAATAAGACTATATCAATCATGAATCGATCAAATATTATTTTATCATATATATAATTAAATACACCAATTTTTTAAGGGTCAAAATAACATCCTCGACCTTTCTAAACTCTTCTAGATAACTGTTAAGGCCTACAAGTTGACATGGACACGATCGAATTAATGTTCATGAGACAAAACTTTGTAGATGACGACAAGTTGGCAAGTTGTCCGAGTTAGCTGTTTCTTGGGGACAACGAAGACATGCTTTGTTTCGTTCTTCGGCATCGAAGTCGTGGCTCAAAGGGTGACAACATCGAAGAACATGTATGTTGGAGGTTCCACGCACCGAGAGGCTCGAGGTAACGCCAGTCCTAGCGTCGACCTTCGAGTGAAGGAGAAGATTCACAGGGATTACTTGGTCATCGTTGATCCATTTGAATGGTTCCCAAGTGTTCTATAGCCTTCGTCCACAACGTAGATCCAGAGATGCGTCATTGGCCACAGCGTGTCCGAAGTCGACCTCACATTGATTAGGAAAAGGATTTAACGACGACGAGGAGGAGGAGGAGGAGGAAGAACGATTCCGTTTTTGGCTCTGTATACGCCACTGGTATCGGTACGCTTCGAGCTGCGAGGTAACGTTGAGTCTTTCACCAAGTCTCCAATGGCGTGCTTGCTTAAGGAGAAGGAGAAGGAACACTTCTTCTCTGTCGGCATCATGCAAGTCTTTGGACTTGGGATCATCTGTCTTTTACGTGGACTCCTCGCGCTCGGATAAGATAAGAATAGTTTCAGGAAAAGGACGAGTTTGTGGTTTAGAGAGTTTTGTCTTCCTCTTACGGATGAAATCAATGCTTTGTTCATGAACTTTTAGGGCGCCAGGAACATGAACATAAAACCAACATTTCCCCTATATTTATTGACGTTTACAAGTCCTGGAAATATAGAACATAGATGCAGGACAGCATCACACGGCCTGCAGGTTACTCCTAAAGCCAGCAACAACACTAGAGACACAGCAGTGATCGTGACGCGATGGATGGAATGCTTGTGGCAGAAACATCCACCCCCTCCCTCTCCTCTTAATGGTGCTCCTGGGTGTAGATGTAGTCAGTGTGAGCTGCCAGGGATCTCCTCATCAAGCATTCATCCGCCCCGACGTCCTCACATCCCTCCGCCCTCTCCGGCGTCTCCTTCTGCACGCCCTACAGCAATCACAGATCACTTAGTTTGTCCAAACAAAAGCACTGAAAACCAAAGTTTGTGCGTAGGGGATCGTTCGTGCACCTGAAGGCCGGTCTTCTCCGGACGTTCCATCGGCGCTGGCCGGCCCGCGTGGGCTAGAGACGCGAGGACGAGGAAAGCAATGAACACAACGGATGTCTTCATGGAGTTCTGAGAAAGAAGAAGAAGAAGAAGAAGAAAGAGGTGAGGAACGTGTGGGGCTCGAGGGGGGGTTTAAATAGCATGGGGGAGACACTGTTGGGAGTTGTATTGGGTCAGCAAGCTGCATGGCTTCCATTCGGGCATTGATTTCTCCGGCCGAACGAGCGGTGGAGATCCCTTGGTGGCATCCGTGAAAGCTCGGTGGCTGCTGCGGCTGCGTGGCGAGCGGGCCTGATCGGGTCAGCCGCAGAGAAGAAGATTTGATCTCATTTAATGCCTTCGGACCTCCTCATAACTCCGAGGCAAAGGAGGATTACTTGACGCAGATTCCACAGCACAGATCCATGGAGAACCGAGCGCTGGGTATGCGGCTTCTTCGTTCACACATCAGACAACACAACAAAGGAGTCACTCCTAATGACTTGGTAAGCTACGTAATGCAATCCAATCACGTCATTATCGGTGAAAATGAACCCCCGAGACTTTGGGAATTTGGGTCGTATTAAAATCCCCTTGGGAGGAAATCATGTATCGGCATACATTGCATTTGAAAGCAACATCAGACTTTTGTCCATATGCAATCGACGATGTGTTGTTTTGCCGCCTTGTAAAGGATGCTGCATTTGATGTTACTTTTTTTCTTTCTTTCTCTCTCTCTCTCTCTATATCTCTCTATATATATATATATATATATATATATATATATATATATATATATATATATATATTACTTTTATCTCTTCCGTTGCTAGATGGCAATGACATTAAACGAGAGAATTAATGAAATATTATTTTTAATCATTTAAAACTCGATTATGTTTCTGAAACTCAATTGATCAAGTTAAAATTACGAGCAATAAGAATAAAACTAAATCACAAGCAAAGGATAAATAGAGAAAGATAAATCAATTTATAGTGGTTCAGTCCTTTTTATCTGCATCTATTCTTAATTTCTTTTTTTTTTCTTTCGATGTCATTGATTTTTAACGATCAAATATCAACTATTATTGTTATAATTTTTTTTCTTTTAGGTTAAGGAGATAAATTTTACAATCATTTTTTTTTTTTGTATACAAGATCTTTCGCATCCTATAATTTAAAATTATAATCAAATGAAAAAATCCAACATAAAAATTTACGACACTTTGTTGTTAGTTTAAAAATGAATACTCTATCGACTTGAGTAGGTATGATACGATGATAACTTATAATTTCTAAAAAGTTAAAGGTAAAAAATATTATCAAGTTAAAGGTAAAAAGTGGGTATGATACATGTATTCTCGATTCAATATTATCAACTTTCAACGAGTAAAGATGAACTATTCTTATTATAAATTTTTTTTTAGGCTAAGAAGATAAATTTTATATTTTTTTTAATATAAAATTTCTCACATCCTATAATTTAGAATTATAATTAAATACAAAAGAGGGGATCTAAAATATGCTTAAAATAAAAATTTACAACAGGATGACACCTATTATTTCTAAAAAGTTCAAAGTAAGTGGAAACTGATAGATGAGGTTAAAAAACAATACATTGCTTAAAAGAATTCCTTTTTGCATGTTCTTCATGTGATATTATAACCTCGTATTTCCAAGATTATTAGGGGGAAGTAATATTAGTGGGCGGCAAATTGATTGGGTTGGCAGGGCCTTGAGATCGATCGATGCGACTCGAGGCATTCAATGACATTAATTGGCTTCGATCACCATTCCCCGGCCTAACTTGTTCGAAGCAGATAAAGACGATCAACTTGGGCCATTACTTAGCCACCTGCCCTATCACCGTTCACAATGGCTTCTGATTTGTACCCCTCACTCCCATCGACATGCGTGTGTTGGAGGAAACCCGATGGCTTTTTGTGGGATGATCCTTCACGTGACCGGGGTGCTCGCATCACATGGCCATGGACCCATCTCGATTTGATAGACCCATGCTTACGTTTTTGGACGGTATTAGCATCCATCATAATCGATGACACGATGTATCCATCCTAACCATCGCACGATGAAATCCATTCGTGTATTCTTTAAACTGAATCGAATTTTTAGAAATTGAAATCAAACCGTGTGACCGTGGTTTTAATTTGATTTAAAATTATCGAATCACACAAATCCGAATAGTTTTTAGGCTCCCAATTGGCTTTTGTTCGGAGAAGCTTTCTGTTGGATAGTTTTGTCTTGTGATCTATTAAAATTGTTTCAATTCACTTCTCGTAATCGAGTTGGAATATTTCAGAAATCATCTTACAAATTTTGGTGGTAGGCTTTCAAGTTGTTTGCATGAAAGACATTATAAACTTTGAGCCACGCTGACAGTTTCAACTTATAGAAGACATTGCCTATCATACTGATAATTGGGAAGGGTCTTTCGTTCTTTTACACCAATCTCATGCACTTTTTGCCTAAATAACTAGAATGATGCTGGTCGAAGCCTTACTAATACCAAGTCAAACTTTAAATTCTTACACTCGCCTTCTCATGTCTGTCAACTCCCTCATTTTTTTGGTTATCTTCTCCAAGTAAGACTGTACAATATATGTATTTCGATGTTATTCTTTTGTAAAATGATATGCTGACATACTACTCTCGGTATACCAAATCGTCAAGGTGTAAAGAGTTGATGGCTGCTGTCTTATAATGATCTCAAATGAGCTCTTGTTGGATGTAGAGTTTATTGAAAAATTCAGGGACGATATCACATGCGCAGCGGAAGAACAGAAAACAAAAACATCATAGATTTTTACAAAAAAGTTTTCGTCGTCATGTGAAGATCAATGCACAAAATAAATCCGTAAATTCAAAACTAAGTATATAAAAAGATAATATCTAGAGAGATAATATATTCTGATATTCTTGGGGAAGAGTTTACTTATATAGCTTATTCCACCTGATAGCTCATTCTACTGATCCTCGGAGGTCTGTGAAGGCGGAGCGGCCACGAGGTGCCCACTGCCGGAGGAAAGAGACCTTCCCGAAAGAAACGGGACGCATGGCCTCCCACATCACCGAGCATCCTAATCTCTGGTAATCGACCCGCCCTTCCTTCTTCCAGGACACCATGGGCATTGATTGAAGATGGCGACGAGTGGAAGCCAACATGCAGAAGGAAGAAAACTCGGGAAGCCTGCAGTGGATTTGTGGTAACATCCGGGATACTGTGTCTGAGACAGCGTGTGGGTAGCAGATTGCAGGACATTGGCAGTGGACCAGAGTTGCTCCCTGGATATCGATCCTGGACGACGCTGCATCATGAAAAGACACCTGCAAATGGTCGGCTTTGAATCCTTGCCGATGCATCTGTGCATGTCAATGGAGGATGCCAAGCTTTTCGTCTGCCTGAAGCAAAGCATACTTCAACGCTAGTGATTCTGTCAGTGGCTATGAAGCCCACAGAGCGACTACTTGAAGCTCTTCAAGGGTTCCAAGTTCATGTATCCACGCAGGCTGCGTCGGAGTCCAAGCGAATGCAGAACGGGAGGAGGCTCTTTGAGTTGCTACGAGAGCCGCAGGAGCAGGCTGCGTTGCAGGAGGCTTCGAAAGCTCAGCATCCATTGGCTTCAAGAGGAGGAGAGGAGGGAGGCCGTACTAAACAAAGCTGCATGCGACATGGTAATGAAGAAGGGCCCGATCTGGGAGCCCGCAGCTCTTGTAAGAGGAAGATGCAGCAGTTTCTGTTCTTTCTTTGACATGGGTGGCAAAACCCAGGTAGGGTTTGGAGGGAATGCGACTGCTAAATCTGTGCTCGAGCTGCACCTTGACGAAGGTTCACCGTTCCAAACCTCATGTGGCCATATGTCTTCTCTCGTCCTTAATTCCTTGCAGTTGATGACGAGCTCCGTCCTCCGGCGAACGCTCGCACCAAGATGGCTCTGGAGCAGCTCCGCCATGCTCTCCTGGATTCTCTATGGGAGGTGGAAGATAGGATTTGGAGCTCTCATGAGGAGAAAGGAGGTTTTACGGACATGAGCCGATCGATAGATTCTGATCTGTCCACGTCCAGGAAAGGATGGAGCCATTTCCGGCCTGAAATGAAGGAGATCGGCGTCGAGTTCGAACCCATCATCTTCGAAGAGATCGGAGAAGGAGCTGCACTAGAAATGCCAATTGTTGCGTGCAGAGTTGGTGTATGTACGTGTTGGGTTTGGTGGGTCCCATTAATTGATGCGTGGAGAGTTGGTGTATACGTGTGTTGGGTTTGGTGGGCCCGAAACATGTGCAAGTTTTGGGCCTGTTTACGGCTCAATGCCAAGTTTCGGCCCTAAAATTGAAATCTAGGGTTAGGGTTCCTCGTTAATTGGTTCGGCCGATCGGGTGCGTTTGCGTTCCTGCCGGCTTGGTTTCTTCGTCGCCTCGCTCCCTCCTCTTTTCGTCCGAGAATTACAAAGAATCTGAGACAAAAATCCGTCGATTTCAAAGTGTTTGCGGAATCCATGTCATGTTTGGATCGAACGTGACTGCGGTTTCCCAAACTTTCATTCTCCCTTCCGTTTTCGTTTGTTTTTATTCTCATTTTCTTTCACTCTGCTCTTGTGGCTGTGATGACTATTTCGTTTCTCGAATCTGAAATCGATGTCATTCGAGGACCGCCTTGATGACTTCATTTGTGCGTGTCTGAGCCATTTTTGGTTCTTGTTCTTCTATCTAAATTGTAGAAATTAAACATTTAGATCGCCTGATTGATGGGATCGGATGGTGATCGATATGATTCGTTGGATTTTACTTTTGTTACTGATTTGATAGTTTGACTAGGCTCTATATGTGCATATTGATTAGATCAGCGGAGAAGGGGAAATCGATTAATGAGAACCCAAATTTCATATGCTTGTTTTAGCTCTTGGAGGGCTTCTTTCTTGTGAAATTTTAGATTTCAATGTTGCTTGGACTCAGGAAGATGGCAGCTGAATCCTGGGGCTTTCTCCATCAAGGTAGCTGAGTTTTATAATGTGCCATACTTGTCATTTATATCTTGCTTCATTTCTTATAGAAAATGCAGCTAATTTGTTATTGTGAGAAATAGTTTCATACAGTGTTTACAGGATCTGTCTATGATTTTGATGCAATGATCATTAGTAATTCCTCATACTAGCTAGTTTTGTCATTGTTATGACACACACACATATACATCATACATATACATTATACATATACATTATACATATGCATATAAAACCCTTTTTTGGTGTGAAGGCTCTGTTATTGAGCTTTGATTAAACTAATAACTTACATTTTGATTAAAGAGCATTGTTAGTGAAGATCCAGCCTTTAGTTTGTGTGATGCCTCTTTTTCATATGGCCACTTATGCGTTATGGCTTTTGTTTCAATCTCAGGAGCTCTGTGTGATGCATGCATGGGGTGTCTTTACTGCACTGTTCTGTACTCATATAGGCACATTTAATCTTTGAATGGATAGCTTTTGGTCGAATGAGACTGATTCTGAGCTGTTTTCGTCGAAGGTGTGACAATCGTTGGTTATTGGGAGATTGAAAGTTAATGTTTGACTAACTTGTTCTTCCCGGTCCTTGCGAGTGAACGATTAAATGTATGATTTCATGTTTTTACCCATTGGTTTGTCTATTTGTTTATTTTTTTAGATTTAATTATTTTCCTTACCAAGTGTGGGTTTGATTAGTAATTCTACTTCTTGATCTGGATATCTTGTTTTTATTTTGACCACTTGTGTATGTATCTCGGACAACTTTTTCTTGCTCAGAATGTGTAATTAAGTAAAATATTGTTAGTTCTGTGAACCAAAATGACCTCGGAGATATCGACATGTTTCATTGGAAGAGTAGATGTCGCCACATGTGGGTAAAAATATTCTCTCATATCAGTTTGGATGTCCTAAGTGTAAATTCCAAATATTTCTCTTCGTGTAGGTACAAAGAAAGCCTTTTATTATAAGTGTAAACTTGCATTGCATTTATAGCTCATTGTTCTCATCAGGATAGACTATATAAATTACTTGAGTCTCATGTAGATCTTACAAAATGCATATTTAGATGCATGAATACTTGACATGTTCAGCATAATATCCTTACCAAGTTGCTATAATTATAAGCATAGCCAGGTATAACTGTTATGAGATTATGATGCATTGCCAATAGCAGGAAATCAGACAGACTTCATCCTTTTTTTCACTGTTTCATTTGACCAAATGTGGCATTTACAGCACAATATTGGATCTGCATTGTGCCAGAATGCCATCCATGCTGCTGCTTTGCTTCCAGTAAGCTTCATGTGACTGAAGCAATTCACACTGGTACTGGAAAATGTGAATCCAGATAAATTTATCTTCATGTCTCGACTCATTCCTCGAATTGTTGGGAATTTTTTAGCAATTCAAGAGGTATTTTTGCGCCTCCACATAGTTTGTTGGGACATGAATGTTATGGTACGAATGTTAGCACCATAGCAGTGAGGCTGCTATTTGTGCTCCACATTGAAATAAATCCACTCCATCATTCTTTCATCTATTTTTTTTATGTTCATCAATTGAATCCTTAAGTATCTCTCAGTTTGCAAGTGTGATGTTTACTCTCAGTATTTGCTAAAAAAAACTCAGATTAATTATAGCTAACTATGATTGACATTAGTAAGCTTAAATAATTATGATTTCTGTTAATAATAAAACAATAATAAACTGATAAGGACCAATCTCAGTGGTAGATATGAGTTTTTCTATTTTACAAGTGGCTATATATACTTAAATTTAGAGAATAATTGTGAATGTTACTTGTTACTTTTGGACAGAGAAGTAAACAATGTATCCTTTTTATCTATTTCTTTTACAAAATTAAAAGCTATAATAAAAAATGAAGATTAAATGATGTATTTAATTATTTACATATATTTTATTTTTAAATAGAGTAATATTTTGAAGAAGCTAAGTATTGGTAATACTTGTAAAAATAATAAAATTTATTTTATTATTCACTGTTTTTTTAAAAAAACTATTAATCACATTCTTATTCTAATATTATCTTAGTTTACATAATTATAACGAGTCAAAAAAATTGCAAATATATTTTTTTAAAATTATCTGTGTATTGTGGGAATAAATCATCTGAGGCGGCGACGTAGAAGAGAGGTAGTAGGAGCCGTCGTCGCTCATCCGATCAACTGAAGGTTGGGGCGATAGGGCTTCTCTGCGAGTGAATCACCGGATGGGGGTGGGAGAAGGAGGGGGGCAAATGGCGGCGGCTGCGATATCGCTGGACGGGGTTCGGGACAAGAACGTCATGCAGCTGAAGAAGCTCAACACTGCCCTCTTCCCTGTCCGCTACAACGACAAATACTACGCCGATGCCCTCGCCTCCGGCGACTTCACCAAGCTCGGTCCGCCCCGTCACCTCCCTGTTCTCGATTTGGTTTCCTTGGAACCCTACTTCTCTTTGCCCTTGGTTCTTGCTTTCTTGCTTGCCGCGTCAACCGTTTTCTTGCCGTTGGAAGCTGCGATGTGGCTTCTTGAGTTCTGTACAAGGGGCTACTTGCCGTGATTTGGCTTCTTGATCCTTCTGGCTAGCGTCTTTTGGTGTTTTCTTGAAGGACCTCGTCGGGATTTCTTGATCGCGGGGGCTCAAACAATATTCGTTTCTCACTTCTTCATATTTCTTGAATGCGGGGATTTCTTTGTGTTTTTTTTTTTCGTGTGTTTATTGAGTGAACTCGTCTTGCATCGACGATCGCTCACCCTTTCTTTGTCATCACTTGCTTTCATGATTTTGATAGTCTTCTTGACGTGTTTGGGCCGTCAAATTTGTGTGCTTATTTCTTTTATATTTGTGCGGTTGCTGTTGTTATGTTCCAGCAGATTCTACTGGTAGTTCGCTGATGTTTAATGTGCTGTTTGTCGGACCAGATGGGATTTAGAACCTTTGGGATCGATCACACAGCTTAGTACACTCTCTATCAAATGCAGGCTTCAGAGCGATATGAAATCAATTTTGGTACTATTCATAATTCGGCCTAAAAAGATAATGCCCGTCGAATGACAACCAGTTAATATTCAATGAGATGTCTTTGCTCGCATGTTTTAGACCTCATTTAGAGTTGCTATATTAACAACTAACAGCAAGGAAGTTAGCTTTCTTCAGAAAATTAGCTATATATTTGTTTGAGGTTTTGGAGTCCTCCGCCATAGATTGAATATATTTAGTTTCTTTATGAATACATCACCTTAAAAGGCTTTGAGGATGCATGCCTTGTCCTTCAGTTCCTACTTTTAGCAAATCGAAGGTTTCAGTTAAAATATTACTGAAATCATCTCATGTGTCATCTAGTTATGTTGGTAATCATGCATTGAGGTCCGAAAACATATACATTGTATAAGGGAGACGGCAGAAAGGTTGCTGGGGGAAGATATACCTTGTAAAAGGGATGGTTATAATTTTGGCATGACTGAAAACGAGGAGAAAGACGTGCATGGGCTAAAGTGAGAGGCTACTGATATAAAAACTACAAGCCAAAATAGTTTTTGTGAATTATCTTGAAACTAATTACGTTTCACTATAGTCACTCAGCACAAGAACATGCTAAAACAGCATAATGCTAGTGTAGGGCTTATGTCGACATGTTATGTGCATGGGGGCTTGCTGCTAAAGTTGGAAGTATGATAAGTCAGGAAGGTGGAGTCACTTTGGTGATTTAGTCAAGCATTTTTTTTTTAGCTTAAAAAAAAAAAAAGCAAGTAGGACTTGTGGATTTATGCCGAAAATCATGGTAGATGAGATAAGAAAGCGGGGTAATTAATTATAATTTTTAACATGATATCCTGATTGAAGAATTAAACTGTTTAGGATTTTCAAAAGTAAATTGGGCAACTAGCTTACTCAAATTTTGATTGTATGGTCAATACACTAATTAGCAATATATAACAAAGGTAATTTTCATTCAAAAATTTTTGGTACCATTTAGATGTGTAACATAAAATGTATAACATAAAATGCGAAATGATTGGATTCTTAAAAAGCTAGGTGTGGTACCATTTAGATGAAAAATAACAAAAAAATTGATTAAGGTGATTTGGGCATGTCCAAGGAAACCTATAATTTCATCAATGAGGTGAATTGAGTTATCTCTAATAACACCCCAATTTAGTATTATATCGGAAATGGACCAAGACTCGAATTGATTGACAAGGTCTGATGGGTGTGCTATTGTTAATTGGGCTTAAGTATTTTGAATCATTTTAGGCTCAACAAAGTTAATTGATTGATCATCTCATTAGGTCGGGTTGTGACAAATGGTGTCAGAGCTAATTGGGGTATAGTGAGAGGTTCGAGTAGGAAATGATCATTCATGGTAGATGAGCCAAAAGACATGTCACGATGTGGAGTCACCACTGAACTTTGTCTCACATGTATCATGCTAGAGTTTGATTCTAGTTATGCTGGGTCTTATCCAGAACATTATACCTTAAGTGGAGTAGATTGTAACACCTCAAATTTCAGAAAGGAAGAAATAGAGAAAAACCAAGGAAATCTTAGTTTAAACAGTGAGAAAGGGTAAGATAGCCCTTGAATTGTTGAATGATGTTGGTGTTAGGTTGTTGCTTCAATGGAGCACTTTGTATTCAAGAAACCTGTACTCCTTGAAAATGTTAACATGGATTAGGTTGCCATGCCCAAGTGACTATCATGACCAATGAATTTTGACTGTAGATTGACATCATTTGGTATATCACTGATTATATTGAGTTAGATAATGATGTGAATAGGCTTCATTTGTTGAAAAATAAGCAAATAGGTGATGCAAAGTCTTTAATTATGGCATAGATGAGTATATAGAACCTCGTTCCTATTTTATGGAAATTTTTAACTCCACTAACCCGCTCCATGAAACAAAATAAATTATTTGATTTTTTGTGAAGAAAGTAGTTGTCCATGGTTGCTTGAAATATGGAAGAATCACAATTATATGGTACAATTTGATTCTTGATAGAGCGACTAAGCAAAGATATACTGAAGGAGCTTCTGGACTTCTCATTGTATCCTATTTTCTGTTCACAAAATTTACAGAACATTTTTGCTGACATTGCCATACGTCTGTAGCTTATTTCAGTGACATATGTGTTGGTTCAATTGCATGTCGGCTTGAGAAGAAGGAAGGAGGGGCCATCTGTGTTTATATTATGACCCTAGGTGTTTTGGCACCATACCGTGGGCTTGGAGTTGGTAAGACTCTATATTTTATGTTTTATGATTCAGTTTATATATCTATAGATTTCATTTTTTGTTATGCAACTTTTCCTTGTAGTTCATGCTGTGGACATATCTTTTTAACAAGTTTTTTCTATGGTTCTCAGGTTACATATTTTGTTTTTATAACATGAGACGTAAAAAGTTAGTGAAAAAAAACAGCCCTTTGTGTTTTTCTCAAACAAATTCCAGAAAATTCACATGTACTTCATGTTATTGCTTTGAGGATGAAGGATAATCTTCTGGATGACTTCATTTTATTTGAAAACTATCTTGGAAGATGTGATGCAAAGTCTTCTATTTGTCTACTTGTGTACTTAAAAGGTCATTTGAATTGGTCCTTTTCTCCACTTTGTTGTGGCCCCAACACCTAATTGTCCTGTTGCATCCTCTACCACCACAAACATGTCTCCTTCCCTCCTGTCTTTTCATACCTTTGTTCGTCTACACATCTGTGGTGCCAACACTTTTTGATCAAATAGATACGGGGCGCAAGCCGACAATGACCAGAGAGCATTGGAGGAATGGTAGAAAGATGGGATGTACCATCTGACCTCCATCCTCATCCATCTTGCTACTGTCAACAATACTTCCATTCAAGAAAATAGTGCATAATACTGCTACATGAAATACTGTAATGTGCTGGCCCACAGCAAGTACTTGGTACTGGTATTTAGAACGTTGTCTAAAACCGTCTAACCCACATTCATCCTTCCCGCAACCACCATCTTAGCACCGGTCTCCCTTCCTGTTGATCCCTGCTGCCTAATCCTGAGGTTCAACACAAGAAACAAGACTGTAAATAGGACTTCATCAGGGATTCTAACCACTCATTCATGTTTGCCAATTTATAGCTTGTGAAGGTACTTCTCAGCCCTAACTGATTGGTAACCGGCTACAGTCTTATCGATCTTCATTACTTAATATGTGGAGTGCATTTCAAGTGAGATTAGATGTGTGATATAAATTACCTTCAAGAAATTTAACGAAAGATCTTAAGAAGGTCAAATTCTCATTGCATAAATCATCTCTTTTTATGCATTGAAGTATCTGATTAGGATTATATACTCTTTCCCTTGTAGTACTTTTTTTTTTTTTTTCCTTGAGACATCATTTTCTTTAACATATGTTTAATGCAAGTAGTCGTTGTTTTCTCTTCCTTGATGTAATGGTAGCACTTTTCTCCATCCCTTTCTGTGAGAAGCACAGTGCTTTATCCTTAATGAATATCTGATCACACAAGTAGCAACACAGTTATGGGCGAGCTTTTGTACAATGGTTAGATTTCCACTTTGCTACCAATCTATTCGTAGAGGTAAGACCTGCATACATACGATGATGCTCTTTAGACCGTGTGCCAGATGAGAGAGTCTCATGCACTATGTATGTCCTTTGCATGTGGTGACATGGTTCACATGTTTAAACTAACTCGACATTGTTGCTTGGCATACACTGTGATGTTGAGTCAGCCTTCCACATGTCATATGGTGAGTTTCTTATTAAAAATTAGTGTTTCGCAGAGGTCTAGAAAAGTTGAGAACTTAAATCTTCTTAAAGCATGATTGGTCGTAGTGTTGACTTATGACATTCTATGCTTGTTTTTCTTTTAGTTCGTCACGGTACAAATGCTCCGAGTGCTGGTAAGAAGACATTGTGTGATCCTGGAAGTTTGAAAGCCATTATTAAAGCTTGAAAAAAATTCATCTATCTATTGCAGATGCTTTTGTGTTGTTCTCTTAATGCCCGTCATACATTGCTAGTCAAGCTATGTAAAACTTGAAATTTTAGTCTTGAAACTTTTCATGACTTGGTTTAATATTGAAGTCATTGTTTTCTGGTACCAGACATAAACCTCTAGGGCTGGCTGGTTTTCTCGGCTCGATTGCTTTCCATAGTAAACATGTTCTTATCGTACATAAACCTTCTGGTTTGAGTGCTTTTTCTGCGTTTCATCTCGGGTTTTGTTACGTATTACAAATGTGATTTTGCTTGTTGGAAGTGATGTGACAAAAAATTATCAGCTTTAGAAATTTGACCATCTCACGAGACTTCCTTGTATGGGTTCACCAGGTACAAAGCTGTTGAATCATGTACTGGACTTGTCACACCAGCAGAATATTTGGGACATCTACTTGCATGTGCAGACGAACAACGACGACGCAATCGCCTTCTATAAAAAGTTTGGATTTGAAATCACAGACACCATTCGGAATTATTATATGAACATCAGACCGCCCGATTGTTTCGTGCTCAGTAAGGTCGTTGCCCAGCCTCACGCAAAAAAATGATCTCTGGACCTGAAAACTTTAGACAACAAAATGGCTTTCAGCTTACGAAATATTATTCCCGAGAGTGTTGGCTCATCCTAATGTCTTCGTTTGGCTCGTAGAGGTGGAAGACTTCCACCTGTAGATTTGGCGCTGACTTTACTGGTGAGTCTTCCTCCATGCAGGACTAGTTGTTGTTGGCACAAAGGCTACCACGACTTGGTGGTGTGAAAAGGCCATGGCTTGTTGGTCTGCTTTTTTAACTACTTGTTTGGCAACGGGAACCACCCTCATGATCGAGTTCGTTCGATGGTATTTGATTCAGACTCTTTTTTTTTTTCTTTCCCCCCAAATGGTTGCAATATCGAATGAACCCTAGTTTTATTTTATAGGTGTGTTGGAGGGAGATGATTTATAAATTTCGCTCCAAGCATGAGCAATCTAATCAAATGGTAGAAGCGTGGAAATAGACGATCGAGTGGCGATCCCACATGCTTCCGTGATCAAGCATTCGTCATGCGGACATCAACCAATCAGTTTCTCGACGAGGAGGAGAAGGGGTGGGTGGTTGCGTGACTTGCTTTTGATCTGTCAAATCCATATGCTGGGTCCACAGACCCGGCGCACGACCCCCCAGCGGAAAGCGACGCCTGGCCGGCCCACTGATCGGTCGTCGTCCCGCCCCCATCTGCTGCTGCTGCTGCTGCCGCACCACCGAGCTCACCTACCCGGTGTGTGCGGTCCAATGCGTTGTAAGCAAGATAGCCCCCGTGACATGGTCGGTCTCCGGAGGCTCACGTAAACGGTGGGAAGCAGATTGTTTTGGACATGGTCCACCCACCACTCCTCCCCGCTGATTCGCATGGGTCCCCTCCCTCCGTCTTCGCCGCTCACAAAAGTGGAGTCGGTTGCATGAACGCAGGTGGCTCGGTTCCACCGGTGGCGTGGGCTTCACGTTGCGACGCCCCATGATTCTTCTTCCAACGGGCTTCCGAAGGCTCCTTTGATTCTTCACTAGAGCTGGGCGGCCTCCGGTCTCTTCTTCAGAGGGAACGGAGAGAGGCAAGCGAAGAGCCGCTGGGGAGGGGAGCCGTCCGCCCGGACAAACCAGATGGACGAGCGTTCTTAACTTCGTGTTCATGCACCTCCGAGCCCACGTGTTCTTGTCCCCAAGCTGACGTCACGCTCCCTCGTTCCCCGCCTCCCCCTTCCCCTCGACCTAACCCAAACAAAGAGGGGCGGGGCGGTGGTGGGAAACAGAAATCATCAGCCTCCCGTGGAGAGAGAGAGAGAGAGAGAGAGAGAGAGAGAGAGAGGCGTCAGAAATCTTCCCCGATGTCCTCCTCCTTCCGGTCGGATGTGGGAACCGATCCGTACGATTCGGTGGGAGACGACCGGTGGTGGATGGCCTCGGCCTCCGACCGGGGCTCCTCCCGTGGTGAGATCGACGGCCTCCTCCAGGGCGCCGGCTACCGCGTCCGTTCGACGGATCTCCGCCACGTCGCCATTGGCCTGGAGCAGCTGGAGTCCGCCATGGTAGGCGACCAGTGCGCCGCGTCCTCGGCGGAGGCGGTGGTCCACTACAACCCCTCCGACCTCACCGCCTGGGTCGACTCCATGCTCTCCGAGTTCGCCCCCGACCCGAATTTGCTGCGGCATCCACAGAGCACCGCCACTGCCAACGCGTGGGCGGATCCGACGCGACAACGTCCTTCATCTCTTCACCGTCTGGAGAACCACCACCAGCATCGGAACGTTCCGGCGGTCTCACTCCAGAGCATGGAGGAAGAGGAGGACGCGGCCATCCGTCTGGTGCACCTGCTCGTCAGCTGCGCCGACTCCGTCCAACGCGGCGACTCCGAAATGGCCGGGAGCCTCCTCGACCAGGCGCGGCTGGCTCTCGCCCGCGTCAACACCGGCTTCGGCATCGGCAAGGTCGCCGGGTACTTCGTCGACGCCCTCTGCCGGCGCCTCTACCCTCCGCCTCTGTGTGGCGGTGGACCGGCGGCTAATCCGGAGATCCTCTACCACCATTTCTACGAGGCCTGCCCTTACATCAAGTTCGCCCATTTCACGGCGAACCAGGCCATCCTGGAAGCCTTCCAGGGGCACGATCGGGTCCACGTGGTCGACTTCAACCTGATGCACGGCCTCCAGTGGCCGGCGCTAATCCAGGCCCTGGCGCTCCGCCCCGGCGGACCCCCGCTTCTCCGCCTCACCGGGATCGGCCCCCCCTCGCCCGACGGGCGCGACGCTCTCCGCGAGGTCGGCCTCCGCCTCGCCGAGCTCGCCCGTTCGGTCCAAGTCAGGTTCGCCTTCCGCGGGGTCGCCGCCACCCGGCTGGAGCACGTCCGGCCGTGGATGTTCCAGGTAGCCCCGGGCGAGGCCGTCGCGGTGAACACGGTGCTGCAACTCCACCGCCTCCTCGGGGATCGTGCCTCCTCCGAGGGAGACGACGCAGCGGCCGCGGAGCCAATCGACACGGTGCTGGCGTGGGTCGTGGGGCTGAAGCCCAAGATCGTGACGGTGGTGGAGCAGGAGGCCGACCACAACAAGCCGTCGTTCCTGGACCGGTTCACCGAGGCGCTCTTCTATTACTCGACCATGTTCGATTCGCTGGAGGGCGGATCACATCGCGGCGGCGGTCATAATCAGCAGCAGCAGCAGCAGCAGACGGTGGTTGCTGCGGTGGCGGAGGCGCACCTGCAGCGGGAAATGTGCAACGTCGTGTGCTGCGAGGGGGCGGCCCGGGTGGAGCGGCACGAGCCTCTGGCTCGGTGGAGAGATCGGCTGGGCCGGGCGGGTCTGAGGGCCGTCCACCTCGGTTCCAACGCGTTCAAGCAAGCGAGCATGCTGCTGACGCTCTTCTCCGGGGAGGGCTACTGCGTGGAGGAGGTGGACGGCTGTTTGACGCTCGGCTGGCACAGCCGGCCTCTCATCTCCGCATCCGCCTGGCGAGCCGACGACGACGCATCCCCGCCGCGCGATCACCAGGCCCTCCTCGTCCTTCAGGATCACAGCAGCAGCGTCACCAGTGGCAGCAACAACGTCGTCGACGGCGATGACCACCTTCAACCAGCAGCATAGTATAGTTGGGATGTAGATATAATCCAATGACATTTTTCTATCTATCAATTCTCATGATGCTCTTTCAAGTATTTCTTCACCTCACGGGCGCCGGTTCTCTTCGAGTTCTTGCTTGCTTCCTTCTTTTCGATCTTCGATGAAACGTGTAATGTTGCAGGCCAGGCGAGCATCTCCGACGGAGAGCGGTGCGCGGGGCAAACGGCTGGGGCGTTCACGTGCCGCAGCGCCGTGACAGGTGGACGGTCACATGCGCACGCGGGGACCGGGGACCTCACGTGCGGGGATGTCGCGTTGGCCACCGTGCGCCACAGCTTTTTTCCGGCTGCAATCTGCGCTGGTGGGGGTGTCGGGCAAATTTATGGCACGGGCGAGTGAGCCTTCTCTTTCTTTCTTTGAGACGTACCTCCTTGTCTTGGTAACGCATGCATCGTCACGGCCTCTGGTTTTTTCTTTGCCCTCTCGCTCTTGGATGCCGCGGCTTTGGCACACGTACAGCTCTGCCTCACGGACGGCCGGCAGCCTATAAAAACACCATGTGTTAACGGGTACGACTGCACTTGGCCATCGCCAGCGAAGTCACGTTGCACGCGGGTGGGTCGTCCAGGTCTCCCCGTCCCATCCTGATGGCGCATTGCATGGCCTACGAAGTCCTGCGTTCACTGCTGCATCACAAACGCATCTACGTTCATTCTGCACTACCAAGTTGATGACGTCTCGAGTACCGAGAATTTTCTTCCAAAGCAACACTCCACGTTTCCTACTCCAACACTAAAGTTGATAAGTCAGTCAATCTGATACCAAAAGGATTAAAAAAAAAAAAAAGACGAAGGCCAAAAGAAGGAAGAAAAAAGCTATTTTTTTCCCTACAGTTTTCGTGACTTCTTCTTTCAAAATTTCCCATCACGGTGTGTACAGCTTGTTTTGTTTCTTGATAATTTTTTTGTCCCAGGAGAACATGAGCTGCAAGGAGACGATACAAGCAAGAAAATTTTGAGGACTGTGGAATTAAATAAAACCTATTAGCAAGTCCTGAGGTCACAAACAACATACCCAACAATTTCTAAAATCTTAATAAAATATCATGCAGACTCACAAAATTAGCATAGCCTAAACCTGGAGCAGCAAACATTAGCTCGAGAAACACGCACCATCTCATACACGAGGCTAGAAATCGTACCTTCACAACTTAGTCGAGTTTTGGACCGAGATAGTACTTTGGATCTCTGAAAAACCTAACGATTCTTTCTGCTTTATCCACCGAAAGGTCTGTTGTCTCCAAAATAGAGCTCTTGGATGCTTTGGATATTGCTTCGATAGAGCCGATAGATTGCACAAGCTAACCAAGTCAAAGAGTGACTGTGTTTCATGTATACAAGTCAACAGGAAACTTATCAAAGCATAAAATGGAAATCAAAGCAAAACATCACTAAACAAGGCAAAGAGTGACTGTGTTTCACACACACACATATATATATATATATATATATATATAAATAATTCATATATGTAGGATACCCATCCAAAAGTTTATAACTCAATCATGTATGATAGAATCATCAAATATTTGATCTTTTATAACTATATATAATCACTAGAGGCTCTGAAACAAAGAGAAGATGTATCAACGAGATATCCAGAACAAGAATAAGGAAAAAGATTGAATAGAGGAACTCCAACTCCAAAAGTTTTTGATCTCAGATATAGATACACACACACACACACACACACACACACACACACACACACATATATATAATCATCAATATATATATTATATATCTTATATATATATATATATATATATATATATATATATGTCAATAGAAACTCAAATCATAAAATGTCATCAAATGGAAATCAAAGAGAACATCAACAAACAAGGCAGAGATGATCCAACATATATATAATAAGGAAAAAAGATAAAATGAATAAAGCAGAACATCCAAACAAGGCAAAGAGTGACTGAGCATATATATATATATATATATATATATATATATATATATATATATATATATACACACACATAGGAAACTTATCAAATCATAAAATGTGTGTGTCAAAGCAGAACATCAACAAACAAGGCAGAGAGTGATAGGATCATATAAATAAGTCAATAGGAAACTTATCAAAGCATAAAATGGAAATCAAAGCAGAACATCAACAAACAAGGCAAAGAGTGACTGTGTTTCATATATATATATATATATATATATATATATATATATATATATATATATATATATATATATATATATATATATATATGTCAATAGGAAACTTATCAAATCATAAAATGTCATCAAATGGAAATCAAAGCAGAACATCAACAAACAAGGCAGAGAGTGAGTGTATTTCATATATATAAGTCAATAGGAAACTTATCAAAGCATAAAATGGAAATCAAAGCAGAACATCACTAAACAAGGCAAAGAGTGACTGTGTTTCACATATATATATATATATATATATATATATATATATATATATATATATATATATATATGTGTGTGTGTGTGTGTGTGTGTGTGTGTGTGTGTGTGTGTGTGTGTGTGTGTGTGTGTTTCATATATATAAGTCAACAGGAAACTTATCAAAGCATAAAATGTCATCAAATGGAAATCAAAGCAGAACATCAACAAACAAGTCAAAGAGTGACTGTGCATCATATATATAAGTCAATAGGATCCTTGTCAAAGCCTAAAATGTCATCAAATGGAAACCGAAGCAGAACATCACGAAGCGAAAATAATAATCATGTCATAATGAGATTACACAAAATTACTAAAACAGTGGAGAGATTTTATGAGGATGCTACATGTATTTTCATTAAAAATCAGTGCTGCAAAATTACTTCAGAGGACAGTTTCCATATCAACACAAGCTCAAGCATATGGTTAAAGCATATTTGCTTCGGCAAGGGCATAAAGAGGATACTGCATTTGCATCATGATCGTCGATGCCAGGGATGGAGGTGACCACTCCAAGGAACACATCCATTCCTTGCACAGCTCTCTCACGCTTCCACACCAAAACAACACAGGTTAGGCATGCCGGCATCCGAATGACAGAATGCTCAAGATCAACATTACCTCGCTCCTCATCATACCAACTGCGTCTTGTCGTTTGCATACTGAGGCAGAAGATTTACCATATCACATACAGAGTATGCACAACTCGAAATGGAATGCTTCAGCTCATCACCGAGGGTTAGTGTTTTACCTCCACGAGCATGTGCTATCTTCACAATCTTCTCAAACCCCATCTCTGGATCGCGAACCGGCACAAACGTCGGCCTACCGAGTTCTACGCCATGCCTTTGATGCCAACATTGAAAAGCCATTCATGTAAACACAACTCAGGAACAAACTTGAGGTGGGCAAAAGAACTGAATTGCCTACTTGAAGTATAAACGATTAAAAGAATCGTTTTGCTCTCTCGTTGGGACACCAATGACTACATACAAAAGCCTGAATTGAGTCTTCAGCCTTTCAACCCTGTTGCATCAAACAAAGCATCATGTAAACGCATCGAAAGGAGCTCCTCCTAAACACCATCTTGTTCTACATACACATGAACAGCAAGTCTAATTTACCTGGAAAAGACGACGGAAGCCTTGTCGGGATCCCAAGTTGTTTCGAAAATGAACGCCACCGACAATCCGCCGTTGTTGAATATGAAGTCCTGCAGCCTCTCCATCATCAGATTGACAGATAAATGCATCTTCTACAGAGCTGGAAACAAGTGAGGCGTTTACAGGGGATATCGGCAGGAAACTAAGACGGTACGAGTTTGCGCTTAGAAATGAAGCAATGAAACGGATGAAGGAGGGATGCTGCTCGTCTCTCCAGGTTGAGTTCATCATGCAGACCCCACTGCCTGCATCGGATAGAATTGGCGTCGGCGATGAAGCACGAATCTTAATTCAGTTGCCACAATTAAGATGAGCATGAAACTTCCTCGCCCCCTTTTGCGTTGGGCGTTTATGGAAGTCAGGGACGACGAACAAGAAAGCGAGCGACGACAAATGCAAGATGAACAATCGACATTGTTCGAAGCCCCGGGATCAAGAATTGCCTCTTCTTGGGAGCCAGGAGCGGGAATCGACAAATGATAAATGTGCCGATCAACAGCATGCAACTTCATGACGAGAAACCCTAGTTAGACAAATCAAGAAGAAACATCATGAAAGGGAGACGAAGACCAAACAGAACTCGGTGATCGGATCCAGGGAGGCGTACGAAAGAAGCGGCAGGGGAGAGGGCGGATCAGGAGTTGGAAAACAGAACCAGATAACCCCCCCGTCAAGATCTCACCCGAGCGGCAAGCAAGAACGAAGGAAGACCAAGAAAGGGAGCAGGGCCGACAAGAAACCGAATCGAGAAACAACAGAACGGCGTCCGGACAGGGGAACGAGGGGGGGAGGAAACGGGACGGACCGAGCTTGGTGAAGCCGCCGGAGGCGAGGGCGTCCAGCGACACCGGCGCCGCCGCCATCTCCGGTCCTCGTCCGCCCGCGCGCATTCGATGATGAGACCCGCCACCAATTTATGGAGGCGGCCAATGGCGATGGGCTTTTCAAAACGGTTTGATGAGGGGTTTTGAGCCGCGGAGGATCCAATACTCGGGCGGTTAGACGCGAACGTCTTATCTGATCGACGTGTCGATCCGAGAACCGTCCGATTATTTATTGGGTATGCCCCTTCCACACAATTGGATGGGACACGACTGCATTCCATCCATCAATCAAGCTTGAAATAGTTCCGAATCCATTTCATATCTATAATAATAAAAAATATTTATTACGATGCGTAATGGAAGATAAAATGGATCGTTCAGGATGGATTGTTACGATAATATTTATTACGATATATTATATATATTTATCTTAAGGATGGATTGATACATAATATTTATTCATATATATATTAAAAACTAAATCAAAGGATATTTTATAAAATTAAATCAAAGACATACGCGATAAATATTTTTACAATACTCGAAGTTAGAATCATAAGAAAGGATATTATAATATAGAGTTGACGAGATATGTTAATAGTATTTTTGTAACGTTTAGGCATTCAAGTATCATATTTCTTGTACCAAAATAAAATTAACGCATGGTAGTGTTAAATTTGATCGTTCATTGTCGTCAATCGTGGAGTCAATTTGACTTAGTTTTTCTTTTCAAAACTTGCATTTGAGAACCAAATCTTCGAGATAAATTCTAATGTGAAAGCTCCCTCGAGTTGACTTCCTTAATGGATCCTTTACGGTCAAAATCACTCTTGTAGACTTTATATCGAAGACACTCATTTAATGCTTTAAGTCAGCAATAATTCTATCGTAAAATTCTCAAAGAATTCTATTGTTAATGATCAGAAGTTGTCTTGCAGGAGTTTTCATCTCAAAAGTCCAATTCTCGAAACCAAAGGCTCGGTCAAAAAAGAATAAACAAATTAAGTCTAATGATTCCATAATTTTATATATATATATATATATATATAAAAAGCTAAATCAAGATACAGATAGATTAATATGAACAACTCGTAAAAAAAAAATTAAAGATCAATATTTAGGGGTGGTGATGTGCTTTAATATAATTGATCGCTAATATATTGTTATGAGTGAAATAAAATGATTGACATGTCGAAGTCAAATAATCAATGTCTCGGTATCGATCAATCGACCCAAGATGTTATTGGTCAACACATTTAATGTTAGATGGTCAGCACACTGATACTAAATGATCAAACCGATACATCGATGCTATGTAGAGGTAAAGAGAGATTAATACAAGTAACTCAAGAAGAAAAAAGAGAGAGTCAAAGATCAATATTTAGTAGTATAATTGATTGAAATAATATAATTGATTGAAATATTAGTCGATCGATGTATCGGCATTATATGAACAACACATCAATACGAAATAAGCAATATATTAGTATTAGATGATTAACATATCTGATGGGGCACCGCCCTCCCATGGGTGGCGCCTCAATATCACATCGGTATGAAGGTCAAGATGGCATGTCACATCAGTACAGCTTGATAACCCACAATTATATCAGGATAGGCACCAACCCGGACAACACGACGTTGTCTTGGAAAGCTTAGGATGACGCCTTGACGGCACCACCAAGCACGCACCCATACAAGTACGGGAGCCGTCCGAGGGACAATGCCATCCCGGAAAGCCCGGGGTGGCGCCTCCACAGCGCTACCCCGAACACCTGGGGCCATACTCCCACGGTACATTATGGATCATTATCTCGTAATCTAAGCTTCGGGCTGACGTCATTCTAGAAGACTTCTTTTCGGACACTCATCTCCCTCACGCAACGCTAACTTAAGCTTCGGAGGGGTCGAGTCGAGAAACCCCGATCCGACCTATGTGTAGGAACCAGAAGATACGCAGTGAGTCGATCGGCAAAAGGAGACATCATCCCCGAGCAGACAGACGAACCGCTTCACCCGACTCGACGTCGATTTCTTGCCCGAATACCTGACGATGCGACCAAGCACATCTGGGTTCGGACCTAGCCAAGCTGACTCGACGACTATGGCGTGAAGATACACTAATAGATTTGAAGGTGACATCATCCCCGAGCAGGCAAACGAATCGCTACACTCGACCTGACGCTGATTTCTTGCCCAAACACCTGACGAGACGACCAAGCGCATTCGGGCTTATACCTAATGGTGTTGACTCAGCGATCATGACGTAAAGATACACTAACAATATCCATATTAGGTGGAGCTAAAAATAGATCAATACGGACAATTGGCACAAGCATTAAAAAAAACACAAAACAAAAACAAAGATCAATAAGATTATAAGGGTGGGGCGAGTGGGTGTAATATAAGCTTGCCGCCGAGAAATAGTTCTAGAAGCAGGTCCCATCGATGGTCAGAATATTAAGAGACGGCGTCACCGTCTGCGCTAACAAAAATGCAGAGAGCGAAAGAGACGGAAGGAATCGTTGTGTTGTGAGTGACAGCGGTCTGCCGTCGTAGTACTCCACCACGCCCGCCACCTCTCTCGCCATCACATCGTCGAAGTCTATCACCGACGAACCATAAAAAATAGATGGTGTGGCCGTCGAGGTTGGACTCCTTCAAACAAAGAATGCTTTCTTTACTGTCTTTAGTCATCCAATTCCGCGACATTTGCGTAGCTCCGGACCTCCGACGGCGTCTCTGATCACAACTTTGACGCCGATTCATCTGCACAAACGATCGCCTAATAATAATAATAATATTATTATTAGATTACAACTTTGACGCTGATTCATCTGCACAAACGATTGCCTCCTCCAAATAATAATAACAACAATAAATAAATAAGAATAGATCCGATGATGATCTTATTTGAATCAGAATTCAACTACGGGTTGTTGATCTAACGGGTCCGAATCGAATTAAAAATAAAGCTTGATGATTCAATTTTTAGATTTAGAATCGGAACCAATGAACTTGTTAGTGCATCTTTACGTCGTGGTCGCGGAGTCAGTATGGTTTGGTTCGATCCCGGATACATTAGGTTGCCATGGTAAATGCTCGAGCGAGAAATCAACGTCGAGTCGAGTGGAGCTGGTCGCATGTCTCTTGGGCGTGATTCTTCCCTTCACCGAGTAGCTAATCGTGCGCCTGTCGATCCCTACACACGGGTTGGGTCGGGATGGATTTTTCTGAATCGACCCTTCTGAAACTTAAGTTGATCGTTTTATTTGAATCAGAATTTAACTGTAAGTTAAGGATCTAACAAGTTCAAATCGCATCGAAAATAAAGCTTGATGATTCAATTTTTAGATTTAGAATCGAAACCAATGAACCTAATCAATTGAGAAAACTTTTAAAAAATAAATGATCATTTAGTTCAAGAAAAATTAAAAATAAAGAGATTTTGATTCGAATATAATACACGAACTGACATTTCAATGTATTTTGGAAGATATAACGAAGAAGAAGAAGAAGAAGAAGAATAATAATAATAATAATAATAATAATAATAATAATAATAATAATAACAATAATAATAATAGTGATGATGATCGTCTTATTTGAATCAGAATTCAATTGTAAATTAATGATCTAACAGGTTCGGAATCAAATCGAGAATCGAATCAAAAATAGAGCTTGATGATTCAATTCTTAAATTTAGAATCGGAACCAATAAACCCAATCAATCAAGAAAACTTAAAAAAATAAAAATAAATGATCATTTAGTTCAAGAAAAATTAAAAATAAAGAGATTTTGATTCGGATCTCATACACCTAACGAATAATAATAATAATAATAATAATAATAATAATAATAATAATAATAATAATAATAATAATAATAATAATAATAATAATAATAATAGTAATAGATCTGATGATCGTCTTATTTGAATCAGAATTCAACTGTAGGTTAACGATGTAATGATTTCAAATAGAATTAAAAATAGAGCTTGATGATTGAATTTTTAGATTTAGAATCGGAAGCAATGAACCTAATCAACTGAGAAAACCTCAAACAAATAAAAATAAACGATCATTTAGTTTAAGAAAATTAAAAATAAAAAGATTACGATTCGGATCCCATACACCAACCGACATATCAACATATTTTGAAAGATCCAACTAATCATCGAGACGATTTCGATATAAAATATCAAAATGATGAGATACGATCGATTCGATTCTTTGTAACGTGGACGATCAACATTTGACTCATCATAATTATCCAAGCCAAGCCAAGATGAACAACCACGGTCAACGCATAGGGAAGAGCAACCATTTATGACCTATTCACAATAATATATTTCTCGAGACACCGTAGCTCTTCCTCTTCTTCCTCCTCCTCCTCTATTTATGACCTATTCACAATAATATATTTCTTGAGACACCGTAGCTCTTCTTCTTCTCCTCCTCCTCCTCCTCCTCCTCCTCCTCTCTAAATAACATCAAACAAATCACACATACGTAACCCATGAGTTTTGTCACGCAACGTTTGCTTGGAGTGAATCCATTCGCACGTCATGGATGTCGTCACCCAAATGCAAAGAGTGCTTAGTCAAATCCCAATATAAGATGATCCCAACTATTCATCGTTGTACCGATTGCTAACCTCATGCAATTAATTCCAAATTGCATTTCCTAATTGTTTATGTTCTGTTTTGGACGATTTTTCTTTCAATTGATCTCTTTTTATTTTGAATAATATCAAAAATTATCTCTTGTCGATCACCACACTATAAATAATATAAATTTGGTAACGTAATGATCGAATAACAATAACCTAAGAAGCATAATGTAATATTACTTATTGTGAATCTCAATAGTCTTATAATGTTTTTAACATCTCAAAAAATATTATTAGAAAATATTGTAATAAAGCCAAATAAAAATACTAGAACTAGTAAGAGTATTTTTGACATTATCAAAAACAAGATAAAGTCTACTCTAAAACATTATATAATATTACTTATTGTGAATCTCAATAGCTTTATAGTATTTTTTTTTATATCTCAATAAAATACTATTAAAAAAATTATAATTAAGCTAGATAAAAAAATATCGTAATAATTTATCTACTTGGATCGGTTCACAAGATGTCTACCAAATAAGTATCATTAGACCTAGTAAAATTAGAAGCTATCTTTAGAAAAATAAAATAAAAAATTATTTTATTATACTACGAGAACATGCGTGCATATATATATATATATATATATATATATATATATATATATATATATATATATAGCCAAACGGCAGTCTATCTCCTCCGTTGAATGGTTCGGGTGATCAGTCCGGGATATGCTTTATAAATCGGGCATAGAAGTCATCGGATGGCGACTGCAAAGCGATTGCTTTCTTGCGGTCCAACGGAAGACTGCGCGCCCGATAGAACGCTCTCGGAGTTGGTGGCATGACCCGAAGAAGCACCGCACGGAAGGGCGGCCGTCGCAGCCGGAAGCTCCATTGCCATCTCTCGTCTTCCCTTTGACTGCGAATCGAGAGCGACGGTGTTGAAAAAGCATGAATGGCGGCGAGAGCCTTCCGTCTATCTCCCCCGTTTCTTCCATTGGTTGTCTGCACGAGCAGAGCTGATCTGGGGTAACCGAGCAGAAGAAGAGGGAAGATGTCAGCTCTGACCGGTCACACACTTGGAAACTTCGCCCCTTCACTTCGGATGTGGTGTAGTAAGCGCCGCTACGGCTGTGTCGTTCTATAAGATCTCTCTCCCGTCGCCCTCCTGCTCTTTGCGGGAGATCATTCGACCGGAGTTTGGCCGGGGGAGATGGAGCCGAGCGAGGTGCTCAGGATCGCGAGCCTGCGAAGGAACAGTTCGGTATGGAGGCGAGGGGACGAGAGCATCTTCTCGCGGTCGTCGCGGGACGAGGACGACGAGGAGGCGCTCAAGTGGGCCGCCCTCGAGAAGCTGCCCACCTTCGACCGCGTCCGCCGGGGCATCCTGGCGCTGGCGGACGACGGTGGCGAGCTGCAGGAAGTCGATGTCGAGCGGCTCGGCTTCCGGGAGAAGAAGGCCCTTATCGAACGCCTTGTTCGTGTCGCCGACGAGGACAACGAGCGCTTCTTGCTCAAGCTCAGGGATCGCATCGACCGGTAAGGAAACTGTGACCACCAAGTATTCCCTTCTTCTTCTTCTTCTTCTTCTGTTAACTCTGTCTTGCTTTCCTTTGGTAATTGCAGGGTCGGGATTGATCTGCCCACCATAGAAGTCCGATATGAGCACCTCAGCATCGAAGCAGAGACGTATGTGGGTAACAGAGGATTGCCGACCATCTTCAATTCCACCCTTAACATGCTGGAGGTATAGCTACTCTCTCTCTCTCTCTCTCTGCTGACAATTTCTTACTGACCATGGTGCTTCAATTCCTTGTGGGGATGAAAAAAAGGCCTTCGGAAATTACTTGCGAGTGCTGCCAAGCAGAAAGAGACCTCTGTCGATCCTTCATGATGTCAGTGGAATCATCAAACCTCGCAGGTAAGAGCTCTACAGCGCCACCAGATGTCTGGTTTTGGATCGTCAGCGATCTATCCATCACTGCATCTGTTCTCTGCATAACCAAACTTCGTCTTCAGGATGACTTTGCTCTTGGGTCCTCCGGGATCGGGAAAAACCACGCTGTTGTTGGCTTTGGCCGGAAAGCTCAGCTCTGATCTCAAGGTAAAAGTGGCTTCTTTGTCGTGTTCCATCACACACAAGTTTGTACCACCACCACCACCGCCGCGTTGACGTCGGGCTGTGACTGACCGCAGGCCACCGGAACAGTGACCTACAATGGCCATGACATGACTGAATTCGTCCCTCGAAGAACCGCTGCGTACATCAGCCAGTATGACCTTCACATCGGGGAGATGACAGTCCGCGAGACGCTGGCTTTCTCCGCCAGGTGCCAAGGAGTCGGCACTCGTTACGGTGAGTATCGATCCCCTGCTTGATCCTGGCAGGCTCTTGCCGTGTTCCACCTCTGCATCTTGAAATATATGAACGAATGCAAATGCCCAGAGATGTTGACCGAGCTAGCCAGGAGAGAGAAGGCCGCCAACATCAAGCCGGATCCGGACATCGATGTGTACATGAAGGTGAAAGCTTTTGCATGGCTCTCTTCTCCACCTGGAAACCACCTCTGTTCTGATAGCTTCTTGTTTTGCCGGCAGGCGTCTGCGATGAAAGGGCAAGAAGCCAATGTGATCACGGATTACATCCTGAAGGTATCACGATCCTGCGTCGAGATGTTCGTAACCGGAGTGAGATCAAGAAACTAATTCTCTTCAAACTACTCTTGACAGATCCTCGGTCTGGAGGTCTGCGCCGACACCATGGTCGGAGACGAGATGTTGAGAGGCATCTCCGGCGGTCAAAGGAAGCGTGTCACGACAGGTAGACCATTTGATGCTCCTTATCTATCCTGTCGAGCATCTGATTCCAATCTTGGTGGACGCAGGTGAGATGCTTGTTGGACCAGCGAGAGCTCTGTTCATGGACGAGATATCAACCGGCCTGGATAGCTCGACCACCTTCCAGATAGTGAACTCGCTCAGGCAGTCCATTCACATTCTCAGCGGAACTGCGATGATTTCCCTGCTGCAGCCCGCGCCGGAGACATACGACCTTTTCGACGACATCGTTCTTCTCTCCGATGGCCTCATCGTGTATCAAGGCCCTCGCGAAAATGTGCTCGAGTTCTTCGAATCCATGGGCTTCAGATGCCCCGATCGGAAGGGGGTTGCGGACTTCCTGCAAGAAGTAGGTCTACCGCTGTAATCTTCCATCTTCTCCGGTGTGACACTGAGCCTCGGTTTGGTTGGATTCACAGGTGACATCGAGGAAGGATCAGCAACAGTACTGGGCTCGGCATGACGAACCTTACAGGTACGTGCCCGTGAGAGAATTTGCAGAGGCGTTCCAGTCCTTCCGTGTCGGTCGAGCACTGGGGGACGAACTCTCTGTCCCCTTCGACAAGAGCAAGAGCCATCCTGCCGCTCTGACGACCACAAGATACGGGGTTAGCAAGAAGGAGGTGTTGAAGGCTAACATCGACAGAGAACTGCTGCTGATGAAGAGGAACTCCTTCGTCTACATCTTCAGGGCGACTCAAGTAAGCAACCGCTGCCTTCATCGACGGCGAAGAACAGAGTGTCTCATGCCGCCTTGTGATCCCTCTGTTTACAGCTTACCACCATGGCGATCGTTTCCATGACCGTCTTCCTGCGCACGAAGATGCCTCGGGAGACGGAAACCGATGGGTTGACCTACCTGGGGGCACTGTTCTTCGCGGTGATCATGGTCATGTTCAACGGGTTCTCCGAACTCGCCATGACCCTCTTGAAGCTTCCCGTCTTCTTCAAGCAAAGAGACCTCCTCTTCTATCCGGCATGGTCGTACACGATCCCGACATGGATCCTCAAGATTCCCATCGCATTTGTCGAGGTTGCAGTGTGGGTTTTCACAACCTACTATGTCATCGGATTCGATCCAAACATCGGAAGGTAAGAACTGGAAGCTCTTGCATCGTTGTCGGAGTAAACCACCTCACACTGTCTCCGCATCAGGCTGTTCAAGCAGTATCTGCTGCTGCTGGCGACGACTCAGATGGCATCCGCCGTCTTCCGCACCATTGCGGCATTGGGTAGGAACATGATCGTTGCAAACACCTTGGCGTCGCTTTCGCTGCTCATTCTTCTCGTGCTGGGTGGCTTCATTCTTTCACGAGGTAAGCCATGATTCCTCTTTCTCTCTGTCTCTGCAACATGCACTGTGGCTCAGAAACGGCATCACCGAGATCTGCTGCTGCCTGTGGCAGAACAAGTGAAGAAATGGTGGATTTGGGGCTACTGGTTCTCGCCACTGACCTACGCGCAGAACGCGGTCACAGTGAATGAGTTCCTGGCCAACAACTGGAAGCATGTAAGCACACTTCTTTTGCTGAATTCATGCAAAAAAAACCTCGATCTAAGCTCTGCTACAGACTGTTCCAGGATCGAACGAGTCGCTGGGCGTACGAGTGTTGAAGTCACGCGGCGTCTTCCCGGAAGCAAGATGGTATTGGATCGGCTTTGGGGCTTTGGTTGGCTACGTTCTTCTGTTCAATGCTCTGTTCACTCTGGCTCTCAGCTATCTCAGTCGTGAGTACCGCCGTTCCTCATCTCTGCAACACCGCATCGGGAGCATGATTCGTTGATTCGACTACCTTCAATTTGCAGCCTTTGGAAAGTCTCAGCCGCCGATTTCCGAGGAGACTTTGAAGGAAAAACACATCAATCTAACCGGAGAAGGAGTAGAGTCATCATCCAGAGGAAGGAGATCCATGGAACACTCTGCATCCAAGAGCAAGTCCCGTGGACACGCTAGGTCGGCGCTATCTAAATCTTCGCGTGCAGGAAGCGAGAATGGAATGAGGAGGAAGGACAGCTCATCGGGTTCCATGAAGGCGGCTTTCGATCAGAACAGAAGGGGAATGGTCCTCCCCTTCACCCCGCTCTCCATCACCTTCGATGACATAAGATACTCCGTCGACATGCCTCAGGTGCTCGTTCTTGTTCCTGCCCGGCGGTTCATGTTCCCGGAACACCTTTTTGACGGACTGTGACGAGCGTGCAGGAAATGAAAGCTCAAGGCGTGGTGGAAGACCGGTTGGAGCTCCTCAAGGGCGTGAGTGGATCCTTCAGGCCCGGTGTGCTCACGGCGCTGATGGGCGTAAGCGGCGCTGGGAAGACGACGCTGATGGACGTATTGGCTGGAAGGAAGACCGGGGGATACATTGAAGGAAGGATTAACATCTCCGGCTACCCTAAGAAGCAGGAGACCTTCGCTCGCATATCGGGATACTGCGAGCAGAACGACATCCACTCTCCTCACGTCACGGTTTACGAGTCCATCGTCTACTCCGCCTGGCTTCGGCTTCCTCCTGAGGTTGATTCCGAAACAAGGAAGGTTCGTCCGAGAACGCCGCAGATACACCATACGCACAGCCGTCTTCCGAAGCAAAGGCTCATTGGCCATTTCTTGCAGATGTTCGTCGACGAGGTCATGGAGCTTGTGGAGCTGACGCCGCTGAGGGATGCGCTGGTTGGGCTGCCGGGAGTGGATGGGCTATCGACCGAGCAGAGGAAGAGGTTGACCATCGCCGTGGAGCTGGTCGCCAACCCGTCCATCATATTCATGGATGAACCCACCTCCGGGCTCGACGCCAGGGCCGCGGCCATCGTCATGAGGACCGTGAGGAACACGGTGGACACCGGGAGGACGGTGGTGTGCACCATTCACCAACCCAGCATCGACATATTCGAAGCTTTCGATGAGGTGAGAGAGCTCCCGAGGAGGTAATCAAATTGCGCATTTCGAGTGCAGAGCAATCGCCGCGGTGTGACTTCTGCCGGTTTGTCTGCAGCTCTTGCTGTTGAAGCGAGGCGGAGAAGAGATATACGCAGGTCCCCTCGGTCGCCATTCTTGTCATCTGATCGACTATTTTGAGGTGAGACGATCGACGATAGATCAAATCGTATGTGATGCTTCAGCAGGATGATGCCATCTCGATCTCCTCCCTCCAGGCAATCAATGGTGTCAGCAAGATAAAGGACGGCTACAACCCTGCGACATGGATGCTGGAAGTGACGACGCAGGCGCAAGAAGGCACACTGGGAGTCGACTTCTGTCAATTATACAAGAACTCGGAGCTTTACCAGTGAGCGCTCTGTTTCCTCCTCTCTGTTCGTGGCGGACCGCCATGTCTCACATCGGTGCACATTCTGCAACGCAGGAGAAACAAGAGGTTGATCGAGGAACTGAGCATTCCTCCGCCGGGTTCGAGTGATCTCTACTTCCCAACCCAGTACGCTCAACCGATGGCCGTGCAATGCATGGCGTGCCTGTGGAAGCAGCACTTGTCGTACTGGCGGAACCCTCCGTACACCGCCGTGAGGTTCTTCTTCACGACCATCATAGCTCTGCTGTTCGGCACCATCTTTTGGGACCTCGGCACCAAAACGTAAGCTTCTCCTTCGTCGAACCTCATCGATCCCGAGCTTTTGGCTACGCCTGACCGGAATAATCTGCAGATCGAAGAAAATAGATCTGTTTAACGCCATGGGCTCCATGTACGCTGCCGTCATCTTCATCGGGGTGCAGAACTGCTCCTCCGTTCAACCGGTGGTGGCCGTAGAACGAACGGTCTTTTACAGGGAGAGAGCAGCCGGAATGTACTCGGCTCTGCCGTATGCGTTTGGACAGGTAATCCTCTCCCGCATCGGATCGACCAACCTTCCTCGCGGAGACGCATGCGTCGGCTAACACGGTGGTGCTCCGTTCGCAGGTGGTGATCGAGCTGCCGTACATTCTGATCCAGTCGGTGCTATACGGAGTGATCGTGTACGCCATGATTGGCTTCGAGTGGACTGCTGCCAAGTTCTTCTGGTACATATTCTTCATGTACTTCACCTTCCTCTACTTCACGTTCTACGGAATGCTGACGGTGGGGATCACTCCCAACCACAACATCGCCGCCATCGTCTCCGCCGCCTTCTATGGAATATGGAATCTCTTCTCCGGATTCATCATCCCGCGACCTGTGAGTTGGCGACTCTGTTTACGTGCTTTCCTGCTCCATGGCACCCACTTAACTGCCTCCTTCCTTCTGCAGAGAATCCCGATATGGTGGAGATGGTACTACTGGGCATGTCCTGTAGCTTGGACCTTGTATGGATTGGTCACCTCACAGTTCGGTGACATAGAGGAGAGACTCGAGGACACCGACCAGATCGTGTCGGATTTCTTGAGGAGTTACTTCGGGTTCAAGCATAGCTTCCTGGGGGTGGTAGCCGTGATGGTGGTGGTGTTTCCTGTGCTCTTCGCTTTCCTCTTTGCATTCGCCATTAAGATGCTCAACTTCCAAAAGAGATGAAGCTGGCAGCGCCGCCTGCCAAACACCAAAATATTTCTGTGATCATTCATAGATAGATGGACATGGGATTTTTGGGGATATGTATGCAGTTTGATGATGAAGACAACTCTGTGAGTCATTCTTACAAACAGTTATGAAGCAGGTTATTTGGCAGCGATGTCGCAGAGAGCCATCCATCACGCGCACGCGCATCGCGTTGCACGGTCGTCGTGTATAAGCGTCGTGGTTCCCGTCGCATTGCAGCTTTGCTCGCACGCACGCATTTCTGCGAACAGTTGGGGCATGCGCTCGTCTCGGCGCCTCCGCGCCGCGGCCAAGACCCACGCCTGGCTACTGAAATCGGGGGACGCCGTCGACCCTTGCGCCTGGAATAAAGTCCTCGCCTCCTACTCCGAGAGCGACGGGCTTGCGGAAGCCCGCAAGTTGTTCGATGAAATCCCACTGCGAGACACCGCTTCGTGGAACTCCCTCATCGCGGCCTACGTCCGGTCTCGGGCGCACCGGCAGGCGTGGTCCGTGTTCGGGACCATGCTGTCCGAGGGTCTGCCCTTCGATCAGTACACCTTCGGAAGCGTCCTCAAGTCCGTCGCCTGCGCCGCCCGGCTCGACCTCGGCCGTCAGGTGCATGCTCTGATCGTGAAGTCGAGCTTCGACCGCGACGTGTTCTCCGGTAGCGCGCTGGTCGACATGTACGCAAAGTGCGGCCGGATTCGAGAAGCTGTTGTGGCCTTGGAGCTCATGCCGGAGCCGAACGTCGTCTCCTGGAACGCGGTGGTCGCGGGCTATGCGCGCGCCGGAGATGCCAAGGCCGCCTTCCATGTTTCGCGCCGGATGGAGAGGGAGGGCGTGATGCTCGACGAGGCCACATTTGCCAGCCTCTTGTCGTTGCTGGAGGGGGCGGCGGATTACGGACTGATGTCCCAAGCGCACGCTAAGATCGTGAAGTCCGGCAGAACAGCAGATACCATCGTGTACAATGCGGCCATCACGGCGTACTCGCAGTGTGGGTCGGTGGCGGACTCGAGGAAGGTCTTCGACAAGATGGACCGCGTGAAGGATCTGGTGACATGGAACTCGATGCTCGCGGCTTATGCCTGCCATGGCTTCACGGCGGACGCGATCGAGCTCTTTGCCAGGATGCAGAAGCTCGGAATCGATCCGGACATGTACACGTTCACCAGCGCGATCAGTGCGTGCTTTGATCGGGGGCGGAGTGGCGACGGCCGGGTGGTGCACGCGGCGGCGATCAAGATGGGCTTCGATGACGCGCTGCCGGTGTCCAACGCCCTCGTCGCGATGTACATTAGAGCCGGGGAGGATGGCGCGGTGGAAGATGCCTGGAGATGCTTCCGGTCCATGGAGCTCAAGGACTCCGTGTCCTGGAACTCCATGCTCACCGGGCTTTCGCAGAGCGGGTCAGGCGACGCAGCAGCGAAGCTCTTCGCTCACATGCGATCGGTGCAGGTCGAGATCGACCAGTATTCGTTCTCTGCCACCTTGAGATCCTGCTCCGATCTGGCGGTCCTTCAACTGGGGCGGCAAATCCACGGTCTAGCCCTGAGGTCGGGCTTCGCCGCCAATGAATTCGTGGGCAGCTCCTTGATCTACATGTACTCCAAGTGCGGCGTCCTCGGGGATGCGCGACAGGCGTTCGACGAAACGCCCCACGGCAGCTCCGTGACATGGAACTCGATGATCTTCGGGTACGCGCAGCACGGGCGAGGCCGGACCGCGCTCGATCTCTTCTCTGAGATGCGAGAACGAGAGGTGTCGCCTGACCACATAACGTTCGTGGGCTTGATCACCGCATGCAGTCACGCCGGCCTCGTGGAAGAAGGGTCCCGATTGCTGAAGCTGATGCAGCCGGCGTTCGGAGTTCCACTGAGGATGGAGCATTATGCGTGTGGGGTTGATCTCTTCGGCCGAGCGGGCCGCCTCGAGGAAGCGAAGAAGCTGGTGGAGTCGATGCCCTTCGAGCCCGACGCGATGGTGTGGATGACGCTGTTGGGTGCGTGCAGAATTCACGGCGACATGGCGTTGGCGAGACATGTGACCGAGCGGCTGCGCCTGTCGGAGGCGGAACACCACTCCACCTACGTCCTTCTGTCGCACATGTACTCCGGTCTTGGCCTGTGGGCGGACAGAGCCGTGGTTCAGAGGACGATGAGGAGCAGAGGGCTAAGCAAAGTCCCGGGATGGAGTTGGATAGAGATCACCAACGAGGTGCATTGCTTCAATGCAGAAGACAGGTCGCACCCTCGGTCGGAGGAGATCTACAGGATGTTGGAATTGTTGATGGAGACGGCTTCCTTGTCTGAGATCGAGGTGTTGGATTCGATCCCTTAGGACTTTGGTCCCAAGACCTTGGCACGGGTGTTCTCTGCATCACACCAACAAAAATAATGCTCGAAGATCCACGAATTATAAATCACTAAGCATGGAACATAAAATCCAAGGTCATATGTGACATACCGGTGGGTAGACAGCTACAATCGTCAAGAGCAGACACAAGTTATAAGAGAAACGGCTAATACTCCTAGCAAATAGCGGAAGTACACAAAATGATTGCCATTACTCTTGCAAGCATTGCTGTCGATACACCAACAATAAAGGAGCTAATTTAATTGAATACTACTGCTACTCATTGTTTCTCCTAAACCATTTGTGGTACTTCAACTAAGAACAGCAGCAATTGGTGGAGTAATTGCAGGTATTACCAGGACGGCTGTGTTGCTAGCCACCGGCTGGAACGCGGCAGTAGTCTCCAGACGCTCCCAGATCATTCTTCGCTTCTCCTCCGTTGCCGCTCGCTTCTCTTCCTCGTCCTCAACCCTCTCTTTGCAAGCCGTAAATAGCTCTTCGTTCATCTCACATAGCATTTTTTTGACGTTTTCTGTTAAATTCAGAACAGCTTGGTTCCAATGACTCCGGATGTTCCTCTCCAAGGCTGGCAAAATCAAAGGCATGATTGCTTGCTGGTTTTGGGACGCCAGACTCGCGACATGGTCATTATTCCACATGAGCAGGGCCCTCTCTGCAACCTGTTGATGGTCATTTAAAACGTCATTAAAATAGCGGTGTTGATAAATGAAAACAAGAATACAAGCTAGCAGCAAAAACCGGTATGAATTACAAAGCCAGCATTCGAATGGTAATGATGGCCACCATGGTGCATTACTTGTTGTTTTCTAATCACAAGATTAAATATGACTACACTTACCTAGCATCATCATTTGCTTATAAACTAGGTAATCACAATGGAGGAAAAGAAGAGGGGTGATGTTATGTTGCCCTTATCGATTGCTTGTCAAAACTTTCCCTCGGTTTGCTACATTTGCTGCAAAAATAGAGTCAGGTGCTCGTGTAGGTCACAAGTGCAATCCACTAGAGAAACCTTGCTGACGAAACTACAGGTTTTATCATTACATCAACTAAGAACAGCTTGGATGGAAAAGTAGCTGATTCTTGAAGAGCATACTGTCAATGATAAAAGCTACAAACAAGAAATAACATAAGAATACATTTATGACGAACAAAAAATAATTTGAATCAACTCTAGGTTGCACAACTATTTCGAAAAAAAAAGAAGAGAAAATGGTAACTAAGCATTTACATATACATAAGGTCGAGAAAGGAATTTAAATACACAGATGGCAACCCTTGGCACCATGTTAAGATTTCTTGTTTGTGACTTGTGCGTCAAGTGCTTGAATCACAAAAATAACATCTCTATTTTCATGAAAACAACCTCTTAACTTGCAAGGTTGTATATATCGATCTTCCTCGCACACCGTTTATGGGCAGAAACCTTGGGCGATGGACCCCAACTTCTAAAAGAAATTTGAGTACTTACATGTATGTACCCGTACATTTTATATATGCTATGTGCTGAACCAAGTGTTAAACCATAGACTCCGTGTTATAACTTTCAGATGCATGCTAAAATCATCACAACTACAAATTAATTGGACATATTTAATTGAACTTTTTCAGAAGACTTTATTGCGTAATCAACAAATATGGACTCGAGTTCTCCTTTCAGTCTTGCCAGAGCTAAAATGAATGCCATATTCCAGGTAACAGATTGTCAACACAGGTAAACCCCGATAGAGTGTTTTTTGCACAAGTTTATCACAATAAGCAAGGTAGATGATTGGCAAGACTGTAGACCCCCATCAATAACCAACCTACTCTCTCAAGATACCTCTGAGAGTTCATATCAACATTCAAATTAGGAATTAGTAGAACATGCACACAGATGCAGGTGGCAGGGAAGTATCTTCTTTTTAGCCAAAGAAAACAGCAGCTAGAAGGAAAAGCCAATAGAAAGAGGAAAACTTCAAGATATGAACATAATTATTATCATCAATAATAGGTTGGAAGCACATATAAAGCTAAGAATGCCCATTACAGATTCAACAATTTTACAATTACATGACAAATTGCAGTTTAAGCTAGTACTACTTGGAAGCAAACGAGTTAGAGAAACAGTTATGATCACCTGGAAGTGGGAGCTGTTGATGCAGAAACCAATCCTCCGGAACAACGGAATCACACATTTCTGGAGCTCCGCTGGGCTAGTAGACTCCAAGACCTCCTCCAACTCGCTCAAAAACATAACTTCCTTCTGACTGTTTGTCACTGGCCAATATCTCAACAACCCTTTTATCACTGAGCTTGCCAGCATAGGCTCCTTCTCTATGAACTGTGTCACACAGTAAGTCAGCTGCTGAAGATAAACACCTAATGTTTTCGGTTTATGCAGCGGTATTAAAGCCCTCCACAAGAAAATTTTGTGCTCCTCCTTGAGAGGCAGAGCAAACCCACTGATCACACTTCCAAAAACTTCTAACAACTCGGCAATCCCATTATGCCGATCTGTCTCAGACACAAACCGATAAAATATATTGCTCACTGCTTTCCTGATGAAAGGACGATGCACCATAAATTTTCCGTAGATCCTATGCAGGATAGTTTTCAAGCAATCCTTTTCTCTTGGGTCCTCGGAATCAAAGAGTTCAAGCAGTCTTGCAATGAATGAATGATCTACATACTTCTTTCCTATCTTAGCATCAAGCGAGGAGGACTCTATGAACTTTAGAAGCAAATCATAGACGAGTTGCAGATGGGACCAAGCTGGATCGAACATCAGCTCTTCCTCTTCAGCCTCCCCGCCGCCAGCACTGGATCGTGTGTTTGGAGGGAAAGTTCTAAACAAGTTAATAGCGAACATCTTACAGCTAGCAGAAATCATGGGCTCAGTAAACTTAGAAGTACCAGCATCAACGTAATCGACGAGATCTAATAGTGCCTGTCGTTTCATATCCTTCTCGGCACAGTTCTTGTTTGGATCAGAGAAATCGAAAACAACACAGCAGAGCTTCATCTTACTGATGAAAAGATTATGCTTTTCAGAGTTAGGGACATCTTTGAACAACAGGAGAGGTTCGATGCTGGTGACGACGCTGGACGGAAAGATAGCAGAAGCAGTCCGCTTCACAGTGGCCGACCGGGAGGAAACCACATTGCCACTGCTAGTCCGCTGGATTGGGTTCCCGTTCGCGGAGGCCGTCCCATTGTTGCTGAGATGGCTGTGAGCGGAGCCTGAAGAAGCATCAGATTTGGAAGATTTGCGAGGCAATTTACCGAGGAATTGCTTCCACATGATGCCTAAACTAGGGAGGCCCTCAGATCAAGCTCATGCTGTCAGAGTCTCGCGACAAGAATGGCATGCACTGAATCAAACCCCATCTGGGGATGCTGATGCCGTTGAATGACTCGAAAATGACGGTATCTACGTAACGCGCGCGACAAAGCAACTGGATTAAATGCTATTGGAAACTACGACTTCCTCTCGAAGCCCTAAGAAGTCCAGATTCGGGAAATCGGTAGCCTAATCAAACCAAGAGGACGCGACTCAGAATCCGTGAGCGGGAAGCAGAAACCCTAAGTTGCGAGAATCTCCAACAGATAAAACAAATCCCACCTACCGTCACGCCGAGCTAACCGAGACGACTGTAATTCCAGATCTCCGAAAGGGGGAGCAATCGGAGGAAAGGGCCGAAATTACAAGCCCCCGGAAACCCCGGAGAAAGGCGGAGAAATTCACAGATCCGGCGAGAAGAGCTCGATCAGAAGCGTGGTTCCGGTAGGGGCCGGCGAATTCCAGCAGGGGCTGGTGAGATCGGGGCCGCCTTCGATCTCCCCCACCCTCGTCGCATGAGCGGATGGATCTGCAGAGAAGAAGCAGCAGCAAGAAGAACCAGAAGCGGCAGTACAAAGAAATATAAAAGAATTCCAGATGTTTTGCTTCTCGCCGAATCCTCTTCCTTTCCGGTTCAAAACGGACGGTTCCAATTCCCCCACCGGGACCAGATCAGACGATCCGATCCGTCGAAATGAATCAGCACGAGATCGTTCGATTGAAGTGAATCCGGCCGTTGAACGACGACACGACGACAACGAGAGGAATTGACCGACGGTGATGTGGTACGATGGGCGTGGGTGCTCGCTTGCTTATCTGCTTCCAACAGTGAAATGGAAGGAAAACTAATTGCTGGGTTGGTGACATGTCATATTTGTCGGTTGGGGTAGACTTTTTGTTATGTTGTGCTCGAAGGAATGTCTTAACGAGAATGCGTGGAGACAACGTGGGACCTGCGGAATAATAAATCCTCGAGTTAAGATATCAACGCGGACACATCTGACCATCGGACGGTCACGATCTCCCCAATCAGAACGTTCGCTTCGGTTTCCACGTGCAATATAAATTAGGGCAACGGAGGAGCAGATTTGGAAAGCCGCTTCGGAAACGTGGCAGGAATTGAATGCATCACGTGGCAGGAATTAAATATACGATCTAATGAGTCGACTCACCGGTTCGACCGATGATCCATTGAACCGAGCCCGATCAGACCGGGTTCCAATGATTCTAATGGAAGCAGGTGAGCTTAGATCGACGCAGGCGGGTCGATTTGACGACCCGATCCATTGTGACTCGTTAAGCGGGCTCATTTCCACTCGACTCGGCCCACAAGCCTCTAATGTCACATCAAAAGTGCTGCCCTGTGCAAGCCGTCCCGCTCACTCGGAAGCCCCAAATTTGAAATCGGAATCCTAAGCGCTTCTCCTTCGTTCTCCCCTCTTCGCTCTTCCCCCCTCCCGATTTGACGACGTAGGGCTTCTGGACTCCCGCCATGATCCATGGCGGTTGACCTTGGGAGCTGCTCCGCGAACGAGGACCCCTTCGCAGACTTCTCCCTTCTTTCCCTCCTCCCACGAACTCTAGGAGGCGCGCTCCGTGCCGACCCCCCTCCCTTGGACGCGCACGAGACGGAGGTCATCAAAGCTCTTCTTGATTCCGTGGTAACATTCGATTTCTTGCTTGCTCCAATTCAACCTTATGCGTCGGATTCCCTGGATCCGAGGATTTAGGGTTTTTCTATTGAATTATTGATCGGGAGGGCTGGGCATTGTCCCTTTCTTTTTCGTCGGTGTCTTCCCGCCCCGGTCCTGACGTTCTAATTGTTGGGCTTCTGTTTTCGTGATCAGGTTGGCTCCAAGGAGGTCCTGGAGCAGGCACATGCTATCAACTATAGTTGTCGAAACGTTGTAAATTCATCTCAAGACGGAAACAAGACGATTCTTGCAGATGTTAAGAATCGGCTTGTTTCGCGAAGGCCTGCATTGGGCCGTAAACGTGCTCAATTTTCCTTGAAGCCCATATCAAGGTAAAACATCTTCTTGTTTCAAATCGTTTTCTCGCTCTTAAATTCCACTCTTTTACACTCTGCCGGTTATAGCTTCTTGCTTCGTTGCCCTGTCCTATTGTTGTCTGGGATCAATCTGTTTGCTTTATAGTACATCGTGCTGACTTTTTACATTTAATCGTTATCTGATGAGACTACTGAAACGGGCTTTGCAAATCTTTCTCTGACAGCAACCCTGTTCCAGATGTTGACTTTAATTCTCAAATTGATCATTTAGATGATCCGGAGGAGTACTTCTTTGCCTTTGAGCAACTTGAGAGTAATCCTCTGCCTACAATTTGGAATTGATCTGTTGTATAACCTTTATCTTTCTGTTATCCTCCACCCACTTCTTTTTTTTTTTATTGGTGTAAATGTAGATGCTGGCAAAGAGCTAAAGAAACTAAGGGGCGAGGTTGCTACTGAACCTACAAAGAATCAGCAGGTCACCGGTCGCAAACGTCGTCCTGGAATTCTAGGGTTTGTCTAACTTTGTTCAATAGTTGATTCAATATAGTTTCATTGTACAATTAACGAAGTTTTAATGTACAAGAACCTCCATTGATGCTTATATTTGCATTCATTATAAAACCTTGCTTTCCTTGTCGGGGATATGACTTGCAAAATGACATCGACATTGCATATGCTGAGATAAATTTCCAAGTATTGTGATGCACTCAATTTGGAGATCGATTATCATTCACAATGCACCATAATTTTCCATACTGTTTCATAACAGTGTAGTGGAGTTGCAACTGGTAATGGATTTTCAGATACATTTGATTGACTTATGTTGCTTCCGTTTTGGATTTATTGAAGTTGTTTTTTTTTTAAGTTGTATTCTGGCATTAATGCTGGCTGTGGAACATTTGATTTTTTTCAAGATATCAAGACAACTGTACATGCAATTTGACATTATTACATTTACTAACACCTTAGTGAAGTGTTGCATAGATTAGTACTGGTGGCTTTGTTATGTATTCTTGCACTAGCTATAAACCAACCAAATAAATAGACTTGTAATAAGTAATAGGTATGAATTTCCTAATAGTTGTGTGTCTTTCCTGTATGGATCAACTGACAAAAAAAATCATGACATTTGATGATCTGATATTGTCATGGTATTATTGTTTAATGTGGTTAGTAGATTATTCATATAATAGTCTTAACAAAAATACTGTATCCTCTATGCTTGCCATGTGCTTCACCTTGATTAAGATGAAAGTTTCTTGTATTTTTTTGGTGTTTTTGGTGATTTCTGTTTCTTTCATTGTACCAGGAAGACGGTTAGTTATAAGCATCACTTCTCTGCCACAGTTGATACTACTGAACCATTTAGTGTATCACAGGAGGTTCTTGATCAGAGAAATGCCACTTCATCCAAGGCTTCAATTAAAACCAAGCCAACTGCAAATCTGCATCCTACTTCATTTGATCAACCTTGCAATTTACATTCCGCGGACACAAATAACATACAACTTTTAGCTACTGAACAAGAAGGTTCAATAATTCTATCAAACATTAGTTTAATTACTATTGTTGAAAGAGACTCTGAGTGATCTTTTATAATTTCAACAGATTCTGTAGCTGACGAGAACAATGCAAACAATCTTCTGGAAAAGCTGTTGTTTTCATTCAGAGATTTGGATGAAGGTGAAGGGACAGCTTTTCTGAGGGAGAGCTTGCAGATTAAGTCAATTGAGATAGGAAAAATACATCTTCCTGAGTTGCATTCCATCCAGAGAAACAATTTTAGGACATTGGAAAATAGAGTAGCAAAAGAGAAATCAGAAGCTCACCAACTTCTACCAACTTCCGCAACCCTATCAAGAAGTCCGCTTGCAGATACGTCATACTTGCAAAGGCACACGTCACTTAATGATCAACAAGGAAATCCATACATGATCCCTTTGAGTGCTGATGCACCATATGCAACCTCACGAACTCCAGCCCGAAGTCCACTTGCAGTGATTTCAAATTTTCAATGGCGTCGTTCGGTTGATGAACCACTAGAAGATCCATACATGATTCCTCCAAGTGATGATGCACCATATTCTGGTGACTCTTGTCCAACTAGCCGCTGGCAGAAAAAGTCTCTTTCACCTCCTGCTAATATCGGTTATCCGAATCGGAATGGTTTGCTTGTTAGAGATGCTTTAGATTCTGTGAGGTCGGATGATGGAATACTGAATTTGGTTGATAGATTGCAGATTTCAGTTGCCAAAGCAGATAAAACCATTGATGATATGATTGCAACAGAGGAAGATGTAATAGAACATGTGCATTGTTCACCTGAGAGTACAATAGAACATAGGGACCATTTAATGACTGATGACCTGAGCAATTTCGATGGGTTCAATGAGCAAATGGAGGAAGTAAGTAATTATGGTTCTGGGCCATATTCATAGTACTGCAGTATCATGTTATAACTTTCTGGTGCATATTCTTTTTTAGGGCAATCGTGTCCAACTTGATCCATTGTATGAACGTCCTGATCATGATGTTGAGGATCCAGCTTCTGGTTGCTCCAATCAATGTAGTAGAGATGGACCAGATAGCAAACGTGAAAGTACAGCTGAAGGTCATATTATATCTGAAAGTGATGCCGTTGTTGATAAATGTGATGCTGATGACAATTTGCAAAATCAGGTGAGCACTTGTAGATGCAAAGTTTTTTTTTATTAAGTTTTAATAGAATGCAGAAATCTGATTTTCTGATGCAAACTCTAGGTAAACATTGGAGCACCAGATGTCTTGGTGGTTGATGCCGAGGCACCCAGAGGTATGTATGCTCACCTGAGATGGTTTCTGTGTATGATATTTTCTTCACAAGTACTCAAATAAGGATTTCATCCAGATAATGCATTTTTAACTAAACCCTTTCGTTTGTGCCAATTGTGCTTTGTTCAAGGACTGAACATTACTTTTGCCCCTTTTATATTTCTCTTATCATGGCTTTTTTTTTTCTTTGTGGATCATCTCAGTGCTTGCTCACTCTACAGCTTATCCTGACATTGATGATCCAGCTTCTGGTTGCTCCAATCAATGTAGTAGAGATGGACCAGATAGCAAACGTGAAAGTACAGCTGAAGGTCATATTATATCTGAAAGTGATGCCGTTGTTGATAAATGTGATGCTGATGACAATTTGCAAAATCAGGTGAGCACTTGTAGATGCAAAGTTTTTTTTATTAAGTTTTAATAGAATGCAGAAATCTGATTTTCTTATGCAAACTCTAGGTAAACGTTGGAGCACCAGATGTACTGGTGGTTGATGCCGAGGCACCCAGAGGTATGTATGCTCACCTGAGATGGTTTCTGTGTTTGATATTTTCTTCAAATACTCAAATAAGGTTTTCATCCAGATAATGCATTTTTAACTAAACCCTTTCGTTTGTGTCAATTGTGCTTTGTTCAAGAACTGAACATTACTTTTGTCCTGTTTATATTTCTCTTCTCATGTGTCTTTTTTTCTTATGTGTGGATCATTTCAGTGCTTGCCCACTCTACAATTTATCCTGACGTTGATGATCCAGCTTCTGGTTGCTCCAATCAATGTAGTAATGATGGACCAGATAGCAAACTTGAAAGTGCAGCTGAAGGTCATATTATATCTGAAAGTGATACCGTTGTTGATAAATGTGATGCTGATAACAATTTGCAAAATCAGGCGAGTGCTTGTAGATGCAAAGTTTTTTTATTAAGTTTTAATAGGATGCAGAAATCTGATTGTCTGATGCAAACTCTAGGTAAATGTTGGAGCACCAGATGTACTGGTGGTTGATGCTGAGGCAGCCAGAGGTATGTATGCTCACCTGAGATGTTTTCTGTGTTTGATATTTTCTTCAAATACTCAAATAAGGATTTCATCCAGATAATGCATTTTTAACTAAGCCCTTTCGTTTGTGTCAATTGTGCTTTGTTCAAGGACTGAACATTACTTTTGTCCTGTTTATATTTCTCTTCTCATGTGTCTTTTTTTCTTTTGTGTGGATCATTTCAGTGCTTGCCCACTCTACAGATTATCCTGACGTTGATGATCCGACTTTTGGTTGCTCCATTCAGATTAGTAGATATGGATCAGATAACAAACTCGAAAGTACAACTGAAGGTCATATTGTATCTGAAAATGATACCATTGTTGATAAATGTGGTGCTGATGACAATTTGCAAAATCAGGCAAGTGCTTGTAGATGCAAAGGTTTTCATTATTAAGTTTTTAAAGGGATGCTGAAATCTGAGAGTCTGATGCCAACCCTAGGTAACGGTTGGAGCTCCAGATGTAATGGTGGTTGATGCAGAGGCATCAAGAGGTATGCTATGCTCAGCTGAGATAGTTTCTGTATTTGACATTTTCTTCAAATACTCACCTGAAAGTACTCTGTATTTGACATTTTCTTATTTAATTTGGCTGTAAGTTCCAGTTTCATATTTCCTTGTTTTTTTTAATCTCATATAACTCTTAAATATATAGCCAGTTTCCATGTTTTGGATATTTTTGTTTTACAGCATATGCAATAGTGCAATGCATATTTTGTTTTTTGTATTTTTGTAGTTCAGTTTTATGTTCAGTGTACAAGTGCAATTTACTATGATTATACTATTCGTATTACCTAAAGTCTTAGTTGCAATATTTGACATAGAATTTAATTCTCTCAACAACAGTCCTTCCTGTGAATGAGCAATCTAAAGATGTACACACCTTAGCAGGAGGGAATATGGAGGTAATGACTCTTGTATTTATTTCTTATATTGCATTTTTCTTTTGTTAGATGTTTATTTCTTTAACGTGCCACTATATGGTTTGTTGGAATCTTCCAAACCGGTCGGATCCTTATGTTTCATTATGATAACTTGTAAATATTCCTACTGAAATCAAGGAATGCAATATACTTTAGGTTCGGCTTCAATTTATCAATGACTTAATTCTCCATCTTTGTATAGTAAGTAGAACTAATTTGCAAAATATGCATATGATATACCATGCCATGATATTTTAGGTAAATGATGAAGAATTTGGTATCTACTTTGCTGTACCTAAATGCACTATGCAACACAATATATCTCCAACCTCTATGTAAAAGCACAAGTCTTAAGATGATCATTTTGTGCATTTAATTTTGAGATTAATACGATTGATTGCTTTTTTTTTTGTCTCTAATGATACACATTATGTAGAATTCACTCCTTATTACTCTCATGACGAATGGAACTTTAGATAAAATGTGATAACATTTTTAGAACTTCCAATAAAAGAATAAGAAGAAAATTTAATGGTTTCTTTGTGAAAAACATTAATTTTCTTTACATCTGAATGTAGTCTAGTGAATAGGGGTTTACAAGATTTTATAGCCAACTATAGGTTGTTAACGATATAAGTTCTTTATTTTTTATTTGTATGGCAAATTTTTGCAAGAGAACAACTTGCTACAGTCTTGTTTGTGTTAACACAATTGAGGCCTCAATCCTTTCACATCAAAATCAATGATGTTCATAAACCTTCCTACTCTCTGTAGGCTGAAGTCCAGGTAAGCTTTTTCACTCCTGCCATTCTTCTCATCCACCTCATCTTTGCAGGCTAGAAATGTGATATGGAATGTTAGTATCAAAAAACTATGATTCTCTTCTTCCACCTCGTCCATTTCCTCATTGTCTGTGCAGGCTAGGAATGTGATTTGGAGTTTTAGGAGACAGTTTCCACATTTTCACTTAGGATTTAGGAATGGTTTAATCATGATTCTAAGAGGATCCTGGGCTTTAGCATCCTCCTTCCTGCCACTAAGCTTCTATTGTTCCATGAACTTGGCACCATGGATAGTATAAACATAATCATCATGACATGTCATGCTTCAATAGTACGTTATTCTTTATCATTATTTTTTGACAAAAGGTAATGGCATGACTTGAATGAAACATTTACTTGCCGAAGGATTGGAATGAGACATATCGATGTGCGAGGATCAAAATGTAATTAAATGTACAATTTGGGGATGCTGTAAGCAATCTATCTTAATTCATACTTCATAGATGATTAGTGATCATTCTTGTCTTTTTAGCTTATCATCAAGCTAATCCCTATTACTAGGAGAGGATAACTAGTATATGTTTGCCCTTTGCTTCCCAAACTGCCACTTGTCTACACTGCCCATAGGTCACACACTAATATCACATTTAGTATGTGAACCTTTTCAGTCATATGAGTTGACTACCGATAAATTATCTTTCACCAATATCGACAGTAGCCCCTTGTCAACATCAATGGTAAAGTTATAGTTAAAGCTTTATTAACATTTCAGTGAATTATATGCTGATTTCACTGATGATTTCATGAATGTCTATGATCACCTATGGTATCCATTGATAACAAATTACCATGTTAGACTCCATTGATGGTATGAGATTGAAAATTCTTGCTTCGTGATAGTTTATTTTCTCACTTATTTTAAGTACGATTACTACTGAAGTTTGAGACTTTGAACTGGTGGGTGTAATCTCTTTGTGCATCTGATACTGCTTAATCTTTTAGGCACAAAGTTGTCATACAGCTTCTGGATTATCCCAAAACATTGAAAAGAAACAAAAAGCTTTGCCAAGCAGAAAAGACAAGCAAAAATTGGTTTCAAGAAGGCAAAGCCTTGCAGGTTCAGTTATTACAGTCTCTTAAAGTGTAATAACATACAGTAATATCATCTCCTTTATAATGAGAATATCTGGGAACTCTCTTTTCTATAAATTTAGATGCTGGTATGATATGGAATTCTGGTGTAAGGAGAAGCACAAGAATTAAGTCAAGACCTTTAGAGTATTGGCGTGGGGAGAGATTTTTATATGGACGCATACATGATAGTAAGTACCCCTTTATCTCTATTTATTCATTGCATTATCTTATATCATTGAAAACTATTGAACATTCTGAAACTTCTACATGTTTATGCTTCTCTGTCTTTGTTGGGTGTACGGTTAGATGTTACCTGATAATATGCACCTTAATGTGATAACCTGCTCATATTGTAGTTTACTAACATGTTCGAGTATCCTCCAAAATGTCATCTAAAGCTTCTTCTTTTTTTTCGTTTTGTTTCTAAAAGCACATACCCTACTAATTATTTTGCCATTTCATTTTTTTTTTAGTTCGTTAAAAGCCCAAAGCAACTTTGGGAGTAGTAGAAGCCTAAAATTATCAGTTTTTGTCTTAGGCCTGTGATGTCTAGATATGCAACATTTTTTCTATGTAAGCATATATTTCAGTTTTGTGTTTAGAAAGCTCTTCTGCAACATGTCATTATTTTCAAATGTCAAAAATATTTTAAGTTAATTATCAAATGTTAAAAAGTTTTTGAGTTCTTCAAATTTGTGAACTTCATATTTAGAAATCACTTGGCACAATACTGATTTAAGTGGATTGGTGAGCAGACAAGTTAACTTGTGGTCCTATAGAACATTGAACTAATAAATGTATCTTTAAATAGAACAATGCTAGAGAGCAATGTAAATGATGTGGAAAAAAAATATTTAATAATGATCCTTACGGATGAAATGGGAAAATAAAACATGGTCCCCGTGGTTAATGGTTCATAGAGTTTTTATACTATCAGCAATCAAATTTACGTTCTATTTTCTCCTATTGCATATCATAGGAGGGCTAAGCATACAAAGGCCAGGCTTGCAGTGTCACAGGCATTAGCATGATGGCATCAGCATCCAAAATCTGCTGAAGCATACAATTTTAAGTGACTGTGAAGCTGCAGTTCTTGCTAAAGCAGGGATGTGTTTTTTATCACATTTTTATCAACACATATTAACATCTGATTTGGAGAACAGAGAAATCTAATTTCAATGAAAGAGCATGTACCGAAACAGACCAAAAGTTTGGGTTTTCCTACTTTTTTTCCGTTTCAGGGAATAGAACAGTGTAAGTAACGTGTGGGTCAGAAAAGAGTCGAGAGAAGGTGGGTAGAAATGTTCAAAAGAGATATATGAACTAGCGGCCTTCTGAAAGAGTAAGATTAGGTGGTGACGTTGCTAACTTTTAGATTCTTGCTAGTGTGAGAAAAAGAGACTATCTTATCGTTCCATCTGTAGTAAATCTCAGCTGAGATTTTTGTACCAGAACATGAAGCTTCTCTGGCTTAAGTTTATACCACTTGTACAGATTAGGCTAGCTAGCCAAGATCCCAGATGTTGACAGCACTTTTGAAAAGTTGATTTCATGTAGAGCTACAAAGGCAGGAGCGCTGCCAAATACCTCCCATATAATTTCAAGCAAATGGAATAGAAAGCTATTAAGTCATTTTGACTACTGTCATCTGTAGTGTTTCGATTAAAGTGTCTTTTTAATATATGTCTGCCTATACATCGGGCATTTGTTGGTCTTATGAGTACACTTTTAGATGATTATGAATATGCCATTTTAAGTAGAGGCTTCTTCCAAGGATTAAGGAATGTTCACAACATAATATTCCAGTTATGATCATTCAAGAAAATCTCATGACTCAAAACATATGCATTTTGTAATATTTCATATTTTAGCAGCTCATTTTAGGTTGTAAAAGTGGCAACTTGGAGAAATCGTTAATATGTTTTTTTTAATTTTCACTACCTGATAGGCCTGGCAACAGTGATCGGGGTGAAGCGCTCATCCCCAAGCAACAAAGGTAAGCTGAAGGTGACATCATTCGTGTCCGAGGAATATGCGGACCTTGTTGCCCAAGCAGCGCAACTTTGATGTCCGAGACCTCTTCATTCCTTCATTCATGTCTACCGTTGCTTGCTTCACTTGTGCCCATCGTCTTGTGATGTTGCCATCCGTCCAATTCTCCAGTTGGATGTTACATGATGCTGCTTCAACTGGTGGCAGGAAGCCCCGTGTGTCATAGTGGCAGTGTTTGAACTCGGCTTGCAAAGGGTCGCCCGACTGCTTGTTTGTCTTTGTAAAACCTGAAAGGCTCGCCTTATATCCTTTCTCTTATATTAGAGGGACTCCACAGGCTTGATCTCTTCACGTTAATTCTATGTTTATATTTTTGATGTTTCAAGATGGATCCATTTCTATTCTAATAAGAATTAGGATATCGCAGCGCAACGGTAAAATCTTATCGTGCATGTTGAAAGAGTGACGTGCCTTTTTGCTCGGCCAATAAAGTTCTCAATTATTTATTTGGTTGCTTCTTGAGAGCGACGACTCCTAAGTGATCTTTGGGACCTCCAGTGCTGGCTGACGTCAGGTTTCTCGAGCTGCTCTGTTTGATTTCTCCGATTCAGCTCTCTTACTGTGTCCACAACCATAACCCTTTGGATGGCATGCAAGATCTTAACGCATGCTTCTCACATACATCATCCGCATGCATGATTCCGCCAACCTTTTCGCCTGTTGAAGTGAATCGCCTCAGCTCCCGAGCCTTGTCAATTTAATACGCTGACAACTTCAAAGATGATTGTTCGTCATCTTTGTAAAAACGTACCTTTCGAATAGAGTGGGAAGTCCGTCATGCCATTTATTGTTATATGATGTTTTATTGCGAGAGACAAACCCAGAAATCCAAAAGCTTACCGTCATTAGCACGCAAACATTTAAAGCACAAACCACAAATTCTTATATGACGACACAGGCAGCGAAGGTATGACATTTAAATCCACAGGTCATATTAACTAACCGACCAATGCGCCAACAGGCAGGCAGTTAAACGGGTGCCAACTCAAGCAGCACAATGTGGTGGTCCGGTCAACAACAAAGCCACACCTCATGGTCAAACAATCCTGAAATAGGTCAAACACCACTGCACTTGCAGGTTATTCAACAAATCTCTCTCTCTTAAAAAGGTCTCACTACACCTCATATCACATTCCAACAAGCTTCAACCACAGCTAAATATTTTACCTGCATGTTTGAAACTCCACCTGGTCAGTTGAAACCCAACGACATACAGAAAGTAAGCGTGGCTCGAAAGGCTCACCGGGGTTCGACCGTCCGCACATCACCTGCCCCTGCCGCAAAATGATCTTCTCACATTGTTCACAACAGGAGCAGGTCTTTTAAAGTGTTATACAGCTGCACGAGTTACAACTGCAGACAATGAGATTTCAACCAAGAACATCGACTTTGCTCACTTTTGAACAGAAACTAGAAACGCATTGATGCAAGAGATTTAAAGAAAAGCTTCGAAAGAAGACCTTGAAAAGAAAAACCATCAGTAAGCATAACGAAAAATTATCATGATACATCGAGTCCAAGAGACTAGTCAGCTTCTTATCTTCCAGCAAGGCAACCATGTAAAATTTATACTAATCTTCCAGATAATTTTACAATTCCCGGTGGAAAGCAGAACTTGATATTGGAAGTTAATACTAATTCTCGATGAAGATTTTACTAGAACAACGCGTACCTAGCATTATCTTGGGACTCTAAACAGCCCAATGTGTTCCAGATCAGATGCTGAAGACCACAGAGGGCATCATAAAATGCCTGCATAGTGAACATAAGGTTACCTACAAATAGCTAACGCTAGTTTAAGGTAGACGTCTGTCTCACTGACCTAAAGCTGTTATTCAAATACGTCCAGCCCCTGTCCATGCACTTCACTGGCCAAAGTTCATCTCCGAGTATCTGCTAAGATGTCAAAACTGGCATATTGCAAACATGCTTCGGAGACAACCAAAACAATAAACACTATACAATGCTCGCAATTCAAAAGTTCAATCATAGACGAGTTTTTGTGCTTACCTACGAGGCTTGTTCTGGCGTTCTCCAAGTTCCTCGTTCGCAACCTCTACAAAAATATAAAACAAGCAAATCCCAGGTGACCTTGATGACGATGAAAATTTCAGATCAATGATTCACAATAAAAGAAGCATCGAATGACAGTCTACCAGGTCTCTGTGAGAGTTTCAAGGAACTACCAGGTTTGTTTGTGCTAGATTCCCTGTGGCATAAGAAATGACTCGTGAGGTATTTAAGAATACTACACAGACCAAAATGAAAAGCAAAACATAGATGCAGCAAAAAAAGCAACGAAACACAATAAAAGCTACAAATCAGTGAGACGCCGCATGGCATGATAGATTTACAGGTCAACTATTCAACCAGGTCAGATTAAATTAGTGCTTTAACCAAGCATACTTTGTCCAGGCAGAATACTATTGCGATTTCACATTAGAAAGAAATAATATTGTGATGATGCTTGGTTGTTATGCCAGAGATATTGACGGTAGATTATCTCCATAGCATGTAGAATCTCGACTCACAAGAAATAAAAGCATGCAACACTTGCAACAAAATAAATCATCAAACACAAGACGAGGGGCCAAAAAAACAGGAATATTGATAACACCACCTACAAACTAAAAACTTAAAATCTTCACAAGTTAATCCTTTCATGAGCTTTTTTTTGGTTAAAAAAGGGTACAAAATGTGGACGCCTTCAGTGCACAAACTGAAAAGACATTGCGACACAATATCCAACTAAAAAACATATGTACGTTAAATAAAACACCCAAATTGGATATTAAATGTAATTATTAGTTTAAAAAGTTTCTTCTTCTATACCCAAATCTAATTTCATATGAATTGAGCATACAACATAAATTAAAAGATGCTTACTTATAAAGCGATTCATATAGATGACCCATATCAGCTATTAAATCAATCATTAATATCAACAGGATGCATGAATCACATATGCAAAGTGCTCGGTAGTTGATATTAACAAGTCATGGTGACGAACCTAGGGTTAAGATTCATACACCTATTTGCTTTTCGAATAATAGCCCTGATGTAAACCATCGTTCATTAAGTCTAACAAGGATATTACTATTCCAGACTCCAACGTATATAAAAATTACAAGACATCATGTTATTGCGTAGCATATCTCAGACATGTACTCGATCCCACTAAGAATGTGGTTTCCTGTGCCCCCCAAATCTTGTGAAGTCCATATATCTTACAGAAGAATAACCATCAGTTTAGCTGCCCCTTTGTTGTTTATAAAATTGACGTCCACTTCAAAGTTCAAACTTCAGCTTCACTTGAAGTTCTAAGTTCAACTCAAGTCCAAAATTGTTCTTCCTATTCATCTACTTTACAAGTCCCTCATCCATGGTCCATCTAAAGCACGCAGCAATAGATCAGAAAAATCAGATGCAAATACTTCAAGATAATATACCAAGAGGAAAAATGTGACAAGCAAATCAGACTACACAACTCCAAGTTCTTTTCATGTGAAGATAGGCAAGGTCAAAGAACATACAACAAAATCGAATTCGGAAAGTGAAATGAAATAGCTGCAAATAAGCTAAAGTACTTGAAAAGGGGAAATCAGAGGACATACTTCAGAAAGTTCTTTCAGCTGATATTAATAGCAAAAAGAATGGCTAGCCTTACCTAGAAGATGTCTGTCCTGAAGGACGGGCATAGTAATTGCCATCAAGAGCTACGTAAGGTGGGCAATAAGATGCCCCTAAAGCCCCAGCAGCACCTGCTAATACCGGCACCCTAAAATTCATGCAGACTGATCAAACTTCCATTTTGTTAGAATCTAAGAAAAACCAAGTGCATGTCAAAAGGGGAGATTTCCTATTTTGCCTACCAGGATTGTTTTGATAACTCCAATATGGATCAAAGCAAATGATGTGTAAAAACCACATGAATATGACGATAATAACAAAATATTCATACCAAGTCATTTCAGAATTGCCAAAACCAAGTTGTGGTTGAGCTACGTATCCTGGAAGAGCCATGCCCATAGCGGGAACCCCGATACCACCAGGATGCTGGTTCCCAAGTTGCATAACTATTAAGTAAACAAAAAAATGCATTGAAATGAATATGATGTTAACATAAAACTCCCCCTGTTACTGTTTAACAAAACTTGTACACAGAGATAGCATGATGGTCAAAGCATCAACATATGAAATTCAAGAACTAAAGCTATTCCATGTCAAGAAAGTTGGTCAAACAAAAACAAACATGGAAATGTTACAAACCTGGCAACAGTGCTGGAGTACCAGGAAAGTTTTGTTCAGTATGTGGAAGGCCCATAGCTCCGGTTGCTCCAATTACCTGAGCTCCACCATAGAGAAAAGAGCCCTTTCCGATTCCTTGGTTGCTAATCCTTGCTTTCTCAGCCAGTGAAATTTTCGATTTGCTTGAACCTGGAGATGAATCAGCCTCTCCAACCTCAGATGAATTCACAGATGGAGGCTGAGGAGGCGATGCTTGCCTTCCATTGCTAAGGGGCTCGACCACTTGCTGAGTAGAACTTCGAATTGCAGGTTGAGTTGGAACTTGAACTGGTCTTGCAGTGGGCTTAATTTGAGCAGCCATGGGTGACCCCGAATGGCTATTTAGTGGTCCAGCACTACTTAAGCCCCTCCCTTGAACCCTAGAACTGGCAGAATGAGTAAATTCTTTTGGGTTAGCTGAAGTTTTCCCAGCAGCCGGCTGCAGGGAAGGATCTGTATAAAATCTATCATGGCCAACCATATCAGTGACTATCTTTCCTTGCATCAATGAGTTAGATTGGGATATGTTAGAATCATTTCTCATCTGTGTGGTGTGAGCAACGGCCTTATTGATACTTCCAGTTTGTACGTCCCTTTTCTGGTTCAAGGTTATGTCTTGATTCGAAGACCCAGAGGGGTAAAAAGGGGGTGAAGCAGAATTGAGGCTCGAAGCAAAAGTATTCTTTCGTGGAAATTCAGATTTCACAGTTGCAGCCCGAGAAGACTGTCTCCCCATATTATGAATTGATGGTGATTCTTGCTGGTTTACAAGTGACCTGACAAGTAATGGAAAAAAAAAAAACAATATATCACGTATTTGGCTCATCAAAGAAATGATGCTCCTGATTACTAATAAAAGTTAATTCCAGCTGACCGTTTGCTTTGAGCTGCAGGAAAATCTCCTTTGTTTTTTGTAATAGGTTCATAGCGCCTAGGCCCTCTCCCTCTAACAGTCCTTGGAGCACGACCTTGGTTGTTTCCGTCGTCATGAGATGTGTGATATCTGTTTCCTCTAACATAACCACCTTCAGCACCCTGGCTTTTGCCACGACCACGACCCCTAAAACGACGTCTAGACCCTCGCCTTTCCTGGAAATAAACATATCATGCATCTCTAATGAAATGTTCATTAACTCACAGATGGTTTCAAGTAATAATAATGCGGAATGAAGATACCTCATTGTTACGTATGTCCTGCAGATTCATTTCTTCAAATCTATCATGCACCCAGGCACGTTCATCTTTAGGATCCCACAACTTGCGCCCACCAAACATACGCCTAGAAAATGGTTATTTAATAAAGATTTATTATCAGAGATATTTTACAGCTATGCAATTGTCAGGCAAGAAACGATATAACTCATAAATGGAAGCCAAAAAGAACGCTACAATATGTCGAAAACAGCCCTTGAAGCGATCAAGAGAAATGAATAGTACACTCAAGAAACATTATATGATCCAGAATGGCCATTCATCTAATTTAAGGACAACTATGTGCAATAAAATTGCACACAAGAATACTAGAAAGAGGTAGAAATGGACTATACACACACTCACACACATTGACCTTTATGAATAACTGTAAACAAGACTATAACAGCAACAAGAATAACTTAAAGCCAAAGCGTTTGTGGCAGCTAGACCTTGCTAATGATCATGACCTTGTTGAGATCCCCATAAAATTTCCTAACAGTGCAAATAGCTTTGGATATTTTGATGACTGTTGCTAAAAATCATGAAACATAGAATAACAAGTAAACGATCATAGGTAACAAAATAACACATGGCACACAATGTCACTGGATCAGTTCACTTTTGAGATCCAACCCAATAAAATGATGCTTGACAACACAGTTAAAGCAAAACACTAAACGTACCAACCGCATTACATATAGTTGCTCACACAAAAAGCAGTAAAACAGAAATTGCGATTTATCGAGCATTATGATTTCCATCACCCAATCAAGCGTCCAATCATATATATAAATTATACAATAAGAGAATTTGCATAAGCTGTAACCATTTTTGTGCTTCGAACCACATTTTGATCACTAATATAACATAAAACTATCAAAATTTTCCAGATTTTAGGAAAGGTGGAGTTTGTGAAGCATAATAAACAGTAGATGCAGCTTGAGAAAAAGACATGAATCAGACTGGAAGCATAAAAAGAAATATGTTATAACAAAAATCACCTGTGGCGTCCCCTGCCATTTTCTTGGAAGCGATCATCATGCATGTAGAAAGATCCGGCGGTCGGCACAGCGTACGGCTCGTTCTCTTTTTTCTCCTCCTCTTCCACCTGATTCTTGTCTTCTTGCTTTTCCTCTAGATTCCCATCAGGCTTCTGTTCATCTCCTTCGGGCTCAGGTGACTTCCTCGACTCCCTGGGCTTTCCGCTCGTTCCCACAGCTACACGGTTCCCTCCAACTTCCAACGCTACTTCTTGTCTTCCTCCCAGTCGCTCCTCCGCTTCGTCCCCCGGTTCATCCTCCTCCTCGTCGTAGTAGTACTCCTCTTCGTCATCATACACCTCCGCGCCTCCTTCACCATCCGATTCGCCCTCGGATCCAACCTCGGCCCTGAGACCATCCCTCGCGCGCTTCCCTCGCTCGTCGGATCCCTCCCCTTCCTCCTCATCGCTTGCCTCCCTGCGTCGCATCGTGGGCAGCGGCGCGTCCTCGGGATCGCTCTCGTACTCCACGTCCTCCTCCTTGGCAGCCATCGATCTGCCCAAACCCTAATTCAACGCCTCTAAACCCAAAGATTCCTCGTCAGATTTCGATTCGAAGCAGATACCCTACGAATCTCAACGAAATTCGATCCAAGGGTTTCGAAAGGGCAGCAGCAATGGATCCTAAGTGTTCGGAAAGAGACGAAGAAGATGAGACGACGACATGGATTCACAAGAAAAGAGAGAGAGAGAGGAAAAGAGGGATTTCGAGGAGTACGTGTTCTTGACCTCGTTCCAAAATATCCAAGACGACGTAACTCCGCACACACCCAAAGTCTGACCCGAACCCGTCGCCTACTTCAAACGTAAGATTGGAAGTCGAGGTCGCCGGTGAGCCCCACCGGAGCCGTATTGTTATGTGTACGACATAGCGTATCACACCGCATCGTCGGCACCCGCAACCGACAATTTGAACTGGAATCACGCTGTGGCATGCTCCCATTGGACAGGTGCACTCCTCCCTGGACCATAGGAAACACTAAATCCTTGAGAGATGCCCACGCGTCACCACTCTTGTTCTGATGCTGAAGAATCACGACCGTCGGTTCCGATCATCACGACCGTCGCTTCTGATCGTCGCATCACATCCTGGGCTCTCTATGTGGGCCGCAAACGGATTGTGCCAGGCCGGCGGTTGGTCCATGTCCGGTCCAACTGTGAACGAATCTTCGTTGAGATTCCCTTAATTTGGCTATCTTTAATTGAGGGCTAATTAATTAGGTACCTAACTTTAATATCCCGATCAATATCGTATAGTTATAAAAATAAAATATCTATATTTATTTAGCATAAGATCATCGATTTTACTAACGAAAATATGAAAACAAAAAATAAAAAAATAATTTTAATATTTCAATTAACGATAATGGATGATAATACTACTAGGGGTTACAGATAACTATTATGGATGAGGGGAACGATGACAAGAGATAAGAGCCGTTTTAAATCTGCGTCGACGATCCTTTATCGCTCGACAACTACATCAGCAATGATGCCGAAACAGTTTATTAAGCGACACCACTTGACATCTATATTGACAATCTTTTTATTATTCACCATTATCACTATCGATGTCATCCACCATTATCAATTAAAATATTAATATCTTTCTATCTTTATATATATATATATATATATATATATATATATATATATATATATATATATATATATATATATATGAGAATCCCAATATATGAGAAATAGGTGGGTACGCGCATTCATATTATCGAGAGCATAATAGACGGTGACGATGGATTCCCGGATCATGTGGATGCAATCCTTCCATCTCACCCTAAGCTTGTTTCCTTTGGACAGTGGAAGTGCTCACAGAAGTAAGTTGGAGATAGAATCCAATCCTATTTCCGGCCACAAGACACTGGCAATAGATCGAACACACGATATGCATACGCTGCCCCCCCACGCATTCCAGTGCAGTGGCAGCATCGTAGCGTGCTGCTGAGCTACTCCCCTGTTCAAATCCTCCTCCTCCTCCTCGATCCATGGCTACCGCATCTGTAAGCCCTATGATCATCGCTCCGCCACTCTCGCTTCGCTCCAAATTGCCGGTCGGGCATTCCGCGCCACGTTCCACTGCGCCGCCCGCACGCCGCGCAAGCGCCGTGTCGCTCCGGTCTCGCTGCATCCCTGGACACACCCGGTTCTTGCGATGGAACGAGAACGCCAAGCCCCCGGGCCTGATCGCTGCGAGATCCGCTGGCACTGACGGTGGACCTACGAAAGCGCTTGCCTTCCCCAGCGTCAGTCTCGTCACCTGCAGAATTTTATGTCGATGTTATGCTCACCATCTATTCGATCGAATGTTAGCCATGTCCGTGTGCGTGAGTTGTTCCAGGTTGTTGCGATCTTGCATCTGGCAGTGTCGCTCGGGACGATCCTCGCCGCCGATAAGCTTCTGAAGCAGGCCTTTGTCGCCGCTGCTATTAAGTTTCCGAGCGCCCTCTTTGGGATGTTCTGCGTGTTCTCGGTTCTGACGGTGTTGGATTTTGCCGCTCCATCGGCTGCAATGGGCCTGATGGGCTTCTTTGAGCCGGCGACTCTGTTCATTCAGCGGTGGCTCCCTCTGTTCTATGTTCCGTCGTTGGTGGTTTTGCCTCTTGCCGTGCGAGATGTGCCCGCAGCTTCAGGGCTCAAGATCTTTTTCATCCTCGGTATGCCACTCATTCAAAGATCCTTGTAGTACTTAGTGGGCATATCTGTGGTTTTATTCTGCATATGAGTGTAATTTGTATGTTATCATCTCACCATGTTTTGCTTTCAATTGCTTGCGTCCCATAAACATAAGGACAATGTATTAAAAATAGCGTAGGATGGTTCTCTAAAAGTTTCATTTCAACCGTATTGATATAGTGATTGCTTTTTATTATGTGATCGTGATGCGCCCTATGCATTTTGATCATCAGGAGTTGTTTCTGGTGCCTGAACCTAATATTCTGGACGAAAAAGATCCCTTTTTTATCCAGTTTCTGATTGTTTTCTTCTTCTTCTTGTCTCTCTTCTTGCTTCCACATTTTGTTAATTCCATCTTATCATGTAAAAGTTGTGAACCAGTAGCCGTTTCTACCTTTTTCTCATGATGAAGAGATTTTTAAAAGGGAATGCCTTATTCTTACTGTTTTCTTTCTGTACAAGTATCAGCACCATAGGATATGGCCTTGGAGAATTGTTTTCTTTGATGAACCACACCACATTATTGGTTATCTCTATCTGAATAAGAAACCATTTTCTTTTGGCAGCTGCCGGCTGGTTGGCTTCGCTTTCTGTGGCAGGTCAAACGGCGATAACTGTAAGAAAAATTGTGAAAACAGAATTGATACCAGCTGAACCGATGGCAAAACCCTCTCCATTTTCAAACGCCGAGCTTTGGACTTGGACTGCTGTTTTCGTTTCAACATTTGTTCTTGCTTTCATGAACCCAACAGCACTTGGTACAAGTGCAAGGACATGCCTCCCATTTCTATTAGCTGCAACAGTCTTGGGATACATGGTTGGTTCTGGGTAATATACCTTTTCTTCGATTATAAACAGAATACCATTATGATGACATTAATGACAATTAATGAGTTGCCATTGTTTTGGTTCAGATTACCCTCTAATGTGAAGAAGGTATTCCATCCAATTATCTGCTGTGCATTTGCTGCTGATGTGGCAGCCCTAGCATATGGGTACTTCTCAAAGTGTGGCACTGATGCTGTCCTAGGTTCATAGCTTGCTTTCTTTTCCTGGCAATCTGTTGGTTTAACTTGAAGGCTTTCCTACGTTAGTAGATTTTCAAATTATGCACATACTCTATGATGGATGTGATATTTATCAGAGCATTTACTAGTTGCATGTGATGACTTTTTTTTCCCCTGTCCAAGTGTTTGTCTTGCACATCTTCTTAAAAGTTCTCATGCACTTTAGCTTGCGTTTGGTTCTCAAAGAGATTAGAGAATACAATGTTTGTGACAACAATACATCATTGGAAACTGTAACTATACACAAGAACTTAATTAACACACCTTTCATGAATTGATATGTAAGACTGTGCTTCTGTGGTCCAAATGGGCAACTAAAAGTAGAACTTTCTGGAAGGGAAAAAGTACTTTTACTTTAGTCAATGCTATCTGTGTTTCTGATGCAAGGTAATTTTCCCTCCCAAACCCTGCTTTGGCAGGAGCTTCGTGTTGGGTACACACTTTTTTCTTTATGCAAGCTAATTTTTCGTGGCTTAGTAGTGTTCCACATTAAACTTGTATGAGGTGAACATACGTCAACACAGTTGGGTAGAAAAGAAGGATGGTATTTGTGATTACAAGCTAATTTTTTGTGACTTAATAGTGCTCCACATTCGACCTGTATGAGGTGGATATACATCAACACATTTCGATTGTGATGCAGCATGGTAGTTGGTATTTTCTATAATGGCATGAACTATTGTTTTCCATGATCACCTCCAGAAGAAGAACTCTCTCAAGGCTAGTGGAGATTGTGCACATATGTAGCAATCACATGTGGGTTTCCAATTTGGGACTGTTATCTCACATGAGGGATCAACATTGTTTCTCTGATGCCACCTCTAACAATTTGTGCAAGGGCCATCCTCCACCATGCCTCCATAAGGATTATGGTGGTATTTAGAAGAGAACATGCACTAGCATATATTGAAGGAGTCACTTCTGTGAGGTTCAGTACCCGATATCTCTTTAGAGATCTTAAATGCAAATCTTACCTTCCATAGTCCTTCCCAAAGATGTCATAGTCCAATGATGAGAACAATGCTGAAGAGAAGCTAGGAGAGTATGACATGGCCCCTCGAAGAATAGAGGAAAAGTAGAATAAAGAACAAGAAGATAAGGGTGGTGGGTGTCCCCCATCAATATGTGAACCGGCTTTTGGATATTCCTTGAGTCTTGAGGAGTAAAAACTATTGCGATGGAATTTATCTGGTCTCACATTCAGTTAAAAACACTCGGGTCCAAGATTTTGGAACTGAAGAGCTAAATGCACTGAATAAATGAACTTTGTTTTCTGATGTCACCATTTTAACTAATTATGTAAATTACCTTTTACACATGGAGGGATATATGTAGGGCAGTCATTGCTAGCCTGCAAAAAGGTGTACCAAAAGTATGTAACTAATTATTTTTGTAGGTTATTACCTCACCAAAGCATCATCAAATCCTGGAGCTGGTGATATTCTTATGGGCTTTCTTGGATCTGTTATAATTTCGTTTGCCTTTTCAATGTTCAAACAAAGAAAGGTATATCATCTGCAGTGCCAAACATCTTTTGTTTTTAATACTGTGTTAAGCTACAAAATCAACAATATATTCTCTGATTTTTTGTCTTTTGTAAACTACATTCAACTTTTGTCAAAAGATGTATGTAGGTTTCAACAATGCCAAAAACTTTAGCTAAGAAGCATCTGTTGTTTATGGCTGGTAGCTTGTCAGGCGACATGCCGCTGAGATTTTCTCTTCAGTGATTATTGCGACCACCTTCTCTCTGTACTCGACTGCAATCGTTGGGCGTCTCATTGGGTTAGAGCCAACTTTAACCATATCAATTTTACCAAGATGTATAACTGTGGCGTTAGCCTTGAGCATAGTGTCTTTATTTGAAGGTATTTTCTAATTCTTGTTCACTTCTCGTTTTAATATTTATTAGCCAACATGATTTGTGCATGCAGAATAAGTTAACAAGGTAACCTTTCTATGAGACAGCTTGAATCCTAGTCTTTTCCTTCTAAGAATCAACATAAGATTTAGAAGTTCAACATCAGCTGTAACTGTGCTAAAATTCCACTTAAGCATAGGGGTTTCTTTTAGGGAAGGGATGATATTTTCTTGTTTCTTTTAATTTCTTGTTAAGATAACTGAGTGCTAACCTTTTGTGTTTCGTTTTCCTTGTGTGTTTGGCTTTAGGTGCAAATTCATCTCTTACTGCTGCTGTAGTTGTTCTCACTGGTCTGGTTGGAGCAAATTTTGTGCAAGCTGTAATGGATAAACTACGTCTAGATGACCCTATCGCTAGAGGAATAGCAACAGCTTCGAGGTACATGTTCCATAGATTCTCGTGCTCGATTAATGTAGTATATAAATCTTTCTAATAACATGCATGGTTGCTTGAATAGCTTTAACAATTGATTCGCAAGAGGTATCATCTGAGCTATGAGTTGCTCAGGCTTAGCCAAGTAATATTTATTGTTAAACAAATATAATTTTTATTTGGTAACTCCAAGTCACCCTATCATGCAACTATACAATTTTTTTTAGACATTTGTGTATGAGATTTTTGGTTGATCAATTAGAGTTCGTTTAAGGTATTATTAAGATGTTGTGCATGTTTAGATCTTAATGTCGATAGCAAGAATCAATGACCAACTGATTGTAACAACAACAGAAGAAGAGTTCAACCATCTTTCAGTAAATAATATTATACAGCTTTCTAACTAGTTGGACCATAGATGCAGACAAGATAAAGAGTGTTACCTTTTCTTTTCTCGGTCACTATCGGAGTGAAATAAGAGATCTAAGGAAGAACAGAGGCTAGACTTTATTAGTAACAAGTAAATACTTTGTATGTAAGAAAATCGAGATGTTGGGGGGATAAACACCAATCAAAAGACATGAGACAATCCAAAAAGCACTTGATCATGATCAAATTTATAAGCCTACTTGGATATTGAGCATTTACCTGTTCTTGAAATCTCTCTTCTTGTTCAAAATCATGTGTATCCCTTTTTATTCCGATCATGAAATAAATCAAAAAAATGAATTTTTGTTTAAGAATGAAATCTTATTGGAAATGTCCATATCCAGTTCATTCTTCAGAACCATATCACGTCCTCGGATCTGATGAAACAAGATGAATTGAGACTATATATTTGTAAATACGTAATTATTTTGAATATATTAACCATTTCTTTATTTTTTGATCGCCTGTAAGGGACAAAAGGATTCGAACCTTTTTTTTTTCCTTCAAAAATTTCTGATCTCGAATGGACCTCTCAATAGGATTCAAACCCTAGCCCTCTCTGGAAACCAACCGCTATATGTCTAAAGCATTCATGATTATATCGAACAAGAAGTCATTATTCAACAAAGTTCGCTGTCTTATGATTCATGTAGGACATATAAACTAATGCTGAGCTTATTTTAGAATTGTTAAAGTGGATACTCAGTCACCATTGCTCTAAAGCCTATGGTGAAAAAGTTAAAGGCTTCACAAAGATCAACTTTAGGTTGTGATCAAACTCCATTGCTAGGCTAACTTGGGAACAGGGTTCACTTTTCCACTGCATTGTCTTTGGCTCAAAAACACAGTAGATGTTTAGCATAGATGATTGCTTATATCTTTGTCTGTATCAGTGCTCACGGACTGGGGACGGCAGCACTGTCGGCGAAGGAACCGGAGGCTCTTCCCTTCTGCGCCATTGCTTATGCCCTGACCGGAATTTTTGGCTCCCTGCTTTGCTCTGTTCCAGCGGTGAGGCAAAGCTTGCTGTTTATAGTTGGGTAACACATTCTTTCAAGTACTGTTCTGAGTTGAGGTACACTGCCAGAGTTCCAATGTAGAAGACGACTTCTTTGGTGTCTGATTCTTTGGAATCCATGTTGCTACCTCTCTCCGAACTTTGGAATCATGTTCTTTGGAAAATAAAAGGACATGATAAATCAATTGATCCTCCAGTCCACCCAAAATATTTGGGTTTAAATTGGGTAATTTTTTTTCTTCTTCAAAACATCCTAAATTTTTAGTCCCTTGTGTGTTTTTAACTAGATTGTGGTTGTATCTTTTTTTTCCGTCACTTCCATCCTATCACCTCCGTCATATTATATTGCTCCTGTTCTTGCGGATGGAGAAGTGGGCATTGATGACCACAACGACGGAGAGGAATAGCTCGGCTGTCTCGCCCTGAACAGGAAAGGAAGAAGGGAGACACGCGAGCTACGTTTCAATGGTCTCCTTGGAGGGGCCCACCGCGGCTTGAGGCCAAACCGCGGCTCAGACTCGTGTTTCCTTGCCGAGCCGAGACAGGGGATATCTCCTCACCCAAGTCACGCCCCATCGGCTGCCCCCGAGTGGGCCCGCAATATGTAGGGCCCACGCTCAAGAGTCAAAGAGAAAAAGTTGCGTCACGGCGAGATGGATTTTGTAGTTTCCGACACCGTCGAGGGGTAAAGGGGTCATTTCGTACTCTTGATTGGGCCAGTGCTCATTAAAAGCATGACAAAAGTACACCACCTGCCCTTTCCTTTGCCTCCCCCTACCTCTCTCTCTCAACTGCTCTCCACCTCTATCATCACCGGAGCAAAAATTTTTGTTTGATTTTAGATGAATGATAGTAGGAGGAGTACAGGAATTCCCTCTTCTGTAAGATCTTCTTCTTCTGCTTCTTGTTTCTTCTATGATCTGTTGCATGCTGCTCTCGGCCTCCTCTTTCTGTTCCTTGCTTTTCTATATCCTCTATCAGTATGTGTTTTCTTCAGGATCTCTGGGACGATGGAAGGATCTCACAATCTGTTTGTTTCCGATGATAGATCTCTGTTTATGTTTTGCTCTGTCAACAAAAAAAACCATTTTTTTTCCTTTTTCCTTGTTAGTACGCTGCTTACGCCTCTTTCTTCCGTTGCTGAAATGTCCTCATCAGCTCAAACTTTTATCTGTTCCTCGATGCTGATCTTTCCATCTTCCCATTCCCATCGTGTCTGTACTTATTTTCTAATTTCTTATCTGAAAAAGTTTAAATCTTTGTACAAAATCTATGATTTTAATTAGTCTCTTAAATATTGTTCTTTGATTCCATAAAAAGCTTATCGTAGATTTTAGTTCTTCAAAATTTTGATTTCTCTTTTGTGAGAACATTGTGGATGTGATAATCTTGATCGATGTTCTGCTCATCTGGGCATTCGTTTGTTGCATCCATAGCTGCTATCACTGATATAAATGCATTTTGTCGCTTTTCTGGCTTCAAATGTTTCTCTTCTTGCAGCAATTTATCCTTGAATGATGTTGGTGTTACATCTCCAGAGGTAGATTTCGCAGTCCTTCAGCACATATTTAGGGAGCATAAGCACCAAGAATCTTTGATGGACTGAACCTGGAGTTCTTCAACTCCTAACCCTTGGTAGCATGGATGGAGGAAGGGGGGGAAGGTTGGGGACGAGGAATTGGGACTTCTGTGATCAGTCAAAACAAGCGGGGAAGATGCTGAAGTCGGTGTCTGGTGCTGCTCCTGCACACCAGGAGACCTCTCTTAGGATTAGCTCCTATCCTGCGACTGGTTCACACAGCTCTCATCCACCGACAATGGACTTCTCATGGTTTCCGCAGAGAAGTTTGGTCTCCCAGTCAAAATGTGTCGACCACCCTGCTGCAAATCCAGTAAGTTCAGAAATGATCGACATCCAAACCATGCCGATCGCTGAGGAGGAAGCCGACGACAAAGTGGCCACTACCCCTCCTCCTGTTCCGAAGCTCCGGAAGCAGCATTCTTCTACCAAGAAATCTGGCCGTGTCGCCGCCAAGGTGTTGCGGCCGAAAGAGCCAAAGAAACAGCTCCCCAACCCCACGAAGAAGAAAGGAGGCTCTTCGTCCACAGGAAAACGCGAGAAGAAGAATCAAGACAGCGTCGCAGAGCAGGGAACGATGCTTGATATCTCGACCGTTCCTGTGCCTGTTTGCTCGTGTACCGGCGTGCCACGCCAATGCTACAGATGGGGGTCCGGCGGGTGGCAATCCTCCTGCTGCACCACAACCATTTCCGAGTACCCGCTGCCGATGAGTCCCACCCGGCCCGGCGCTCGCCTCGCCGGAAGAAAGATGAGCATTGGCGCATACGGGAAGCTGCTGCAGCGACTCTCAGCCGAAGGTTTCGACCTGTCGTACGCGGTAGACTTGAAGGATCACTGGGCGCGGCATGGCACCAACAAGTTTGTCACCATCAGGTAGCATGCAAAGGGAAAAGCAAATCTTGCTTGCTTTCCTCCTGCCGCTGCTGTGTGTTGTACAGTAGAAGCCTTCCCTGTAAGTATGTTTAGTCGAGTGAGTGGGTGTGTGGTGTGAGGGACGACGCTAAAGGTAGCACCTTTTTTCCGGACATCACAACGCACCAGAGAGAGGACAAAGTGCTCCACTGGGAAGACAGTCCAACTCAGAGTTGATGGCTTTTCCATGGCTTCACTCCGAAGCATCATCGTCGTCGTCAACCTTTTGTGGAGCCTCCTTCTCCGACTTTATGAAGCGCTCACGCTTCTCCTTCCTTTTGCTTCTCTTTTCCACTGTATGGCCATGTCCTTCGAACAATAATTCAAGGTCTCGATCGCACATATCCGCCTCATAATTGTTGTCGGCAATCTCCCGAATTCACCGTCGTATATCCTGAAAAATTAGCTGAAAAGCGACATCGGCACCGCCGGAATCTAATGCGGTTCAGGCGCCGCCACTGTGTCGGGAGGGCACCGGTCCATGTGGCAGTTGGTGGGACCCGGTTGCTTTCGCCAGGTGGCGTATTCCACCGTGTACGGTTCGCGCACCTTTCCCTTTCCGCCCCACCGGCCACTCGAATGCGCCAAACCCTCCGCCTCTTCCACACGCAGGTTCGAAAGCGATGATGATGGTGGAGAGATAGCCATAATTGCCACCACCCGCCTCCTCTTCCACTCCGGAAAAGCATGCATATAGAAAGGCTGAGGGTGAGGTCGTCACTCTCTTCCGCTTGGGAGCATAGATGGCCGCGCCACTTCTCCTCGTCGTCTTCCTTCTGGTCCTCTTCCTCTCATCGTCGGCGGCTCAGATGCCTGGTAACTTCTTGGTGCTCGTCGCTGTTTAGGTCTTGCTGAGCCCCGTCGGTGATGATTTCTTGCTTCTGTGCGCTTTTGTTTGTGATCTCCTTTATGGTCGGATGAAAAGAGATCCTTTTGATTGTGCGTCAATATGTGCGCAAAACAGCTCCATATGCTTCTGATTTAAGTGAAAGATTTGTTGTTTTCCACCTTAATATTTTCTCTCTCATAAAAGGTTGGGACTTTTGGTCTTGATGCATTAGGCACGCTATTTTAATTTGCATAAGATAGGGTATTGTGAACTTTATGTATGTATCTTAAAAGATGCTGGTGAGATTTGCAGATTAGATGTTGGGAAGAAAAAAAAAATGAATTTTTAGCTTACTATTGATCTCAACTATCAAGATCATGGATGTCAGCTAGCAAGTATCTTGTTGATTATACTAAACCTGAGCAAAGAAATTTGAGTGTGCAATTATTAAGGGATTTGATTTGCTAATGTGAAGAACAGTCTTTTTTGTCATCTGAATCTGTTGTTATCTATATTGATTGTAAGGGCCAGAGTTACAAACGAGGAGATAGCATAGATTTCTGCATGCTCTAGCTTGTTCTTGCTTGCCAAGATGATGCTCTAAGAAGGGCCGAACACCACGGGATAACTTCTCTGGCCGTCCATCCTACAAAACTTTTTGCCTCATTAAAATTGTTGTCCCTATAAGAAACAATTTGCTTGTGGTTTTAGATGTGAAGATTAATCTTTCCTACTTACCTAATTTTTCTGATGCAGGTTTTATAAGTTTGGACTGTGGGGGCACAGATGAATATACAGATGATATTGGACTTGCGTGGACTCCAGACAGTAACATTGTACATGGACAAACTGCCAACATATCCATCCCTGGTGAGAGCCGGAAGCAATATATGAAGGTGCGATATTTTCCGGCAGATAGCAGAAAGTACTGTTACACATTGAATGTGAAGTCGAGGACCCGCTACCTAGTAAGAGCAACTTTCTTGTATGGGAACTTTGATGGGAGTAATGTTTACCCAAAGTTCGATATCTTTCTTGGGGCAACTTATTGGTCCACCATTGTGATATCGGATGCAGCAACCATAGAAGTTCAAGAGCTGGTTTTATTGACCTCTTCTCCCGCAATTAGTGTTTGCTTATCTAATGCTAGTACTGGGCAACCATTTATCTCCACACTCGAACTTCGTCAATTTAATGGCTCACTCTATTATACAATATACGAAACTCAATTCTTTCTCAAACTGTCGGCGAGAATAAATTTTGGCGCAGAGAGTACTGATTCAGTAAGGTACTAGAACATGTGTATCTTTTTGTTAGTGATATGTTCATAAGTCCTAAGGCAATGATTCTATTTTGTGATATGTTCATATTTATTTTCTAGATGGATGCAGGATCAGATATAGTATTGCAACCTAATTTTGTACTGGTTTATTCACACACAACAATGCCCCATATAAATATAAAAAACGATTGTTAAATAAATGAATCAACCTGAAGTTTCAAGAAGAAATCTTCCATGCTAGTCATGTGTTTCTTGACTTGCATATCAATATCATCAAGCTTTTGAAGGCCTTACACTGTGGGTACAACCTCAAATGCTGAGTGTTGTTCGCTTCAAGAATGGATAGAGTTGGATTCTAAGATGGTAAATAACTCAATAAATAACATTATTGGTTTTAAATTTAAATTTGCTGTATTATTTTTTATTGAGTCTATCAAGTGCATTTAGTTATCATTAGTTAGTCCATATACAAGGAGAAGGTAGAGTGTATTTACTAGTTTAGGTTGTGCTGCTAAATGGGTTGACAATTCAACTTAACTTTCTGAACAAGAATATACAAGTGTACTTTGTAGTCTATTATTGATTTTGGTCTTTTTATGGCATTACGTGACACATATTCCAAACATTCCATTACTTTGGTGATGACATCTTGGGAGACCTGTGAATTTTATCGACTCACTGATTTTTTTATGATGTTCTGCAAGGGTAGGTTGAACAGTGGTCTTATGGAGATCAAGGCACCATGGTCTTTTTAGGGTATGGGTCAAGAGAACCTTTGAGGTTCTATCAAACTTAACTATATTCAATGACTGCCAGAAGTAATGTATTACCATTGATTTCAGCTTTAGTCAGTTTCCAATCAGCTTCAGCTAGGTTCAAGCCAAAACCAATTCAAAAATCATTTTCAATTGGTGGCTGACCAGAACATAGCTGGTTCTTGTCCGGCCTTTGCCTTTTTTAATTGGCACTAATACTTTTTGTTGAAATCGTTTGAAGCCAATCCAATGCCTTTAAAGCAATGTCATATTGACATACTGATATTCTGGTACTCCTTCCAACCCATTTCTGTCCATGCCCAACTTTTTTCCACTTTAGATAACAACCAAATTAGGAGATTTTCTTCAAAACCACTTTAATTCATAGATTTTGCTCTTTTGTATGACAAAAAGATAGCATAAGAAATTGCTTGACCAATTAAACATGTTAAGACACCAAAATCACCTAGCACTATTGTACTATGAATTCTCATGATCTATGTTGAGGCTATATAGTCAGAAACAAGAAATGTAAGGTCTTGCATACCATTTAAGTTAAGCTTATATACATTTCATGTAAAATCTGAAAGTGTGAAGATTAGCCACAGTAGAGCAAAGAGGAGAAAATTCAAATATTTTTGTATATAATTATGCATATATATGTATATACATATATATACTCCTTTTCTGCTGAATTCCCCCTTTCTATACGTGCATTTTTGTTTGAAAACCTGATGTTCCATATATTTTTGTCTTCAAAATCTGGAAAAGCAGACTTCCCTCCTAAACCTTGTTTAGTGAAACTTTTATCATTATAGGTTTCCTGATGACCCATTTGATAGAATATGGGAATCAGATGCTAAAAGGAGGCCAAATTACCTTGTCGATGTTGCTCCTGGAACTGAAAAGGTATCAACTACAATGCCGATAGATGTTAGTAGTTTTGAAATGCCGCCTGAAAAAGTGATGCAGACAGCTGTGGTGGGTCAAAATGGATCCTTGAATTACCGGCTTGACTTAGATGGTTTTCCAGGATATGGTTGGGCATTTTCATATTTTGCAGAAATTGAAGAACTCAGTCCAAATGAGACCAGAAAATTTAAGCTAGTAGTCCCAGGCATGCCAGCATATAGTAAACCCACTGTCGATGTTCAAGAGAATGCTCAAGGGAAGTATCGGCTCTACGAACCTGGGTACACCAATGTTTCCCTTCCGTTTGTCTTTTCCTTTGGGTTTAAGAAAACAAATGATTCAACCAGAGGGCCAATCTTGAATGCGCTGGAGATCTGTAAGTACCTGCAGATAAATTATGGATCTCAAGATGGTACTCTCTCCTACTCATCTATTTGGATGGATTGTAACTTGAATAAAAATTTAATTTTGAGTTTATGATGTATTTGTTTAATGAGTTGCAGCAACTGTCATGGCCAGTTTGGTTTCACACTACCCGCTGGCAGATTGGGCACAAGAAGGTGGTGATCCATGTCTACCAGCATCATGGTCTTGGGTGCAATGTAGTTCAGATCCACAACCGTGGATAATTTCCATGTATTAAAATCAAAATTTCTTTTATATCTTGTATTCCAAACTGTTGAAGATTGTAAAGATGTACCTTTTTTGCAGTTTCTTGTCTGGAAAGAACTTAACAGGAGATATTCCTACAGAATTGACGAAGTTAGCAGGCTTGGTTGAGATGTAAGATTTAGTGGATAAATTTTCTCGGATGATCATTGTGGATTGTTTGTTTGGCTTAAACTACTTTATATCATATTGAACAAGTTCTTTTTACTGCAGACATCTTGATGGGAATTCACTTACTGGACTAATACCTGATTTCAGTGGATGTGTAAATCTGAATAAGATGTAAAGGGATAATGCCTTGTACATTTTGCACTTTAGATTTCACATGAATTTAACAAAATGCTTTTTTTATTTCATGCAGCCACCTCGAGAACAATGAATTAACTGGTTCACTGCCTTCTTATCTAGCAAACCTACCAAGGCTAAAGGAACTGTAAGTTCTACAATTCGAGTTAAAGTTACAATTTAGGTGGTTTGGGGCTGTGGATCCAATTTTTATCATTATATGCATTTTTATATTATTAGAAGTTTAGTTATTGAAGGAGTTCCACCATAACTATTCAGGTCTCCATCTGCTCTTGTAGAGCTTATCTCTATCTCACCCGTTTTTATTTTAGTGATATTATTCATTGTAAAAGTTTTCAGAGCTTTGTGAACATTCATTGCAGATATGTGCAGAATAATCATCTGACTGGAGTAATACCAAAGGGGCTTCTCCATAAAAACATCATCCTCAAGTGGGTATAGCTTTCCATTACATGAGATATCCAGTGCAAGTATTGTAGTTTATTTCCAAAACATGGACTAGAAATTAGGTGATGAATCTGCACCTAAGGCATAACAAGGCAACATATTGACAAAACTGCAAATATTATCTAGCACATATTTGTAGAAGCCCTTTTGATTTTCATTGATTTAATTCATTTTCTTACTCTAGACATGTTTGCACTGGTACACCTTTTAGAATTATGAAATTAGGTTGAACATTTATGCTGTAATAGCATTTGACGTTTTAGAAAGCAATATAGAACCTTGATTAGAAGAAAAGATGCATTTAGTTTTTACACCCTATTGTCACGGACAAATTTTACAAGGCTTGTCAAATGTAATGCTTATGCATGTCCGTGTCTTTTCGGGTTGTTCATGAGTTACCAAGTATATAAAGGGCTGGCCAAAGGCTTAATAGTCCCATTTGAGTGAGTTTGGTGACCGTGTAAGCTTGTACATAAAGTATGTGTCATGTAAACACTTATAACAAATTCGGTTTGTAGTGGACCAATTTTATACCTTTATTGTGCAACCGTTCTGAGCTTGTGATATCCCTGGTTGGAATTTGTATTGGCTATAAAGTGTTTGCTGAAAGGGTTGCTTGTGGATCCCGTATGAAGCGTTTTCTCTATCCCGTCTTCTCTTTTGCAGGTCCTAAGGGATCGTAGGAGGTTTCGGGGAGGCTGGCCTTTGCAGACGGACATGCAAGGGTGCCGCACGACTTAGGCAAAACCAGCTAAGTTTGTGACAGTTGGTATCAGAGCGGGATAAGCACATATAGAAACACTTGGCATGCAAACGTGGGGGACCTAGCAGGGCTACGTGAGGGCAACCAATATGCACGACCGTTTAGGGGAAACAAACATGGAGTTGTAGGGAAAGGAGTCGCTCAGAGGAGCGGGCATCCGAGAGTGACATTCAGAGGAATAACCAACCCTTTGCGCAAGAGACACCATGACGACAAACAAGCTAAGAAGAATTGCATAGCGCACAAAGGTTGAGATGAATGAGTTCGAGCAGTGGCTCGACGTTGGCAACCAAATTTGACGGTGCTTGAGGCAAGTGGGGCGCTTGGTAAAGGATGAGACCGTACAAGGTGGAGTGAGTTGTTCAACGATCGAAAGAGTTGTGCAAAACATACAGAGGTGAGGGGAGTTGCAAACTCAAGGAATTCGATACTCATGCAAAGACTTTTATGCGCACGACGGACTGTCCGTGGCCATCCTAAGGTGGCCAAAGGTCGGCGCCATGGAACATTGAAACTTTCTCTTCAGCATGAGCAGGATGCGTCCGTAAGAGGTTGAAGTGTGCAGCAGGTTCAGCATGTTGTTAGACCCAGAGGGGTGCAGTGCGGGCTGTATTGGCGAAGAGTCGCAATCTAGCGGGTGCGTTCTGGAGGCGAAAAGATTACGCTTGTTCAGTCAGGCAGAGTAGTCCAAGGGGATGGTGGTCTTCGAAACTTCCAGAAGGAAGGATAAGTCCTAGTTCTCCAGAGGGAGAATCATATGTAACGGACCACACATGTTGAGGAGGAATACCTCAAGACAAAGCTCAATGGACCGAGCAAGCGGCGAGGAATCATCGCATGATCTTGCAAAAGACAATGCGTTGGTGAACGCATAGCGAAATCAAGTGGGGGAGCGACCCAAGACAACAGAAAGTGAAGGCACACTTGGAGCCGATAGGGAGATCAGACTCAACAGAGGATTGACCCGTGGAATAGTGGGCGCGAGGGCCACCATTAACTTAACGCAAATCGAGAAATGGAGCAACTTGGGGGTAACTTGGTGATGTACCTAAGCTGCATGAAGGGAGTTGGCATCGAAGATGGAACATGGAGCGAAGGCTTGGAGCTTTCCTTAGACAGAGGTCAAGGACATGGACTCTTGCAGAGGTAGGAACAGGATCATGTCGTTCCATGGGTTTCATATTCTGATGGAGCAGACTCATCTTATATGGTGCCAAAGACGAAGGTAACTTTGAGGCACATGCACCTTATCTCGATAAAGCATTTGATGAAGGAACTAACGCGACACAGCTTGCAGAGGCGAAGTTGGTGTCAGAAGGCCTTGGCACGGAGTAAGAGGACGCAGAGGCGGGTACTCTTGAAGAATATGCCACAGTGCTGCTATTCGAGTTGCCATGAGGAAAGCGGTGCGCAGCGGAGATTGTGCTGGTAGGGGCAGAGGCTTAGGATCCAAACAATAGTGCACCAATTTCAGTGAAGTCAGGGGATTTCAGAGGAGCTGCTAGGCGACAGACTGTCTTAGAGCTATGCTTCGTCCGGGTGTGACCCGAGAGCGGGTGGACAAAGGTCGATTGCCAAAGGAGCGAACAGAATCGAAGGTGGCAAAGGCCCTGCGATGTGTTGGCGGAGGCTACACATGAAGAGATCGCAGTTCAAGTTCATACCACAAAGATCAGAATGCAAGGAGATGTCATCAGGAGGCGATATGGTGCAGCGGATCGTGGTGGAATAGTTCGAGGTAATGCGACATTCACAAGACTTGTCCCGTGAGGGATAAGATCATACGGAGGTATGACCAGGAGCGCTACTGGGAGCTCCACTTCGGTAAACAACACGACGGCAAGAAGGGCTATGGATTCAATGAGGGAATGCCATGGTACCGCAGAGGCGGATCTTCGGTGCATGTATCGAAGATTGTATTGAATGAAAGCCTTAGGCATCAGCATATGGGGGCTGTGCACCACCGAAGGAGATGTTCAGATGCAAGTACCAGTGAGTCCCATGGGCGGGACTGGATCATGTAGAGGTATGATCGGAGCGACTGAAGAGTTGGACTGCTTCAGAGCTCACATTCGCTTAAGGGAGCTCGGCAAGTCAGAGGACAAGGCCGAGTAAGCGAACGTTGCGACCAATGAAGCTAAGGAGAACAGAATCGGCGCAAGCCCTGTAACATGATGGTGAAGGCCATACATGGGAGTTGTAGTCTGTCTTTCTATCGACCAAGAGGAACTGTTCAGAAAACACAGAGGTGTTGAAATATGTGGTCGAAAAAGGGCGAGGAAGCAATGATAAGTTTAGAGGAACTCAGCTACCTAGTGAGTCCCATGGGAGGACTAGATCATGCAGAGGTATGATCGGAGCAGCTGAAGAGTTGGACTGCTTCAGAGCTCACATTCGCTTAAAGGAGCTCGGCAAGTTAAAGGACAAGGTCGAGTAAGCGAACGTTGCGACTAATGTAGCTAAGGAGAACAGAAGTGGTGCAAGCCCTACAACATGATGGCGGAGGCCATACATGGAAGTTGCAGTCTGTCTTTCCATCGACCAAGAGGAATTGCTCAAAAAACACAGAGGTGTTGAAGCAGCTGATCGAAAAAGGGCGAGGAAGCAATGACGAGTCTAGAGGGACTCAACTACCCAAAATCGAGCATCGGTTAGAATTAAGGTAGACTCAGAGGAGTACCACAGTGCCGCAGAGGCGAATCTACCGATCGCGAAGATGTAGATGTGAGACAACGGATAGTAGTGTCATGGGCATGGCAGCGCCATGGTACCGCAGAGGCGGGACTTCCGTGGAGTCATCGATCCCTTGCTCTCATAGAAGGAGAGCGTTTGGTTGTGATATGGGCCGTGGAGGAGGAGAATGCAGTGGCAAACTCTATGTACCTTGACAAGGCTGAAGGGCAGAGGCCCGAGAACTTCGTAAGACCGATGTTAATGGACTTCTCATCAAGATAGTCGTAAGTGAAGGACTTTGAACGAAGTAGGTAGTACGCGGTGCTGTACCTTTGTTATTCGAGAGAGTAGGTGGCAGAAATGATGAAGGCGGTATAATCCCAAAGGCGACCAAATCTATCGGAGACTTGCTCCAAGTTGGAGTGATAACTTCTTGCATTCCAGAAGTTCAATGGCATTGAGAAGGTGAATCACAGTACCTGACTCAGCGCAATGATTGCAAACACTTCAAGTGCTTCGGAAGTGTGAGCTAAGAGTAGACAAATTCTAGTAATCAGCTCGACGCACGAAGTACAATCTCGAGGAGGTAGGCGAAGTCAAGTAACCTTTGCCTTCTCAACTCTCAAGAGAATGGGCGAAACCGAGTACCCCAACTCTCTTAGTTATCCAAAGAGAGGAGCTCGCACGATTCAAGACCCTTCGAAGAGACTAATGGAAGACAACAGTTGTCCAGTCTTCACCAATGGTGATCAGTGCTACTAAGAGTAGATTGTCCGCTTCATTTCCCAACTGAATGCCAATCGAAAGCGGAAGTGATGCGAACCTACTTGGACGAGACAACTAAGTGGAAGAAGATTCGATGGGAAAATTTTACGAAGGAAGGACCTGAAAACTTCAAAGGTTGCCAGGCGATGCTCGTTAAAGTTCCAACAAGCATCTATTCAGTTCAAGAGACAAGAAAAATTTGAAGACTAGTGCATATCAAAGATGGTCTTTTCCTTCATCAGATGAATCCGCAAGAACCAGCAAGGATCAGCACAACTCTGCTGACCCCACACCAGAGTTAGTGTTATTGGCAAGTTGAAGCAGCATGACGAATTAAAGTTTGACGACTCAACAACAACAAGCAGAGAACAACTGGGAGACGAGGGACGCATCGTAACAAGAGCAGAAGATTGAAGATCCAGCAAAGGTAAGGAGTTGCAGCGTCAGCAAAGGCTTCGATGAGGACGTCGAAGGAATAAGTGGGGGAGAATGTCACGGATAAATTTTACAAGGCTTGTCAAATGTAATGCTTATGCATGTCCGTGTCTTTTCGGGTTGTTCATGAGTTACCAAGTATATAAAGGGCTGACCAAAGGCTTAATAGCCTCATTTGAGTAAGTTTGGTGGCCGTGTAGGCTTGTACATAAAGTATATGTCATGTGAACACTTGTAACAGATTCGATCTATAGTGAACCAATTTTATACCTTTGTTGTGCAACCATTCTGAGCTTGTGATATCCCTGGTTGAAATTTGCATTGGCTATAAAGTGTTTGCTGAAAGGGTTGCTTGTGGATCTCGTGTGAAGCTCTTTCTCTGTCTCGTCTTCTCTTTTGCAAGTCCTAAAAGATCGTAGGAGGTTTCGAGGAGGTTGACCTTTGCGGACGGACATGCAAGGGTGCCGCACGACTTAGGCAAAACCAGCTAAGTTCGTGACACTATGGCGAAACTTTGTTTGCCAAGTTATTTTGTCATATTTTACGTAGTAGTGTTTGATCAACTGAAACATGAATCACTTACCTCGAAAAAAAATTCATGGAAAGAAAATTCTTTTATATTGGGTTGATTCTTTCCATGATTATATATATATATATATAATGGGTTGACCACTCCGCTGGATTGACCAGTGCCATGCCTGATACTTTTAGCTTATTCTAGTACATTGCACTAAGAACTCTGAAGCACAAGCAACAGGAAGCCCACCTTTTGTTCTTTTTCTTTTTTTTTTGTTTCTCATTTTTGCTTTGTTGGATAATCGATATGGTTTTTCAAACTTGTGCAAAATGCTCACATTAGATAAATTTTGAACTGATTTCTGTTCTTTGTTTTGTCCTCCTTTAGCTACTCTGGAAACAAAGGCCTCCACAAGCAAAGGAAAGACTTGTATCATGCCATAATCATTGTTTTTTCTGTTCTTGGAGCTTGTTTGTTCCTTCTGGCTGTTGTAATATGCTGCTTGTTTTTGCGCAAAACAAGGAAAAATCTTCCAAAAGGTACATGTGGAAAACCTTTGCTTCATCATGTCATCAGGATTAAGACGATCGATCACATTCACAATTTACAAATCTTTTTTTTTCTTTTCAGATGATGTGCCAAATGTCCAACCTGCTCGGAAGTTGGGTACTTTCTTCAGTGAAGTTTCTGCAGAAACAGCCCATCGATATACGTTGTCGGAAATTGAAGATGCCACTGGCAAATTCGAAAGACGAATTGGTTCTGGAGGATTTGGGATAGTTTATTATGGAAAAATGGTGGATGGAAAAGAAATTGCAGTCAAAGTTCTGACTAATGACTCCTACCAGGGAATCCGAGAGTTCTTAAATGAGGTACTTCTTTATGCTGTCAGATATACCTCGCTATTGTCAAGAAAAAACATGCCTACACGATACAGAAGATGCTTTTTTTGTTAATATTCTTATTTGTGGTTACTACAATGTTCTTTCAGGTCACATTGCTGTCTAGAATTCATCACAGGAACCTGGTAACTTTTCTTGGGTACAGTCAACAGGATGGAAGAAACATTCTTGTGTATGAATTCATGCATAATGGAACTCTGAAGGAGCATCTTCGTGGTATGTCTGTTTCCGAATAAATGCTTTTACGATGCAAAAGTTCATTTGCAATTTTTGCAGGACCTTCGGCTCATGAGCGAAATCTCGGTTGGATCAATCGCCTAGAAATAGCAGAAGATGCTGCAAAAGGTTATAACCCAATTAAGAATATTTTTTTGCATTTTAAAACTGCACGCAATCACATTACGTTGAGTCTAAAAGACCTCTTCGACTGAAAACAAGTCAGGAATCGAGTACCTCCACACGGGCTGCTTTCCGACCATTATACATAGAGATCTCAAGAGCAGCAACATTCTGCTTGACAAGCACATGAGAGCAAAGGTTGCGGATTTCGGTCTCTCCAAACCTGCAGTTGATGGTTCCCATGTCTCGAGCATAGTTCGAGGAACAGTGGGATACCTGGACCCCGAGTAAGGCCTTGATTTTTTCTGCAATAAGTAATTTCGATCCGAAAACAATTTAATTTGCGCTCCTTCATCGTATCGTGTGATACTTTAAACAATGCTCAACTGTGAAGAACTCCAACTCACTAACGGTAGACACATGCAGGTACTATATCTCACAGCAGCTAACAGAGAAGAGCGATGTTTACAGCTTCGGTGTAATTCTTCTTGAGCTGATCTCAGGGCAAGAGCCAATTTCCAGTGAAAGTTTTGGCCTGAACTGCCGTAACATTGTTGCATGGGTCAGCCGCTATCATCATATTATAACTGAGCTCAATTTTTCCTTCTTTAATCGCCGATATCAGTAGTCAATGTGCCAATCTCTGACATGTCGAACTATATCTTATCGTATGGCAGGCGAAGTCACACGTGGAGAGCGGTAACATCGAGGCCATCATCGATCCCTCATTGCGGGATGATTACAATGTGCAGTCTGTGTGGAAAATTGCTGAGATCTCTATCATGTGTGTCAAACCTCATGGATCGCAAAGGCCATCAATGACGGAGGTTCTCAAGGAGATCCAGGGGGCCATGGAAGTAGAACGAGGGTCAAGGCCGGATGGAGATCACACCATGGGGCCACAGCCGAGGAACTCCACGGATCATTCTCTGAACTTGACTGCCGGGGAGCTGGCTACTCCGGAGCAGAATGTTACTTTCCCAGAGTTCTTTCTGCAACCAGGGCTCCGGTAACTGCTGAACACTTTGGACATTGTACTACTACTCAAGAAAAGAAAATTGACAAGAGGAAGCTGAAAATGGATGTACATTTGTGTAAACTTGTCAATTTCTGGTTATTTTTCCGAAGACTACAGCAGCTTAAAACCTTGTAGCCATTTCAGCATTAGACACTGCCAACAGCTGCTGTTTCCTGTTGACTGATGGAAAACAAGCAAGCTCTATATATGATATAAGAAGGTTGATGAGTTCAGGATAAAGAATGATTCATCAGGTATAAGGTCAGTTTTGTAAGGCGGAAGAAGAGTTACATGCTGCTCAAGTGCTGAGTTGCAAACAAAGAGAGATTGTTGCTGCGAACACTGATCACTAGTAAGATGAAAAAACCATGTGTGTCCATTGATATGATCAAAGCCTGTTAATCATCACAGCAACAATCCTCGAACAAAATAATCCCTGAAAACATCGATTGAAAATTAGATGGTTAAGTCTAAAGAGAAATCTAGTTTCACTCTGTGATCAAAATGAAAATAAGATTGTTGCAATCTAAAGGTCAAGAATAAAATCCAAACATGGAGATCAAAACCAACAATTCTCATTACCTTACCTTCACTTCCACGTTACCAACAACAACGGACCCGATCTCTGAAAACCTGTTTAGTTCGACTTGGAGAGAGAACGGTGTTCTGCTTCTCCGATTAGCATCATCACGCTGTAGAATATCCCACCTACAACTGATTCCTGGATAACCTCAGGAAAGGTGGCTGTCCCACCCTCTTGCTTCATAATGGAGAAAATTTCCCATGTGATTCAAGGGACTTACCATGCGCAGACAAAGCACAGATTTATGCAAATGATCAAACAGTAGGTAGCACCAAGATAGGGGGCAATGTGAGAATCACTCTTTTCAGCTATACAATTACTTTGGCCGGTAAATCATATGGGCCAACACTACCTCTTTCCTTGTCTTCAAGTGCTACTGCTAGGGAGTCAGATAAGCAACTCGAAGGAACCTGAGAAGTACCAATCATGACTGGGGCCACCTGAGTTGATGATAAAAGTGTTTGCTGCTGCCTGTCAAAGTCAGATCTCATAGACACTAACTGACTAGACCTGTCATCCAAATCTGCCATTTTTATTTGTTCCACTGGCTTTGATGTTACAATGGCATCTCAAAGAACAATCAACATTGCTGACCATCTCTAAAGATGAAGTCAGCCGTGAATCTTCCCGAGTATCAAGTCGTAAAGGTTCCAAGGACCCAGACGTGGAACGAACATCTTCCTTGCTTTCAGGTACCTTTGATGTTACAAGCATTTCATCATCATACCGTGCTGAAGGTTGCTTTGTGCTTGTCGTCAATAAAGAAGGCAAAGATGAATTGTTTATAGCCTGTGTTTTGAGTTGCAGGCGTTTGAGAGCATTGTATGCTTGAAGCCAAAATCTGGCAATTTGAACCATGAAGTCCCCTGCATAGGATCATAAAATTAGCAAAAATGACCATTGCCAAGATAAGGCACAAAAACAAACATACCATGAAGCAGCTGCTGGTAAAGCATTGGACTTTTCAGCACTAATATTAGAAGAACCTTTAACCTGGATTGAGGAATTCTGAAAAAAAAAAAAAAATTAAGTCAATATAGAGAGGGAGAATGAGACCTAGGCATAAAAGCATGATGTGCATAATATCACTATAAAAAGTGGCCGATCCTATCTCACAGAAGTCCTTTGCATCAGAAAAATATGGACTTACTTTACAGGTCCTCTTAACTGGATGCTTGTCCAAGCCTAATCTGCTGTTGAAGTCATCCATTGGCGGAGGCAAAACATTTCCAAAACGTCATTGAGAACTGGAAGAAGTAATTTGTGGAACCCTACTCCTGAAGTTCCATTAGTGAAACAAAGTCAATCATAAGAAAGACAAGTATACAAGCATAAAATAATATGCCAAAAGTAAAGACAAAAAATTATGGAGAATAGTTGACTTGTCATCTGCTGTAAAATAGTCTGAAATGCACAATGTTTAACTCAAGCAGATGATTGTACATTGATCAACAATGTAGGTGCATCCTTCCTGTGACACCCAAATAAGCCCATATCTGAACATATGATTTGAGTAGTCAACCTCAACAATTAAGAAGTGAACATTTTTAATATATACAAGTTTTGAACTTGTAGAATAATTGGATAAAGAGCAAGTCCACAAACCTCTCCGCATGGTCTGACATGTGGGATGCACCTCAGCTTAGTCTGAACACCGCACCCGGCACTAAGCAAATATGATTGCAATATCCTAAAGCTCTCACATTAGAAGACCCTAAGGATTCAAGTTTCGGTCCAAAGGAGTACCGGAGACAGCCAAGCAGCAGGCAATGTTGAGGCAACAAGAACATGGCGTAAGAGGAAGGAGCATGGGGAAATTAAAAATAAAGAAATATGATTGTTGTGGTCAAGGCAAATAAAAAATAAACTGATTTTGAACTAGACCGGTGATATTGTCCGGTTTAAGTGTTGGTATTAATTGTACTAGTAAATATTTACTGGGTTGCACAATCCAAGGTTCCTAATCCCATCGAATACGGCCTGATCCCTACCAGTATAGGACCAGTGCATGAAATTGTGAACCTTGGTACAAATCAATCCCGTCGACTTTTAAAACCTTGAAGGCACAACCCATAGGCCAATCAGCAATAACTGGGGCTCAAATATTCCTTGGCTAAAGTGAAACCTTGTGCCTGCATCTAGCTGCTACATACAATGCCAAGATGGAAGCCCAGAATTACTCTAACTTCTATATTTTACAGTAAATATCACGTTGCATTAGTACAGCAATAATTACTTTAATCCAAAAGGTTATTTCTGGTACCCAAACCCAAATCTAGACAAAATAGTCTACGCAATTTGTGACTTAGATCAATAAATTTGCAATGTTACCATGTTAAACCAAATGACAAGCGACAATTTGATTTTAGCAGATATCTCAGGTAGATCATTGGAACCCTCTAGAAACCAGCAGAATTTGCAGGAACTGGCTGAACACAACATGAATAAACCAATTCTTGCTGACCTATACTTGTCAGATAAGTATGGAAACAGTACACTGGGCAGGACCACCTATATTGTCCAATATCATCGAAAAGATAGTAAATAAATAAATACCAACCAATCTACATGGTCCAATACGCCAACAGGTAAACATTGATCAGTATGTGCCAGTCCAACTAGTCTTTAATTCCTTGGTTATCAGTACTCCATAAAGGAATACATTGTGGTCCTACCAATACTTGATTCCTTGGTCAACAGTATTCCACAAAGGTGTCACAAACTCCAGAATGATATAGCACAAGAAGTTTGTGCCCACTAAGCATCTCTGATAAACACTATGCATTAATATAGTATGGCAAGGTCATAAAAATGCTGCCAACAGGGCAGTGACAGGAACCTCAAACCTAAAACTGCTTGCAGGAAAAACACAACTAAATTAATCATTTACAGCCCAACAATATACATAATTCCTACAAAGTTCACCAAACAATTTTTGGCTAGGCAGAATTTGAAGTACTAAACAAGTTTCTCAAATATTTTTCGGATGGAAGCACAACAATATGATTGTGTTGGTTATAACATGGAGTGTCAACATTTGATCATACTAACAATCAGAAAAATCACCATCCGCATGCAAAAAGGTGTGGAAAAAAATACCTTGTACAAGCTGAAATCATCTCATCTTTTGTAAAACCATCCCCGTGTGGCTACCTATGTCATGCAAATACAGACAATCGGGATTGCTGCAGGTCTGAATCAACACAATACCTCAATAAAAACAAACAAATGCGTGCAATTCTAGTAGATAGCAAAACCTTGTACTTAGTAACATAGGAGAGCATGGATGAGCAATCTACTTACGATATTTCTTAACCATGCACGGCAATATTTTGTGGTGCCAAAGCATGCTCTGGTGAAAGCCAAAATATCAGAGATGTTTATATGATAATATGCACAAGTCTGCAAAATGGAAATTCAACTTATGTGCTTACCTCAAGGATTTACCTTCCAACACATAATTGTGTACACCTTGTATACATCGAACAGCTTCTTCCTCCTTGGCATATGCAACATAACTGTCCAACAAAGGTCATGTCTAACAGTTAAACATAGTCCATAATGGAGAAACCATGAAAAGCATATGCTGGAAACCTAAAGCTAAGATAATTCTTATTTCATGAGTGTATCTCTTAAATTAGTGAATATCTCTTAGTTTGTTGTTTTTCACTTATCCCACATGTCCAATTGAACAAACATATCAGATCAAACACCAATTTTTTGTCCAAGTTTAAAAAAAAAACAACATTATGATCTACACACAGATTAATGATAACCTGATAATTGTCTGATAATTTTATTAAAATTAAATAGTAATATCACGAACTATTTGCTTGGTCTGCATTTTCACAAACCTAGGTTACTCATCCTAGATCTGTATATAACATATTCTTCTGAAAAATTAATTAGAACATATCTTGAACGCAAAAGACGCCTAAAATGAAACACTATGACAAATGTTTTGCAAGAAGCCAAGATCAGTCAAGAGGCCACCCAAGGCCTAGGTTGCTAGGTGTAAAAGACTGATGCCCTAAGTCAAACTATCCCAAGAAAACAAAAAAAAAACCAAAAGTAATTTTAAACAGGACACCTGATTAACATAAGGCATGGTATAGCTATCTAGAAGGAGAGAATACTAACTTGTCGATATCTACTGATCATTTTCAGGCCAACTTAGTCATCAAAATGTGATATACATCAAAGATTAAGGAGGGGAAACAAAGAAGGAATCTGGGAGGAGCATGTTGGTATCATTTGGAGCATAGAACATAAGCATGAGTCAATAAACCATTATGGGTTTCCAAACAAAGAAACATGAATAACACGATTCCAGTAGAAACTTGAACTTGAAACTCAAGTCTGAACACATCAATGACACGATTGTGTGTGTATAGAAGAAAGAGAGAGCATCTTAATGATGTCTACAGTAATTAATTTTCTCTATTTTAGACAATTTGGTGGCAGTATATCTGTCTTCACATCCCAGCCAAGTAAACAACATGGTAACTGAGTTCGATGAGACTTACATGCCAAATGTGTTGTAAGTTGATGTTTTCTGCGAAGAAGTGCCAGGTGCATGGGAAATTGAAACCTTTAAAACTTTCCCATACTGACCAAAGTATTCCTTGCGCTCAAGAATCTGATGCAGAAACATAAGAAACCTATCAAGAGGCCATGCATACATATATACCGATCCCAGTTGAACAAATGTCAATACACCTACATTTTCATCACATAAATTAATAGGTAACCCAGTTATGTATACAAGATTCTTTTGCATCACTCTGACACCGCTAAGATGCTTCATAGCTTCTGCTGATATCTTGGTCTTTGCTCTTTGAGGCCTTTGCTTTTTCTCAGAAAATATCTCAGCTATTATCCTGTCCCCAGGTGAAGCAAAATTTCATTGTGAACTATTAGTATGTTTGAGGGAAAAAAAGAATAAATAGATTTGATAGATAAATGTAGTGAGAAGAATAATTATAATGCAATAGGCAACCTCTCGGAGTTGGCAGCTGCCGCTTTAAGGACTCTGTCCTTGTTATATGGTGTACGGCATGCTGGACACTGAGCTTCTGTGTCTTCTTTCTCAGTCATTTCAATTATATGATGCCAACACCAGATACAAATCTAGACATTAAAAAAAAATCAAACGGCATCAAACCTACAATCCTTCTTATTAATGATAATGCATATATTTGAACAAGGCTGGATAATACTATATAGAATTTGAAAACATATTAAGCAGTATGTTCCTTGATGTTCCAAAGGAGTGTCGGACTTGCAAGCAATAGAAGTTGAATGGTTCTTGCAGAATAGGGATCGTACCTCATACCCACACTTGCAAGGCTTCAGTTGCTCGTCAGTCAGGTCCATCTCCTCCACGCACAGAGGGCAAGTCTTTTCTCCATCGTCACTCATCCTTGTGCTTCAAGGAACACAAAATTTGTAAGCCGACTAATAGAGAAGCACACATCAAAATGAGCAATCCGTTGATCGATTACCAAATCCAACGGAAAAGAAAATAAATAACAAACCCATCATCTATAAATCCTAAACACACCCTTTTTTTTCTTGCATCAATCAACCAAATCCATCTCCGAAAAAACAAACAAAACCCTGAAATCAAGAAAACTTACAATTAAAACGATCCAACTTACAAATCCAGCAAAATCTCCTAGACCAATTCAAATCTTCTCCGATGCGATCAGCAAAAACAACTGCAAAAAAGAAAGCGAACCTAAAGTGTTAGAATTTTTGAGGTCACATATGTATAATTAAATATGTTAAACCATTATTTTGATTAACCAAAATTAAAATGATCAAATTAAAGTAAAGTTATTTGACTAAAGGGTATAATTGTTATAAAAATTAATCGTGTAGATATCATCTGTAGTATTTCTAACTTAGTGACGAGACAATTTAGAAATATTAAACATCCTGGGGAGTAACTGTAGATACATTTATGAATATAATTAGGATTATTATGATCCCCGGTTGTAGTATTAAATTCAGATTCTCTTCACCCGTCAAAGAGAAACCAAGAGGTTCTTAAGGATACTCTATTCACCGGTTAATTCAGAAAATACTTCGTTGGATTCATTCCGTATTAATGTGTTTCATAATTGTTGCAGGATTTAATGTATATTATTATGGATTTAATAAGTTTTAAGGAAACATTCTAAAATCCGGTTTTGGGTCAGCATGTTTGATCGATATTTGTTGTGTTAAATTACCAACATAAAGATCCATCCGAATCCAAAATTTTCATCCGCTCACCGAGACGAACCCGAAAAAATTCGAATAAAGATTTCAAGATTGATCGGATACAGGCATCATCGGTGACAAAATTCAAGAAAACGAACAGAACCGCAGAAAACATATAAAATCAAGAGAGATGTGTGAAATAATATGCCTGATTCGGGGGCGGGGAAGATCGAGGGATTGGAGAGGGGAAGATCGAGACGCCGAACTCGAAGGCGACGCGGAATCCCGGGAGCGACAAGAGGGAAACAACGAGGTAAGGTCGAAAACAAGAATGCAACCGCCCTTTTGTTTGGATCAATTTCTAATCTATTTGTTTGCTTTTATTGCGTTGTTAATTTGGCGCCCTGCGTTTCGAGGGTCCGTGATTTAAATGAAATGCCCCCACGCACACCAACCCGCCCATATGTTTGCATATAATTACGATCGGAGCCTCCGCTTTTGCAGTGCCTTCTTCTCTTACCAAGGGCACGCTTGTCCTTCCATTAACTTCCTCGCAATTGAGATTTCCTAATACCATCCAATAAATTTTTATATTTAAAATATTAATCTGATGATGTTTGGATAATTAAATTAATTAGCATCTTTCGAATTTTATCTGAGGATGCTTGGGTCATTTATTCATAAAAATCTGCACTGTTTTATTTTTATGAAATGGTGTAGATATGTATATGTGAAATTTTTTATTTATAATTTTTAAGAATTTTTAATGTTTCTAAACTCCCCTAAGTAAATGTGTATAAATGCTCTTAAAATATATATATTTTTTCTTTTCTTCTTTTCCTAATCACAAGTATTGAGCAACATTAGACTACATCAAATAGACATAACTACTCTCGTCCAATTTCTCTTCTTCTAGTGTTAAGTGATAAATAACGTTAAACGATTAATGACGTTGAATAATAGAATGACGATGAGTGATGTCAATATAACTACGATCTAGTGGATGAAATGGAGTCGTGAGAATACGAATATGATTGATGATTAAAGAACTATAAATAGGAGTTATCAATAGCAAGCTTTGATAGTATCCTCTCTATTAAGAATTTTTTTCATGAACACTTTTTTTTATAAAATTCAAATATTGACCTCATATTCCGATCAATATTTTATATATCGGTTTAGCTCACAATAGGCCTATATAACTATGATCTAGGGGATGAAATAGAGTTGTAAGAATATGAATATGATTGATGATTAAAGAACTATAAATAGGAGTTGTCAATAGCAAGCTTTAACAGTATCTTCTAATTTTTTCATGAACATTTTTTTTATAAAATTCAAATATTGACCTCATATTTCGATCAATATTTTATTTTAATATTTTATATATCAGTTTAGGTCACAAATGGACCTATATAACTATGATCTAGTGGATGAAATAGAGTTGTGAGAATATGAATATGATTGATGACTAATGAACTATAAATAGGAGTTGTCAATAGCAAACTTTGATAAAATCCTCTCTATTAAGAATTTTGAGAGTATCCTCTATTGAGAATTTTTTTCATGAATATTTTTTTTATAAAATTCAAATATTGACCTTATATTTCAATCAATATTTTGTTTCAATATTTTATATATCGATTTAGGTCACTATGGGTCTCTCTCATCTACATCTAGCCTCATCCTTTATCTTTGTTGTTTTTTCTTCGCTTCTTTTTCTTTTTCTTTTCTCTCATTTTTATATTTTCGAAGGAGAGAGAAAAAAAAAGAAAAGAATGGTGAAGTGATGAGAAAAAGAAAGGACGAGGAGACGAAGAAGCTAAAGTAGTCAAAAAAAAAAAAAGGGGAGGAATTTTTCTGATGATGGAACAGAAGTTATGGATCACTTCAGAAAGAAAGGAAAGAAAAGGTTTGGAATCTGTCACAGTCCATTTCCACTGTGACCATTCGCTAAGGAATTGAATCCACCCCATAATATTAAACTACTGAGTGCTTGCAGTCCACATCAATACTTACTTCGATTGACGCAATGGCGGAACCAATCTCCCCGCTCTCGTTGTTTTGGATTACCAGATTGGCATGCCATTGACCAAAAGATCGCCGAAGAGGAAGGTGCTTTTGGGAGGATTAGGGAAGAAGACCAACGGCGTGCGGTAGCGAGGAATAAGAAGTCACCATCGTTGCTTCATCTAAAGCTGTAGTGGCAGGCGATCACTTTCGACATCACGCATTATTCTCAGACATTGAATGCGGTGGGCTCAGATTCTTCAAAGCGGTGCTCTCCTTTTCTCCGCCTCTCTTTTCGTCTCAATCGAAGGAACCTCTGCCTGAACCATTCTTCTGTCAGGGACAGTCTTTTTAGGGCTATCCGAAGAAGAGCGCAGTGGTAGGGAGTAGACCTTCCCTGGAAGGTCTTTTCCTTCGCCTGGCACGTCGCTGTCGCCGGAGAGGGTAGTCGACAACCCCTAATTGGCTTATGAGGTCGATTCGTCTTCCGTTAGGGTTTCTTCGACTGATTTATGGAATTGAACCACGCATTGTTGCTGGCATCAAACGACGGAAACGTGACCATGCTACGAAACGCGCGCTCGGAGGACACCTGGCGGCCGCCGCACGTGACACGGGCCAGTGCGACGCAACGACTCCATCCAAATATTAATTATAAAATTGTAAAATAGATTTATAATATACATTTATGTTTATTACAAAATATCTCATCAAAAAAATTAAGATTTTCACAATTTTTTTAATTCGAAAAAAAAGAAATAAGAAAAAATAATTAAGAGCTATATTGAATATAATAACGGTAATGTTATGGACGTGATACGATACATGCCACTTGGTCTTGTTCTCACGGCCCCGTCGCTCCCCACAGGACTCCTCTTTTTGTCTCGATTCCGGCCCTCTTCCTCCGCCTCCCTCCATTCGAGTGGAAGAAACCCCCAAATGGACCGGATCCCCTCCCACGTCGATCTCCTCCTCCTCCTCCTCGGAAGTTTGCTGCTTGCTCCCTTCTGATTCCGTTCTGATTGCTGCAACTTGTCGTATTGAATCGTACGCGGCGAAGCGGAACATCGATGGCGCACGAGAGATTGGAGGCGAAGATAGAGTTTGATCTTAATGTCGTCTCTTCCGGTCAGTCGTCCGCATGGGCTTCCAACTCATCTGAGGCGTCGAGCAACGCCGCCGCCGAAGAGGAGGATTTGCGCTCCACCAGCGGCGGCGCCTCCCTCTGCTTCGACAACCTTAGGTGTCCCCCCGAGCCGGTTGTCGTTGATGATGACGGTGAGGATGAGGGTGGTGTTTTGCCGGAGCTGCGCGTCGTCACGCCGCCGTTGCTTCCTACGGCTGTGGTGGCGTCCACGTTGCGGCCTCCGGTGGCCGCGAACTCTAGCTCGACCGCCCGCCGGGGCGATCTTGGCTTCGTGGAAGGGACGGTGGGTTGCGCGGCAAAGGCGGAGGCGAGGGTTTTGCTGCATCGGCAGCAGCAGCAGGAGGTGGTGAAGAAGAGTAGGCGAGGACCGAGGTCTCGGAGTTCGCAGTATCGCGGAGTCACCTTCTACAGGAGAACCGGGAGATGGGAGTCCCACATTTGGTTGGCAGATGCTTCGTCCTGATCCTTTTCCTCTTTTCGATCGTGTTCTAGTTTAATGTGCTGTGTTCCTTACTACCTCTAATTCTGCGCAGGGATTGTGGAAAGCAAGTCTACCTGGGTAAGGTTCCATCTCTCCTCACATAAACGGAGGAAAGATTGTTAATTGTTTATGTTTTGGGGTTAACCTCTTTTGCTCTGTTTGCATTGCAACTTTAGGAGGCTTTGATACCGCTCATGCTGCCGCAAGGTTTGATATCTTTTCCCTTCCCTTGAAAAATGTCTGATGGCCTGTATATGTACTGCTCGAGTAGTTCATGGCTTGGAAGGATTGTGTTGCATTTATTAAATGGACTGCAGAGCATACGATCGTGCCGCTATCAAGTTTCGGGGACTTGATGCAGACATCAACTTTGATCTTAATGATTACGACGAGGATTTGAAGCAGGTAATCCTAGAACTAGGTATATGTGGGTGTTGATGTGATCCGTCTCTCTTAGAAGGCATGATAAGGTTAAATTAGGATGTCGATGTTGTATTATTTCAGACGAGAAACCTGACCAAGGAAGAATTTGTGCACATACTTCGCCGTCAAAGCACTGGGTTTGCAAGGGGAAGCTCCAAGTACAGAGGGGTGACTCTTCACAAGTGTGGTAGATGGGAGGCTCGCATGGGACAGTTCCTCGGCAAAAAGTGTGATGCCATAGTATTTCTTGATTTCTTGCTCTGGAATACACTTATGTTTCATATCCATAAAATCTACTCTCGGTTAGGTGGTTTGTATATTTGAATTCAAGGCCTTGCTTCCATTTTAAATTGAGGAACCACTGCAAGTTATTGACCTTGTATGCGTTAGAAGGAAAACGTGACATGGAATGGCTCTGAGGGTGGAAAAGTAATGGGAAAAATGTGGTGGATGAAAGTGAAATATAAGGAAGGAAAGTTAGATATTCGAAGTTGTCATTCTCAAAGGAAATTCTTTGATAGCCCTTAATATATTTGTAGATAAAAAGAATATTTGTTTGCAGAAGTTTCAATCAAACAATTATATGATGCTATATAGATACATAGAAGTGGTTGCATTCTTTGTAATCTCAAGAAAATTAGCAGTAGGTGCAAAGGTAGAACAAAGAGACATCTCATCCCTTAAAAACACTTATTTACTTCTCAAAGATAAGATTGAACTCAGTGTTTATATTTAAACACAAATTTTCTTTCTGTGCAGGTATATTTATCTTGGTCTATTTGACAGTGAAATAGAGGCCGCAAGGTCTGCTTTCTCAACTCTTAATAATGACATTTTGTTATGAACGTTTACCTCAGAGAGTTATGAACTATATAATGTTCCTTTTTTCTTTTCCACTTCACTTTTTGGCCTTTAGGGCATATGACAAGGCTGCTATCAGATGGAATGGAAGGGTAGCAATCACCAATTTTGAGTCAAGCCTCTCTGAAGGAGAGAGACTTCCTGAGCCTGAAAACGAAGGTGTCATCAGCAAACATTCTTTGTGGTTTTTTATGGCTTAAGTTATGTTCACTGTACATTTTATCGATTATGGGTAATCTTCACATGATGCTGATATCATGTTCTGATAGCTGCCTTCGAGGATGTTGATTTAAGCCTGAGGATTTCTCAGCCCAACTCCCATAGCACAAAGAGTGACGGCAATTCTACTGGTACCAATTTCAGTCATGGCTCATTTGAAGTTACGGAAACTGGAAATGCTCAGGTAAATAGTCTTCCACCATCTGCATTTCTGAATATGCCTTGGATGAGCCAGTTGCTTTAGATGTTTATTCTCGTACTGATGTTCTTCTAACTCATCCTGATTCCTCTTCACTGCTATAGCAGCAATACTTTCGCTGCATTCACAAATTTCTTAGATAATGCCCTTTAGAAGTCCCCTCAAAGGAAAATTCTTATGGTACCAATGGTCCAATCGAAGTACCTTTAGTAAAATGGCAAAGGATTAGCATGTTAGAAGCTGATGGAGGTGGATACAAAGTGCAAAAGTTTTTACGGAAGATCGGTTACGATTATTATTTAGCCGCATGTTTCGTGCATCATTTTGGTGTCCACTAAATATCCAAGTGAATTTCCAAGAAAGCAGAAATAAACAACCACTACCACAAGCCATAATGTCCAAGCAAATTTATTTTATAAAATATACAATATGCATTAAAGAAGCAAAGTGTTACTTTCATTTCATTTCATTTGATTTTCTTCTGGAATCAGCATCATCAGGACAATTATCTATGCATTATTTTCCAACTTTAGTCTTGTTCTTGGGTTTTGTTGAAGTGTTCGTCCGAATGTGCGAGGGTTCCCGAAAATGCATGTGTATTATGTATGTGAAATAATCTGGCATGCTGCCACAATGATATGATTAATTTGGTGTTACATCCATTCTTTAGATGCTCAGTGACACTGATATGCCATTCATTTTTGGTTGCTGTTGCAGCGCAACAGTCCTAATCATCCGGCTGTTGTCCCTCGTATCGCTATGACACCTCAACATCCTCATTCGTGGAATGCTTACCCAGGCTACTTTCCCAGAATTGAGGTAAAAACCTAATAATTATTTTTGCTCAACATTTTTTACCTAATAATTATTTTTGCTCAACATTTTTCCTCCAGAATCGTGGAATGTTCATATTTGATAAAATACAAGATGAAGACGATGAAAAGATGTTTTCTCAATTGATATAATAGTGGTGGTGCCTTTTTATGCATGTTACGATAAAGATTTTCTCGATAAAGATTTCCTCAACAAATCTACTAGATTTTCTTATGTAGTTGGGAAAATCTTAACTGTTTATCAAGAAAAATCTTAACTACTATCACATATGACTGCTCTATTTTTCCTTCTCTCTAACATAAACATAGCTTAAAATTCATTTCTCGTAGCTCTTCTCGGCCATGCTTTTTATCGGTATGGTGCTGATTCTATTCCGACATTAGTGCATCACAACTATTGTCGATAGTAGTAGACGCCAAAACAGCATTTTATGTCAAATGTTTGATCTGCTACCTTCATGACTATTTAGGTAATATAGATAACGAGATCATGTAGGGCCGTGGCATTTTAGGCACAGATGCTGCCCTTAGCGTTTGTATTATTAGTTAGTGGGTCTCCTTTAGTATCATCTTTTTCCTATTGATGGTCCTGTTCGTCAAAATTCGTGTGTTGCTTCATCATGCTTGCTGGTATGATCTAACGGACAGCATTGCATCGATACAGGAAAGAGGGAACGAGCAGCGGCCGGAGGTGGGTTTGCGGCCCCTTCCCGGCTGGGCGTGGCACGCGCGTGGTCCTACTCTGTTGCCATTAGTCGCGTCTGCAGCATCATCAGGATTCTCCAACGCCACAACAGCGGCCGCGCTTCCACCGCTGCCGGCTCCGCCACCGCCCCCAATCGCTCATCACTTGCTCTTCCATCCTCCAGCGAGCACCGGCTACTTTCTCAGAAACTGAGTACGCACAGACACCACCACTAAGCTATAGGGTGTGATGCCTTTACTCCTGCGTGCCAGGTGATGGATTCGACGGATCAAAAGCCGCTCCATGGCTCCGAGAAAGGTGGGCATAGCAATCGAAGCTAAACGCTGGGCAGGCTCCACTGTGACTGTACCTCGCTCTGCTCCTGGTGGCGTGGGGTCTTAGAAAGCTGTGCTCGTCTTTCCTTACTAGTTTCTTGCCCTCTGTCATTGGCTTCCAGCTAGCTGTGTGATGTGTAAGACGTACGTTAGATAACGTGACTTTTACCTGGTGAGGGTTTCTCTTCCTAGGATTACTGCGTCATGCCTTGATTTAGAGAGAGAATTAGAACCGTCCCCAGATGCAAAGGACAAATTTTGGTAGGCTGTTTAATTAGGTTCACTGCTATCAAAATGATCCTCCCCTCGATCATGTTGATTCCATCTTTTGTTACTTCTTTTTCTTCTGTGACATGGAAAAGACTTGAGCCAAGAGCGAAAACAAACAATGGAGGCTACTGTGGACTGTTATGGTACGTACACAAACAGAGGCTTTTCCCATGAAGCGATGGATGGTGATTGGTCGCTGCATCTGCCTATGTACGTACACTTGCAGCCTCTGTGGAGTTCATTCCAAGACGAGCTCTTTCCTCGACGCCAAGTTTGACCTTTTTCTTTCTTTATTTGAGTTGACTACAATGGTTCACTCTGTTCTGATTCAGCTAATACATCTCATCGTTGGTATCAAAGCTGTACATCCTTCGTATACTTGTTGTCTTGCCTACGATGCTCTGCCTATGTATCTATCATCTCAATGTATTTGGCAGAACTCGCAATCACCATGGTCTGTGCCCATCGCGTATCGGAGAGGTGGAGGATGAGCCAGCACCTTGTCGGCACGAGCCTTCTCCTTTCCTCCTCGAGATGGTTGCACTGACGAACTGAATCAAGCTCTTAAAGATGCGAGCTTTCACCTGGCCTCGCTTCGGCGGCGGCCTCCTTTCCTTCGACGACCGACGCTCCATTGCTCCGAGCAGGGCAACGACAGAGATGATGCGAGAAACGGCTGAGGAGGGAGGGGGAGGAAGAGAGAGTGGCATATAAAGGCAGCGGTCCGAAGGAATCGGCTTCCTTTCTCCTCCTACAAGTGGGGACGTCTGCAAACACTTGACTTGAGGTCTGCATGTTTTGCCCACATACACACAAGCTTGACTGTCGTTAAGAGGACGAAGAGCAAGCGAGGTCAGAGCATCCACGAGGTAAACCCGGACAGAGGAGACAGGCTCGGTGAGAACTGTCAGGTGGATACTTCGAAGACGGGTAATCACACAGCAGATTGGCTACCATCCCTTCCTCTGCTACTTCTCACCGACAACCTCAGCCTTCGATTGCCTCCAATTCGCACTACCAAAGTACAAGGCAAAGATAAAAAAACTGATGTGTTGTCCGCCACACGGGAAGAAGCGTTAAACTTCTCGTTTTCAGTGGTAGACATGAGCACCGCCAGCACTACTTCATTCGGCTTTCTACACGCGACTTCGACGGTGAGGTCACGTCCGACAAAACATGCTCCCCATTAACACAGTTGACTCTCGGAGTGAGTCGTCTTGATGCGCTGTTCTTCCCACCATGGCAAGAGTTCCTGTCGGAAAGCCAGAATCGTACAAGAAGAATGCATACTGGATGTCCAATCTCGTGCCTCTTACGTACGTAAATACGCCGAGCGAAGATGGATGGCAGTATACTGCCATGTATCCTCGGCTGTTCTACGAACAATGACATCCACCAAATCCGACAGGCCCGGCAAAAAGGAACGCGAGAGAGAGAGAGAGAGACGAAGCGTGTCGCCTGCTACTGTCAAAGAACATGAAGGGGAAAAGCTATCTCTCATTGTCGGCCTACCTGACAAGCTAGATCGAGGACTCCGAAGAGCTTTTCAATCTTCCAAACTATTATACTCTGTTTCGCAAAGACCACCTCAAACTTGTGCCTTTCAGACCATACAATTTTTTGGAGCTACAACTCGAGGCTTGCATGACTGTCGAAAAGAATTGTTCTTGAAACGACAACAAATAGATCGTCCAACATGACTTGCATGTGTTGGGTTAAAAATAAGAAATAATTTTTATATATGAATAAATATTAATAGTTCGTAATGTATAGTAAAATCAAATAGAAATCACAATCAAATAGAACATCAAGATTTATATGAAAATCTTTTTAATACAAGAATAAAAATCACGAGACAAACTAAAGATAATCCATTATAAGAATAATACAAGAGAATAACTAGGATACAAGAATTATATAATATTCTTTTTCTCTTCTTTTTGAATCACCTTCGAACTATAGTTTTCTGCCCTTTTTTTTGTAGTTTTTCCTCTTATTTTTCGCAACCACCACTCCCTCCTAATTATATTTAGGATTTAAGTTAAAGAGAAAATGAGTTATGAACTGTTAAAGCCCACTATGGGCTAAACTAGGCCATCTGCCCAACACCATGATAAGTCTTTGGGTTCACAAATGTTAATGTCTAATTTAATGGGATACAACTAATCACTGTTCTAATCTTATCGTAAGGGTTTTGTCTGTATGACAACCTACCGAAAGAAACATCAAAATTAGCAAATGTTGGAAGTAAATTTAAGGGATGATCCAAAATCGAATTTGAAAAATTAGAAAGAGAAAAGTGAGCTTAGGTTATACGAGACCTCCCTATTTATAGTTTGAAATCCCTAATTGTGTTTTGGTTTAAAAGAATATTCTTCGAATTAGAAAGTATTTTATATTTAAAATCTCCCTTGACATTTTCTTTGACTTGTTCAACCTTTTTGTTTTTGAGAGAGAGATTGAATGTCACAAAAGTTGTGTGGGCTGCACTCAATTCTCTTCTTTAGTTGGAGGTGTGGGGTATGTTTGGAGTTTCAACAAGGATAAGTGATGAGTTTTCAATTCAAAATCTTGTAATGAAGTATCAAAATTCTTACCAACTAAGTTGACCAACATATTTAAAAATAATAAAAATGCATCGACTCTATGCATTTTTTTCAAATCTCCATGTATTTTTTTTCTTCCACCAATTGCAATTTGCAACCTACAGTTTGCACCCAAATATATGTGATCCGTGCATGCATGAACATGTATCGATGCCGTCCATGACACTGCCCATGTCATTTGCATCTCGTAGAACAACCAAGATTCTACTTTCCATTAAGAAGGAATCGAGATCACAACAGGAAGTACGCATGACAAGCAATCCAATCCGCCGCCACTCAAAGCTCGCAGAGCACCGTTTCCGCCGCCTCTTCCTCTTCCTCTTCCTCTTCGCCGTCAAGAACAAAGTACTGCTGGTACGCATCAGACATGAAGATGTAGAAGGCAACGCTCGCTGTCTCCTCGGCTGCCACACCAACATCTCGGTACGTACGATGTATAACTGCCGGAAAAGAGCGAGCACGGCGGGGTGAGGCCGGACATGACAGGGATGTTCTCGATCTTCGCCGCAGACGAAGAGATCGACGCGAGGAGAAGAACGACGACGAGCAGGAGGAGGTGAGGCCGAAGAGGAGTCTCTGAGCATTCGATCAACATTAAGATTTGTGATGACGAGATGTAGGACAGCGATGGACTTGGAGTAAAGAATGCAAACAATCAAAGATTAATCTGATTAAGAATCATGTTGGTTGACTTGTCGCAAGGTTTTCAGTCAACCTTGTGGTCACACACGCTGCCTAAGAACAAGACGCAACCCGTCGGGGCGAACGGGACATGAATCGAGCTCTCATGTACAAACGCCTTTCACGCTTCCTTAGATGGCATAGATCGGATTGAAATCGGAATCGGAGAATTCGGAGGTGTGATACCAGGAAGCAGAGCCGCTTCTCTTGGATGACTTCTCCCTCTTCCTGATCGTACGAATGCGCTTCGATTTCACCACGAAGTAGGTCATGGAGCCGAGGACACCCGCCATTATCACTCCCCCGATCAACGTCACCAGTATCGCCGCCCACTGCACTCGCCGGCCCAGCACAATGTAGGTGGAGGTCAGAAAAGCCACCGTGGTGCACACCGAGGCCAACCACATCAACTTGTTGATCACCTCCACCACCCTCCTCTCCGACTTCGTCTCCCTCCTGACGAGAGTGATCTGCACCACCACCACCGCCAACGACGTAAACAGAGCTACGGCGTTGAAGATGAAGAAGACCCTGAAAGCCGCGGCATGGACGGCGACCGCCATCCCGTCGTCTTCGCTTCCACCTGGCACGGTGAATATGGCTGCGAACGCCACGGTCGCGAAGAGCACCGCCACCACCGTCACCGAGTTGGTGGCGTTGTTGATGCCCTCCCTGTGGAGTTTCCGCAGCTCCTTCGCGATCCCATAAACGTTCTTGTTCGTCTTCCTGGTCTGCTCGAGCTGCGTGTGCACGTTTTTCTTGATCTCCGTCACCGTTTTCCGAAGCTCATCTCGAGGCTGGTTTAGCTCTTTTGCCCGCAGCGCACCGTCGCGAGACAAGCACTCTCTGATGTACGATGATTCCTCGGAGAGAGGCAACTCTTCCGCGATATCATACGCGGTTCTATGGTCTCTCGTCAGTGCGTTGACATGCGTGTCCGGGAGAAGTAACAGCAGATTCACTATCTGGAAACACAAACGAAGAACGATCAGATATAAGAAAGGTTTATTCGATGCAGAAATGATCGGATGTAGGTTCTACCTCTGCGCGCTTCTTTCTCGTCGCCACATGTAAGGCGGTGTTCCCGTTCTTGTCAGGCAACATAACTATGGCGGGATCAGAATCCACAAGCGCTTTGATCACATCATGGTTTGTACCCTTGGCGGCCATATGCAGTGCAGTCTGGCCTTTGACGTCCGTCCTTCGCGCTAGTTGTGGATCTTTATCTAGCAATGCTTTCACTGCTTCGACATGGCCGAGCCTGGCGGCAAAATGCAAAGCGTTCTTCCCGTTGCGTTTGGCCACCTCCACCATGCTAAAATTCTGAGCGAGGAGCTGCTTGATCACTTCGGTGTGGCCCCTCGCCGCCGCAGATATAAGCGGCGTCACGTTCGAGGGGCCAAACGTCTTGCCGAGCGTCGGGTCATGGCCGAGAAGCAACTGCACGATGTCTGTGTGAAACGGGTCAGCGAGGGGGAAGAAGAAAAAGGAAGCCGAAGAGGCGGCGCAGAAGATGAAAGGCTTTCACCTCGATGTCCTTCTTTCACCGCCACATGGAAAGCATCGAACCCTGATCTGTTCTTCCTCGAGATGTTCTCCTTATCCGAATACCGGAGCAGCTCCGCTACCACGCTAAGGTGCCCCTTCTCGGCGGCCGTGACGAGCGCCGTCTCCCCGAACTCGTTGGTCTCGTTGACCACAGCCGACACCATCTCCGCGGTCACCGCTTCCAACTCCGTCGCCTCCGAGGTCGTTCCCGCGACCTGGGCAACGACGTCGCCGAGGATCCGCCTCACGGCCGGCAGATCACCGCGCCGCGCCGCGAGATGGAGCTCCGTGTCGTTGTGCCTCCCCGTGACCTGCTTCACGTACTTCTTTTTCTTCTTGTCCATCGAGCTCGACAGCACCAGCGCCGGGGCAGCGCCGGCCGGCGAAGGCTCCGCCGCCGCCACCACCGACCCCATTTCCAGGTCAGCGAGAAAGGAGGCGGCTCTCTCGATTTCCAGGCTCATTGCTGCTGCTCCTCGACCCCGGCAAGCTAGCACGGAAGAACCGGTGGAAGGTTTTGCGGAAAGCAAGGTTGGGACTTAAAGAAGAGGCGGGCAGCTTGGTGGGGATGGGACCGCCCAGGAAGCAGGGAGGAAGGAGAGCTCGTGGAAGGAGAGGTTGGCACGGCTCGAGTTTCTTTCTCGTGCTTTATGGGACTGCCGCGAGAATGTGACGCCGCCGGGCCCACCCGAGTAGATATGGCGACGGGAAGGAAGACGACACCGCCCGCCAAAGTAGAGTGGAGACGTGCCAGTGGCAGGGAGGACTCATCTCTCGTCTCCGCCTGCCTTTTTGGCGTGCGCTTGCGTTGCCTTTCGTTGCCGCGGAGTCGCTGTACGAGTTGTAGTGGTACTGTAAAATCAATGTTGCAGAGCAGATTCTAATGCTAAGCTGTTGCTCAACTCTTTGCAGCTTCCGCGAGCTTTCGTCGGTAGAAAACGTCGTCAAAAAGTTGTTCCTCGTTGTCATGAACAATCCAAGCTTCCACCGGCAAATGCAGATCCCTGAGAGCACAGATGGACGAAGAAACCACCTGCTGCTTCAGGTCTCTCGCAGGAGATCTATTTATTGATGATGTGATACTCCCTATTTATACATGTGATGAATATTTTTTCTCAATAGAGTTATGGTGCTGCTGCCAAGGATGTCGATCTTGAATCGATATGATAAAAATAGTTTCTAGCGATAGACTTCGTGGAGGAGCTCAACGGTATGACGTTTGATGACTGTCTCTGGAGGGCAGCAGAGTAATGAGGATGAGCAGAGAGTAGCTTTTGACGTGAGGAGAGCAGTCGCTGGAGTAAGAAAAGCCGCAAAGAATCACAGTTGAGAACGATTTGTGGCTTGCAACTTTAGGATAGCAACCGCTGGAGGAAGGGGGAGCGGTGCTTCCTTTAAGAGCGTCATCCATAGGGAAGAGACGAAGAAGGAGAGATATAGCATCGCCAAGAAAAGAGAAAGAGTTATGCACCGAAGGGAAGGGGCTGCCTTTGGAGAAATAAAGACAGTACAAGTTTGCTAGTTGGTGATCCAAGCTTCCACAATCTTGACATCGGTACAGCAAGTGGAGGTGCCACCTAGGGAGAGATCCATCAGGGAAAGCTTTGTAGACGCGACTATTGTACTTAAACCCCTCGAGGTAGGCATAGGGGGCAGCAAAGAAGGCGACCATCTAGTTCTAGAGACTATTATTTTGGTTCATCAGGGAGCTACGAAGGTTGGAGAGGTAGGCCTCGTCATCCGAGATCAAAGAGACGTTACCCGATCGATGAAGATGTTCCTCCTTATAAACAGATTGTGACAGTAGAAGATGGATGCTGAGGATCTCGTCGGCTTGATGTTAGTCTTGGAAGTGCGATGTTGTGCTGTTCGACGCTATCGCTAGAAAGCAAGGAAGAAAAAAAAACTCTTGCTTAATGCAAGGGCTTTGATACCATGATAGAATAAAATATGAAGAAGAAATTCATTTTATTGATAAAATGATACTCCCTATTTATACATGTTATGATAGAATATTTTTCTCAACAGAATTATGATATTTGCTCGTATAGTTAAAAAAGTCTTAACTGTTTATAATCTTCTTCTCTATCATAAAACACCACTAATGTGCGAGATGGATAAAGGCTAAAATCTCATAGCTCGAACATCATCTTTATCATTCATCTTTGATACATAAAGATGAATTTTAATAGATAATGGATAAACTTGACTTCCAACAGCAGTCGCATGAAAATTCAAATCGAGCCAACCTGGTTAACGCGCGACGTCCGAGTATGTCACGTAGTATGCATGCGCTTAATCGTGATCGCAAGCAACTCGAGTTCGGAAATAAACATATGGTGACGAGTTAAACCCAAAATGTTGTGCATGTTCGTAGTCAAATCATGGAAAGCTTTGCCTTCCAAGCCAAATCAACAATCGACAGTTGGCAGAGATGTCTCTCTCTCTCTCTACGAGTCTTTGATACTAGTCTTCGGCAGGGTTTCAGCAGTGGGTGTGTTTTTTCTTGGTCTCATTCCAAGAATAATCAACCTTCTCTCTTACGTAGGCTGTGACGGTGGCGACAGAATGACTCATTTCGAAGACCTACAATTCATTTACCTCGTTTATAGGGTACATACCGGCCCCACTGCCACGTCGGCGTAAAGATCACGATGATAGACCAGTATGATTCGACAGTCACAGATCATGTTAGAACGAGCGTCGATAGAGATACGACATTATCTCGAAAAACCCAGGACGATGCCTTGACAGCACCACTGAGCACACCCTTGTACGGGTGCAAGCGTCGTCCAAGGCATGATATCGTCTTGAAGGCCCGGGACGGTGTCTTCATAGCACTACCTCGAAAAGCTCGGGACGACGTCTCCACAACGCCGTTCGAGTTCAGGCGCCGTCCGAGGTACGACAATGTCCCGCATGCACCCTAAAGCGGCCCGACGAATCACTTCATCCGACCCAATGCCAGCTTCCCATCCGATGATCTACCGAGGTGATCTTAGCGCATCCAGACCCGAACATAACGCATCTAGACCCGAACCTAACCGTGATGACTAAGTGACCACAGCGTAAAGATACACTAACACTCATCTTAACCATGCTAATATTTTGATATAATCACCTTTGTATAACATTTTGATTTAATCTCATCTCATTGGAATAACACTTAAATGCCCGATGAGTTTATTATCTATCAAAACATATTTTGATTATCCATGAAATAAATATTTATTCGAGTTTAAATTTATCTCAAATTCGATGTTGAGCTTATGCTATAGAAGATTCCACAAAATTAAGTAGTAAATATTTTAAAAAATTAATACTTAAATTAGTGATGTCAGAAAATAATAATGCAAGGTTCAAAGAATTTTCTAAATAAAGAGTTAATTTATGTGAGTAATTTCATTGATGTTATTTGGACGCGAGGGATCATATAATATAATTCTCAATGTTTTACTCATATTATTATTATTATTATTATTAATTTTTAAAGTCTGAATATTTTGAACCGGTGATTCATATTCAGCACTTGATGTAAAAATAATAAGTTAATTATCTCACTCTATCGAACAAGTCGCCGATAGAATAAATTAATGTGTGATTTTTTAAATTTTTATAATTTCAAACTATCGAGAAATCTTTTTGGCAAAATGATTTTTTGGGATAATTCGCATGTAATTAATCATACAAGAATATTTAGTGTCGAGGACGGTAATCCGGATAAAAGTTGGATTAACGATCCTTTTTTAACATTACAAGTATAAACACTTGGTACTCCAAAATGTAAACATAGTCTCTATTCCGACCGGTTCGAGCCACTGGGTGAACCCAGCCCGGTCGAACCCCTGGATGAACCTGTTCGTGAGTCTCTGGAAGAACCGGACCCGCTCGAACCGCCGAAGAGCCCGTAGATTCGGTTCCTCACGTCCTCTGGCGAGAACCGCACCGCCGCCGCGGAGGCGGCGCCACAGCCCCTTAACACCGCTCGGGACCTCTTGTAGAATGCCCGGTACGCCGGAACCACCAGCGTTGCCACACCCGACATCACCTCCTCCCGCAGCCCACCATCCGCCACCACCACCCACCCCGCCTGCCCCCGGCATGCCGCTTCCAGCGCCGTGTTGAACCCTCGCATCCGCTCCCACGCTTCCATTGCGGTCATCACGGTCCCGTCCTCCGGGATCGCTGCCGCCACCTTTGCCCACGCCAGCCGCTCGTAGTTCGCCGCGTAGTGCCTCGCCTTCGCCCCGTGCCGTGCCACCCACTCGTCCCCGAGGAGGATGCGCAGTCCGCTCTCCTTCACTTTCTGCACTATGTACTGGAGGTTGTTGGCCAGGAAAAGGTAGGAGAGAGCCACCTCCCGGTAGAGCTCTGCCTTTCCGTCAAGCTTGCAAATAAGCACGAGGACGAGCCACGCGATCCGCACTGAAATCGTCCCGACAGTACTGGAGGCGGCGGATGGGGAGGAGCTCCAAGGGCCGCTCTCGAAGGATGCGGTGGTGGAGTCGGCGGAGGGGGAGGAGGGAGCGGACAGGGACGGCGTCACCAGCAATGCCGCGTCGAAGGACTCCGGCAAGGGGCTGTGGGCCTGGAAGGGGAAATCCGCGAAAATATCGGTGAGGGGGAGCTCGTAGTCAGCCAGGAAGACGAGGTAGTCCATAACATAGCGGGTGAGGGGGTGGACGCCGCCGCCGGGGACCCGGGACCTGGACGCGTCCTTCTGGATTGCCGCCTCGAAGTCGGCCATGGTCGACCGCGCCACCTCTGCGAGCCTGAGGAGAGAGGCGAGAGCCTGTGACCGGACGGCGGTCGTGGCCTCGAAGGAGAACATCGACTCGATCTCAGGCCAGAGCTCAGAAACGGCATTGTAGAGGTCTAGGATCCGGAACAGCTTCTCTGGCGATCTCTTCGACCTTGCCACCGTTTCCGGGAAGGCAAGAAGCGAGGCGGCGGCATCGCGGGCGACGTCGGCGAAGCAGGACTCGCGGATGACGTCGGAACTGGTGAACACGCGGTCGCAGAGGAGGCGTTCCCCGGAGAAGATGGTTCTGAAGGCGATCGGGGCAGCGGCGAGCCAATCTCGGATCTTCGACTCGAACTCTGCCCAGTCAAGCTTTCGGACCTGCGCCAGCGTCAGGCGCTCGCAGCCTAACCGGTGGATCGACTCGTCGACGGCCGATTTGCGCATCGTCTTGTATACCTGGAAGCACTCCTTGCCATAGCCGGCGGAGATCATGGTATCGGCGACCGCTCGAAGGTCGCGAATGGCGACGTCCGCAGCGCTCTCCACCTCGGTGATGGAGTCAGCAACGTCCTCGACGTCGGAGGAGTCAGAGAAGGAGGCCGAACGGAGGGAGTCGAGGGGGTTGAGGAGGCGACCGTGGGCGGAGAGGAGGAGCTTGAGCTCCCGCTCGAGGCGACAGATAGCGTCGGAGAGGAGAGAGTGGGCGCGGAGGAGGGCCGCGGAGCGGGCGGCGGTGGACGCGCCAGAGTCGGCAGAAGGGGATGAGAAGAAAAGCATGGAGCGGTGGAGGTCCGACACGGCTTGGAGGAAGCGGGAGGAGTCGGCGCGGCCGCTGCCGAAGAGTGAGTCGTCCACCTCCGGGCCCCACTTGCGGATGACCGCCGCGGCGTCCGCGATGTTCTCCTCCATCAACCTGTCAGAGAAGGTGAAGCAGGAAGGCGACGGGGGCCCACCCGCTGCTCCGTCT